>JAUESP010000307.1:12012500-12717500 GCA_030914335.1 Drosophila borborema
ACTTGTGTACATATACATATTAGCACACTTCAACTATTTTGAGTAATCGCCTTATGTCTTATGCTCGTTCGCTGTCGCCGTTGCCGTTGCCATCGCCCGCGCTATTTCTCGCTAGACACGCACTTTGGCCTTTCGCTAACTGCGAAGGTTGCCACACGCTCACGCACAAGCTTGAAAGGGCAATCGAGTGAACGAACGAACGAACACGCGTGAGCAACATCGCGAGCCTATTATAAATATGTTTTATTTCAAATTATTTTTTTTTTTTTTTTTTTTTTTTAGAGAAAAAGAGTATTGCCAAGTCGCCATATTTGAATTGCTTTTTAAGCAAAGGTTTTTTTCGAGACAATATTTGTCTCTTATAAAATAATATAAATAGCAAAGCCTACATTTATTTTATTACTAAAATTTAATTTGTAATTATATTCCAGTCTAGTATTTTCTCAGAGTAAGTGTATTGCTAAGTCGTTTTTTATTTGCTCAAGCAACTTTGGCTAGTTTAAAATTGTGTTTTTCCTCTATCATTATTATTATTATTTTTGGCAAAAGCTGGCAGCACTGGCTGCCTCTTACAATTTATAATCAGACTCACACACACACATACATATGTATATGGACATACATACATACATACACATACACGTATGCAGTTATACGTATGTCCGCATACATACATATGCAATTGTATGTATATATATGTGTATATTTGTCGCGTGTGCATAGTTATATTGCTATCTCGCTCGTTTACTCACTTTGGCAAATTCTGCAGGTAACGCATCTGTTTCTCGCGTCTCAGCTCATCGGTAAGTCGACAATAGGTATTATTGATGCAGACGCTGCGGCGCAAATTCGCCTCCGAATCCTTAATGCGCTCCAGCTTGTGGGCGCACAGCTGCAGGATGCGTTTACGTTCCTCGCGCTGACGCAGCTTTGGCGAGATCATTGGCACGCGCGAACGATGATGATGATAGCCAATGGGGGGTGAGCAGCGCGGCGGTCCGAACATGTCGGAATCATCGTCGCTGCCGCTGCCATTGCCGCCGCCGCCACAGCCGTTGCCATTCGCTGCATTTGTATTGGTTGGCAAGGTCATTGTGCGATGTGCTTGTGTGTGTGTCTTTGTGTGCGTGCGCGACTGCAAATGTATGCGTCTGAATCGCATTCAAAGCTTCTCCTCTTCTTCTTTGCACTACTGCTGCGGCTAGGCTACTTTTTTTTTCTTTTAATGTTGCTTCTTTCCACTGCACACACAAGGCAAAAACCACAATGTTGATTTTTTAATGATTATTATTTATTTTGTATTGATCAATATATTTTTATTTTGATTTATTTTTTATTTAATATGTTCTTTGCTTTAAGTTATAAAATTAACACAATTCTCATCTAATTGTCGGCGCTTGGTAGGACACGGCCAATGTTTCCTTCTCCTTCTTCTTCTTTTTTATTATTTTCAAATTACAACACGCTTTTGTATAGGCGAGCGTGTGTGCGTGTGTGTGTGTGTGTATGCTCTCTGCTATGCTGCCGCTGTTGTTTGTTGTTGTTGCTGCTGCTGCGCTGTTGCTGCGTGAGATTTCACTTTGCTTTTGCCGTTTATTTTTGTTTGTATGCGTGCGTGCGTGTGTTTGTGTGTGTGTGTGTAGTGAATGCGTGCGTGTATGGCCCGTTATGTTTCGTTAATTTTGCATTAATTCGCACGCTTTGTCTTTTGCTTGTATTTACTTTTGCTTTTGCTTTTTTTTTTTTTTTTTTTTTGTATTTGTATCAAAATTCAAAATATTCCAGGACTTTTGAATTTATTGAAGCGCACAGAACCCAACAAAAATGAATGGAAAAAAATTATTAAAAAAAAAAGAACAACAACAACTGTGTATATTCTATTATTAACTGTTCAATTAGGCACTCGGTGTTGACAATTACAATTCAAGTTGGCAGCCTTTTTATTTATTTAATTATGTTAAGTAATTTGTTTGTTTTTATTTGGTTTTTGGATTTTTTTTTTTTGTTTCTTTCTTTGAACACGCGGCTTCTTTAGGCGGTGGGCAGTGCAAGTGCAGTTTGGAGGGCTGAATGGGGGGGCGCGGTTAAAAAGGAGCGACACACACAAAGTAAAAAAATTGAGAGAGAGAGGCACAAAAGTCTTTTAATAATTGTTTGATTTGTTTGTTTAATTAAATGTTTTTGTTGTTTTTTGGTTTTATTTTTTTTAATTATAGGCGCCTGTTGAGGTTGCGTGAATGAGTAAAAGATAGAGAGTGAGAGAAAGAGAGCGCGCGGAACGTGTAAGTTGGGGAGCGCGTGGTTTTTGTTGTTGCGTTACTTGTGTTACTAGGCCGAACTTTGCCGCTGCCACTTGCACGTCCGCACAGTTCTCGCGTTCGATGTGAACTGAAAATTGAATGAATGAAGCGCACGGGCTTTGGCTGGCTAGCCTGGCATCAGCAGCGACACAGCAGAGCAGTTGCAGAAGCAGAGACAGCGACAGCGACAGAGACAGAGTCAGGCAGCGGCTGTTTTGTTTGCCTGCCAGCGACGACGTCGTCGCGCACAGATGTTCAAGCTACTTCGGTTCGGTCTCTGGTGGCATCGCAGCCGCATGTACAAACGGAAGTAGCAGCACAGCAGAGACGTCGGCTAACCTAAGCTGAGCCGAGCCGAACTGAGCAGAGCAGAAACGTCAGCCTAAGAGCGCAAAGAGAGCGTTGCTATACAACATAAAGAGCGCAGTGCATGGCGTACGTGCGTGCTGTGCTCTATATATGTATGAGTTAGTGTGTGTGTGTGTGTACACGAGCGTCGGTGTGATATGCAAGATTTTGGCATTGGGTGTGTGTGTGTGTGTGTGTATGTGTGTGTGTGTGTGTGTGTGTGTGGGGCATTTTCTTGGCGTGTTTTGTTGTTTGTCTGCTGGTTGCTGCTGCTGCCATTTGTAACGGAAGCGAAACGCAAACACACGCGCCGCTGACTCCAACAAAGCCAAAAGGCGGCGAGTGGGTGGTCGGACAGTTGGCAAAATTTTGAGAGCCTCTTGTTGTGTTGTCTTTTGTCGCCTGTCGCTCCGGCGGCTTGGCACGCGCTTTGGCAGACGCTGCGGCCAATGAGCATAAATTTTATAGTTTCCTTTTTGCATACACATACATACATACATATGTACATACATACATACATACATGCATACAGGCAACATGCTGTGCACACACATATGTACATGTTTGTATGTATGTATGTATGTACATGCAGATGTTTGCATTATTTCTTCTCTTCGTTTTTTTTTTTATTATGTAAAAAGTGACTGGCCTTAAGCGACAGACGCGGCAGACCGTTAGTGGCAGCGTTTATTAAGTTGCCAGTCAGGCGCATGACAAATGGCGGCGACTCTATCAATATAATTAGTTTTTGCTATATTTATTCATTTTATTTTTTGGCAAATGCAAATGCTTACAAACTGTTCCCAATATGCAAGCTGCATGTAAATGTGTAAGTGTGTGTGTGTGTGTGTGTGTGTGTGTGTGTGTGTGTGTGTGTGTGTGTGTGTGTGTGTGTGTGTGTGTGTGTGTGTGTGTGTGTGTGTGTGTGTTTGTGTTTGTGTTTGTAAAAAACTTGAGGTCACTTTTGGCACTCTCTTAATTTATGCCCATCCTATGTCTATGTATGTGTGTGTGTGCGTCTGCTTGTGCTCAGCCAGCGTAATCTCTTACCAAACACACACACACACACACACACACACACACGCTTGAAGAGCGCGTCTTGTTGATCATTATGATTATTCAAGTTGTTTTTGCTGTTGCTATTTTCTTGTTATTAATTGCCGCTGCGTTGGCTTCTAATTCTTTGAAACAATTTTGTGCGCTTTGCTTGAACTGCCAAAAAGCAAAGAAAACAAAATAAAAAAAGAAAAAGCACAAAATGGGAATTCAGCGATAAACAATGCAAAATATAATTTTCTTAGTAAGCGCCATGACTCAAAATGTGCTTAACTGTGAATTGAGTGGGCAGCGCAATGTGCAAAAAAATGAAGAAGAAGAAGCACAAAACTGAGAAATAACTGTATCCTAAAAAACACAAATTACAACCAGGGCCAATTTATACGAATGTTTGTATGTATGTATGTATGTATATATTTACTTAACCTAGAAGATTTTCCTTTGGCGCGCATAAAAACAAAATACATAAGAAACAACAACAAAAATTGTGAACTAACCTCATTTCGTTTTTATTATGATGAGGAACTGTGGCGAACAGCGCAAGAGAAAGACAGAGAGAGAGAGAAAGAGATGTATGGCAATTGTTTTTTGTTTTTTATTTTTGTTTTCCTCGACCTTGCAGGCGTGTGTACTTATTATCTATGTACATATGTATATACATAACTCAAATCTTTACTTGCTATGCACAAATACATACGCACACACACACGCACACACACAGGCAGTACATGCAGACGCTGATGAATAACTGTTTATTTGCAAAAGTAATCATCATTGGAGTGCTATAAGTGAACTGATTCGCTTTTAGTTCAATGTCAAATACACGCACACACAAACACACACACACACACGCATAAATCTATAAGCGTGCCTCTCTGCCTCTGCATATCCTTTAGCATTGCATTGACCTTTTGTGGCCTTCGCTTTTGCCCCTGGCCCATGTCGCGGCATGCTATCTCGCTCGCACTGCTATTTGATTACGTTTTCGCTTTGGTTGCAGCGAACGGCATTCTCTAAAGATAAATTCAAATTACGTAATTAAGCAGGCCTAACAATTAAATATTTATTGCTTTCAATTTGCTGCACGATAAGCCCAAAAGTACAAAACAAAAATCGTAACGCGCGCACACATACACGCATACGCACGCACACAGATGCAGCTGACGCACGTCGAGTTAACAGCAGCAGAAGCCAGCAGCGACGGCAGCAGTAACGCCAACTGCGACGGCGACTGCGACAGCGTCAGCGTAAGCAACTACCTGCGACCACTGAGCAAAAAGAAATCACCGCGCTTAATTTCAAGATGGTGTTTCGTTATTTTTTTTAAATACGTTTTTTTTTTAACATTTATTTCTTGACTTTTCTGTTATTGATGTTGCTGTGTATGTTCTTTGGCTAGGGAGGGTGTGGGGTGGTGTGGCATGGCGCGGGCTTTGCGCTTAGCAGCTACGCTGGACAGCAAAAGCAAACGCACGCGAACAACAAAAGGTGCCGAAATGAAAACGAAAACGAAAATTGCCCACTGCCAAAGCAAAAACAAAAATAAGAACAACAACAACAGCAGCAGCAACAACAACAACGGCGGCGGCGTCAACGTCAACGCATATGCAGCAGCCGACGCTGTCGCGTTGTCTGCATTTCTCACACAATTCGCGCTAAAGCCAAACAAAATCACAAATCCCAAAAAGCAGACGCTCCGCCCCCATGAACTAGTAGTAGGAGCTGTTTCCCATACATACATATGTACATATTTACAAATATACATATGTACATACTACAGGCACAGCTGTATCTAAGCTAAGGCTACAGCAACAATTTAATTATCAATAACATATTTAAGTTTCGTTTGCCTCTGACGCCCCGCCATTGCCGCTGGCTAACTTTGTCTGTGTTGTGTTTTCTTCTTTTTTCTCTCTGTGTGTGTGTGTTTTTTTGCGCGCACGCTCTCTTTGGCTGCTTATCCGTACGCTCTTTGCATTTGCCAAAGCAGACCACAGTGGCCATTTAACGCAAATACATAAATGAATGTTAACGATATTTTTCTTTAGTTGAATTTGTATGATTTTTTATTTTAGTATTTATTCTACTATTGTTAGCAACAATCGATCAAGTATTTAGTTTGTAATTCGATCTTGTGTTATCCAAAATTATAAGCACAACAACCAAACAACCAACCAACCAAGCAACGACATGCGTTCTATTTCATGCTACCTAAATGGTGTGCCTGTTGTATCATTAACATTCCATACAAACAGTCCCACTGTGCGCCGTGTGAATGAACGTATAAAAAGTGAGAGCGCGTCGCCGTCGCGCTCATAAACGAAAATCAATGACTCCCAATGCGCGCCGACGACGACTGTTGAGCGTCGTTTGCCCCGCAGCGTCGCTGCATACTCCTCTGTTCCATACGAAACCATACCATTGGCTAGCTCTATTGTTTGTTGTTGCGGTGGCTTCTTCCTTCGTTCATTTGTTCTTGTTCTTGTGCTTGTTCTTGATATTGTTGTTGCTGTTGTCGTTGGCGGCCAAAGCAGCGCAGTGATAAATGCGTCAGCGTCAGCAGTTTTGGCTGCGGCATACATACATATGTATGTATGTGTGTGTGAGTGTGCGTGTGTGTGTTTGTTGTGTGTCCTGTTCTCGTTGTTTTTGTGCATTAAAAATGACTCGTGCTTGGAGCATTGTTGAATTGAGTCTAAGTATTTAAAGTTGATGCTATGGTATGCTATTGCATACACATCTATACATATACATATACACATATTGCATGCACACACACACACACACACACACGCGCGCACGCATAAGCAGAGAACAGGCCAGTTTTCGTTATTGTTGCTGCTGTTGCCATTTTACAACGTCTACGGGCGCTGCTGCCGTTGGCGTAGACGCTGCCAGCGTTGCCTTAGCTGTCGGTGCTTTTAACTGTGTGCCCTTCACAAAAAAGTGGTTGTTGTTGTTGTTGCTGTTTGTATGTTTACCTACATTCATATATACATACATATGTACATAATAGCATGCAAGTTTGTGTGTGTGCTTTCGTTTACGTATATTATACATAAATTTGGTCATGTTTGCAATACACAGAATCTATTGCAAAGCCAAAAGGCACAAGAGGCAAAATGGTAACGTAACTGTAATGCGACCAACGGAACGACTGGCGAAAGCATATTCCAAAACTCCCTCGCTGCCCCGTTCCCTCGCTCCCTCGTTCTCACTCTCTCCCTTTCTCGCTCTTTGGTGGTCTGCTTCTCTGTCGGTTTAGCCTGTCGCTCTCTTTGCTCTTTGTGTTTATGCTTTCAACATTGATACGTGCCACTTTTCGCCGCCATCAGAGAGATACACAGACACAGACACACACACACACACGCACATACACATACACGCTTATAAGGCAGCAGCGCCAGCAGAGGGACACGGACAGCTGGCTAAGTTTGTAATTAATTGCGGCCTTGCCACACACCGACCAACCAAACAACCAACCGACCGACTGACCGCCCGCCCACCCCCAACGTTGGCCGTGCAATGTTGCTGAAGCTGTTGTTGTTGTTGTTGTTGCTGCTGCTGCGACGTGAGAAAGCTGTAGATGAAACGCTTCGCTTGTCTGCCTCGCTGCCGCTGCTGCTGTCATGTTTTTTTTTTTTTCTTTTCGCTCTTTGTGCGCTTAAAGACCCTGCACAGGGCAAACGCTGTTTTGGGCAGAGAAAGCGCGCTAGTTACAGTTGCAATCTAAAGCTTTGACTTCACATCTAAACTCACCCCACACCACCCCAACCCACCACACATACTCTTTGTGCCGCTAATTGAGCAAACAACTGCTCAAGGGCTCGCCGTGATCAGCGGCTAATTGCTTGTTTGAAACAGGCTCACGCCAGAACCAGAGTTAAGCGGCAACTAAATAATAATACTCTAACTGTGCACCACTCACACTCTCTCACACTCACACACACACACACACACACACACACACACATGCAGTGCTCTTTGCGTTGCGACAGCGCCGCCAATTCGAGTCCGGCTTACTGTAAAACTTGACGAAATCCTTTAAAATTTAGCAAAGTCCTTTGGGCTCGTTTTGTGTGCCGCCCGCACTTTGCCTTTGATACACACCTTTATCTTCTTTTTCTTTTGCACTCACCCCAAAAAAAAAAAAAAAAAAAAAAACACGCTGCTGTTGCTACTGGTGCATATGCTTCAGTTGTCTGGTCTGCCTGCCAGCATGTATGTATGTATGTATGTATGTATGAATGTGTGCATGGGTGTGTGTGTGCCTGTTTATGCCTGTGCGCCTGGCTTTGGCTGCTGCTGCTGTGACTGCTGTTTGCTGTGCTACTCACCTCTCACTCAACTTATCGCATAATCGCGACGCATTGTCAAGACTGAGACGGGCTCTGTGCATGTATGTATGTATATATATAGTTACATATATGTACATACATGTATGTATGTACATAGGCTTTGTTGTTGCTACTGCATCAGCAATGCAGTCTTTGCTTTACATATACACATGCATAACATATACATATGTTCTATGTACATACATATGTATGTATGCATGTATGTATGTATTAATATTCTTTGTAGTTATTCTTTTGCTATGACACGTTTTCGATTTTGATTTGTTTTGCATTAGCGTCAAAATAAACGTAAGCACAGCAGCTCTGCATTACGTGCAAGACTCGCAACGTTGGTGCTACGTAATCGTTCTGCATAAGAAAAAAAAAGAAATACAAATAAAATATAGTTCAAGGCATAACGAGATTTCGTAATCTTAATAAGCAGATGTCATCGCTTTTGTATGCATTTAAGCGCCGTATATGTATGTGTGTGTTTGTATATGTATGAGTGCGTGTCTCACTCCCTCTCTCTCTCTGCCTGTGTGTGTGTGTGTGTTTGTCTATATGAAATAACTCTTTTTACTCAAGTGATTTGTACATATTATTAGGTACATTCATACATACATATGTACATACATACACACGAACACACAAGTATGCATGTGTGTACACATTTACATTCATATTTATGTAGTATATTTCTGTTCGCTTGTGTGTTCCATCCTCATCACATTTCATTTCGCCTCGCATTTGGTCATTACCAAATCCACTTGTATTTTGCTGCTCCAATTGATTTCCAAGTTTGTTTGGCGACAATTCGGAATCATTCCGGCAGCACAAACACACACACACACGTATATGTTTGTTTGTGTGTGTACACATGTCGAAATGATTTTCATTTTCATTTATTGTGTTATTGCTTTTACTGCTGTTGCCGTTTGCCGTTGTCGCTGCTGCCGTCACCGTCATCGTCGTCGCTGACGTCGCGTCGCTGCCATGCCGACTTCGCGCTGTCGCTTCTGTTATTGTAATTTGTGTTTGCCGTTTGCGTAGTTTAAACCTGTTGGGTCTAGTTGTTGCTACTGTTGTTGTTGTTGTTGTTTTTTATGTTGGAATCGTCATTGTCGTTATGATACCCTGTATATCAAAGCGCCTATGCTCTCACATATAACGGTTATACACACATATGTATGTATGTATGTATGTATGCAAGAAAGAGAGTGTGCAAAATAATTGAAACGCTCGTGGAAAATAGCTGTCCGTTGGCACAGCTTTCACTGTACTTGCATTTGAATATACATTTACAGTTATCCATAGTTGCGAATAAAGCATAATATAATGGCATTTATCGTAGCATACTTATTTGGTTGAGCATGCTTCGCATTACAGGGTGCTTTGCCATAATTGATTTGTTCGATTTACAGCTAAAATACGAAAAGAGAATAGGAACTAGAGAAGCAGCCAAAATGGTTTCACACACATACACGTACGCAGTGTCTATGTGTGTGTGTGTGTGTGTGTGTGTGTATGTGTGCGACATGGCGCTGATTTGGCATAGCTCTTCCTCAGCTTCCTCTTCCACCCGCTTCAGACATATTGACTATATTTTTGTGGGTTTCCTCGTTGTGTATGTTTGTGCGCACAAATTTGGCGTCGCAATTGATAAGCGCTTGTGACGTCATAGCAGGTGAAGTTTTTTTTTTGTTTTTTAAGTGTGTGTTGCTTGATGGGCAGCGCAATGATCAAAAGCCAAAACTGGTTTTAACACGCACATGGGCAGGCAAGCGTTGCCAGACAGCGTAGAGGCATTAACATTAACATAATTATGTTAGGCTTAAGCCAAACATACATACATATGTATGTATGTACATACATGTATACATATATATCTATGTGTGTGTGTGGTTACTTATCGAGCAATACATACAAACAATGGTTTGCCCATTGGAGCAAAGACAAATTGATTTAATTACATTTCAAATATGTTAACAAGCTACAGCAACAATAACCACAGCCATGGCTGTAGCGATAACAAACTAAAAATGCACACGAAATGGAATTTCCGAATATCATAAACAGCGCCGACCGCAACAAGAAGCAACGCTGTGCTGTGCTGTGCTGTGCTGCGCTAACGTCGACGCTGACGCTGACGACGATGCTGACGCTGACGTGAACGCTAACATTGTGGCCGCTGGCGACGTCAACGCCTATGCCCGAGCGTCGACCTGTATTCGCGCGCGCTTTTTACGTTTGGTTTGTTTGCAGGCCTCTGGCATACAGATGCAGCCCTTTGTGTGTGTGTGTCTGCCTCTGTATGTGTGTGTGTGCATACCTGCGCCAGACTAGGCAATTTCTGTGTGTTTGTAAATGCGTATGTATGTGTGTTTGTATGCTTGTGCTTGAATGTGCATATGTTGCCATTTATGTAGCTTGGGCCACTGAGACTGACGTTTGTTTTTTATTTATTTTTTTGTATACTTTTTAGTTTTCATTTACTGTGTTTTGCTGTTGTTGGTGTTGTTGTCATACGAGAGTGTGAAGCAGTAGCGGCAACGCCAACAGCTGGCGGTTATTGGACAGGCCGAGTCGGCTTTATGACCATAAAAGCCATAAAAAAGCATGAAGAGCAACAGCAGCAGCAGCAGCAGCAGCAGCAGCAGCAGCAGCAGCAACAATAGCAACAACTGAATAGCTCCAAAGCAAGAGAGTGGCAGCAACAAAAACAACAACGTCATAGCCTAGCAGTGCGCGCATATTCTGCAAGCAGCATTTAAGAGAATATAAGAGCAATGAAAATATCAAAGTAAAGAGAGCGAACGAGAGCGTTCCCAGCGTTGACAATTTTATTCGATTTGGCTGCCGCTGTTGTTGTTGCTGTTTTTGTCTGTGTGTCTGTTTTTGTTCTTGTAGCAAAACCGAAAGGTTGTGGGCGAGCGTATTACGTGCACAGGGGAATGAGGCATAACGGACAAGGTTGTAAGCATGTGGCGTCGACGTCGACGCTAACGTTAACGTAGTGCGTATCCTGCTCTTTATGTGCGTATATATACATATGTATAAATGTATGTCCGTGTGTGTGTGTGTTTATTTTCGAGCTTTTTGCTTGAGTTGTTTTTGGTTTTCATTATTTTTTTATTGCCACTTGCGTGCGCTGCCATTTAGCGCATTTAATTTAATAATTAAGTCGCTGATGGAGACGCGCGCGCGCTCTTTAACGCCAGCATACACACACACACACACACACACACATTGACTAACATGCGTGTGAATGTAGGGTATGTAGCCCCATTCTGTTCGAAGTCCGTCCGCATTTTGTTAGCTACTTTGTTTTGCAATAAGCATGGCAAATGCATGCATGCAAAGAGCACCGCCAAAGATCACGCTCTCTGAACGCGAAGGGCTGTGCAAGGGTAACGAGAATGATTTTGTTTTCTTCTTTCTTTCTGTAATTAACACGCTAAATACCGTTTATGTGCTATTGCTTTAGCTTGACGAAGCGACGTGCGACGGCAGCGATTCTTGCTGCATTTCGTTAATTCATTTCGGTAATGCGCGCCATCTATGCCTATATGTGTGTGTGTGTGCGCATATGCTTGTGTATATGCTTGTGTATTTGTGTATGTATGCGTGCGTATTCTCTTTTTCTCATTGCATTCTATTCACTTTTCATAACACTGCCAAAACTTAACGAAAGTCGATTAGTTAAACATGTTCGATCATCATTTGTCATTCATTTGCCGACTCTTTACTCTACAACCCTCTCTAATAAATTAGATTCACACATACATACATACATACACAAATATAATCAAGTTGTTTATAAATTTGTGAATTAGGGCATTCTCGTTAGTTAACCCGCTTTGAAAGCTACTCATTGTCGTACAATGGCCTAAATAAAAAAAAAAAAAAAAAAAAAAAAAAATGAAATCAACTTTGAAAAAAGTTACCTTGAAGCAAACATTTTATACAAGGGGCTAATGCCCGAAATATTGCTAAAATGTTGTTGTATGTTTATTTGTTTGTTTTGTTTGTTCGTCTTTTCGTTTTTTTTGTTGTTTTTTTGGCTGGATGTGACATTGATATAACTGCTGAGTCAAAGCGTTGGGTCATTCGCCTGAAGCGCAATCTAACGCGGCGAAGAGACCTTGCTGAGAGTATAGCAACTGGTTATCAGTTAACTATCATTGGCTATGACACAATCAGAAGTACCTGCATCTCAATGTTTTCATATATGTACATACATACATTCAGACACACACAGTCCATGCATATACGCTGCCAAATTAACGGATCAGTGCTCGGCCGCGATGCCAAACACTTTCGCGCACCAGCAATTATCTTGTCACCCATCTCGCCGCTGGCTTGTTATTTTGCTAAGTAAATACATACATACACAAGCAATACACATGAACAAGCGCCGCACACAAAACCACACTCACACACATACACATACACATGTATGTATATATATATATATATATAATTCAGCCCACTACTTGCTTACTCTTTTTACGGTTACACGTGCGTGCGTCGTCCTCGTCATTACTCTATGAGCCCCCTCCTCCCTACTATCCTCCCGCATATCCACAGCCCACTCTCGTAAAATCATCAACACTCGACAAACCGAAACAGAGCGCAACGTTTGCCAGCCACACCGTTTTGCCGCTTCGCACTCTTTCCGCTCATCCACTGAATATCTCGTGGGGTCGCTCTCTCGCTCTCTCTCTCACTCTCTCTCTCTCTCTCTCTTTGCCTATTGGCTCGGTTGGTGTCTTTGTTGTGCGCTCTCACTACATCTGCTACTTCGTGTGTACTTCGATTTCGGCTTTGGGCTTCGTTTGCTTTGCTGTGTTTATAATACACTTTATTGGGTAACGTACACATTAGCTATTTGAGTGATTTTAGAAGTGTTTAAATGACTTGCATGCTTGGTCGTTGAAGTTTATTTAGTTTATTTGTATATAATTTATATTTCTATATATGCAATGGATATTCAATGTTATTTAGGCAATACTTTAACTCTCATTATATGTTGCTAATTGCTGTGGGAGAACGTAGTGTATGCATAATTCGGTGCTGCGTTATTTATTATTATATTTTACTTGTTGTTGTTTTTTATTGCGGTTTTGCATTTAGAAATTGATGATGATGCCTCTTTGTGTTTGCGCCCGCGTGTGTGTGTGCGTATGTGTGTGTGTGTGTTTGTGTGCGTGTGGGAACGTTTTTCTTTTAAATTGAAACTGTAACACCAAATGTCTGCGTGTTCGTGTGCCTGTGCTTGAGTGCGTGCGTATGTGTGTGTGTGTGTGGTAATAGTAGTGGTGGTACGCAAGTGGCCTATGGTCCGTCCGTCTAACCCAGCGGCGTCCGCCTGCTGCGGTGGCCCAGCCTGTGGCCGGCAGTGGCGTCGACGGCGTGAAAAAACATTTTATGGTCTTCTGTTTAGTTTTTGAGTGGCTTTAAATGCGTTTCTCGACTGATTTTTATATACATATGTATGGTTGCCTCGTGTCCCCTGCACGGGCGCACGCTCTCATGTGAGAAGAGCATTCTTAGCATATTTTCGATTGATATCTTGTTTGAAAAGCTGTGGCTAGGTACACTGTACAAGCGGTCATGCATACCTGCCTTTAACAGTGCAGATGTATATACATACATACATATGTATGTATGTGTGTATGTATGTATGTATGCATGTGTGTGCGTGAACTAAGGTTTGGTGATTTTTTTTTTCAGCATTTCATTTGGCCGTATTTATTGCCCTACT
Organism: Drosophila borborema; assembly: GCA_030914335.1. Taxonomy (NCBI): domain Eukaryota; kingdom Metazoa; phylum Arthropoda; class Insecta; order Diptera; family Drosophilidae; genus Drosophila; species Drosophila borborema. Next base: position 12,026,309 of record JAUESP010000307.1, read on the forward strand.
CTCCCTCTCCCTCGCTTTTTGTATGCAATTGGAAATTTGTTGTTATTATCATTATTGCAATACGTGTCGTGTTAACTTAATAATAACAGCAACAACGAAAACGATAACAAAAATAAAAACAACAACAACAGCAAATGTTCAGATGAGCAAGAAAATGCCGGAAGTTAACGCCGACGTCAATATGTACAACGTCGTCGCTGTCAGCGTCGCTGTTAAGCTAAGTGACTGTAAGCTGGCGCTGCTGCTAGCGCTGCCCACGTTGACACGCTGCCCGCTACTTGCTGCCGACGCGACGTTGACGTTGACAACAGACGTGCTGCTGTGATGCTGCTGTTGATGGTGATGACGACGTCACCTTCGACGTCGACGTCGACATCGACGTTGATGTTGCCGCCAACGAAAGCGTTGACATTGTTTTTGTTGTTTTCGATTTTCGTTTTCGCCAGTTCTTATTGTTATTACTGTTGTTATTGTTGTTGCGAAAACAGCAACAATTATTGTTGCGGCGCATTTCGAATTCAAATTGAATTTATGTATGTACATATGTATGTATGCGAACGTGTGTGTGTGTGTGTGTGTGTGTGGCGGCTGCTGTTGCTTTCAATTTATTATTAAGCAACAGCGGCAGCGCTGCCACTCTTTTTGTTTATTTGTTTATTTGTTTGTATGCATGATATGAACAATTTATATCCATAAATAAATGAATTTTTCTCGCATTGAAGCCGGATTGCGAAGACGCCCTGATCACCCAATTGAATCCAAGATCAACTCATTTAGCAAAAGGTCATCGATAAGTGTCAGGTTGGTTATCTACACACACACACATGTATGTGTGTATGTATGTATGTATGTGTGTAACCGATTCCCGGATGTAAATACTTTCAGTGAACATTTGCCAGAGCAAGGCGAACTCTTTGTCTACGTTTATTGTGTGTGTGTACACATGAATATATATACATACATACATACATACATATGTATGTACATACATACATACATATGTTAGTCTATTTGTTCGTTTATCTACGCATTTGGGTCAGAACCTGTTGACATAAAGTATTTAACACTTAAATGGGTTAAAATGCAAAACACAATATCATCAAAATAAAAGAAAAGCAAAAGCAGAAGCAAGGCAAACAGCAACAGTAGCAACCCCCCCCCCCCCCCCAAAAAAAAAAAAAAAAGAAGCACAACCAAACACATCTAATAACATTAAGAAGCAAATTGGCGAAAAGTATGGCAACTACAACAGCAACCGCAGCCGCAGCCGCAGCCACAGCGGCAGCGACAGCGACAGCGAACGACAATGTTAAAAAAAAAAAACCCACAGCGAAACAAAGAAGTGGGAAGGAAAACAAAATATGTTTTTTTTTTTTTTTGTTAATTTTTTATTTAGTTTTTGTATTTTGCGCCGCTGGCCTGAAGAAGTGGAAATAGTCTTGTAAAACGACGAAGAAGAAATTGTGGCTATGTATCAAAATACTAATATACATACATACATACATACATACATACATGTGTAACTGTTTGTCATACGTCATACAATTAACATGCATGCACACACACATGCATACATAACATGCATGAAAAAGGCCATTACATACATACAGCTCATAAGCTAACATAGTAAAAACATAGCACCAGCAACAACAACAACAACAACAACAACAACAACAACAGCACACGCACACACACACACACACACACACACACACACAAAACAAAGCAAAACCGCTAAATTACAACAACAACCATAACAACAACAACAACAGAAACATCAGCAACTCATTCGTGTGACGATTATCTTGAAATGAGACCATAGCACACACACGTACATACACACACACATATACACATTTACATACACGAGCGCAAAGTTAAACGGCCGCGCGGAACAATGACGACGTCGACGTTAGCGTCGCTGCCAACAAGTCCCACAAGTCATTGCGCTTAGCAAGCGGCAGCAACAACAACAACAACAGCGACGACAACAAGCAACAAGGGCGGAAGCAAGAGAAAACCAAAAGCCTAGCCAAAAGAGAACGAACGCACAACAAAGAGCAGCGACGCCACGTTCGACGCTGGCAGCAACGTCGAGGTCAGCACAAACACACACACACACACACACACAGAGGCATATATAGAGACAAAATACATAATACAAATGAGCGAACATTTTTCAGTCGCATGGTGGCTGGCCCCCACGAATGGACAGACGGCGACAGCGAGGCATGGAAGCGCCGTTTAAATTGGGACGCCCCGCTTGTGGCTAGCTTATGTTTTAGCTTCAATTTCATTATTATTATTTCTATTTGTTTTTGATTTAATTTATTTATTTGACATTTGGTTTTTAATTCCTGTGCAGCGCTGCGGCGTTGCTGTCGGGCGCATTTTGTTTTTATGTCTCGTCCTTTGCCGAAGAGAGTGCCCTTCACTCGCCAGTCAATTTCAGCCCATCTCTTTAACTGTGCTTGCCTGTGTGTGTGTGTGTGTGTTTGTGTTTGTGCAATTATACTGGTTTGTTGTGCATAGCCGACAATCAAATGTTGCTCCGTGTCTTTGCATGAATGCTGTCTGTGTGTCTGCTTGCGCTATTGTGTATATGTGTGTGTATGCCTGTATGTGTGTGTGTGTGAGTGCAACGATATTGCCTTTGCCTGCGCTGCTTCTTCTGTTCACGGCTATGTCATCACCTATGCGCCCTCTTCTCCCCTTCCTTCCAATCAACTTCTCGTGCGCTCTTCTCCACACTCTCTGCCTCTCTACTACTACTACTCCAGTTAGCATGGATTTGCACGCTTGTTCGCCTGCTCGCTTGCTTACTCACTCTCGCATTCGCTCGCTCGCTCGCTTGCTCGTTCGTTCAGTTTTACTCACTTATTCGCTTTGGACATTTTCTGAGACGCTCCGTTGCTATTGGTATTGGTATTGGTATTAGTATTGAGTTACTTTTCTGGGCTAATCCCGAGACGAAGACTTTGCTGTTATTATTATTATTGTTGTTGTTTTTGTTGTTGCTGCTGCTGCCTGGCTGCCTGTCGGTGTTCGACTTTGTGTCAGGTGAGGGCCAGAAAACTTTCTAAGGTTTCGCCGGAGCCGTTTGAAGTAATCATTGCCCATTTTGTTTCATAATTAATAATCAACGCTTGTGTATCTATCAAGATACGAACACACACACAGCCAGACACAAACACACACACACACAGGCAGTCAGCCACTAGCAAGCGCATGCATACATACACACATACAAGTATGCATATAACAGTATGTGTGTGCGTGTGTGTGTTTGTGTGCGCGCGCGTGTGCTTGTTTGTCGCCAGAGGGCGGCTATGGAAGCAGCGGCAATCAAATTTGGAGGGTGGGCTAACAATTAAGCATGGATTATGTTAGCAACAGATTTGTGCTCATCTCTGGAACAATTTCAATTTATTTGTGAATGAAAATTCTAACAAGAAGAGAAAAAAGAAATCATTTCAAACTAATTTTTTCAATTATTTCATATGTACATACATACATACATACATACATACATACATACATTTGTATGTATGTATGTCAATGCATCACAGATTTAGTGACAAAATTATATTACTCTCAGCAAGGGTATAAGAAGACGCTGTGCCCCTTTACATGTGCAGCTGCTCACAGGTAGGCACACACACACACTCACACACACAGGAGCATAGGTGTATACGTGCAAGCGTATACTAGCATTCGTCCCGTCCCCCGCCGTGTAGAGATTGTCAGCTGTTTTGCTGTTTATCAGCCGCGTCGTGCGATGCAACGTGACAAAACAATTTACAACAACAATGAAGTGGAGAGGACGACGACAATTGTATTTACATCTTCGATCAGAGTTAGTCAGAGAGCACGATGTTCCAACTCGGAAGTTGATAGTTCTACACCAAAAAAAAATAAAGCCTAGCCAATATAAAGAAGATGAAGACGAAGGAGAAGCAGTGGCAGAAAACAAATACTAAGCACAGACGCAGACAGGCAGCAACAACAACAACTGCAACAACAGCTAGCAGCAGTGGCAGCAGCAGCGCAGCAGCTGCACAGCGACAGCTACGCCAGCATCGACAATGCTGTCAAAATTACTTATCCAAAGAGCGCCGTCAAAGAGCGCAGCAAGACCGCATAAAAAGCGACACAGAGAGCGCCCGATTGTGTCTGTGTGTGTGTGTCTGCTTGCATTCAAGAGCGTAGCGTTTGGCTATGCATTGACTTCGCTGCGCTTAAGAGTCATAAATTTCAAATGCTATCAGCTGTTAAAAATGCATGTGTACAATGCTGATGCTGCTCCGTCTAGCGCCAGCGTCTGCTGCTGCTTCAGTTGCATGCGAGAAAGCCGCACACATGCACACAAACACATACGCAGCTTACATGCTAGTACGTGTGTTTATGCTAAGAGCGTTAGCTGAGGGGGGGTTGCTTTTGCTTTTGCTTTTGCTCTTGCTTTTGAAATTTTGTTTTTGTTTTTCTTTTGGATTTGCTGCTGCCTGCTGGCGTTGCTGTTTGTGCGATGCGACCAATTAAAGTACAAACGCATTTTTATTTTCCCTTGCACAGGCAGCGACGTCGGCAGCGACGCCAACGCAATCGTCAATTCTTATCGCTGACTGAAATCATTACAGCTCATTTTTTTGTAGTTTTGTACGTGTGTATTTCTTCTCTTTTTTTCAGGGGCAACTTAAGTTTTAATTGGAAATCGTTTTGCCTGCGTATTAATAACAAGAGTGAGAGACAGAGAGAGATGAAGTGAAAGAGAGAGAATTGACTTTTTCCTCAATTTAAATATGTTCTAAAGATTTCGCATATGACAACGGGTTTTGCCACAGACGATTAACAGTACACTCAAAAATACACACACTCACATGTGTGTGTGTGTTTGTGCGGGTGTGTTTAGTGTCCACCCTAAGGCACACAGCGATAAGTGCTCAGCTACAGTTATCGAAGGCGTTTACCAGCTTTGTATCAATCCTTTCAACGCTGCGCTTGATGAGCCAGCGCGAGAGCATGAACGGCAGGGGAGCGAGCGAGCGAGTGCGAGTGCGTGTGAGTGTGAGTGTGAGTGGGTGAGAAGGAGGGGGCAAAACACGCACAATGGAGTCGGGGGGAAAGAAAGAAAGAAATGAAAAAAACCTAAAGCGCCGCGGCTCAAAACAAATTGTCTGTTTTCATTCATTGGGGCAACTATAATTAGAAAACCATTTTCTCTATGGCATTTTCCCAAGCGTGCGTACGTGTATGTGCGTGTGTGTATATATATGTGTGTGTGTGTTTGTATTTGTGTGTTATCTGTTATGGATACTTAAAGACAATTTCTTGGAATATTAGCGCTAGAATATGCTCAAGTCTAGATAAATAATCAAGTAAGAAATTACTTGTGTATAACCTAGATGACAAATATATGTATGTATGTATGTATGTATGTATGTGTATGATATATCTCTCTTATTAGAAGAGTACGTAGTAGAGTTGCTTATCAGACGCTACTGGGCATTATAATGCATGTAGTCTATAGCATATGTATATAGTAGTTCGATCTTCTATTATAGCTAATCGCCTAGATTGAACTACTATATACAATACATGTTGTATATATAGATACATATGTACATACATACATCGCTATTGTCATCTTTCTCATTGAATAATAAATGGAGAATAGATAAAATGCTCAACAGCTATTCAAAAAACTCAAGCCTAGGCATACCTATATTTTAGGTATACTCTCTACTATATATATTACACAAATCAATTAAGGAACTTCATAAATGAGAGCTCTTAGCAAACTCGATAAGTTATCGATAACAGTTTACGTAACTGTGACTGTGAGCATTGAAAAAGAGATAGCTTCAAATTGAAATCTGTTAATTATTAACATTAGTAATTGTCCTTCCCAGCGAACCTTTTTCCCTACCCCCCCGCTACAGCGTGTGCCACAGTCATATATTAAATGCTTGCCCCAATACTTTTATCGATTTAAGTAGCTATCGAAATGTTGGTCAAATCACAATTTGCATAACAATGAGGACACAACAACAATCGTTCACTTATGACTCTAAAGGGCGCACACATACATGCATACACTCACATCTACATACATACATATATGCATTCATATAAAGGGTAATGTGTATATTTGAATATCGGTTTATTTCGGGGTTAGTTAGGAATTGAATATGGTAGCCACTTAAACTAATTAAAGCTGTGATTGCCAAGGTAACGGCTCAAGTTTGCAGCAGCAGAGCGAGCGTGAGCGTGTCGTGGGTGTGGCATATGGGCGTAATGGTCGTGAAAAGTCCTCTCAATAATTTTGCGAACTGTCCGGGGCATTAAGCACATCCCACAGCCACATCAAATCCCGCATTGACAGCGACAACAACAACAGCAATGCATCCAAGCTCAAGCCGCCCAACCAAACAACCAACCAACCACCCCCTGCCCAGCTCTAACCAACCCCCAACCCAGTCGATACCGCATCTCCTTGCCGTCGTCGTCTCCCCGCTTGCCATCATCGTTTTTCTTCACACAGCTTCCGGTTCGTTCACATTTCACATCTTTATTGCGCGCCACCCGTTGACAGAAGCTGAGCGAGGCAAGGGAGGGGGTCGCGGGGGTCTGTGGGAAGAGAAAGACAGAGAGGGAGAGTGAGAGAGGGAGTGAGTGAGACTGAGAGCGCGTGTGAGTGAGCGGGCTCTGCGCGGGGTCGAGGGTTGTTTTTTTTTGCGGCCAACAAACAGCAGTTGAAGTCTGGCCTGGCTTGGCCAGTTAATGTGCGCGCGTGTGCGTATGCGTGTGTGTGTGTGTGTGTGTGTGTGCGTTGGAGTGTGAAGAATCAACACATACTTATGCCAAATCGCCTTAATTACTTTGAATCCACTCAACATTTGCCATTTCGCTCACACTAATTTACTTGATCAAATCTTCTCCTGTTGATCCTTTTTTCTCTCTCTCTCTCTCTCCCTCTCTCTCTCTCTCCCTTCTCTCTCTCTCCCCCTCTCTCTCCTCTTCTCTCTCTCTCATCTCCCTCTCTCTCTCTCTCTATCTCTCTCTCTCTCTCTCTCTCTCTCTTACTATCTCCCTCTCTCTCTCTATCTCTCTTCCTTTCTGCAGTCTCCTAGATTTCGCTCTATTAATTATTCTACATTTCAATAAGTTTTTTTTTGTTTTTGTTCTTTGAACTGGTTCCAGATCACTTGCTTGCAATAACAGGTAAAATTCCGCACAGAATACCTGCGATTGAGGTTAGGTTAGATAACGGACGAGCCTAACCTAACAAAATTGAAAAATCAAAAATAAATAAATAAATAATATGAAAAAAAAAAAAAATAATTAAATAAAAAAATAAAATTTTAAAAATTAAATTTAAAATATCTACATATGAATAAAAATAAAATGTAAAATTAAAAAATAAATTATATTAATAATAAATATGAACAAAAATAAAGTATAAATAAAAATATAAATCAAATATAAGTATGAGTAAAAAATATAATTATAAATATGGGAAATAAATAAAAAGAAAAATTAATTAAGCCAAAATAAATAAAAATGCAAAAAAAAAAAAAAAAAAAAAAAAACAAATAAAAAATTACAAGAATAAATATTTGATTTTTTTTTTAGTGTACCAATAATTTTGTTCAGCGAAATTGACGTATTTTTGTCGTTATTTAATTGTAGGTAATTCTACGTTGAAGGTTTTTACAAAATTCTGTTGGTTTCATTCAATAAATAAAAAATAAAATAAATCTATTTCAAAAATGTTTTGTTTTATAAAAAAATATTTTCAAAAAACTTGAAAAGTTGCTATAAAGCTTAAAAAGCATAAAATTAAGCCAATAATTATGTTCGTCACTGTATATATATTTATATAACAGAAACCTAGCAAAAGTACAATCAGAGATTAATCACAAAAGAGATTAATGGACAAATAGTTTAATTGTTAAAACTAGAGTTCGTAAAGAATGCGTAACTAAAGCTACGAACCGATTATATATTATGAGGTTGAAAAGATCTTCGAACTTCATTTCATTTATGTAGAAAATCTGCATTTCGGCTAACTCACAAATGTCGATAATTGCAAAATTGAGCAGCTTAACAATATATGTAGATAATATATAGACAATAAATAGTATATAAAAACTAACTTTTAATGCGATTCTCTAATGATTATATGTATGTATATTCAATATTATTATAAATAAATGTATAATTCATGTGCATACATACCTACATACATATCTATGCACTATAATAAGCTCAATTTCAGCTAACATTCGCCATCGACATCGAAATCGAAATCGGGCTTGGCTGCATTTGCTTTGGTGGCAGATGCTCTATGAAACGAAAGAAAAGCGTAGAAATTGAAAGAAAGAAAGAAGGAAAAAAAAAAACAAGTTGAAATGCACAAGTGAAATGTGTGCATTTGTGTGTGTGTGTGCGCACACAGATACCCTGTAGAAAATGTGTAATCTTGTTATTCAGAGCTACTGAACTTGTTCACATGATTTGTGAACGCGAATGCTCATGGATGAACCAGTAGTAAATATATGTATGCATTTACATATGTACATATATAACATTAATGAACTGCTAGTTCGCTCAATTTGCAAATTGATTCTGTTGGGAGTCTATTATCTCTGCCTGGCATGCCCGTTGCTATTTATTTGCGTATAGGGTAAGTGCTCAGCAAATAGTTTTGCTGGTTGCCTGCGGTGCAGTTCGTCGTGTGAGTTGAGCCTGCTTTTGTTCTTGTTGTTGTTGTTGTTGTTGCCTTTGCTGGCTTTTGTGCTGCTTGAGATATTCGCCCTGCTCATTCCTCGCTGCGTGTGCTCTCTCTCTCTTTCTCTTGCATCATGCTAGGTCGTGTTCGCCTCGCTGCTGCTGCTGCAGTCGACGCTTTATTGTTTTACAGCTATGCTTGTGTATGTGTGTGTGTAAATGCCCTGCTCGACATCTGGGCAAATGCAAGGCGATGTTTGTCCTTTGCTATTGCTTTTGTTGTTGCTGTTGTTTTCTGTTTGCTGTTAGTTGATGATGATTTGTTCATTATGATGCTTTGACTTTGACTGCCGTTGGCTGATTGACTGACTGACTGACTGAGTGAGTGACTGATTAAGTGCTACCAGAGCTTCTGTCTCTGTCATATCATAACATAAACTCATCCTCCTCCTCTCTCTCTCTGCTCATCCTCCGTTGCTGCTGCTACTGCTGCTGCATTTATCATTCAAATTCGATCAATCAGTGGAAAAATATTGATTGACTTAACTCTTGGCATTTGCTTTTCAAAGCGAATTCAATTAATGCAGCGTAGCTAGAGTAAAAAAAAAAAAAATAATAATAAAATAAAACAATGAATGCGCTCGGACTGATAAAGCCCGGAAATTCTATTGTTTTCACTTCTCTCTTTTGTTTTACCTTGGCACACGGCCGTATATGTATGTATATGTATCAATGTATGTATGTATGTATGTATATTTATGTATGTAGCTGGTGTAAGTATGCGTTATAAAAGTTGGTTATATTGCTTCAAGTACTAAATATACAATTTATATGTATGTATATATACATAATTATATTTTTAAATTAAGATTAAGGGCTAGTCTTTGAGATTTATTGATTTATTATTAATTATAATTGCAGCTGTGATTAATTATTTAACAGAAATATCTTGTATTTATTTGATATGCATAGCAACATCTTTACAACTACTCCCCCCTCTCTCTCTCTCTCTCTCTACTATTCTCGCTCTCCTCTTTGAACGCTATTATGTACATACATACATATGTACATACATATATGCTGCCAGCTGTGTCATCATCAAAAGGAAAACCAATCTAAAAATTATGTCACAATTCCAACAAGGATTTCTTCGTATATTTCTTTTACAGCTTCTTCATTTTGCTGCTGTTCTTCAGCATTCACACACTCACACACACACACACATGCATCGCTTTAAAACATGCTTGTAAATGGCAAAAAGATTGATGTAATTATGAGCCGCCCTTAATGTTAAGTAAATCCCATTTTTTTGTAAATTTAAATACAAATAAAATAAAAGAAAAAGCGTCGCCGCGGCCCAACGGAAACATTACACACACGCTTTTGTTGTGTGTGTGTGTGTGTGTGTTTGCATGTGCGTGTGTGTGTGCGTTGTGATGTGATGTTATGTTTTTTTTTTCGCCTGCTGCTCCTCACCGCTGCTTCGGCTTGTCAGCTCTACCTCTCCCTCTCAGCAACGCTCCCGCTCCCACATTCCTACTCCGCACTCACTTACTTGCACACAAATCGAGTTCGAGTTCGAGTTCGAGTTTTGAGTTTATTTCCATGCTGCTGCCGCTCTCTCCCTCACACTTTCACAGCCACACGCATTGGCTCGCTCTCATTGCGCCCTGTTGCCCCCGTCGCCCCGTCGCCGAGTAGCACTGTCGCTACGTTGCCCTAGCTGTCCCTTGTCGCCTGTCGCTTGCTCGTTTTTATCTTTTTGTGTGAAACGAGTTCTTTAAACCTTAAACAGAATTCAAGACACGTCAAATTGATTTTCATCTATTTTATTTACACGAAAACAGCAACAACAACAATAACAACAACAACAACAACAACAGCAGCAGCAGCAGCAACAAGAACAAAACTCGGCTAGCAGAGAAACGAACTAAGGCGAATTACATGGATGGAAGCAGCGGCGACATTTCGTTTAGCTCAGCCAAAGCGAGCATCGGTGAATGTGTGTGTGCATGTGTGTGTGTGTCTGTTTGTGTACTTTATAGCTACATCCCTTAGAGCCAGTCATAAATGTGTTTACATCCATAGATATTCATACATACACACACACACACACACAGGCAGACACGCGCTTCTATTTTGCATCTGTGTTCAAATTGCAATTGTCTCAGCGCTCAGATTTGATGGAAGTTTTTGCCACATTCATACGAGTCTCTCTGTGTGTGTGTATTCAGTTTATGTCTTACCACCCTCCCCCTCCATCAAGCAATCCACGTGAAGCGTTACACACATATCAATCAGCAACGGTATCCTTATCAATCAAGCAGATTACGACTGATTAACCTTTTAACATATGTCAGGAATGTGCAGCGAGAGACAATCAAGTGAAAACAAATATATGGGCACATTTCAAGTACATACATACATACACAAACACATACATACAGAAATATGTTCAGGTATATATGTATCTGCACATGTATTAGTGTTAGATACAATCAATTCAAATGAAATCAAACATATTTGTAAATAAATGAATTCGCCTGGAATGATTGCGAACAAATTTGCATTTATTGATTGACTGACTGATTAAATGATTGATTGACTAAAGAGTTAATTGATCAGGAATTCAAATGATTGACTGACTGAGCTGCATTTAATGATTGTTTGCGAATGCAGTTTTGCCATTCTTCAGGCAATCATCAACTAATTTTATGATCAGTTAACCAAGTGAGCTTTCAGTAGAGTTATCGTTCAATCAATCAATCAATCATTGAGTCAATCGCTCAGTCGAACAATCTATATGTGTTTTAGTTCAGCCAGTAAGTCAATCACTTGATACTTTGTCATTCATATAGTTGGTTCTCGACTCACTGATTCAATCTATTAATCATTTATCAAATCAGTCAATTAATACATCGGATCTTCTAAAGACTATATAAATATGTATATACGTATGTACACGGTATATACTGCTTATTGCCTGCCACGCCCCTGTCTCCTGCTTCTTACTGCTGGCCGACAGCTTTGACACTAGTTCCAGTTCTGGTTCCGGTACCAATTGCAATTTCAGCTTGCACTTAATGCTAAGCACTTCATGAACTTTAAAAAAAAAATAAAAATAAAATGAAATGGTTCAGCACGGACATTGGCCTGCGCACACAGCGAGCGCTCATGTGTGTGTGTGTGTCTGTATAAAACAAAAATATCAACAAAAGGCGCTAGGTGTGTGTGTGTGTGCGTGTTTGTGGGATGCTCTGACTGCAGCTAAGTAAACGACTTTGGTATTAATAACGTTCTACTTCCACTTTTGCTTCTTCAACATTTGCCAAGCTAAGCTTGTGTGTATGTATGTACACATATATGCATGCCTGTGTGAGTGTTTGTGTGTGTTTGTTTGTATTTTGTTTGCACTTTGGCTGCACAACACAAAATGAACGAATAATGCCTGGCAACTGAAATTGCAACTGGAACCGGAACTGCAACTGGAACTGTCAACTGGAAAGTGGAACTGGCAATGGAACAGGAACTGAATTGTCTGTCGTCCGTCTGCTGCATTACGTTTCGCATATTTGTTAATGAACCTTTAATAATCAACTAAATGATGAGAGCACGACGCGATTGCCACACAAGCATAAGCACAAGAGTGAGAGAGAGGGTTGGAGGCACAAAGCGCCCCTATCGGGCTAACTAAGCGAACATAACACAGCACACAAAAACACACATACACACACACACAGCGGCAGACAGGCAGGTTTAAAATTCGCCGAAGCCTGGCAGAGACGACGAAGCCTTAAAATGTGGCCGTGCTGCCGGCCGGTGGCATCCACACACAGTTACTACTCTCTTTCATTGTGTGTACAAGGCATACACACACACACACACACACACATACACACACGCAAACGCATAGTGTGGGAGACTGAGAAAGAGAGTGAGAGAGAGACGAGCTGAGAGCGGCCCTTTTCATTCATTGCGCCCCGCTTAGCCACAAGCCAGCGCACATTAATGCAGCCCCTCAGGCCGCCTCCTTCAGCACCATCTATTCTTTTTTCGTGCCACGCCCAGAGTTTTGAAGAGCAAAATATGTGTGTAAGTATGTATGCACATATTTATATGCACGTAAGTATGTATGTATGTCTGGCCATCTACCCACAACGACTTTTGTATACACTTCAAGCACGGGGAATATTTGAATTCCGCATTCGATTTTGTTTAAGGCAAATTGTTTAATATTGTTTAATGAGCTCTTCGCATCGCAATAATTATCGTGTTATTGTTGTTGCTTTTATTTAGATTTGGAAAGCTAGAAAACAGAAAACGCATTAATTAGCTTAATGTGTTTGCTAATTGCTGTTTATAAATAGATTATAAATATTTCGATTTAGAAAGTCTTACGGGAATAACAAGCGGAAACGACTCGTTCACGTGCCAAAACAGTTCGATTAATGTGAAAAACAATATTAAGGCATTTACCACGCCCACATAACAAGCTAGCTAAGCTACACATACATATTTATATATATATTCTAATATTTTTCCTGATAAATTCAACAATTTTATCTACGCGAACTTGGAGGTTCTTTTTCCGTGATTTGCCACGCCCCTAAGTAAATTTGGTTTATGTCACTATTGGTCTATCATAAGATATAGATAGCAGGCCATTAGCTATTCAAATTTGGCTTTCTAGCTATAAAACTACGACATCTATAGCTTTTTCCTATTTGCCACGCCCCCATGGGCTCTGCTCAAGCTATTTTTGGTTACTATATACTATAAGTTGCCACGCCCCTGATTGAGAGTAGTTAACTGTTTGTTTCCTACCTGATCTTAGATGTTCTAAGCTAGACTAAGTTTGCAGTAGCAAATTTCCACTCCCCAAACAACCGAAACTCTGTTGAAATTGAGGGCAGACTTTTAGGCGGGATAAAAGGACAGATGGAAGGGCGTGAGAAAAGTCAGACAGATATTGGGTCAGGGACATAACCACCCTTCACTAAGAGAGATTAGATCAAAATCTATCCATCTAAATATCTCTCTTATTCACATTATTTATATCTCAAAAGTTGGATTTAAAAATCTCTTATGCTTATTATTTAGAGCAATTAATTTTGATCAAAATATCTATCTTATTCATATAATTCAGATCAATACAATTTTATCTAGTCATTAAATATGATTGAAATTTGAACTAAATATCTCAAAATCGATATATTAACAATATTAAATTTCAAGCAAACAATTCCAATAGACGATTAGCTTGTCTATTATCTATAGAGACTATATAGACACATACTTGGATATACATATAGTGTAAAAAGGTCATCAGAGAACTTTCATTAGAAATATTTGCCCATTTTGAATAGCTACTTGATGTAGCAGAGTAGACTTCATGACAATAGTAAAGCTAACAGCTATCATATAAGGTATGTATGTATGTGTGTACCTATAATGTTCAGTCAGAACATACATATATAATAAACGCTATAAAAACTTTGGTTTATGATTTGCTTTAATTCAACTCGAAAATTTTGGCATTTTGTTGACAGACTCTAAAAATGCAAAAGTTAAAGGTAACACAGAGGTAAAGACCCACAGAGTGAGAGAGAGAGAGAGAGATATAGAGTAAGGGAAGGAGGTAGGTAGAGTGTAAGGGTTGGAGTGCTGAGAGGTAGAAAAAAGGTATTACTTTCATTAGTGAGCGTCGCTCATTAACATGAAGTAGCAAAAATGTTGGATGCTTGGACAGCAGCTGCTGAGTCCAGGCAAAGCAGGGATGAGGATTGGGAAAGATTGGGGAGATGGGGTAGTATGGGGATGGAGTCGTCAAAGCGTGGGATTATGTGGCTAAGCGAATGAACTTTGCTAACTGATTGACCCACAATGAGCTGTCAAGGTTAAAGGATATTTAAAACTAATTATGCTGCGATTTATACACTTCATTTATACAAATATATATATATACATATACATATATAGTTACAGTATTTCCTAATTAATAAGAATTGGTTAAGATTTAATTACAGCGCAACTTAATTATATATAGACATATTTTATATGAACAAATTTTAAGTATTTCCTGCTAGAATATAGACTTGATAGATTTATTTAGTAATATTATCTATGTATATAAATATATTCCAGTATAGTTTTCATTTCTCTTCCTCAACTCAATTGAGTTGGTTTTTTAGGGAAACGAATCGGGCAATTTGGAGGCATCGGCATTATCATAGCAACCCATATCGGCCTTATACAATATACGATTGATATGATATTGTACAGTGTATTTGGTATACGAGTTATATTTGCCGAACTTATCGCTCAGGTATTGTAGGAAGCTGGCGTCATCGTTGGCCGCATGCAATGAGCTGGCCAAGCCATTGGAATTGCATTGAGCCGGCGCCGACGATGTTGAGGCATGCGGTACAGCCGTGGCATGGAATGGATCCTGGACGAGCTGTTGGTTATCGGGATAGATGTACGATTCGCTGGAATCGTTTAGGCCATCCGGTGAATGCACCACCTCGCACAGCTCCTCCTTGCCAATGTCCACAGTCTCGAATTGGCCATTGCCACTGGAATTGTCGTCGTCATACTCATTGGGGCATGGCTCCGGCATGGGCATCTAGAATGTAAGAGGGGTGGATTACTATATGAGATATATGCATTCGAGCTGACATGGTAAAAGTGAGTCGGGGATTAAGTTCAGATTAAAGGGAAATATGGAGATAACGATATAGGTATTTCTTTACTATATGGATATATAGGTAAGATAAAGGTCAATTTCATTGCATTCGATTCTAATATATGGATTATATATATACATATCGAAAGTTATAAATCTTGAACTCTATACATACATACATATTTATATATCCAACTAGTTATGCAATCTTGGGATATATATACATAGGTACATTGTAGAGAAGTTTGGTAACCAGCTAGGTTTTGCTTTGTATAACAATTGCGTAACTGTTATATGGAGAGCTAGTAAAAAGCAACTGCAAAACAGCTGGCATAATTAGTTTAAAGTGTGAGCGTGAGAGCAAGAGTAACGGAGGGAAGAAAATCCGATAGACATTAGGGAAAAGGGAAGGAAAATAAGAGTGAGCGAGAGAAAGAAATAGAGAGGGAGTGTCAGCATAATTGATCTCAACTATATATTATCAGCTAAAGTTGGTCTTGCAGTAAACATGGGCAAAACAAAGTTTATGGTGTGCAGTACTAGAGAGTCGCGGCGTCTTGACTCTTACCTTACTGCTGGAGACTATAACTTTGAGTCTGTCAAGGACTTTGTCTATTTGGGAACTGCAGTGACCAACAAAAATGATGTCAGCCTGGAGATCAAGCGGAGAATTACACTTGCCAACAAATGTTACTTTGGGCTCAGTAGGCAAATGAACAGTAGAGCCCTCTCTCGAAAGACAAAGGTAACCCTTTACAAGACACTCATCATTCCAGTGCTGCTTTATGGAGCGGAAGCCTGGACCGTGACGCAGTCAGATGCAGCTGCTCTTGGTGTCTTTGAGAGAAAGATTCTTCGCAAGATCTTTGGACCAATTTGCGTTGGCGAAACCTATCGTATCAGGTGGAACGACGAGCTGTACGAGCTATACGGCGATGTTGACATTGGCAAGCGAATTGACATTCAGCGTCTTCGTTGGTTGGGTCACATTGCTCGTATGGAGGAAAACACTCCAGCTCGTTCGGTTTTTGATGCGGTAGTTAGAGGAGAACGAAGAAGGGGTAGACCTCGAACCCGTTGGAAGGACCAGATGGAGGCAATCCTGAATGGTGTTACCAACTGGAGAAGTTGCGCACAGGACAGAGAAGCGTGGAGGCAAATTGTGCATCAGGCTGTGCTCCGATAGGGGTGTTATTGCCAATTATATATATATTACCTGTTGTGGACCCGGTTCATCAAGTCTGAATACCAATTTTTCCTTTTGGATTGGTAATATTTATATAAATATATATACATATGTATATGAAAGATAAAGCATATAGTGGGTATTATTAACTAAACTAGACTAAAGTATGCGAAAAATATACATGCATATGTATGTATATATAGAGAGAAAAGGAGAAAGAGAGAGATATATATATAGAGAGAAAGTCTTACGTCTTACCGATTTGATGAACAGTTTATGTGGTTGCGTCTCGAATTTGAACATGGATGACAATGGACCCGTATCCGCTGAACCGGATCGATTTGTATTGGCCGATCGTCGTCGCTGCTTCTCTAGCATTACCTCGGCGTACGTGGCCGGGTGTTTGCGCTTCAGGTGGCGCATCAGGTTCTCCGAGTGCCTGCCGGCCATATCGAACAGGCATACTTTGCATGTGCTTTTGTGTGTCTCGTCGTTGTAAACGAAATGATTGTTAACTGGATTTTTGCAACGCTTAGGCGACATTTTGCTCAACAACAACAACAACAGTAATAATAACAAAAATAACAAGAGCAGCAACAATTATAAACGACGAAAAATATTATTTAAATAATAACAAAAACAACGACGACGACGACGACAAGTTCCAAAATAAACAACAGAAAGGCGTGCGTCATACTTGAGTATCGTTCGTTTACTGAACGAGCAGCGTACAAAGCTGCGAGAGAGCCAAACCAGAGTAGGAACCAAATCATGAACCGGTGCCAGGCACGCAATATATGTACATATAGCAGCCTCTCGCTCGCTCGCACTCCAGCGCTACTGTAGCAACGCGCAAATCTGCTAAAATAAAAAAAGCGCTCTGAGTGCGGTTCACAGCAAATGGTTCGTAGTTGGAGCGCACACATACTGGTGCAAGCCCACAAATCAGTATACACGAGTAAGAAACCAGCGCACACACATACATTCGCAAACGAAGAGCACGCTGAGAGCACACGACGTGCCGAACCGGTTTGAAACGGTTTCTGTTTACTGTTGTTGTTGTGCTTGCAGTTATTGTCGCTGCCGCCGTCGACGTCGCTGCCACTGCTGCTACTGCTTGCTGCTGCTGTTGTTGTTGTTGTTGGCGCTGTGTGCTTAAACACGTTATGGAATCTGAGGGTCATTTAAGTGTTTGTTACTTACTCAATGCTTTGTGGTTGTTGTTCAGCCAGTCGAACTTTAATTTGAAGACAAATAAAACAATAACAACAGCAAGTCAAAGCTTCGCACTCAATTGAAACTATGCTAAGCTGTCAAACAGCTGATGCCACCTACATATGTATATGCTTACCATCATTTGCAATTGAAATTTAAGAGAGTGAGTGATGGAGAGCAGCGGTGCAGCTATGCGGCGCTGAAGAGCGGCTTGTGCTTGCATATGCAAGCATGTCTGTGTGTATTGTTTTCGTTCTGTTTTCGCTTACAAATCATTAAGATGTTCAATTGAATGTATGCGAACGATAAAGGCGCTGGAAGTGTTGATAATTTGGCTATTTAACAGCGGTTGTTGGCGGGATTTGTAGCTAAGTATATGTTATTATAGCTAAATATATTTGCATGTTAAATTATTAACTGGATTTTAGTAACTAGATGCAACATAACTACATACATATGTACATGTATGTATGTATATTATTGGGAAGAAATAAAAAATATAAATAAAAACAAATGTTGCTATTTATGATTGTTGCTTGCTTGTTTGATTATTTATTTGCATTATCTGCATTGTTTGTATTGTTGTTTAATACAGATTTAGTTTTGCAATTCTGATCATGTTGTTGATCTAATTAGTGGTATCAGGCAAGCGGAAGCCCTGTAGAACGGGACTCACTGGTGTAACGATTTGACCACGCTGAAAGAAAGTAACAAATGTATGTTTATATGTATGTATGTATTGTATGTATGCTGATGCCCCTTATGTACATCTGTATGTATGTATGTACAGTCTGTCAAGAATGAGTTGGCACACTGGGAAAAAATTTGATTTTTTGACTTTAGATGCAAATATCTAAGTCAATAATGCAAAAAAACAATTTTTTTTAAATGGTAATATGTTTAATATTATTTCTTTAATTTATATATAAAGAAAAAGAAGCAAAATAGTCAATTTGTAACAAATAAATCAACAAAAACAAATATCATTCAATAATAACACTGTCAATAATGTGTTGGCACACTTTGTTTTGCACATCTGCGTTGATCTTTTTCTTAGAAGTAACGGTATTTTACCGCTGTCTCTGCATATTCTCGGCATCTATGCACATATTCTTTCACATTTTTTGTCAATTGGTTGACAATTTTCGCTAGTTACGAGTATAATAACACATTTAATATTTTTTAAATGTGGCTGGAAAGCGATTAAGCTTTGAGAGGGTGCAGCTCATCCATTACAACCACGAGATGGGCAAATCCGTTCCAGAATTGATGGGCATGTTTGCTGTGCCCAGCAGAACGGTTTATAATGTGATAAACCGGGCCGAAAAGGAAAACAGGCTGCTTTCAAAGACGGGAAGAGGGCCGAAAAGAAAGCTAACTAACCGAGTAGAGACGCTAATTCTAAGAAAAGTGAACGCTAATCCGCATATTCGTTCCAGAAGTCTTGCCAAAGAGGTGAAGGAAGAATGTGGCATCGATGTCTCACATGAGAAGGTGCGCAAAGTCCTCCTACGGCATGAGTATACTTCGAGTGTAGCATGAGCATACAGAGTGTAGAATTATATTTTTCTTTTCAAGCGCATTCAATGGCTTGCGCCATACCTTAGGAGGACCATAATTATAAAATTGCATTATTTTTGTATTGTAACATAATATGTCATCATCATAATATTCTGCGGGGTGACTAACCATGTTGACAGCTAAAATAAAACGCTTTTTTATGTTTGCTTCTAATAGGAAAGGTTTTTTCCGTGCTACACTCGAAGTATACTCATGCCGTAGGAGGACTTTGCGCACCTTCTCATGTGAGACATCGATGCCACATTCTTCCTTCACCTCTTTGGCAAGACTTCTGGAACGAATATGCGGATTAGCGTTCACTTTTCTTAGAATTAGCGTCTCTACTCGGTTAGTTAGCTTTCTTTTCGGCCCTCTTCCCGTCTTTGAAAGCAGCCTGTTTTCCTTTTCGGCCCGGTTTATCACATTATAAACCGTTCTGCTGGGCACAGCAAACATGCCCATCAATTCTGGAACGGATTTGTCCATCTCTTGGTTGTAATAGATGAGCTGCACCATTTTAAAGCTTAATCGCTTCCCAGTCATATTTTTAAAATATTAAATGTGTTATTATACTCGTATCTAGCGAAAATTTTCAACCAATTGACAAAAAATGTTAAAGAATATGTGCATAGATGCCGAGAATATGCAGAGACAGCGGTAAAATACCGTTACTTCTAAGAAAAAGACCAACGCAGATGTGCAAAGCAAAGTGTGCCAACACATTATTGACACTGTTATTATTGAATGATATTTGTTTTTGTTGATTTATTTGTTACAAATTGACTATTTTGCTTCTTTTTCTTTATATATAAATTAAAGAAATAATATTAAACATATTCCCATTTTAAAAAAATTGTTTTTTTTGCATTATTGACTTAGATATTTGCATCTAAAGTCAAAAAATCAAATTTTTTCCCAGTGTGCCAACTCATTCTTGACAGACTGTACATACCGTTGGTAAGCGTAGATTTTGAAACAAGTGAGCTGGTTCGCTGTCTACGTTGCCTTCGTTGTTTACGTTGCGTTCGTTGCGTTCGTTGCCTACGTTACGCACGTTGCGTACACGGCGTACGTTGCGTAAGTTGTCTACGTTGCGTACGTTGCGAACGTTGTCTACGCTGCGTACGTGGCGTACGGTGTCTACGGTACGTACGTGGCGTACGTTGTCTACGCTGCGTACGTGGCGTACGCTATCTACGGTGCGTACGTTACGTACGTTACGTATGTTGCGTACGTTGCGTACATTGCCAGCGTAGCCTACGTTCCCACCGTTGTCTCCAGCGTTGCCTCCAGTGTTGCCTCCAGCGAAGGTTCCATTGATGGTTCCAACATTGGCACTATCGTGGCCTGAGTACATATTGGTCATACTGAGAACGTAATTATTTCTCTCAACATTTTCTTGAAAAAAAAAAAAAAATTGGTATTTAAATTAACGTTTGCCATAGGAACTAGTTCTATACTAGCTTTAAGTTCGAACCAGTTAATTTATGGTTTGTGAACCAATCGAACAGCTGGTTCACTCGTAATCAAGTGGTAATTGGTAAGTGTAAATATCGTATTCGCTTTAAATAGATTCAAACTTACTATAAGTCGACGGAGGAGTTCTGTCCTCGGTCGAAATGCAACTGTCCATTTCCAATAGACCCAATTGACCTTGGATGAGGATAGTGCTTATCAATTTGCCAGCGATTAATGCCTGAAGTGGCTCCATTTTCCTCAAACTATAGTCCCAAACGTTATTGGCCGCATTTGGATGTTTTGTCTCAACCTTCGGCTCTTCATCCTCATCATCGATTATTATGATTTCTACAGGCTACGAATGATTCAATATATTCATTATACTATATAGTTTATCTTTGTATATGTGTATATATTTTTATCTTACGGATTTCTCTGTCTCCCCCTTTTCGGGAACAACAATTGGATTTTTATAAATAGAATCAAGAAAATCCATTGAAGCAAATATTGGATTCGGCTTCCTCTCCTTCGGCAATTGATCGGTACGAGTGTCCTGCATGCTCAACAAATGGATCTGGAGAGAATTGCGAGAGAAAAGTAAAGAGTGTGTATGTGAAAAGCATACCTTAAATGTATGCATACTCATATAGATTGAGAGCACCTTCAAGGTAAAAACTACAACTTAGAACTTCTTCTATTAACTTTTTGATTACATTATCATTATCATGGATCCCTGAATTAATTTAAACTTAATTGCCTTCGTTTCAGCCTATAGCTAGTTCATAATACTACAGCCACTACTTATATGTTTATATACAGATAATTCCATCAACAAGTTCTACTCACCCTATAGCTAGAACGAATCCAGTGCCATTTCACAATAGACTCGCTCTTCGGCATCTTGATGTTATTGGCCACAGTGCACCACGAATTGCGATTACAAGCGCGATCCTTGTAGAAGCGATGAGCCGGATTCCACAAGTTCTCATTCTCTTTCACATTGTTTACGAGTGCCTGCAGCACCAGCGGCTTCCAGCGAAGAACGCGCTTGCGCACGCGATCCTTCGACTTGACAATCTTGCGAAGACGCCCATTTGCAGTCCTCACAACTATATGTGGATATATGTATATATAGATGTATAGATATTGATATTGATATTGATGTTCTAAACTAACTAATCCAAGACGCATTATAAATGTTGTTGGACTTTATATTATTATATATATTTATGTGTTTCCGGTATATTAATATTGTCTATATACATATACATTTCTGTATTCTTCTAGATTACATTCCCTTTGCTCTACTAGGTGTGACAAATCGGCTATCAACACGGGGAAAAGCTACCAAGGCGCAGCTGCTTGTTTGCCGATATTCAGGCACGGACCGTAGTTTACGGCTATTCATGATGGCTTAAGGATTTATAGCGAAAATGGATCATAATTTGAAAATTTTAAATAGGCTGAAAGCGGTTGGACAGAATCTACTGCAACTATGGACATTAATGTCTGCATGCAAAAGCTGCATTCATAGCTGCATCAAGCCAACTTTTACGAAGAACCTGAAGACTGCTCAGCGTGTATGGTACACATAACCTAAGACATAACCTAAGTGCGAATGCAAATGCTATTAACTAAAATGAGACGGCGAGAGAACGAGCGTGAGAGAGAGAGAGAGACGGAGAGCGAAAGGTTTGTATGTCAATAAGAATTATTATCGATAACGATAACTAGTATTTTTTCGCGAGAATTAATTAGATGACAATATACAGTGAGTTGCCAGCCTCGTTGTCGCCATGAGACAGCATACATACATATGCATGTAATTGGTATGACGTGGCCAAGTTAGCCAAGTTAGCCAAGTGCATGTATGTATGTGTGTGTATATATGGAGAAAATGACAAATTATATGAAAAATTACTACATGAATGAACCAAAAATTTCAGAAATATATACATGCATACATATATTTAGAAACTTATGTATATTTATAAGTTTCAGAAATATAGAAATTTATGAAATTGAATATGAAATTGAATATGTATATATATTTTCATATATATCCCACAACAATATATATATATTTATATATATATATATATATTGAAAATTTTTTTTCAATTTCATAAAATATTCTGACTTTTGGAATATGTATGTATATATGTACGTAGATGACTTACGCTTCGTCTTGCTGCCCGATTTGCGAATTGGCTTCTTCAGGACCCTGGGAAGCTCTATCTCCGAATGGGAGCGCGCATAATGGCGCCTAACGCTGCTACGGCACAAGCCCTTGATCTTCTTGTGGCATTTAGTACAGATATAATGCTTCCTATTCTGCGATAGATCGAAAAAGGTGGTGCTATTAGTTGGACCGTCCATAGTGAGAATTACTGAACACAAATCAATGAAAAAAAGAAAACTTTCGTTTTAGGATGTTTGAGAAAATTTAGAATTTTTTTTCCGGCTTAGACGAACGTGCACAGTTGTCGACGTGAGCAAGAATGATTCGATTTCGACATTTACTTCCTGTGGTGAGCAATTAGAAATTGCTATATCAATGAATATCGATTGAAGTCCTCGATAAAGGAGTTGGCTACTCTACGCCGTTCGATACTGAACACGCACGATATATGTTTCATTTTCATTGTTCTCTTAGTGAGTAACTAAGATTTAGTTCCAATGAAATGGTTTTGCTTTTTCTTTTTTCAATTATTAATTATTTGATTGCCTAATTGGTCGAAAAAGTTATTAATTGAAGAGTCGAATGGTTGACTAAATTATTGATTGATAAATTGATTAATGCAAAGTGGAAGCTGCAATTGATTGATTGGATAACATTTGTTTGACGAATTGATTGAATGATTGACAGTCCTATTAATTTATTAAATAATTATAATTATATAATTTTTAAAAGCATTTTTCGTAGATTATTTATCCATTTTTTGGCTAATATAAAGACTGATTGACTGTTCGACAAACGACTTTATCGCATGTCGGTCTGATTGAGAAACATACTGATTGATTGATCGATTGACTGATTGATAGAACAATGGACAGATTAATTGATTGATATATATATATATATATATATTGAGCAACTGCAGATCGAGTAGTAGAGGCATAGACGGACTGCTCGGCTACAGAATGTCTGGGTGATTGATATATCGATAAATTTTCTGATTGCTTGATTGACTATTTGATTGTCTTTAGAAATTGCCTGGCTGACTGATTGGCAAATGGATTGACTGATTAGCTAGTTTATCGACATCAATTGAAAGACTGGTTAATTGACTAAGCAATTTTCTGATTTATCGAAAAATTATCTTATTCATTGATTGCCCTAGAAATTGTCTGACTGACTAGCAAGTGGGTTGATTGATGGACTGATAGATCGATAGACTGGTGGATTGACTAAGAATTTATCTGATTTATAGATGGATTATCTAACTGATGAACTAATTTAAAACTAAATGATTATCAGATTGGTTGATTGATTGTCTATCATGATTGATTCACTAATCGATTCACTATCGAAATTGATAGGCTGCCCGACTGATTCCTTGGCTAAATAGCTTTAGCTTTATAATTGACTGACTGATTAGCAGACTCTAATCGATTGACTAAAGATTGTTATACTAGCTCATTGATTGATTGTATGTCCATCAATATGATTGACTGAATGAAATTATTGGAATTCGATTAATTTCATGAGCTCTGCATGGAAAATATTTTTAATTTTCCCCCCAGCCAAAATTGTCCCATAATCCAAAGCAAACAGATAATGTCAATTTAAGAAATAATTCGACAAGTCATGTCTTGTATAT
Source organism: Drosophila borborema (assembly GCA_030914335.1). Lineage (NCBI taxonomy): Eukaryota > Metazoa > Arthropoda > Insecta > Diptera > Drosophilidae > Drosophila > Drosophila borborema. The sequence goes on from JAUESP010000307.1 coordinate 12,050,967, forward strand.
ATATGTATGTGGGCTATTTTATATATTTTTGGATATCATTTGATTCGATTTCCGCATAACAGGAAATTGAATATCTCACTTACAGCTGAACCTTTTGAGTCTTTATATGTAAATGAATGCTCTCTATATGTATGTATGTGCATGTCTAATACAGTTGTCATTATGTTACGCCCACCAGTCACGCCCACCTGACTTGCTTTGAAGTCAGTTGGAACCGTTTGTCAGCGTATTCAGTGACACTCCTTTAGAAGCTGCTGTTGCTTCTCCTCTTGCCGTTGACTTGCTTTTGCGATTTTGTCCTTGTACGACTTCTATTGCTTCAGAGCCGCCCACGCCACCCACTCTCACACACACTGTACATACATATAAATATGTCTATATGTATGTATGTATATGCAACTGTGTGCTAGAGCTAGCAACCCTCATGTAAACAGAGTCTAGTGCAAAATTTCTGCAGTATTTGGCTAATGTTCTACGGCCCGTTTCATCAATGTCACTTGCGTTGTCCCTTGCACGCCTCCGCACACACACACACACATACACACACACACACACATATACTCACTTGCCGCATGCCGCTTGCCGCATGCCACATGCCACACGCCGTGCTTGCCGCATGGCAAAAAAGTAAAGGCAAACTTCTCAACACCAGGGCAAACAACTTCGTGCTTTGCTCTCACCCTCCCTCTATGTATCTGCCTCTCTCTTTCTCTCTGTCAGCATGGCTACGATTTCCGTCTAAAACACAAAGGCTGACAATACACACACACACACACACAGACACTCACACATACATATATATGTATGTAGAGAAATGAAGTCCTTCGGTCGAATCAGTCGCCCCCTTTTTTCTTTGGTATATCGAAACGTTGCGAGCTACGCTCTTATTACAGCCTGTAAATACTCTACACGTTGAGTGGGTATAGCGCGTTAGGTATCAAGTTGTTGCTGTGCCATTTCATGAGAATGGTTGAGCCATGCTGTACAAGGATATTGGATATAATTTAAGTGAGAGTGCGAGAATGAAATTCCTCTTTGAAAGCGAGCTTTCTGAGAAAGACATTCCAGAGAGAGGCGAAGAGTGTGAGAGAGAGAGAGAGAGAGAGAGAGAGAAATTCATCGAGATATCGGTTATCGTAACAGCGGGAGAAAAAGAATTAGACAGGGAGAGAGCTAGTCAGCTAGTGAGAGAGAGGAAAAGGGAAGGAGAGAACGGGGGGCAGAGAGAAGGGGAGAGGGCGAGGGAGAGAGAGAAGGAGAGAGAGAGAGAGAGAGAGAGAGATACAAACAAGGAAGATACAACGAAGACAAATAATAAGCGAGAATAGGTCTGATAACAAAGAGACTAGAGAGGTAGACAGAGACAGTAATATGCTAGATAGGGAGAGAAAGAAGATGCCATATACCTATCGAGGAGCATACATATCTAAGCATATTCCTATAATAATAATAGTATTCGATAATTAACCGAAAGTCTGATACATTTTCATCTGTTCTATCTTGCTATTTTAGCTATCTATATCCATCTATCGTAACCCGATTGTAGAGTATTTCTTGCTTCGACTTGATGTGATTCACATTTCGGGCTCAACTTGATTTTATGGCTCTGTTGAGTGTCCGTCGCGACGCTTGAGTACAAAATCATTTGACTAAATTTGAATGTGATTGTGTGTGTGTAGGGGGAAGGAAGAGGAGGAGAAGGGATGTCTCTCTGTGTGGGCGTGCGGAACACAGTTGCTTTATCTATGTAAAGTAGGTCCTATAAGCAGCTCGCCTTCAAGGCATCTGCTTACTTTTCATATGATTTTTGAAACGTTTTTAAATAATTTTGAATAAATCAAGAGATTCTATCTAGTTCAGTTCTTATTTATTTGTATTTGTAGGGCCGTTGGTAGTGCTGATGGTGCTACTACAGCTAATAGACGGTGTTGTAGAGGCCTGTTGCTTGAGCTGTAGATGAGCTTAAAGAGGTTTTTAAGTAAAATTTTAATCAAGAGAAATCTGATCAATATATAATAGGTATTCTATAATTTGCATACATTTGTAATGAGCTGGTAGTGCTGGTACTACATCTAGAGCTACAGGCGTTATGCCTGCTGTCTGAGCTGAGCTGAGCTGAGATGAGCTTAAAGACAGCTAACTGATATCATCTCTGGCATGCACCGAGTTTTTTCGCTGATCAGTTTGACCAAAGCCAAATGTCTCATACACATGCACACAGCTGTATAGAGTCTGTGCGTGTGTGTGGCAGCACAATCAATACACATGTAAGCACTCGACGGCGTCGCGTCGCGCCGCTTACTATCGAAGTTGCTATTTGTACATATAAAATTTGTATTTGTTTGTGCCGCATACTCGATTCGCAGCTCACGGAGGACGGACGTGTTCTCCAAAAGTCGTCTGTAGAATCGTCTAAAAGATTCCAGCAGTGGAACTGACAGCGTTCACATCATTCAATTCTTTCTTTTTTTTTTTTGGTACCTGTTGCATCTGTCTGTCGCGCCGGGTTTGTTTTCCACATTCTTAACGTTCCATATACGTTGCTCTTTTTTTTTCGTTTTGTGTTCTTTTTGTTTTGGTTTCTCCACTTTGTGAATTGAAAAAGCCGAACGTGTGAAAGAGAGAGAGAGAGAGAGAGAGAGAAAGCGTGCGCAAGTGCTGTAAGACGGCAAGAATGGGAGAGTGAACGGCAGCGAGTGCGAGTGCAATAGCGAATATGGCGTAATCGAATAGCACATTAACACACTCTTTGAGAATGCACACGAGTGAACTACTAAGTCCGAAATGAGCGAACTGTGCATGCCCTACCATGCACAGCTCATTAATAATTGAAGAATTGAGCTTGCGAGATTTCGCATGCATTTTTTTTAAATAAAAATTCTTCCGAAAACGAAATGAGATACGCAGTAATTTTTTTTTTTTTTTTAAATACCTTAAGTAAAAAGAGTGTTATTTAAAAAAATTATTTAAATTGATAGAAATATTTAAAAACTTATTTATTTATTTACAATATTTCTTTGATTTCAGGTTACACAACAGTTATCGCCTAGCTCTAACGCTAAACAAACCAATTCTACGTTTCTTTGAGACACATATGTAGGTATTCTCACATACAAACTATTCAATTTCTGATCTAATTTAACTTTACATTTTCTCCATAGATTAACTGAAACGCATAATAAAAATCATTTGAAGTGCCTAGGGAATACATCGACATACACAAATTATAAACAAATACACGCAATGGGTTCCACACTCTGTAAGGAATACAAAACAACTGGCAAAGTAACGCCCAATCCGGATCAAAGTTCAGGTATTATAAGACTCTAGAACGAAAGTGAGTGAAAAATAGGAAATAGTTTAGAAAAGACAAATTTTAAAGTTGCTGAAGTGATCTATTATGCTAGTAGAGCTTTGTTTTGTTCTAGGCAAAGAAAGTTGAGATTGATGAAGAGAGATAGAGAAATAGAGAGAAAGATAAATGATATAATTGATATGTATGTATATATAGACACATTCATATATCTATATATTCTGTATATATTTCTATATATTTTTGTTGCTCATTCTCTATCATGCTTTGTCTATCTTTGTCGCTCTCTTTGCGTTTCTTTTACCTTTCTAATTGTCTCTAATTGCTCTCTTACACGCCATCAAATTTTCCATTTTCCAATTGATAATTGTTAAATTATGAATCAATAATAATGTCATTTGTTTTACGAGCTATTAGTGAAAGAGCATCAACTAGCCAGTCGGAAGATAATGTGGGAGAGGGAGAAAGAGTGTGTGAGAGAGAGAGAGAGAGAGAGAGAGAGAGAGAGAGAGGGGAGATAGTGCGTGTCTGTTAAATAGTTACGCTCGGTCTAGTCGTTCTTCTTTGACCACACAGCATTTCGTTCAGTTTATACTCTCAACTTAGCTGGAACGGCGGGAATTGACGTTTATATCGAATTAAAGCTTTCGAGTGGCTTTGTTTTATTATAGATTTAATAGCAACAACAATCACAATAGCAGCAAGCAACACCTGCAAAAAGGCGTCAAAGCTTTGCATATCAAACGGATTATTGCTTTTGGGTAAACCAGGCTAACTCCAAGAAAAAGAGAAACACATTTTGCTTAGTTTTGTTTTGATTTGCTTTGTTGTTATTAATACAATGCTTTTTTTTATGCTATTGCTATTACAATTGTTTTACGTGTGTGTGTGTGTGTGAGGCGAGGCCAACTGGTTCGCCCTAAACATGTGTGTGTGAATTTACTCTGAATTTACGCTTCACTCAAGTTAATTACATTAACTTGTGATTTTTAGCTTAGCTCTGATTCATTAACTAGTTTTTTGTTTTCTTCTTATTTTTCTTTGTAGTATGGGTAATTTTTTTTTTATTTTATTTTGTTTTTAAACTTAAAATTATGACGTCATTTTGCTGGGCGGGTTTTTTGTTCTCAAGTTTTTCTACCCATCAAAAATTGGCATCAAATTATTGTGCTTCGGCATGCAACAGGCAGAAGTAAGCATGACAGTGCAGAAAGCAGAAGACATGTATGGCTATAGATAAGTGAACTCAGCTCATCCAGACTGGCTAAGCATATCTTTATATATGTACATATCTATATATGTAGATATACTCTTGAGTGTATCTCTGATAGCGCACATAGAGTAGCCTTGCCATTGGCTCAATTCAGCTCAGCAGGGTATGTGGGTTGGTCTATCCATTATTCTGTACAGGAATATAAATATATATATATAGATATAGTCTTGAGTATATCACTGATATGACACACATATTACTACTCTTCGCATTACCCATTTCATCATAATTTGCAGAGAGTATCTGCTAGTCGAGCTAACTGATTTCACATTTGGAATTTTTGTTTGTTTTTTTTTTTTTTTTGTATACCCTGAACCCATTGAAAAATGGGAAAACAGGGTATAATGGTTTTGTGAAAATGTATGTAACAGGCAGAAGTAGACGTCGCAGACCCCATAGAGTATATATATTTTTGATTAGCACAAACAAATAAGTTGATATAGCCCTGTCCGTTTGTCCGTCCACACGTCTGTCCGTCCATCCATCCGTATGAACATCGAGATTTCGGAAACTCTGTAAGCTGGAGAGCTGAAATTTCACATGAGTACTCGTATGTTAGTTACGCAGTTCGGCTTTATCATGTTTGTTTTTCTTTTTTCCATAACTCATCCCATTTCCTTATTATCGATACAAAATCGAAAATTCGTTTACTTTTTTTTTTTTTTACGTTTTTTGAGCATAACTTCTACACTGGCTAGTTTTCGCTAAACACTTCATGTTGCTATCTATTTTGATAGATGTATGTATGTATACGAAGTCTTTGTAATTTTCTAATTTTAAATGCCACGCCCCCTTCGCCGCCAATTTGAAAAAAAAAATGCATTTAAAATACTAGAGAATTGTACTTGAATGCTATTAATACATTCCAAAAATTCATGAAGATAGTCCATTTAGGAATGGAATCATAAGCATCCAAAATTCAGCCCATCTCACCCCAACTGCGCGCTTATACGTGCGTAAAGAAGAAGAGTATTAGTTTTTTTTTTTTTTTTTCAGGTTTCAGGGTATCTCGTAGTCGAGCCGTTGCTTTTAATGAGTTGAAATGAATCTATGAAATAAACAGGAATTAATTAAACGGTATTTTTACCTGCCCGAAGAGCCAGATTCAAAGTTTGTCTTATCGATATAAGGTAAAGATATGCCGAATAAGATATGAGTTTCTATACGCTTCAAGGCAATTTACGTAAACAATTTGGTAACACTATCTCTATATAATCTATCTCTAAAAAAAAAACGTACAAGAAATGCTTAAATAAGTGCTATGTCAGATCGATTAAAATCCTTAAAATTTAACGATAATTGAATATTGTTAACCAGGGCAGTAGAAGGGTAACCTAAACTTCAGCCCTTATCGAACAAGTTTTATGAATAGGCTAAGCCACGCCCTCCGCTGCCTTTTACATACATAAATATTATAGCTCAAGTGCTTTAAGTTTTTAATGGGTTGCCGCTTATAAAATAGTCTATTTGAATTATGTTTTTCTGGCGTTTGCTCTGGGAATATAAAACTTGTTCTATACATGTTTTGTACTCCCAAAAAGTTCTATAATTGTGAACAGAATTGAATAACGATATAATATCGTTAAAAATTTATATATGCAGCTCTGTTAATTCTTCAGCTATTCTTAATCGATATCCAGATATATCTATATATCTACGTCTAAGTTTGTAAATCATTCAGCTATATACCTAAATATAACTTTTGAATTGCTTAAGCTAATTGCTTAAGCTATCGTCGTTTACTTGACACATTGCCGGCCGTCATCCAGTTTTGGGCTGCGCCCTATTGATTATTTTTATTAGACATCGAAAAAGCCGCCTTTACATGTCTATGACGCAGCACATTTTTAACTTTGTCTAGCCCTTGAAGACATATCGATTTAAGCATGTGTTGCTCAATGAAAAAAAGTGAAAGCCCTTTCGATTTGCTTAAGGACTGATTCTACGTACATATGACCTATATATAAATACAAATTTATTTATATATTAATCATCATTCCGATCAGCCATGACAGCAGTTCGATTCACATGCGGCATGTTCAACTTTTATCTAATATTCGTGATTATTCAGTTCTTATCAGTGAGCTAGTGTCTCGCACTTGAACAAATTGCAAATCATCTTGTTAATCAGCGGAGAATTCAATTTTTAATCATAAAGCTCAATTGGTTTGATGGAGTTGAAAGTTTTGATAGTGTGCGGCCGAATCCTGTTGATCTATCGATCTTCTTTCTGCTGTAGTGTCCATATCTGTGGTTGATTAAAAAGCTTTTCAATTCGGAACTAGTTCCGGTAAATGGTTCGCAGGAGCAACTTAAGGAGGTGTAATGAGAAATAGGAATTGGAATTATATTAAAAATCTTTATTAAATTGATATCAGCTTTTGTTCCAGTTATCCATAACTGCTGAACTAGTTCAATTTTTATTTTACTTTTATGATTATGGTTAGTTTCCTAAAAGTTGACCCTCAGTTCCAAAATAAGTTACAATACAGCTTTCCAAATTGATATAGGTGGTTAATAAAAGCAGAAATGTTTTCGTAGCTCAAAGTTCATTTCCTACATGGTTCCAAATTAGTTGTTAATTATGTACTTCCATAACAGGTTCATAAGAGCTCGGATCTAGTTCCAAGACTAGTTCCAGCAATTTGCATGCGAATTTCGGACTGCAACTAAATGCCAAATGACAAAGTACGCTTTAAAATAGTTTCAATTGGTTCAACTAGTTCAAAAAAAAAAAAAAGTTTTATTACAAGAAGAAGAAAAAATCAACCTAAAACTAAGGTAAATGTAATCTTATGCGACTCTCCACTTAGAACTTGTTGCTTTGCTTGACAGCCAGCAGTTCCATGCGCTTGATGACATCGTCCAGGTATTGCCGCTGCAGCTGCAGCTGCGAGAGCAGCTCCTCGGCGTTGAGCAGCTGCAGCTGTTGCTGCTGTAGCTCCTGTTGCTTTTGCTGTTTGCTCGTTGACTCCGACCAGTGGTTGCCACGCACCAGGCTGGCTGGGCTGGCAGACGTTGCGCTGGCTGCACTGGGTCGCAGCAAGGCCAGCAGTCGCTTGATGAGCGAGGGCGAAGCATTCGCTTCCGGCTGAACGATGCCCACGCTGGGCACAGTTTCCGGCATGGCAAGCAGCGGCGTAAAGAAGTAGGAGCCAACGCCACCCACTGGGGAACGGGGCGTGCTGCTGTGGACAGCTTCGCGGGTTAGCTCCACTTTGTTGCTAGTGCTGCTAGAGCTGCTGTTGGCCTGCATGGCATCCAGTTGGACTTTGAGCTCGTTCAGCTTGTGCTGTAGAAACTCAAAGTCTGCAGCCAGATTGAGCGCCAGCTGCTGTGCATCCTGCTGCTGTGCCTTGCCCTCGAGCTTATCGATTTGCCGCTGTATGTCCAGCTGTCGTTGCTGCAGCTCCTCCACCAGCATCGGCATCTCTGGCGTAAATGTGCCCATATACAAGCGTCCAATCTCGGCCTGCAGCAGCTGCTTGTGGACACGCAGCGCGCTCAGCTTTAGCTCCAGCTGCTGTTGTTCGTGTTGCTGTTCCCCCAGTTGCTCGCTGTTGGCTGCAGTTGCTCCAAGCAGCAGCGACAGGCAGAGCAGCGATGCATAGAGTTCTGAATGCAGTGACGACATATTAACAACTGAGCACCATTCACCTGTTCACCTATTCACCTGGGCGGCTGCTTTCTATGCCAGTCGTAGCAGCAGGCGACACTTTCTACTCGAATATTTAAGTTGCTCTATAAAAAAAAGCAGAAACAAACAAAAACAAAAAAAAAAAAAACAACCGGAAAACGGGAAAAAGTCATATTAAATGTTGATTTCGTTAAACTCGTTAAGCCGTATCACTAAGACATCGCCCTGGCCTCGCCCTTACCCACACCCTCGGCGATCCCCGAATTAATTTTGATTGTTGCTTCTGCTTTGCAGGTGCCGTTGGCTCCTATCAATCGAAGTGCGAGAAGATGCTGGACGTCAGCGCGTTGGAAAAAGAATCGGATTATACCGAGGCGGTGGCCGTATGCAAGGCCAGCGAATTGCCGGAGAACAGCTTGAAGCAGGTGGACTTCGATGAGGACACCAGCGTGCTGTTGGTCAAGCAACACGGCCGACTCCATGCTATTGGCTCGAAGTGCACCCATTATGGGGCACCGATGCATACGGGTGCCTTGGGCATAGGACGTGTCCGTTGTCCGTGGCATGGTGCCTGCTTCAGCCTGGAGACGGGTGACATTGAGGACTTCCCCGGTCTGGATTCGTTGCCCTGCTACAAGGTGGACGTGAACGATGAGGGTCAAGTTATGGTGCGCATGAAGCGTAGCGATCTGGAGAAATCCAAGCGTATCAAGAACATGGCAAAACGTAATCCAAAGGATGAGCGTTGTTATATTGTGGTCGGCGGCGGGCCATCGGGTGCCATTTGCGTGGAGACACTGCGCCAGGAGGGCTACACCGGACGACTGATACTGGTGTGCCGGGAAAACTATTTGCCGTACGATCGCGTCAAAATCTGCAAGTTCGCTGGAATTAAAATCGATGACTTGCAGTTCCGCGATGAGAAATTCTACAAGGATTATGACATCGAAGTGTGGCAGGGCGTCAACGCCGAGAAGCTGGTAACGGCACAGAAGGAGCTACATTGTTCCAATGGCTATATTGTGAAATATGATAAGATTTACATAGCCACCGGCGGTTCGGCCGTTAAGCCACCCATTCCTGGCGCCGAATTGGCGAATGTGAGAACGATACGAGACTTTTCCGACGCCCAGGAGGTATTCGAAATGCTAAAGCCCGAAATGCGAGTCGTCTGTCTCGGCTCCAGTTTCGTATCATTGGAGGTGGCCGCGGCTGTGGTCTCCAAGGTGGCCAGCGTCACGATAGTCGGTCGTGACACCGTCCCATTGAAGGCGGCCTTCGGCGAGGAGATTGGCGCCCGTGTTAAGAAACTGTTCGAGGACAACAATGTCGTTATGCTCATGGAGAACGGCATTGAGAACATCATTGGCGACGAAGAAGGCGAACTAATCGAGGTGGACCTGTTGGACGAGACGACCATACCATGCGATCTACTGATCATGGGCACCGGCTCCAAGCCGAACACCGAGTTCCTGATCGATTCGGGTGTGCGCATCAATGAGAACGGCACCGTGGATGTGACCGATTTTCTCGAAACGAACGTGCCCGATGTCTATGTGGGTGGCGATATAGCCAATGCTCATATCTACGGCCTGGCTCAGTCGCGCGTCACCATTGGCCACTACCAGCTGGCCCAGTACCACGGCCGGATCGCGGCGATCAATATGTGTGGCACCATCAAGAAGATGGAGGCGGTGCCCTTCTTCTTCACCTTGCTCTTCGGCAAGGGCATACGGTATGCGGGCTATGGCAGCTACAAGGAGGTCATCATCGATGGCAGTCTGGAGGACATGAAATTTGTTGCCTACTATGTGAACCATGCCGACACTGTTACGGCCGTCGCCTCCTGCGGCCGTGATCCCGTCGTTGCCCAGTTCGCCGAGCTCATCTCGCAGGGCAAATGCCTGGGACGTAATCAAATCGAAAATGAATCGAATCGTCAGGCTTGGACGTCCAAGCTGCTGTCGCCCTTACCCAAAGTGCGCTAAACACCAATAGAGATTATCAACGATCCCATTGCCAGTTATCACTCATTCATTTACTTAGCCAGCCAGCCAGCCAGCCAGTCAGCCAGTCAGCAGCAGCAGCAACAAGAGATTCATACATATATATATTTATATAGGTATGTATCTAGTATTATATGTGAACGCCCACAACAATTTGCTCATGACTGACTGTTCCCCCAATATACCCGTATATATATTTTGTAACTCATGTATATATATATATATATATATGTACTAACGTATATATATAATCGTTTTGCTTGATATCCAAATTGTGTCGTGGCAAAATTGAAAAATAGTTGTGTATAATAAAAAATTTATATAATTTTTTTTTTAACAGAGCTCAGTCTCTTACTCTTTGTTAAATCAAGAATATAAATGATATTATAAATAAATAAATAAATTAAAGCTGTATTTAATATAAAATTAAATGAATAAAATCATTATGCTGAATATATGACAATTTCTAGGCTTTTCTATGTATCTAAATTTATACTCGCTCACGTAGTAAAAAAAAAGAGTATATTCGTTCGGTGCACTGTCTGTCAGCCCGTCTGCTCGTTCGTATGTCTGTTCGCTTCTATCCATCTATCACTATATGTTGATGATGGGAACGAGTATTATACCCTAACTTCATATAAGGTGCGCGACATAAATATATGAGACACTACATTAAATAATATAAATACTTATAATTGGACAAATTCGCTTAAATGTAACTTGTGATATTTCTATATATATATATATATATATATATATATATATATATATATATATATATATATATTGAATCGTAGTCATTTATTATTTGATGGGAATTTCTAATAGAAGTGGTTGGTTTTTAGAGAAAAATAGAAACAATTGAAAACTATAAATGGGCCTTGAATTTCGGACTAAAAAAAATTATATTACAATTCGTTCAAAATTCGAAATTGAAAACAAAATCTTCTTTTAATGTTCGTGGCACAAAGAAGTAGTTAAATATATATATATCTACAAATATATATATTAAGAGAGACAGAGAGAGTGAGAGGGGAGCTTGGGCATGGCCCTAACGCTGGTACCCATGGAATGTATGATGCGTAATTGGCTGGATGCGTGGCGGTCCCTAAACAAGGATTGCGCCCAGGTAGTCACAACGGCCTCCAGATTGAAGAAGTTGGTAAGTGTAGACAACAGATCAGATCATCAGTGGGTCTTACGATTGAACTGTACTTCTTTGCAGATCTTTTTAGCTGCCCAGCAAATATATTGCTACGAACTAATATTGTCGGAGCATAAGATTTTGAATAACAAATTTATCAAATGTATTACCGATGCCGGCGAGATGTCCAACGAGCGTCTAACTGGTAGCTGCAAACTGCGGGCCGAACATCAGGCAATGCTCGGACATTTGGTTGGCCTCAAACTGCAGCTATCCGAGCGGAATAATACTCTGGTTAAGTTCAAACTGGAGTTGCATTGTTTGCGTCAGAAGTTGCGACAGCAGACGATCAAATCGAATCGGATGGCGGCACGATTGAAGCTAAATAAAATGCTAACCGAAAAGCTTTTGGATCGCAACAGCAAGTTGAACGCGCGGGTAAATATCCATCTATCGATATACCGATAGACATATAAATATATATGTATGTGAATTATCCTTTTCCTTGCGATAGTCCATAGAATTGTTGGAGCATTATAGAATGCGGGCGCTTATGTTTGTTTTTAAATTAATTGGGATGACTGAGGAACTGATTGTTACCAAAACCAAGTCAAAGGCATATGAGGATGCCAGCGAGCGCCTGAAATGGTAAATATGAGAGATATCCAAAAACATTTTAGCCATATATGTACATACATCCTTTGTATAGTAAAAACAGACAGCTGCAATTGCGTCAGAGAATACTTATAAAGAAAATGGCAAAACATACGTCTCAAATTAAAAATCATACAGATACCCGTAATATAATTGATACGGGCTTTCATTATTTGGACTTTCTGTGGAAGTGCGTATCGAGCCTGGCTCTGTGTCCGAAAGTGCAGGGACCTGGTAGACGCGGTGATTGGGCTCTTGTCTGAATATAAATGACATGTGTTCAATAATTTTTTTTTATTAAAAAAAAATTCAAAAATAAAATCAAAAATAAATTCGTAAAATTCAAATTACCAGGGGTGCAACAAAATAAATTCAGGTCGAAATATTTTTGTTAGCAACACTGTAGAGGAGTCGGCTATTCGCCTTTAACAGTGTTGCTTGTAAACGATATATCGATTTGCATTTATTTGCCGTATTTGTTGTTCTTTTTTGCTTCGATTAATCGACAGTTTTTTTACATACCACAGCAGCCGCACACACACAACACACACATACACGCACGCACACACACATACACGGTTACACATACATATACGGACGCGCGCATACAAACACACACTCACACATATAAAAACGCCCAATAAATTACAGTTGCAGGCAGCGTACACATAAAAGTTTTATAACAAAAAATCAAAAGAATAATAATATACAAATATATATAAACACAGATACATATACATAAGAAATCAGAGCCTATCAAAGCGTTAAAGTACAAGCATACAAAAACATTCCAAAATAACAGAGTTACAACCTTGCTGCTGCTGCGCTGTTGCAGTGTAACCAAAGTGTAGAAAGATAGAACGAAAAATAATATAATATAAAAAAATTAAAAATTAAAATAAAAATTAAAAATAATAAAACGCCGCCACACACTTATCAATAATGAATTTCTTGGGCTTTGGCCAATCAGCCGAAATTGAAATTGTCTTCGATGGCGCGGAGAACAGGAAGACCGCCGAGGTGAAAGGCGAGGATGGGAAGGTGGAAAAGATGTTGCTCTTCTACGATGGCGAGACCGTCTCCGGCAAGGTAAGTAGCAGGGACTGATGATGATGATGGATGCTGGCAGGAGGCGGCGGCGGAGGCAGACCACAAGCAGAGGCTGCAGATTGCAGGCGAGGCGCAATGAGGCTTGATTGCGCCTGTAGGCGGTAGGCGTGGCTTCCGCTCCGTTGCCGCCCATTGAGTCGCTTATCAGCAGTTAAAGCAGCTGCTTCGCTCAAGCGAAGCCAATTGTCGCAAATGCTTTTGTGATTATATCCACATTTTTATCGCATTTATTTGTATAATATATTTACATATTTTAATTTGTACATACTAGGTGAATGTCACGCTGAAGAAACCGGGCAGTAAACTGGAACACCAAGGTATTAAGATCGAGTTTATTGGACAAATTGAACTGTTCTATGATAGGGGCAACCATCACGAGTTCAAGTGCCTGGCGAAGGCGTTGGCCCGTCCCGGCGATCTAATCCAGAACAACAGCTATCCCTTCGATTTTCCGAATGTGGAGAAACAGTTTGAGGTCTATGCCGGCTCCAATGTGCGCTTGCGCTACTTTTTGCGAGCGACAATCGTGCGAAGGATTAGCGATATTACACGGGAGGTGGACATCGCGGTGCACACGCTCTGCAGCTATCCGGAAATGAATAATCCCATCAAAATGGAGGTCGGCATCGAGGACTGTTTGCACATTGAGTTCGAGTACAACAAGAGCAAATACCATCTGAAGGATACAATTATTGGAAAAATCTATTTTCTGCTCGTGCGGATTAAGATCAAGCACATGGAGATTGCGATCATCAAGAAAGAAACGACCGGCACGGGCCCGAACATTTTCAATGAGAACGAAACGATTGCCAAGTACGAGATTATGGACGGAGCGCCGGTCAAAGGCGAGAGCATACCTATACGAGTATTCTTGGCCGGCTATAACCTGACGCCGACCATGCGAGACATCAATAAGAAGTTCTCGGTCAAGTATTTCCTCAATCTGGTGCTGATGGACACCGAGGACCGGCGGTATTTTAAGCAGCAGGAGATTACGCTGTGGCGCAAGGCGGACATACCACGCTATCATGTCGCCCAGCAGCAGCATCAGCAGCAGTCGCATCATCAGCATCAGCATGTGCCGCTGCATGCGCCACCACATCTGGTCAGTGGGCCCGCCGCACCCACCGTCGCCCACTCGCTGATCAGCAGCAGCACGGACAGCGAGGGCGCGGCTATTGGCAGCGCGGGCGCCCAGGCTGAATCCAAAATGGGACTCTTCACGCGGGAGAGTCCCAATCAGGAGTTCAGCCAGCAACAGCTCGACTCTCCGCTGCCCAACTCACCAATGACGCCGAGCAACGAGAATCACGGAATTGGAACAGCCGTCGCTGGCGAACGGGAACGAGGCATGGGTGATGGCGCGGCGGCAGCCACAACGAGTGCCTCGCCAGTGGTCATGCTGTCCAGCACGCCGCCGCCACTGCTTAACACTGGACCAGCATTAGGGAGTTTAACTGACGTTGGTGTTGGAACTGGAACGATGGAGCCTGTACAGCATGCGGCAGGCGATGGCAATATGGATTTGGAACAGAACGATGAACAGCCGCTGCAGGAGCAAGACGAGCAGCAGCAGGAACAGGAACAGCAACAGCCGCAGCCGCAGCAGCGGTTGCAGCAGTTGCCCGATGATGAACTAACGGACGTGGCACTGCTCACGCCTCCAGCTGCGGTCACAACAGCTGCCAAGAAGGTGAACGCATCTCCCTTGAGTGCGGATTGAATGCCAAACGGACTACGTTTATGAACAAGAACAACAACAACAACTCAATGGCTAGCGTTAGCTAATATATACGTTTGTATATGTATATACATCTATTTTTTTAATATCTAATTTAAAGTTGTTAAAGGCAAAAATATTTTATTGAAGTTATGCGCGCAACTTAATAATCCAATTTATCCACTAGCAAACACATAAATGCACACACACACACACACACACACATACACACATACACACAGATGTACTTGATGCCCTATTTAAAAATTTCCATGTACACAGACGCTACTAATACACTTTCCTCTCGCACGCTCTTTAGACTCGATCGATGTGCATTAGGCAGTCAGAGAAAACTTTGTATATTGCAATACGAAATATTTATATAATGAAAAGAAAAACAAAAAAGAAGAGAACATGTGAACATATATTTATAATTTGTTGTGAAACTCAGCTGAGCCACGCCCACTAGCACGCCCCATTCGAAAGGCCCAATCAACACCAATTGTAACATCTCATTCCCTTTTGGAAAATTTGATTTTTCAATTAGCAAAAACCTGTTGAAAACAAAAACAAATGCTTTTTAAAAGTACATTGAAATTGAATAAAAACAATGCGTAGGCATAACCTAAGTTTAATATACAGTTTAGAGAATATATATATAAATATTTATATATAAATAAATATATATATATATAGAGAGAGAGAGAGAGAGGAAGCGAAAATATGTTAAATGCAGACGTATTCAGCTATTGAATGATATATACATATACATATATGTCTGCATATGGACATAACATAGTTCATATTATATATATATTTATTTATATATATATATTATAATATATAAATATTAAAATTTATCAAATTAATAAACGTGAAAACGATAATCTGGATACTCAACCTTTCTGAAGCATGAAAACGAGCGAAAAGCTTTGAAAAAAATGGCCAGCTAAGCCGAGAGAGAGAGAGATGCAAAGATGGACAGGGAGATAGTCAGTCTGAGAGAAACATAGAATATGTGGAAGTATTAAATTGAATCCACATAACGTCAGGTTTTAGTCTACTCCCCATATACAGGATCAAACGAAACATATGCATTACAGAGGGAGTTCGTGATGGTAATGCTATACCTATCTATAACGACAAATAGCTCTGCTTTACAAACTGCAATAAAAGTAAGCATATAGCATTCTATATGCTTCATATTCTATCCAACAGCAATAATTACAATATATTCAACAATTCACATCCTTCATTCAATGATCACAATATGTCCAACAATCCATATCTTCAAGAAGAGAACATGTGAACATATATTTATAATTTGTTGTGAAACTCAGCTGAGCCACGCCCACTAGCACGCCCCATTCGAAAGGCCCAATCAACACCAATTGTAACATCTCATTCCCTTTTGGAAAATTTGATTTTTCAATTAGCAAAAACCTGTTGAAAACAAAAACAAATGCTTTTTAAAAGTACATTGAAATTGAATAAAAACAATGCGTAGGCATAACCTAAGTTTAATATACAGTTTAGAGAATATATATATAAATATTTATATATAAATAAATATATATATATATAGAGAGAGAGAGAGAGAGGAAGCGAAAATATGTTAAATGCAGACGTATTCAGCTATTGAATGATATATACATATACATATATGTCTGCATATGGACATAACATAGTTCATATTATATATATATTTATTTATATGTCGTATCGGTGTAATATTATGACGTTGTGTTAGTTTTATGTTGTGATTGACAGTTGCAGTAGCATTAAAGAGAAACTGACAACTAGCGCTAATCGAATGAGTTAGCATTTTAGTGACAATTAAAGGATGTGTCATTAGAAAAGAGACAGCCATAGGTTTTGCTGAACGTGGTCTTGGATGTCGCAGAGTGAGAGTGAGAGGGATATGCCCTTCACACAGAGTTGCTATGATATTGATGAACGAGAATATGCAACCAAGAGGCAGTTTGACAGAAGGGTCGAATGGGCACTCTATCAGACACAGTCGAAAGAGAAAGAGCTTGCGTGTGAGAAATCTGCGACTCCAATAACAAGTTATTAGGCAAATACCATGGAAGGCGAGAACGACAACTCTAACGCTACGACATATATATATATATTATAATATATAAATATTAAAATTTATCAAATTAATAAACGTGAAAACGATAATCTGGATACTCAACCTTTCTGAAGCATGAAAACGAGCGAAAAGCTTTGAAAAAAATGGCCAGCTAAGCCGAGAGAGAGAGAGATGCAAAGATGGACAGGGAGATAGTCAGTCTGAGAGAAACATAGAATATGTGGAAGTATTAAATTGAATCCACATAACGTCAGGTTTTAGTCTACTCCCCATATACAGGATCAAACGAAACATATGCATTACAGAGGGAGTTCGTGATGGTAATGCTATACCTATCTATAACGACAAATAGCTCTGCTTTACAAACTGCAATAAAAGTAAGCATATAGCATTCTATATGCTTCATATTCTATCCAACAGCAATAATTACAATATATTCAACAATTCACATCCTTCATTCAATGATCACAATATGTCCAACAATCCATATCTTCAAGACTTCAACTGCATTCAGTTAAGTTTCTAGAGCATAACATTTATTCTATAACTTGCAGTGGTTTTAGTGATGAAAACATGCTTAAACTAATCCCAGGCCTCCTTCACTCGCAGATGCTGCAGGCGCTCCTCGATGGTCACATGCGGTTTCAGTTTGCTGCGCGTTTGCTCGTCTGTCCACTTGGCCACCAGCTTTTCGCGCTTCTGCAGCTCCTTGGCATGGCCCGACGATTGCTCCTAGAATTGTGAATTAGCAGTTAGCAAGTATTAGCCATACTATTATAAGTACATACCAGGGTGAGGTAGGGATGTCGCAGCAGGAACATGATCTGTTCCTGTCTTTCGTATTCGCGAGTTAGCGTTTCCATTGAACGTTTGCTCACCGGCTTGACGAGGCGCCGCTTGCCACGGAATATGTGGCCGGGCACAGTTTTCTTAAAGAAATTGATTAAAGTCAACTGCATCTTGTGTGTTGTTAATTGATGAGCACTAAAAAAAGTAGAATTCTTTTTGATGCACGTTCAATGTTGTTGCACAAGTCGCCGTGACAGCTGATAGAGGTGTTATCGTTGAGCAATTCGAATATATCGATATATACGAAGTACGCCTGTTTCTAGCGTCGCTCATTAAATTTATTTCCAATTTTTGGTCAGAGCAAATGAACCGATAGTATCGGATTGAAGCGCTCGAATTGAAAATTTCATATCATGCGCAAGCAATTAACAGACTTAAAAACGTGTTTTATAATTTGCAAACAATTTTACAGACTGTAAATACAAAAGAAATGCTTAGCTTAGGCACTATGTTCGGAAATGGGATAAGGACTGGCATGTATAGTCTTGCCCTGATTTAATGCACCCTCGACAAAATGCAGTATCTCAAATCCCACTTCAACCATAATTAAAATAATAATCATCCATTCGAGCCGTATGTGATGAGCATCATTTAGATTGTGCGAGACCAGTTCGGCCAGCTCGACGCAGTGATTGATCTTCTCGTTCATCACCTTGGTGCGGCGTGTGATGCTAAAATAGGAGCAAACCTGCAGATAGAGCCCCTCCAGCTCCTCCCGATCCCAGTAGAAATCCGGCGCATCGAGCAGATCAGAGGACAGATTGATGGAATGCCGCAATGCGAACAATTCACCTGTTTTCCGCAGCATTGAGGCACGCGATATTCGCAGCCGTCGGCCCCGCTTCAGATCCTCCGTCAGATACTCCATCGAGTCAATGTAGCGATCCAGCGTCGCCTCCCAAATGCCCAGCTTAATGGACTGGGCGATCGCATTCGAGAATGTGTATTTGTATAGGAAATTGTCGCTGTCCTGCGTCACATAGAACTTGCCGTTCTGGAAGAAGGCACGCGACGCCACATTCAAGTCACTGCACTCGGCCACCAGATCGCCCTCCACATCCACGGCCGTCGAGGCAATGTAGGTGTAGGGCATCACCTCGCTCTCTCCATGGACCAGGGTGCTCACGTACGATTCGCGCTCGAAGTTGCGCAGGAAACTGAGCACATTGTTCGTCTCAATATCGGTGCAATTCCAAAACACCACCGAACCCTCGCGAAAGAAGAAGATCTCCCGTGGACGCGATCCCGTTTGATATTTAGCTGTCACATAGAGCACATTCTGCTCGACGCCCAGATTGTCGGTGGAGAAGAATCGTTTCGTTTCGTATAGATTCTGTTCCTTGAGTGCCTCGTGCAGCTCCTCCAAATTGTATTCATCAGCTGTCGTGTAGCCACGTGTCTTGAGGAAGCCCAGGGCAGATAGCTCGTCGATGGCCAAACGTTTCTTGCGCAACGCGCGTGACCGGCTGGGTGAGAGGCCAGTTTCCAATGGCTCATCCACCTGTGGCAGGGTCTTCACACCGCTAGCGATTCCACTTCTTGTCTTGGCCGGCGCTCCAGCTACATCAGTGGTCTCTCCGGGGGCTGTTATACTGCTGGCCATGTGTCTGCAGATTCTGGGCCGGCTTGGGCTGGCGCTGTTCAATAGCTTGTATGTGTGCACTTTAGTCACGGCACTCCACAGAAGTGTTGCCTGGGCAGCACAGCGTCTATATATCATGTTAGTTATTCTTTTTACTTAGGTTTAAATCTTATAAGTGTAATAAATCTTATAAGCGTAATAAACACTTGGCAATTGCCATAATAGTTGGCTCGATATGTTTTGGTATTTCTTATTTCTTATCGAATTGCGCGAGCTGGTTCGCAACAGAATGAATGAACTTGTCCAGTATACATATAGTGAAGCGCGCTGACTTTAATTCAATTTGTTTACATCGTCTTTTTGTATTGTTTTCATATTTGTATTAAAATCAATAAATAAAAAAGTATAGAAGTCTAAACTCATTACTGAATCAGTTTGAATTATTTTAAGAAATTTCATCAATCGATGCTAGATAGGCCAGCAAAATACATCGATACAATGTCAAAAAAATAAATAAATAAATAAAATAAAATAAAATACCGATGACAGAGAGGTTTGCTCTATCGATATTATATCAACAATAAACGGTACGACTAACTGTGTACTGTCGATGGCGGCAACGCATTAAATAAAATGGAAAACGCATTGTGTAGTAACATAAAGAAGCTGTACGACAATGGCTTATATGAATGCGTTATACCCACGGTAAGTCAATCCATTTGCAATCCGGTGGACCCGCAGCCTTGAGGTCAGACATGCAGCATCCAAATCCTTCATCAAGGAGACAATTTTAAATGGTTGCTCACACGCACACACACACACATACACACACACATACACACACGCACACAGACATTCAGTTACTAATACATAGTTAATTGCAGGCCAGCCTATTGTGCACCCTGTTGAAAAATGACCGAAATGTGGCTACGCTGGAGATGGAATACCAGGCGATGATATATCTGAGCAATGCCAACTACAAGGAGCACAATTATCGCACAGCCTGCAGTCAGCTGGAAGCTGTTGTCCTGCAGCGTAAGACAATGCTGAGATTCAAGAGCAGCTATCTGACGGCCATCGAGAGTTCATACCCACAGTTCCAGGATGCGGAGTTGCGTTACAAGATCGCCATCTGTTATCGCGAGATGGGCGAATATAATATGGCCATCAACACACTGCAGGCCGTTAAGGCGCGAACACCTCGACTCAATATGCTGCTGGCTCGACTGCTGCATCATCATGGACGCGGCGTCGGCAAGAAGGAGAAGGCGCTCGCCTACAAGGATGTGCTGCGCGAGTGTCCCATGTCGCTGACCTCCATTGAGGCGCTACTCGAGCTGGGCGTTGAGGGCAGCGAGGTGCACTCCATGGTGGTGAATGGTGCGTATTCCCGAATATCCTTGATTCGGTTGAGTTTCTTTTCGTATATTGAATGAAATGAACGCTAGCTATTCATTTCAACTAGTTTGCCATTTTGGTACATTTTAACGCTTCAATTAATTTTTACTTCACCTCAAAGTTCATGTGAACTAGTTCGGCTTGTAAAAGCTTTACTTGATTTTAGCAGATACATTTAAATTTACAAATTTGACATTCATTTGAACTAGTTCGAATTATAAAGCAAACTTAAATCTTAAACTAAAATCTGCCTCCATGTAGCCTATAGTTCGATCATTTAAAAGTTCATCGTAACTAATTCGCATAAGGAGCTCGTTTTGAGCTACTTGTAAACTTATTTTATTCATTCTCCTTCTGTAGCCGCTGCCCTGCCAAAGAACATCGAATGGCTGAGCAGCTGGATAAAAGGCCATGCCCAGATGTACGGCTGCAAGCATCGAGAGGCGTCTCAAACGTTCCAGCAGCTGAACGAAATGCATCAACTGCACCAGAACGAACACGTCCTGACAAAGATTGGTCAATGTATGTATTACGACGGGAATTATCTACACGCGGAGCAGTTTTTGAGCCTGGCCATGATGCAGAATCCATATAATATAAATGCCCTCAGCTCGCTGGCTGTTGTCTACGATCGCAATAAGAAGAAGCTGGAGCGCAGCAATCTGATATCCCCGCTTGAGATGCGACGCACCCGAGAATTTCGATCCTCGCACTGGTTCCTGCACGCACAGCTCACCTATTCCAGTGGCAAATACGAACGGGCATTGAGCTTCACGGAGCGCGCCCTGGACATGGACGAGCGCAACGTTGAGGCGCTGCTACTGCGCGCCGGACTCTATTTCATGCTGCAGCGTCAGCGAGATGCGGTCAATGTATTCCAGAGTATTCAATGCCTGGCACCGTATCGTTTCGAGGTGTACAAAGGCCTGGTCGCCTGCTATGTGCGGCTGAAGTGCATCAAGGAGGCTCAAGCCACTTGCACCGTGGCCGTACGGCAGTTCCCAACATCGGCGCGCAGCTTCACCATGTTTGGCGGCACCTTGTTCCGGTTGGCAAATCCGAATGCTGTGCGCAGTGCCAAACGGTTTGTGGAGAAGGCACTGCAAATCGATGAGCACTATGCGCCGGGCATTGCCTTGCTGGCGAGCATTTACCAGGGCGAGGGAGATATTAGGAAGGCGATTGTGCTGCTCAAGAAACAGGTTGAGTATCGCCCAGATGCCATGCTCTTTGCTATGCTGGCCGAGATGTTAAGCAAGGAGAAGGATCTGGATGCTGCGCTACATTACTTTACGCTTTCATTGAGGTATGTGCTCCCTCTCTCTATCTCGCTCCCTCTATATATATATATATACATATATATACTCATATATATATATATATTCCTATGTCATGGTTGGACCCTTACAGATTGGACTCCAGTTATCAGCGCGCTTTGGACGGCATCAATGCACTGCCCAAAGCAGCGCGCATTGCCAACAGCAACAGGGCCAGCGACAAGGCTGGCGAATCAAATGCAGCATCGGGCGCTAATGCAACTACAGCAACAGCTGTTGCTTCTGCTGCAGCGGCCTGCAATGCTCCGAACATGCATCGAGCTTGCAACAGATCCAATCACGATTGGCTGCTGGACTATGATGAGGCGGAGTCATTGGAACTCTCCTCGCCCGCGGGGCCAGCTGAGGAGCCGGAATCCGATACTTTCTCGGAACCCTTTTGGCAGGCCGTCGATAGCGAATTAACAAATTAATTTGTATTTCAGTCCCATCTGCGGGCGTTTTATCTAGATTATGAATTCCATCAAGTGTAGGTGTAGTTACTTAGTTTGAATGTTATTTGAAGAAGCAAAATCTATTTATGAGCGACAAAATGTTAGTTATTTTTAAAAATTCTTTTGTTTCGTACTGTATAAAACGTTTTGTTTGCACAACTGCGTGGGATTTTTCTTCGTGTGTAGTTGTTTGTTGTTGTACTTGGACTTTTCTTGTAGCTCATAGGCGAGTTTTGTTCAAAGTGTGGACGAGCCCCAGTGGCCTAATGGATAAGGCATCGGCCTCCTAAGCCGGGGATTGTGGGTTCGAGTCCCATCTGGGGTAAAGTCCGGGTACTTTTTTTAAATTTAGTTAGTGATTATATTTATTTTAATCATTATGTATTTAACTATAAATATTTCTGAATAAAAGTAGGTTTTTATTAAATAAATATATTATTTATGGCTTTATTAAACTATTGCATGGTCACTTTAGTGTGGAGCATCGCTGTTAAGCTGCACAGTTTTGTTCTAAGAATTGGAATATATGCACTCTGTCTTTTAACAGTGAGCTTGTGCTGAATATGTTAACATTGTGAGCCTTTGTGCTTAGCAGCAGTCTGTGGAGCAATTCTGTTGTGCTTCACAGCTTTAGCTATGTACATTAACATTTTGAGCCTGTTGAGTGATCAGCTGCATGTACAGTTGTTTGGTATTTTATTTTTGGTATTTCTATCTCTAACAGCTCCTGGTCGCACAGCGTATACGCTCGCGCGCCAAAACATCAGTTGTTTATCAATCGCGTGCACTGTTGGATGTGCGTCTTCGTTGTTCGCATATTGCCGATCATCTTCTTCCGTTAGTTTTTTCGTTTTTTTTTTGTTTGATTCTTTTTTTTTACGACATTGTTGTTTATGTGAACGATAATTAATAAATTGAAACAGTTAAAACAATAAGAGTGCGAGGCGAACGAATTATAAATTCCTCGCGCCGTTTGCAAAACGAAATTAATCAATTTAAAAGTTGCGAATTCTTGAAATAAAAAGAAGAAAAACAATAAAGCAACAAATAAAATTGGCATAAATAAATGTTAAATGAAGTTATAATTTAAATTTGTGTTTTGGCGATTGTTAAAGGTGGGTCTAACTGTAAATTATAAGTTTATTATCGAAGATGGCTGGCGACGCTTACAAAATGGCAATGCAGTACCGTTATGCGTTACATATTGTGCTGTCGTTTCGCAAAGCGAAAAGAGAGCGCTTATTTATACCGTTACACATGTTTTTCCTATTTGATTTGAATGTGCAAAACGCAAAATGCAAAATGTAAAATGAAGCTGCGATTCAATCCGAATTTTGTTTGTTTGCCTTTTTTTTTGTTTTTTTTTTTTGGTCGTTGCTGTTGCTGTTGCCCACTCGATAAACGACATCTGTGCGAAAATACATTGGAACACGTGTAGCAACAGAAGATGTTGTCAGCAAACAAAAAGCTAAACAGCTAAAAAAAAAAAAATTAATATATTTTATATATACTCTGTTTACAATTGTTGATAGGGTATATTGGCTTCTGACTCTAGAGAGTTGTTCAGAATTTGAATCAGAGTATTCCGTATTCCACATCGATATTCATTTAAAAAGAAATTTACACAGTTCGTGGAATAATTGTCTAAGACCTAACTGTAATACATTAAAATAGGAACAATGAAAAATGTATAGTATACAAAAATTTTTTTTATTGAAAGCTTCGATCACAGACTCTGGAAGAAGGAAGAACAAAATATTAAACTCTTTCTTCAACTTCATTCAATTATTTTTCAAAAATACAAATTTAGCACATTGAGAAGTCGTTGTTGCCCCGTTGTTTGCTATGTTCTCTCGGCTTCTGGTTCGTCACGAACATCGCGATCAGCGGCAGCAGAAGATACAACGGCCTTTGTTTGCCTTATCTGTAGGTCAGTCGGCGTAGCATATCGAAGAGCCGTATTGCGATTTATCTCTTAGTTGCTTTATCTATTGGATTAACTATTAAGCTTAAATCAGAGTATTAAGCATTTCTGCATTTGAAAAAAATGTAATTAAAAATATGTTTTAAAAAAATTTTTTTTTAAATATTTGCAAATATTAAAAAAAATATACATACATATGTACATACATATGTACATACATACATATGAATGTATGTATGTATACTTTTTCTTTAATGTATTTGCTTCTACAGATTTTTGGCTGCGATTTCTTGGAATGCTTTTGCATGACCCAGTGCAAAAAATTCCCTAGAAAACAACCGAAAAAAAAGCAGTTGGCATAATTTTGTAAATATGCTAAAAAGCAAAATGAAAATTTATCTTGGAATTTTGCCATTTAAGTTCACTAACTAAACATAAAAAGAAACTATTGTGCAGGAAATGCAGCAGAGTTCATTAATATAGAATCGAACATACATATGTATATATATACACTCATATAGATCTACAGCTGTGCCTGATTAAAAACTGCTTCAACGGTACACGCAGCTAATTAAAAAAGAAAACGGCAATCAGTAAATGACACAAGTAACAACAACAATAACAGCAACAACAGCATCAGCAGCCGCAGCAAAGCAGCCACAACAAAACCAATCAAAGCTAAACAAAAGCAAATGTTGACAGGATACAATTGCATGTGCTCAAGCGAGATAGCAAGCATTAAGAATAATAATAATAATAAAACAAAAAGCAATGCATATATTTACAATTTGCATGGCTCAGCGGGTGGGCAGGCAGGCAAGCTGAAATAGAGGTGTGGAAGAGATAGAGTGCAGTGCGAGAGGGAGTAATTGAGAGAGTGGTAGTGTGAGAGAGCGGAGTAACGGGATGCGGGTGTGCTTGTGTCAACAAACATTTGACAGCTGTTTACGCCTGTTGGACGCTGCCATCTCAATTTGCGAGAGCCAAGGAGCGGAGGCATCGGAGCTAGCGTGAGAGCGTATTTGGGCAGAGTTGTGTTGTGGCAATTCTGTTAAAATTTCCTTTGAGTACGGAACGAATGCAGCTGATAAGCAAAGGGCCGCGGGCCACACATTCACAGCGGCTGATAAATACATGCGCACACATACAAACACTTGGTTGAGTCGCAGTTGTAGCTCTGTTACAGTTACAGTTACAGCATGCTCACTGCTTGCCATATGTTTTGCTTCATTTGTAACGCATGCGCCTTGTATTCATTGCCTTGCCTTGCCAGCACTCCCCCCTTTTTTCTGTCCCTTTCCCATTCCCATTCCCACTATTTCCCAAACAACAACACAGATAGCATTTTATGGATTACATTAATATTCGACAAGAAGCACAAAGTCCATTGCACAGTGGCACATATGCATGTACATATGTATGTATGTAACTGGAAGTAAAGCTTAAATAAACCAAAGCTAAAGAGCGATAATTGTAACCTATATTTATTATATGATTAATAGAAGACAAGAAATATAAATTTCATGCATACTGTAAAGATTTATAAATATGTATATTAACAATAATTTATAATTAATATGTATAGATTAGTCACTAGCATATTTTCCCCTTTAAATTTTCAAGTTTCGAGTTTGACATCTGTTTAGTCAAAGTTCGACCCACTGT
Organism: Drosophila borborema; assembly: GCA_030914335.1. Classification (NCBI taxonomy): domain Eukaryota; kingdom Metazoa; phylum Arthropoda; class Insecta; order Diptera; family Drosophilidae; genus Drosophila; species Drosophila borborema. Next base: position 12,077,111 of record JAUESP010000307.1, read on the forward strand.
GCCTGTCGCAAACTATTTGGGCATTGCTGTTGTTGTGCGCTTCAATTTGGTGGTTTCAAGTGCGGCAGGACTTGCGCGGAAGCTGAAGTAAGCCTTTTTACATTCTCTATATGCGATTGCCGGCTCACGAAGCGACAATGTCCGAAGCCCGATGCCCGTTGCCCGATGCTCGATGCTCGATGCCCGAAGCCGAGCGCGAGCAGAAGCACGAGCCAACCCTTGCGGCTGTGCCACAGATATCTGGGAGAGTTGGCGTCGCAGTCGCAGTCGTATTTACAGTTCGTCCTGGGCAGCTATTTGCCGACTTCGCTGGCAATTGGCGCAGTTTTCGCGATTTGTCTGCGGCTTTGCACGGACGTCGCCAGCGTCAACGTCTGCGTCGCGGGTCGTGGACGACGTTGCCGTTACTTTGGCCGTTTCTTCTTGTTGTTGTTACTTTTTCTTTTCTTAACGGTCTTTTCTTTCGTTTTTTGGTTTTTTGGCTGTGGTTTTGTTTTATTGTTTTTAGTTAGGTGAATCAAACGAAATTTTAGCACATTTACCGTTATAATAACGTGCTTCCTTGTCGATAGACGTCTGTTATTGTGTGTGAGTGTCGTGTTTTTTTTTGTTGCCTGCTCTTGTCGGTGTGTTTGAGCTGTTTTTTTTTCCATCAGTTTTCGCGATTTTTCGTCGTCTGGTCGCGTGCAGCAAAGTAAGCGCAGAATTTAACGTAATTTTGTATATATTTTTTATATTCGATAGTTGTTGTTGTTGTAGGGTGGCAACCATCGATTTGCGTGTCGCGCAGTCAAACAAATCAAATGGAAAACGCGATTATGCTTAAAACAATACGATTGTCTATAGTTTGTTGTTTGTTTTTTCTCCTTGTTTGGCTTTTTGGGTGCAAAAATTATTATTATTATATTGGCCCATTATCCATTTGCCTGGCCACCCAATAACTGTCAGACTGTCTAGCGATGTCTCTCTGTGTATGTGTGTGTGTGTGTGTGTGTGCTGTGGAATGTGCCGCATTAAGTGCATAGGCAATAGGATGCAGAAACCCACTTACTTATGCATGTATGAACAGTTGAGCTTAAAAGTCTACACCCAACTAGAGTTAAAGCATGTGCTAAGCGAGAAGGTTGACTTTATCTTTAGTTTCATATTAGTGCTGTGTGATATTCTTACTAATTCTAAGTTAAGTAATAATAACTCGATATTAATTTAAAAATAATAATAATAATTTTATGTTTTAAATAAAACAAATTGAATTTATGAAATTTTTATTAGTATTATTTTTGAATTATAGTTTCTTTTATGCCATAGATTCTAATAAATTTGTTCATAAATATATTAAAATAATTTATTTACGGAATACTTATAAAGCAAATAAAATAATAAAGAATTATTTGGTATTTTTGTTCTATTAAAAATTATTATTTCTTTAATTACTTTAATTTTTGCTATTACCATGCAGATTTTAATTATTACAAAAATTATTTGTATTGTGTATATTCTAGCTACAATAAATTAATTTGCTTAAGCTTAGCGACCACAAATATACAAAGTCGAGTTGTATGTTTATATATATAGATATATTTGCCACTTATATTATTCAGATATTTATATGTAATACATATTGATATTAATAATCAACTAATAATATATACATTTGTATATAAATGTACGTATTTGTTCTACATAATTATAAACATTTGCCTATAAAATTATATTAGCTCTGATAAAGCTTTAACTTTAATTAGAACTATATATACTATAGTAAATACATATATTTCCGATTTGTGTCAAGATCCAAAGATGAAAAAGTTCTTTCGCTTCAACTTTAGCTTTAAATACTTATAGTTGAGTAGGATTGGGCGGCATTTGGACAGGAATAAACTTTGATGAGTCATAGGCCTAGCGTGTGCGCTATAAAATAATGCTGGATAGTAGTTGTTGTTGCCAAAAGGCCTGATGGGCCGATTGAGTCATGTCAGCTGTTCAGGCGGCGACCTTGATGACCGCATGCGCAGGTAAATACACACACACACACACACACACACAGAGTCACATCAGTCAAATCAAGGACCAAGCCAAAGGTCAAACATTAATGCTTATGCAGGGTCATTCATTAACACCCACCAATGTTGGTATTGACCTTGTCCAGTGCAGTCTACCTGCAGCAGCAGCAGCAGCCTAACACGCATCAATTGACCTTTGTCACGCTGCTTCACGGGAATCGTACTGTCAGTTTGAGGTTAGGTTCACACTCAGGATGGACCACTGAATGAATCTTGCGCAAAAGTTAACAAAAAGCAAATATAAATTAGTTCCAGAAACACTCAAGGTCCAAACACTCATAAGGAAAAGGTGTTAATTGAGCGTAGCTGGGTTTGTTTTTATTTGAAAAGTTAGGATGGAGTTTGAAGTGGAAGCTGAATGGCTATAGATGTATATTATATATATCTCGTAGACTTGTACTACTACTTGTAGTATTAGGTTAAAAATAACGATATTTTGCAGTCCAATTTCAAAATATAGACTTGATTATCGATAAAGTGTTTGAGGTTATGTTAGGCTGTTTAGTGTCATTAATGAATTTGAGTTCCTATGAGATTCATTTAATATTTTGAGATGCAAAGTCTTTTATATATCTTACATCTGAAGATATCAGAAGTATTTCATAGAATTTCATTTAGAAAATATTATTTTAAATTTGTGGTTGAGCTTATAATTTATGGCTAGAAAAAATGGGAGTTAAATAGACCTAAAATAATTTATTATCTTCTGAAGTTAAAGCTAGAATAGAACAGACTGAAAAAAATTTTGCTATGTGAAATTGTAGATCTTTTCTATGATCGCTCTGCCCAGTTTTTGTCCAGTTCTTTCTCTTGTAGATTGTTCCTGGAACTGTAAGGATTTTTTTTTTATTTTACTTTTTTTTGGTTGGTTTTTTTGCCTGTTCTTGTTTGCCTGATTTTACGCATAGGTTTGTCGCTTTATCGCCAAATGTTTTTGATGTTTTTGTTGTTTGTTGTGCTTCGCGCGTGTTTGCTGTGCTTTTTGCCATTTCCGCTTGTCAAACATTTGTCGGCTTTTAGCTTATTGCTAAAAACTTTATGTGTGTGTGTGTCTGTTTGATTGCAAAACAAGCCTACACGACGAGCTGACGAGTTGTATCTGTTGTATTCGCACTCATGCATCTGTACATCTGTATAGTGGTACATGAGCACACTGTCTGTCCGTCTCTCAAGTCTGTCCATCTAGCTGTCTCTCCAACTCAATATCTCCCTCTCTCTCTATCTCTCTCTGTCTCAGTCTTTGGCGAATTCATAATGAATCGCATTTGTAGTTTTTCGCGCATTTCATCGCATATTTACGTAGGCCATTCGAGTCAAGTTAATGCTCATATTTATTGACTATTGACTATTTATATATGTAAAGATATATATTCTATATATATATATAATATAGACTATAGAAAATTATACTATAGATGCTATATAGAGAATCTAATTTACTGTTTTGTTGAACGTTTTCATGCTCAAATGAAGTAAATTGTTTAGAATGTTGATCTAATCTTAAGGAACTAGAGATTTTTCTAGAATTTTGTGTAGACATAGAGGATATATATGCAATCTTCTCTGATAAAGCGAATAACTATATGTTGCACAACATTGTCTTAGAGCTATGAACTATAATTTAGAATATAGACTGAAGTATATACAGAATTTTTACAACTTTCTTATATTTTAACTATTATTCGTATTATGCAGTCAGTGCTGTCAATTTTCTTTACATGTTTCGCTTATATTTTAGATGATGTCACATTACAGGTTTTACCTTTAGTTCTATATTTACACAAGATTGTAATGCTAATGCCAATGCTAATGCTAATGAGTTTCTTCTTTTTTCTTCTAGGTTCCATTAAAAGAAAAATAAAAACAAAATTATTAACGTTTTGTAGACACGCAACATCAGTTTGGTAAGTTAGCTTAAATATGAATGTTCTATGCGTAATAATGAGCTCTATTATAACAAATATGAGTAGAGGAGTAAGGAATAGGAAACAGAACAAGAATATCTATAAGAATTTGCAATTTGACGTTAAATTTAATTTGTTATGTAGAATACTATTTATCAAGAGCTCAAGATACATATGTTGATAAAACTGTATAATGCGTAATATTTCACCAAATTTCCAATTGACAAACTCAACATGCTGTTCCATTAAGATTTGGCTTATCGGGCATTACGTGGCGCCGACTATTTGCCGCCCCCAAATACAAACACTCATTCTTTAAGCACATACATAGACTCATGTATGAAAACAAATGTGTATATATATATATATATAGAGGACGCCTCTGAACTAATCATTCGTTCTACGAAAATGGATCTGAATCAGAGGGAACGCGTCTATAGGGCGTCCGATATCTAAATAGCGCAAAAAACATTTCGTCATGTCGCATCACAGATGTCCGCAAATAAACGACACTCACAGCTATATAAACAAAGCTATATAGCATATATATATATGTATATAGTATATATACATATGGTAGAGTTCCGCATGTCGTAGGTCAAGAATTTCAAATGGCTCATGGGCTGTTTGCCAAAAGAAAAAGAAATAAAAAAGAAAAAGTGACGCACAGTTTGTCGCGTTGCTAGGTAATTTGGTTACACTTTATTGCTATACCCTATAGTCGGGGGTATTATCATTTTCACAGTTAATTTGTGAATGTTAAGTGAAGATGCGTAGCATATGTGAAAAGAAGAAATAATGAAAAAATGTACAAATATTCGAGAAAGATATACATATAATTGATTTTCTATCATCGAGCTTGCTATATCTTTATTATATATGTATATTCTTGATCAGCAATACAAACTCAAACTGAATTTGAGGTGTTATATATTGCTTATATGTATATTCTTGATAGACTCCGAAGAACTGGATCAATGCAGAAAAGTCAGTTTCTCTGTTCTATCGATAATGTATCGATAATTTGAATTGGTTTTCAATTGCAGTATTAATTTGCTTGCCAATTTGCCTACCAATCATCAGAAATTAATCTTGAACAGATTTGTATATCTGAGTAATGATCTCGAAACCTATTAACCATTAATCAGTGTGCACGGTATCAGCTAGTCATGCACACCCCATTTGATTACCCCCACTGTATTTGGTTTCAGTTTTCAATCAGTCACTCGTGGGTTTCGATTTCGTTTCCGTTTTCCATGTGCATTCCCAGTCGCTTATCAAATCGCTCCGATTGTCATTCAAACGAGCAGGCACCAAAAAAGTTGAAAAAAAATGACAAATATCAAAATATGAAAAACAAAATAAAAAAAAAAAAAACTAAAGACAAATTGGTCAAACGTGGCTACAAATTAATTCATAGATAGCAACTGACGCCAAAGGTGAGCAGCGCACAATGAACGACGATCCCAAGCGATCTAGCCAAGTGATCCATCGATCCATCGTACGATCGATTGGGCAATTCGGGGCCCGGGCAGCGATTTGTTGTCGTTTGTCATTAATCGAGCCATCGCATGTATTTCTGGCCATATTTCAATATTTAATATCTATTGCACGATTCGACAGCTCCGACCAAATGAACAAACGACGTCAGTTCGACATGTTGCCCATTTGCCTGGACAGTTCATTTATGGGCTTGACGTACCACTGCTCCCTATCTCTCTATCTCTTTCTCTCTTTCTCTCCTTATGTCTCTCACTCGCGCTGTGTGCGTGTGTGTGTGGGTCAAGTGATTGTCCAAAGGTTGTAATAGCCACACAGAATGGCTTCAAGATTTCCCAAATTGGATAAACACTTGTCACAATTCCACTGAATTTCAGTTTATTGATGATCTTTGTTAATAGATTTCCAAGTGATTAAGAAAATCGAGAGTGAAAGATTATAGGCAATGGAAAATGAAAGCGAATATTGTGAATATGTGTGAGTCTAGGGAATGAAGAGTGCTGCTAGAATATTTGTATGTGCTTAAGCTCATAAATTTATGTTTATAGCTAGAGCAATGCCTAAAACTATTTGTTTTAATAGTCTTTACAGGCTCTTTACTTTAATTATTTTCGACTCTCTTTGCTTTTTATACAATCTTTAACTGTTATGTAATTTAAAGAGATGCAATAGAAGAAACTATCATGATCCATAGATCACTGTAACAGCAGAAGATCTGCTGTTCATATAACATTTATATGTTGCCTGAGAATCAACTGAATGCTGCAGGTCAGCAAAGAAAAGGATCAGAAATAAGCTGATCATCGCTGGCAGATCGTTTTATGATCATGTCAAAATTCTTGCCTCCATATATAATAAGCTGAACAGATTTCGTTCTCTTTTTACAGTTCACAGCAGTTTCTTATGTTTCATTTTTCATCATATCGATCATTTGATTTGCTGCGCGATCAGTTGAGCAGTTTCTTGGAGCCTTGACTTAGTCATTGCTCCAAGAATGGGGCATCCTTTCTCACTTCAGCTGTCTGTCAATTCTTTTCTCTCTACAGCATCTTCTACTTCATCTTCATTTACGCCATCGAGGGCAATGTCAGACGTCGAGTCGTTTGTCTCCAAGACTCGCGAGATCCATCGCTGGATTCCCAAACAACATTGTAAATTTAGTTGTTCGCGCACGCAATTTGCCTGGCAAAAAAGGGGGCGTGTGTGTGTGTGTGTGTGTGTGAATGTGTGTGTGTTTGTGTTGTGGTCATAAACCCGCATTGTTGTTGGCATTTTATTTGCTTATTAATTGCTCAGCCGCACTCACATCGTTGATCTGGCGACTCACAGCTCGCATGCGGCCCATGCAACTTGATGGATGCTCATAATATGTGGGCTGTGGGTGAAGAAATAAAATCATTTGATGCCGCGCTGCCACTCCATACACAATGGCCATATAGTATGACAATGTAATGCCAAAAGTTTCACTTCAAGAGTGAAACGGCAGCTATTTTTATTATTATTATTATTATTTTTTTTTTTATTATTTTTTCTCGTTTTTTTTTAGAGATTGAATCAACTTTGAAGTTGATCTTGCTGTGATCGTTGCTTGGAGGCTGACGTAAACTTTGCCCAAACTTCATTTCGATTTTATTTCAAGTATTTAGCTTTCGCTTAAGACATGGCATGTGTTCTTGCGTCTTTAGTGATTTAACAACTGATCTTCAATCTTAGCTATAACATATGCTATCGGAGCTTGATCTAGTATGATATCGCGAATATAGATAGTTCTAATCTGGACTATAACTTGGTCTTACTTTCTGATCTCAGAGTTCCTGATGATCTCATTTATTAGATCAAGGATTATAGTCTTAATTATACTTACATCATTAGTAGTTTATATCGTGATCTCAATAGTGATGCGATCACTCCTTGATAGACTGTGGAGCTATCTCTATTCTAACTCTAACTTACTGGCTAATCTTGTCAATGTTACTGAAGACCTTCTTAATAATCTTTATAGAGTTCGCATCGATCATAAGCATTACTTCTTAAGTCTTTGGTGATCTAAGCACTGATCATGGTTGATGATCCTCTAATTCAGTAATCCCGTTCAATATCTTCGCAATTTGATTTAGATAAGTTCCAGCAACATCTTCTTTAATCTAGGAGCTGATTTAGCCAGAGTTCGCAATGAACTCAAGTCGTGGCTTTAGAGTCTTTAATCCTGATCTCTAATTTCTTTTATGATCTATTAAGTGATCTGCTCAAAGTTCGTGGCAATGGCAAATGTGAAATCAATTTACTGATCCATCTAACTGATCTTGCTAGAGCTGTTGTTCACTTTGAATGATCTACTTCTATGAAGTGACACTCTCACTTGTCTAATCTCCTTGGCCGTTTGCTCAACACTTTGTAAGTAGCTCGGCTTCGCTCAGTTTTGAGTACCTGCGGCTGTCACAATTATCGAATTAACACTGTGTGGCTCATTTAAGCCGCTCAATGGGTAGGCGGGGCAACGGCTGTTCGATTAAATGCCGCGCCACGATTGTCGCCTATTAACAAAATCAACTCTGATGCGGGCGGCTGGCGGCTCTAATCAAAAGCATATTTATGATATATGTATATGAATATAACACATTCACAATTACACACTCACAAACGTTTGAAGATTAGTGTGCGTGTGCGTGTGTGTGTGTGTGTGTGCTTGTGTTCCTATTACAAAGTCGTTACTGGGTCAGGGGTACCAAGCGACAACGACGCATGCTTAAATTTCATTACATTTAATAACGTTTAGTCATCAACGGATTGTTTCATACCCTGTACTGATGCGAAGTTGATAATGTGTGTGAATCTGAGTATATGGAGTAGTTGAGGAAATATTTTCAATAAATAGGTTAAAGAATAACGCAAATTCTAGTGAATATATCTGTCTCTACGACTACTTGACTAGTTTTAGAGATGTATTAATACGAAAGACTTTATTTTCTTCCGATAATTCTTCTTCTTTATTATTACTAAATAGATATGTGTCTATGCCAATAAGTAGACTTACTGCTGGCTTTAGCAGTGGTTCAGAATATACTCAAAACGTAAAGTACTCTCTGAAATCGATAAATCGATATAGATAGACTATAGAGAGGTCTCAAATGTAAATAAAAGTTTCTTAAATTTCTTATTCATATCAAAATCGAATCAAATTTGAATACACCCCATGCAGGGTATCTCTTAATCGGGCATCCTTTGTCTGATTGTTTGGTGGAGTCTGTAAAGCGAGATAAACCCTATTGAACTTTATGAAACCAGCGTGCCATATGTCATCTGTTTGAGGTGACGAATGGGCTGTGAGTGGAATGAATGACTTGAATGTTGAAGAAAACGAACAAGAAGCAGAAGCAAAAATGTTGAATGTCAAATCACAGCGCTAAAAAAAAAAAAACAAAAACCGAAACAAAAATTGTGCAAAAGATTATGAATTATGACGTGGACCGGACCGAACAACTCGATTCGATCCGAACCCAGACGAACCGAACCGGACGAACCTGATGAATAAGAGCTGAAGACAAATTAGGTAGCTTACATCATGCAGTTGGCCAAGAGCTACGTATGTGAGATAGCAAGAAAACTACCAAATATACAAAACACCAACTGCCCAAAGGCCTGCAATTAAGAATTCTTTTGGTAATTTTTGGCTGGGTGGGCGATCGGTTTGGGGTTTCAGCTAAACAGAAAAGAAAACAAAGCAAAGCAAGGCGAAGCAAAACTACAAATTAATACCAAAAACAAAGAGCGACAACCAACTACTTAGCCTGAAGTCAAGCTAAGTCAGTTGCCCATTAAGCTGCTCCGATCCGCAGAGAAGGAAAACTAAAAAAAAAAAAAAAAAAAAAAAAAAAACAAAAACAAAAACAAAGAATAAAGCTCAAATCAACAGACAAATATAAGAATCAACTGAAATTTCTATAGTCGATACTCGATGATTAGATACCCTCTAAAGTTTGCATGTTCATAATTGCATTTGTAAAGTAAAAACTCAGTTTGAGTAAGGATACCTGATAGGTATCGATATAATATATATATATCATTTTGAAGATTTAACTATTAAATAATATAGCAATTTATCGAAATATGCATTGAAGTAGGTACAGTAGGTAGGTACAGTAGGTACATTGAAGTAGGTACAGTACAGTAGGTATATATATATATTTTAATTGATATAGCCATACATTGTTATATACAATTATTAATTTAGTCAAAAATATATTTATTTATCGATATAAAAATGGATAGACTTTGCATTTATCATTTATTGATATACCTATATATATAATCTTAAGCTTAATCGAGAGATCATATCGTGGCATATGACGATATATAAATGTCATCATCATAGTTATAAATAATCGCTATTTATCGATAAGAAGAAGTTATATATAAATGCATATCATATTTATAAATATCGATATTCATCGATAAAACGAAGTTCACGTTGCTCTCTGAGCTTGTCTTGGATATGAATCAGGACTAGTATACCTTCTCTCTTCAGGCTTGCCTAAGCTTATAGGGTATCATAACAAAACAAATAAAACTTGTCAAAAGTCTCGCAAGCGACACACGCCGGAACCCAGTCACATTGAAAGACAACACAACAGCAACAACAACCAGAGAAACTTTGAAATCGTAAACGTTAACTAAGAATCATTATGTCAATGTCATCTCGTGTTGTTGTTGTTGTTGTTGTTGTTGTTGTTGTTAGTTTGCCATGTTTGCGATGCGGGTCTTTTGGGTCTCCCTGTCTCCCTCTGTGCCGCACGTCACCGTTCTCCTCGCTTCTCACACTTCTCCATCGCTGTATTTATCTAATTTGTTATGTTTGAAATTACCTCATACGTATATACGTATACAAATATATATTTGAATAGACACAGCAGAACACAGCGCTGCACTTAACACAGCACATTGTTGTGCCTAGCATGTGTGTGTGTGTGTGTGTGTTTTGGTGTTGGTGTTGGTGTTGGACTTGCTTCAAAGTCAACTTCCATTCTATTCTTGGATATTTTGCAATATAAAGTTTCATTCAGCTTATTGTTGTGCCTGTTCGCACTCATTTTTCATAGTTTTGCCAATTTTCCGGCATCTTTTGAATGTCAAGTGCAACCCTGACAGCTACAACAACAACAACAACAATAACAAAGGAAACAGCAACAACAACAACAATAAACCAAGATGACCAACAAAATGAGATCTTGTTCGAAACTCAAGAGCACATGAAAGGCTCTAGACGAAGTCTTTCATTTGAATGCTGTCATTGCAAGCTGAGTAGGAAAGGGTATATTGGCATGCCAATACGCGTTCCTTGAGAAGAGTCAATGGGTAGCCAAGAATTTGAGAACCCTCATATAAATGTAAACTTCCTACATAAACCTCTTACCTCGATATACATCTATCAGTGTAGTGCGCGCATTTAGCAGTCGGTTACGCCCAATTGCAATGCATTCTCCTAATTGGTTTTCTTTTCCCTAGAGACTCGCCTGACCAACTAATCCATGAAAAGGTGCTTCAATTTGTGGAAATTACCTAAATAATAATTGATTTTCAATTCTCTCAAGAATTTACTTGCTGGAATGCGATTGATAATCCTTGAAGGATTTGTTGTCTTTATCCCCCACTTTATTTGTTGTGGTTATTTTCCTTAATGCTTTTGTTATGGCCAACATGGACTGTTTCTGCTTCTTCTTCTACTACTTCTTCTTCTTCTTCTTCTTCTTCTGCATTTTCATTTTTTATTTCCCCATTTCTTATGATGGGCCCATAAAAGTCGAAGCGTGCGGCTGCCTATCGACTAGCTGGCTAACGTGTGCCACGCCCACTTAGCCCAGTTTTATGGTCAGTTTTAATGTGTTGGCTGGGCGTCTTCAATACGGTAGCCAAAACAGCCACAATGGCTATGGCAAAGTAAACAACATAATGTTTAAACTTAAAGCTAAAGAAAAAACATTAAGCAAAATGTAAAATAATTAAATAAAATTATAAATATAATAATTAATTAGGAATTATTATTATTTAATTTAATATTAATTACGATTATACTGAATCTGAATAATTAAAATCTTTTTTGTTTTTGTATATAAAATTGGAGTTTTGCCCACTGTGCGGTAGCTCTTAATTGAGCCAAGCATTTGCATATGCACGATATGTGTGTAGATAGAGCATTTAATTTAGGCATTTATGGGTCTCTTTTTAATACTTCGATGCCGATTTTTTTAATTGGAATGGAAAAGGGCTTCAAATGAGATTTGCATATAAGGCAATCGATCGACCATATTATTTTTTTTTATCCAACTTTCCATTTTACAAAAACGTAATCGAATCTGTTATAAAATACCACATATAAAAATTTTTAATTACCTTGTTTGTTGCTGCTTTAGATATGTGAAATATTAATTATATTTTCTAGGGTTATTTGAGATGATGAAAATTCTAAACAAATCAAGTTTCAAAAGTTTTGAATAGAACTGAAACTTTCAATTTCTATTAATTTTTGTATGGAAAGAAGTAATGGAAGCTTTGATTTATGTAAATATTTTATGGCATGATTAGGTCTGGAAAAGTCCAGATGTTGGCTATAAAAAACTCTTTTGAATGTAACAGGCTTCGATGTTAAATATTAACATGCTGTTATCTTAACATATGTGTGTTGAGTCAAGTCAAAATAGGTTATGCCTACGGTCTGCCCTAACATATCGAGTTCATTTTGTCGGGCTCATTGTTTTTAACAGTATGTGACAGTGCGTAGTAGTAGGTAGCATAGATAGATAGCTGGTTAGCCCATATATCCAATAACTAATCATTTTGGTCGTATCAATCAAGCCACAAGGCAAACAACAATTGGTATTTGAACCGAATGTCAATAGTAATGCTTCATGGCTTCGTTCTTATCTTATCTAACGTATTTGGTAAGTCAGACCATACTCTACACTCACTCACACTCAGTTTCTCTCAGTGTGTGCGCTTATGTGAGTCTACGTGCATTTATCCATATGGTAACAACCAACAGACGGAACAATAGAAAGAAAAAACTCCAATGGGAAAAAAAAAGTGTTTTTGTCTTTGGTCTGTTTATTGAGTTCAAGTTTTCTCACCCTTCTCGCACCTCAAGCACATAAATATCAGAGAATATCTCTTGAGCATATATACATAGAGTACCTATACTATATGCAGATGTGCTTTGGGCTTACTCAATCTTTGGGAACTGCCATAGAGCTGTCTGATCTTTGGCATTGTTTTGTTTTTATTATGTTTACACTAATAGGTCTTTGGAGAGGGTTAGCGATCGTTGAAAAGTGATTTCTTTCGTTCCTTTTTCTCTTGTTTTTAGCAATTAGCACGCTTTCAGCACATAATGATTTGGGTCAAGGCTAATGGCCCAGCCCAATTTGTAGATCCACACCCAGCATCGAACAGCATCTCTGCTAGGTGTGCGTGTGTGTTTGAGGGCGTGATTCTTGCACTATTTGTAAACAGACTCCACTTGAGCAGACAGACCTCAACGGTTTAGTCGATTCTTCAACCTCGCGATCATCAATCGTCACACGTCGACTTAAACTTCGTGCCTCTTGGGGCACTCCAGCTATGGGCTAGGCCAATGCATTTGCTCGTAATTGAGTGCCACGATCGGCTACAAATTAGGCTAAGTTGATTGTGGAGTACATGCAGTGCGAGCAGTCTAAACTAGGACAACGATCGTGGCTACATCACAAGAATTGAATACCTAAATGTAATTAGGGCAGATCATGATCAGTCGGTGATCGTATCAGAAAGATATCTAAAGATCACTTAGTCTAAGCAACACTGATCGCATTTAAGGCTAAATGACATATGAAGTGACTAGTTGACACTACGCTGAAATTTAGTTTAAAGATCAGCAAAGATCGCTTTGTTATGCCAGCTCAAATAGTATGAACACAAAGAGAGAGAGAGAGAGCAAATATTTGCTAGATAGCTAGCTTACAGAGGTCTTTGAACTGATTGTATGACAATATTTATTTGCTTTGTCATGTTAGGGCATAGTTATTCTATGCCAAAGATCATGTTGAGCATACAGATCGATCTGAACATACTTGAAAGATTGTACTGGAAATACTTTTTGCTCCATCCTGCAAGTGTTGACAATGGCCTTAACCCATGCTATTTGTCTTGGAGTTCTCTCCCCTCATTGGCGTTCGCCTCTGGCTGGAGATGGTGAAGTGTTTTATTATTGCTGCTTCTGGAATGGAAATTGCATTTGTTTTGACTCGCAACGAACCCCTAATTGAAGGCGTAATGCGGCCAGCGGAATGTCAATTGCTGCCAGGGACCTCTCGACTGTAGAGGAAGGCATTCTCACTCCCTCTCTCTCCCTCTCTGCTTGAATGGTAATGTGTAGCTACCCCTAAAGTTCCTGTCCCCCCTAAACATTTTCTTATGTAAATTTTGCAATACAAAGCACGCATTTGCTATATGTGTGTGTCTGCATACCTTATATATATATATATATATATTGAGAGAGTGAGAGAGGGAGGGAGGGAGCTGAAGTATCTGCAGCTGTAGCTGCCCCTAACCTCGTGGCCCCCTCTTCATCCTGTTGCTTTCATCTTTTGTTGGGATTTTCAACAGACTCTTTCACTTTCCTTCAGCTGCATAGAATGTTAGGGCATGATTATGGCATGGTATGTTAAGATATGGTATGGTATGGTATGGTCGGGTTGGATCCGCTCTGCTTTGCTCTGCTCTGCTCCGTTCTGATATGGTTCTTTTCAGTTCTGGCTCGGGTTCTTTCTGTTGCTACTGCGTCTTTTGCCTCTTTTTTGCTGTGACGTTAATTGGAACGACGCACCATGCGTGGCTGTGGATCGCTTGCGGGGGCATTCGCCATCTATTGGATGTAGCAAAGCAAGGGGTGGGGGATGGGGCAGTGGATTGGAGGGGGAGGGGCGGCGTGTTATGGGGAGTCGAGTGCATGCTGCAGCCCGTAGACTGGGGTGCGTTGGATTAACAGCACACGTGTGCGCATCTAGCGCTTATTTATTACCTTTCAGCACCGCCAAAAAAGAAAATTCTTTGCTTTCGTTTTTATGATTTTTCACCAAACGAAACGGAAAACAAAAGCCCTTCAATCGGGCATACTAGGCTGGTGCATACCCTTTGAATTGCTTCACATTTTTCGTGATCAATTGTAGCTAAGCTATTTAATGTCTTAATTTTGCAATAGTATAGAGCCTAACAAATGTGAAGCATCGATAAATTTATTCATAATTGATGCCAGTTATATTTTGAAAAATATCAAATACTTTAGAGGAGCAAATCCTCGGAAATCGATATTTATCGATTTCGGTAAATAGGTAAATTACGTACAAAATTAATTCATATATTCCTAAAAGTTGATTCAGAGAAATTAAACTATATAGATATTTATATATTTTCAAAACTATTAATATATCTTCAGATGTCTGCTTCAATATACCCTGCAATATACCATCGCACTGGGTATAAATACGTTTCTAATAAAACGCATGTTGAGCTCATGTTTGGCCATCGCCTGTAAAAATCTTCGACGCATTTGTGGCGAAAACTTTGTTAAAAGGTGACAGCTTTATGGCCAACCCCAATCGCAGCAGGTCTATGGAAAAGGGCGGAAAATTTGGTGAAAATCATTTCACTGGAAAAATATATATTCCATTCGATGCTGTCCCAGGCCACTGGCTGCTGGTTGTTGAATGAATATGCAGTTTATCGGTTTTCGACTAGGGCGCACAAACTCACATATTGTCACCCTAGCAGCCACTGGAGTGTGCGAGCGACCCGTTTGCGTAGTTGGACTTAGTGTCGCATTGCAATGGCCTTCGTAATTTCAATTACGTTTACACTTTTCAATTCCAATTTGCGATTGCATTTATTTTATTTAAGCTCCGAATGCCCGGAATCTGGGGTGTTGCGCACTTTAATAGACCCTCTCGCTCGCTCTCTCTCTCTCTCTCTCTCTCTCTCTCTCTCTCTCTCTCTCTCTCTCTCTCAGTCTTTGTCTGCCTCTCATTGTAATATCCAGAACACATAGTTTTAGTAGCCGGATATTGTTCATTTAAGTTGCTAACACAGAGCGTAGCTCATGCACTTAGTTGAATGCGTTGATCTCAGTAGTCACAAGATCTTGGGTTAGTCAGTTCCTAAACGTAGCTCCTACTCATGGTATGCTATTAGTATACTCATGGATAAGAATCATTGACAAACGTTTAAATTTCATGATGTATTCATCAAATTTTCTATGCTCTTTCGATTACTTTTAGAATATGCAAATCTATTTGTTATACTTGAAAGAGTCAGGGTGTATCTTAGTCATCGACTTCTAACTAGAACTATCTTACTTTATGGACTTTCTGTATATATTCTATATTCTATATTCTATATTCTATATTCTATATTCTATATTCTATATTCTATATTCTATATTCTATATTCTATATTCTATATTCTATATTCTATATTCTATATTCTATATTCTATATTCTATATTCTATATTCTATATTCTATATTCTATATTCTATATTCTATATTCTATATTCTATATTCTATATTCTATATTCTATATTCTATATTCTATATTCTATATTCTATATTCTATATTCTATATTCAATATTCTATATTCTATTCTATGTATTATTTATTATATAAACTAATCATCATCTATCTCATTAAATGCATCAATCATTCATGTTTGGTAGAGTTTAGTTTTGAGGCTCATTAAATTAGAGTTTTGCTGCTTATACAGCTGCAGTTCTTGATGGACCGCCCGTTGATTGAGTTTTGGGCTTCTAGGCGGGTAGTCAATGATGTCTAAAAGATTATTTAAGCATCTGCAACTGCACTAGGCAGACTCACACACACACACACACACACAGCTCATTCTCTCCCCTCCGTTCGTTTGGCTGGCTCTGTCAACAGCTTGTTACCGTTAGAGACAAAACTAAAATTGACTTGTCAAGGCATCGCAGCAGCGAGACGCAGATACAGATACAGATACAGCTACAGCTACAGATACAGATACATCTGGGCCCAGACGCCCATTTCCATGTCTGCAGCTCACATATGTACATGTTTGTCTCCCTCTCGCTCTCTCTCTCTCTCTCACTCTCTGTCTGCCCGTTTGTGTGTGCGTGTGTGGCCAAGTCGATGGCCCTGAATGCAAAGTGGCATTTGGCTTAAATCATTTGAAAAGTTTAATTTAGTGACTGAAACTTGTCGTGGTGCGTTTTTATTTGTTGTTTTCTTATTGCCTTTGCATTAATTAACAAGCGAACAACAACAAAACAACGTTTGAATGTAAATACCCAACGTGCAGATACCCTGTAAGCATGCTAATGCATTACAGGTGAAGATATAATTAAATTGTTTTAGCTAGAGTTGTTTATTAAGTACTTAGATCAATTGATCGATAGTTCAATCTGTCTGAAAGCTTGTATCTTGGTCTTCTCCAGACACTGAACTGAAAATCGATATATATCGGAAAAGTATACATGCTTATAAACTCTGCTAGTTATACGAAAATATTAGTAATGGTAATTCGTATTGAAAGTTAATAAACTTATATATACGTAGCTCTTAAAAGTCGATAATTATCGATATTTGGCTTAGACAGCAATGAGTATATATCGAGTATAGTAAGGCTGTGCTTGTTTTGCAGGCACTCATTGCAATTACAGGGTATGAAAAACCAACGGGTCGACAATCTGGTTAATCGGTAAAGTCTGTTGGTGGTTCATACCTTATATATATATTTATATTATATATATATACATTATATATATCGGTTAATGGTCATGTGTGTAGATTTGTTTAATTATGGTGACACATGTTGACCGCCCAAGCCCCTGAGTTTAGCGTTTAGTATCTGCTCGCATGTGGCATGTGGCATGTAGCTGTGGCAGCCTCATTAGTTGCACCAACTATCCAACTATGCGTCGGCCCGTAAGATACACAATTTAGATAGATGTCGATGGCGGTGGCGGTGGTGGCGGTGTTGGTGTTGTTGATGTTGGTGGTGTCGGCATCGGCTTGGCTTGACTTGGCTTTTGCGCATGCGCAGCTCAAGAACGACAACAACTGCCTCAACAACATCGATAACAACAACAACAATAATTGCCGCCAATGTCGAAGTTGCAAGTAAAACAAATCGGTAGCCAAATGCCTTTGACTAATGCCGACGACAACGCCCCCGTTCGCCGTAGACGCCCCCAGCGCCAGAGCTCGTCTCGATTCGTTTCAAGTTGCAAATGCAAAAACTTAAAGTGCATTAAGCTCACACACATATGTATGTATAGGCATGCACGCACACGCACACACACACACACACACACATATGGATAGACACTCATTTATGTTGTTATCAATATAAATGCAAACATTTTTATTTACTTTTCGCTTTTGCGCATACAATTTGCATAAATAATTTCACACAGCTCAAAGCGACTAAGTGAATAAAATGCAGTATGTAAGAGCATTACAGTGCGGGGTATTGGGGCTAGGGGTTGGGGGAGATGATGAACTGGGTGAGAGAGAGAGAGAGAGAGGGGGGGGGGGGGGGGTAGCATACATACATATGTAAATATGCACATAAAGTGTAGCCGATGCGAATGCTGGAAAATGCCTTGAATGTCTTCATTTGCAATGACAGCAATTGGCCGAGATAAGGAGAGAGCAGGAGAGAAAGAGAAAGGGGAAGGGGAAGAGAAACTTACAGTGAAAGACAGAGTTAGAGATAGAGATAGAGTTAGAGATAGAGATAGAGATAGAGATAGAGACAGAGATAGAGATAGAGATAGAGTTAGAGATAGAGATAGAGATAGAGATAGAGATAGAGATAGAGATAGAGATAGAGATAGAGATAGAGATAGAGATAGAGATAGAGATAGAGATAGAGATAGAGATAGAGATAGAGATAGAGATAGAGATAGAGATAGAGATAGAGATAGAGATAGAGATAGAGATAGAGATAGAGATAGAGATAGAGATAGAGATAGAGATAGAGATAGAGATAGAGATAGAGATAGAGATAGAGATAGAGATAGAGATAGAGATAGAGATAGAGATAGAGATAGAGATAGAGATAGAGATAGAGATAGAGATAGAGATAGAGATAGAGATAGATAGAGATAGAGATAGAGATAGAGATAGAGATAGAGATAGAGATAGAGATAGAGATAGAGATAGAGATAGAGATAGAGATAGAGATAGAGATAGAGATAGAGATAGAGATAGAGATAGAGATAGAGATAGAGATAGAGATAGAGATAGAGATAGAGATAGAGATAGAGATAGAGATAGAGATAGAGATAGAGATAGAGATAGAGATAGAGATAGAGATAGAGATAGAGATAGAGATAGAGATAGAGATAGAGATAGAGATAGAGATAGAGATAGAGATAGAGATAGAGATAGAGATAGAGATAGAGATAGAGATAGAGATAGAGATCGATCATAAGGAAAAGAATGAGAAAGAATATGAAGTCGAAAGGCAGAGAGTGGGTGGGAGAGCGAGAGAGTGAGAGAGAATTGCCGTTAACTCTTCCCATTTCAAACAAATACCATATGTACATATTTGCTGGCAATACTTTAGACTGAGATTATTCAAAATAAATCAATGCAAATCTCACTTGCACATTAAGAGAGACAGCAAGTAATATAGATAGATTCTTATTGCCGATTATAATCAAGTTTACGGCACTTGCTCGAAATCGGTTAACTCGCGCCTCGTTACGCCTCAATTTTTTGACCGTTGGGCGTTACGAATTCCTTCGTAATTTATCGCTGCGCAATTCGTTTGGGCTTTGCCTCATTCGCTACAAACAACGAGTGTGTGAGTGTATGAGTGTGAATGAGTGTGTGTGTGAGTGTGTAAGTATCTCTCTCTGTGTGTGTGTGTGTGTGTGTGTGTGTGTGTGTTTCGCTCGTTGGGGTGGAATAGACGCTATTCACATTAATATTTATCTATGCATGCGCAGTTGCCGGCAATTAATCGGCTCGCTGGGGTCTCTGTGATATTTTCTATTCGTATTATCATCAATATTTAACAATCCATATGCCCCGTCTCTCCATCTCTCTCTCTCTCTCTCTCTCTCTCTCTCTGTCTCTCTCGTCTACCTTGCCGTCCCTAGCTCCCGCAGCTCCCTTTGCTGCTGCAATGCGAATATTTTAATGCAATTGGCGCCTGGCGACGCCGACGACGTTGCTGTTGGCTGTCAACTCTCCTGTCAGCAGGGCGATCGCGGCAATTGCCGATGAAATATGACGGAACAATATATATATATATATATATATATATAATTGTAGATATCTATGCATATATTTGTATATAGATAACATCGCGCTTTAATGCAGCGGACGATGGTCGTTGGGCGTTGGCAAATATGGCAAACAGCCTCTGGAGCGACGCGTTGTGCATGCGAATGCTCGAGAAGAGTATTTGCGGAAATGGCAAGCGATAAAGTTATCGATAACGATACTTGCCGGGAAACTATACCAAAACAATCAATATGCATGTCAAAGAGAATTGCGTAGAACCAATGAGACTTACAGCCAACTTAGCTGCATGTTAAAGTTATGGGCAATGTTGGTTAATCGGGAACTAAACAGATCTGTTAGGGTTCGATTCGTATTTATACTAAATTCACGATTTAGCAGGCGATAAAGTTAAAATTTGATCAATAATGTTTGAATATGAACTATTAGAATCCTGCTGAACTTGAGTAATGTAAGCAGACTATGTTCGAAATGTTCCATAGAACCATAGAATATCTGAAAGACTTCTTTTTGAGCTCTCTTTGAATATAAACTTTGCTTTCTTCGTCCAAGACTTTTTGTACAGAATCTTATGCAATAAATGAATTTCGAATTAACGAACAACAAAAGCAAAAAAAGAAAAAAATAAATAAATAAAACAAAACAGAAATTAAACTTTCTATGCGTGTAACAATATCGAATAGCCTTCAAGTCGATTTTAATTGTTGGTTCCATGTCGTTCGGCAAAGCGAGCAGTAAACCGAGTTGATCAACTGCTTGGATGGTCTGCTGGGCTTTGATTTCGATTTGGATGTGGATATTGGATTTGGAATTGGTATTGGATTGGAATTGAAATTGGTTGTGAATTTGTTTGGTTTTTCGTATGTTGTTCGTTTTCGTGTTCCAAGCACAAGTTCATTATAATGCCGTTGGCATGTTTATTATGTTGATTATGTTTTATGTGGGCCTCTCGTGGGACATTTTTTCTCGCGTCCAAGACCGCTAAATCAAATGAAGTGCGTGTGCTTGTGGGTCTTTGCTTAGGTTTTTGTTTTTATTTTGGGTCTTGGGTTTTTTTTTCGGGCAATCGTCAACTAGGCGCTGTCTAGGCCATTTGGCCAGATCATTTGACATGCCATTGGCTTGGCATGGCATTCACACTGTTTTCTGATTGCCCGATCATTATCACAAATGATGTTATATGCTCTGTCTTTGGCTAATGATCGAAGATGATTGCGTCCTCCAATAGTTGGCACGATCTTGAAACTTGATCGGTGGGCCCTTTCTTTCAATTCAGAAAAGAAAAAAAAAAAAAAAATGCTGTAATGTAATTGCCCTCAAGAGCCATAAATTAATTACTAAAACGATTCCCCATCCCCAAAGGGGCCCACTAAAATCGAAAGTAATTTTTGTTTTTATTTTTATTTAATTTACAATCATTTGAGCTGCCGGACCACTTGATCGAGTCGGTGTTGTGTGTCGCCTAAGGTCGAAATAGTTGAGATCTTGCAGCTAGATTGTCAGCCCTGGCTCATAGTTTCCCCTATCTCTAGCACTATCTTCCTCTACCTCTCGCACTCTCTCTCCCTCCCTCTCGCTCTCCGTCTCTTTCTGTGACTCGACTCGATCACTGATCATTTTGTTTGCCAAATTGTAAACCCACTAAATAAAGACGCGCTCACAAATTGATTGTTCTAAAGCGACACAAATATATCAATGACTCGAGCATTTCTCGGCGGGTAAAAGACCTTTAAAGTTTACTCTTTGGCAAGGCTAAACAGTTATTTATAAATGTATTGCTTCACTGTGGGAATATACATATATTCTTTTTTCGCTCTAAGCTATAAATACAATTTAATCAAACTTTAATCGAGCGAGCAACAATTTCCTGTTCGATAAAGATTCACAGAATTCTTTTTAAAAGCAAATTTGTTATTGAATTTGTCGAATTTGCCTTCAGCATAGATTCCTGGTTAATTAGATTTAAAAAGAGAACTCTACTCAGCATATCACCTGATATAAGGAAATAATAATTTGTATTGAGTTATAGAGTGGATAGATATATATCTGAATGTATTACTCATTTACTATATATTTGCACTCTCTTACGATAAGAATTAGCCTATTTCAGATGCTTTTGCTTATCCAAATTCTATCATGCCAGTGTAATTAGAGTATTTAATTTATAGATATAAACATTTTTACATCTGCTGAGTGCGAGTGTTGTGGCTTTCATCTGTCATTGTAACGACCTGTAAATCATTAATCTTTGCTTCTTTTCTAATTTGGCAAGTGTTGATACAGACTGTAGTTCATTGGCTGCAACAGCGTGCGAGCAAGTGTCGATCATGGTACGGAGATCAAAACGTTTACAATTAGGTCAAGGGGTCAAATTGGGGAGTTGTTTTGCTGTTGTTTTTTTTTTTCTATCTTGCTTACCTGTCAGAGCCGGTGAGGGGTGAGCAGCAGACACAAGCAACAAGCAACAAGCAAGAAGCCGGCGCATTAGTGCGCGTAATGATGATGATCAATGAAACTAATAAACAAAACAACAGCAACAGCATTCGACAGCGACAGCAGCAACAACAACAACAACAACGCCAACACTCATGCCGGAAATTGTAGAACGTGTTTATGCCACAATTTCAAGTTGTTGAGCCACGCTCAGACAATGCGTCAGAGCGACGCAGCTCGCGAGACATGCGTGCCAAAACAGATACAGATACAGATACACATATATAAATATATATATATATGTATATATAGATACAGCTGCAGCTAGCTACAGATACATCTATAAAAATCCCACTGCGGATGCAGTTTGCACAGTAGCCAACCTTTGCTTGCAACAATATATGCATGCCACAAAGTGCAAAGCCATTTCGAATGCTGCACATAAATAGACAAAGAGCGAGAGAGAGAGAGAGGGAGTGCGAGAAGGAGTGGGAGGGAGCGGAGAAGGCAAAGAGAGAGAAAGAGAGAGAGAGAGAGAGAGTCACAGTATGCAATTGGCAAATTGTGTTATTGTGCGATTGCTGCGATAAACGATAAACGTTTTACAATGCGCCTGCTGCAGCACGTGCGCATGCCAACAGATACATTTGTATCTTGCAGATACGACATTTGTATCTTTGTGTCGCAGATTGCTGCGACTAGTGCATGCTAGCGCTAGTTGCCATATGAATCCTCCAGCATGCCAACCACACGCACGCACTTCACTTGCACACACACACACACTTGCACACACACACACACACACACACTCGCACATTCATTTCGCTCACGCATTGAGGCAGCTCCATTCATAAATTCTTCATTCAGATTTGGTACGTTCGTCGCTGTGTGTTCGGTCTGCAGATCACGTGCGTGCTATCTACTTGGCCAACCGGTGGGCAGCTACAGCCAGAGCTAGGGGGAAGCCAACCAACCGGGTTTTGTTTCTTTTTCTTTTTCGTTTATTTTATTTGTTGTTGTTTTCGACAGCTGCAGGTGACAGGGGCAGAGTGTGTGCAGGGGGGGAGAGGAGGGGCGCGACAGCTATGAAACGTGTGCGCCCAACGCAGTTGGGCAGTTGATTGACCCGTTTCGCTGCCAACTGTTAATGTACTTATTCAGATATATTTACGACTATATACGCACACACACACACACACACACACATACGCACATCTGTGCAGCGTGAGTTGGCAGCGCCCCGCCCCCCTTCTCTGTTGCCCTAGCGAAAGAGAAGACAAAAGTCGTGCCGCACTTTTGAGTTGCAATCGAATTAGTTTTCCGGTTGATATCCATACATCAATTGGATTGATCGTCTTTCAAGTGCGTGTTGCATATTAATGTCATCGCTATATACTATATACAAAGGCAGAGACATATCGAAATATGTCTATATGTACATATATATTTGAATATATATATAAATTACAGTTACAATAATTCGTTTTCTTTTTTATTTGCAGGTGTGTTTGAAGCAAAGGCAACGACATGTGCAGCAAGTGCAACGGCGATCAGAAACAATGTATGTAATGCAATAAAGGTATTTCTTATGAATTTATCGATTTATTTTTACAACTAATCGATGTGAACCTAACAAAGTAATTCTGAAAGCTTTTTATGATTTAGATTGAGATTTTTGTGATTCCAAGTGGCAAAATCAATTGTAAATTTTAATAATTTATCGAAATCGTGTGTATCGATTAGTTTGAAAGACTTTTTCAATGCGAATGGCATAATTGAATGTTGCCTATCGATTAGTTAGAACTATTTAAAAAATATAATATTCCAAATTTAATGTGAGACCTAAGGCAGAATCTAAAGTTGCAGAGATGCAAATATATCGATTGCCATTTATCGATTACTCCTATTTTGTGTTCCTCTAGAAAAACATAGAGACTATATCACTCAACGAGCTCTTTGCTTGCATACTATTGTTTATCGATAACTGTTGTATTTATCAAGTCGCCTGTTATCGTTTAAACAAAGCTCAAAATTGTGAATTTGAATCATAAATCATAATGTAATTATAAGCCAAACAAATGACAGTTCATCTCAATTTATATAATTTGCTTTTATGTAGCTTAGCTGCGAGCGTTGAGATAATATAAAACATTTGACTTTGAACCTTTGAGGCATCTCCATGGCCTGCCTGTGTGTCACCCAAGACTGAGATTTATGTATATACAAACTGACCTCGTTACACTTCTCTCTAATGGCTGTCCATTTGTCCGCCTGTCCGCCTGTCCGCCTGTCCGCCTGTCCGTTTGTCTGT
Source organism: Drosophila borborema (assembly GCA_030914335.1). Lineage (NCBI taxonomy): Eukaryota > Metazoa > Arthropoda > Insecta > Diptera > Drosophilidae > Drosophila > Drosophila borborema. The sequence continues at coordinate 12,101,634 of JAUESP010000307.1, forward strand.
CTGTTTGTTTATCTTTGTGTCAGTTTTGTTTGCTTTGTCTCTGTCGCTGCAATCAGGCCGTAAATGGTTAATTAACAACAGCGCATAACTCTCACCTGATGCAGCGCTCAGCTGAGCAACAGATCTGTGGATAATGCAACAAAATGCCAATTATGTTCATGTCCATGTCCAGACTGAAGTCTCTAGTCTCAAGTCTCGGATCTTGGATCTCAAAACACAAGCTCAATCTGCCGTTCAGTTGCTGTCGCTGTTCCTCTTTGTCTATCCCCCTCTCTCTCTCTCTCTCGTTGTCTATTTATCTTTCATTTTTGTTTTATTATTGTTACAGTTGTCTTAGTTGGTTCTTGTCTAAGCTGCTGTTGTTGTTATACGCATTGCAAGTGCTAGAGATGGGGTACATTGGCTGACAACATCAAGAGATGTAGTAGTTCGATATCGATAAATATCGATTTTATGAAAGAGAATCATATAGCTTAAGAGTTGCAGATGGAAAATGTATAACACTATATATCACTTACTGCATGATTTCAATAGTACATAGGGTATCTGCTAGTCGGGCATTTTGATTAGCTACTTTAGCTGTCATACAATATGAGGCAATTGTGTCACAGCTCTTGCCCGCCAGCTCTGGACCTGGTTCCAGTTACACACTTTGCCTTGTCATTTGTCAATGATCTATCTGCATCTGCATCTGCAGCTACATTTGTATCTGTATCTGTATCTGTATCTGTATCTGTATCTGTATCTGCATCGGTGTCTGCACTTGAAATTGCTTCAGCTGGTTGCCCTGTGCCACAAATCCAAGTCAGGTCTGGGCAGTGGCCCTGCAGTCACATCTTATCGCTATCTCATCTTTAACTGTCATCCATCCATCCATCTATCTATCAACTGCAACAGATTCTAGCGTGAGCTTCTAGCTCCTCAAGATAGCTCCACGCGTACGCGCTGAGGGGGAAATTGTCACGCTTCGCGTGTGGCAAGTGTACACCCCATATTTGTACATATGTATGTATGTATGTGTATACATGTTAGATGCAAGCATTCTTTGGCATTTGCAGTGCCGTAACACTAGCCCATATATACATATAGTATATATCATGTTTTAGTTGCGCTCTGAAAACCCATTTGTGGACCCAAGGGTCGCAGTGCGGATGCATTTGGCCTCAGAGAGTATTTAAAATAGATATTTCTTGACTTGAATTCTAAGAAGAATATATGCAAATCTAAAGAAATTCGAGGATTCAAACGAGAGATTAGATACAGTTCAGACTGAAAGAGCAACGAAAGAAAAAAAGAGGCTAAATTTAGTTTGTTTTTCTTGAGAATGGAGCATGGAGCATGGAGCAGCAGCAATTGGAATGCGTTTCGAGAATTCAGATTGAGCAAAGATATAAATGCCTCACAGGTGTGTGTGTGTGTGTGAATCTGGCATTTTCATAAATCGCATAAATCTTTGCATATATAAATTAAAAGTACGTATCGAATGGGTTTTTCTGCATAAGTTGAAAGCTGTAAAAAGGATTCTTGGAAACGTTTCGTCTCAGCGCGTTCTGCTTTGGTCTTTTTTTTTTTTGTTGTTTGTCTGGGGTGTCGCTCATAATCCTGCCCGCTTCGATAAAGTGGCAACAGCAACGGCAACGGCAACGGCAACGGCAACGGCATTAAGCCTGATTAGGTTCGCGCGCACAGCAGAAAGCACACAAAAAAGCAACAGAAACAAAGCTTGGAAAAAAGAAGACAAGAAATAAAATCCAAATAAAAGCGAAAGAAAGGCAACGCACAAGAGTTGAAGAGCGGCCAACGACGGCCAAAACGGCCAAAGAAAACAAAAGTAAACCTGTACAAGTTCAAGGTCAAGTGCGGGTCTCTCGCACACAGTCGAGCAACGGCTCAAGATACAGATACAAAGATACAGCAAGAGCCACAGCAGCGGAGTCAACTTCAGAGCTACAGCTACAGCCTCAGCTTCATCTACAGAAACAATGTTTGAGATGCGCAGCTGCGACCGAGCGAGACGAGAGCCAACAACAACAACAACAACAACAAGTTCCAGCCAATACGGCTCAGAACGGCAACAACAACTGCAACAGCAGCAGCAGCAGCAGCAGCAGCAGCAGCAACAACAATAACAATAACACAAAAGCAACTCTTGAGTTTGCCGCCTTGAAGCTCGTTTATCTTTTGGTCAAGTCCGCACTTACACGTTCGCTTATGCTTAATGAAAGCCACTTCAAGAAGTTAGAAACGCCAACAGCAACAACAACAACAACAACAAAAACAACAGCATCTGCAACAACAATAACAATAACAGCAACAGCATTTAGAACAACATTAACAACTCCTACAAAAAGCTGCATTTGTTTTCGCATACCCTATGGAAGACCATTGCAACTTGTTAAGAAAATATGTAACATCCAAACGCAGACTCTTGTGATAGTAAATATATATATGATAGAAGACCATATACAACTGATTAGCATTCAAAACTTAAAAGTCGTCTCTATATAGTAATATATATCAAGTAATCTGTTTGTATAATAAGAAATAGAAGAGTCAAGCAGTGAAAAGTTTAAATATTCTTTGATGTAATGAATAACAGCTGAAGATCAATTGTAAAGATATATAAAGTTTAAATATAATAGTTATAACATGCTTGCTCTAAACAGATTCCTTCTCACATCAAATTATCTGAGTTTCTTGCGCTGCATTTGTTTTGAAAGTCTTTGAGAGCATTTGCTATTCGGCTTTCTTGAGATGCATTTATTTGATTTCTGAAAAGGCTACAGCAAGTTTTGCCAGACAACAGTGCTGCTGCCACCCAAGCAGCGAGTCGATTATTTATCACGCGGATAACGCGAATGACAGTTACAGAGACTCGAGACAGACGCGGCCAACAGACAAAGATGCAGATACATATGCAGATGGAGATGCAGCTACAGATATAGCTAAAAGATATTGATACATATGCAAATATATAGATCAGATACAGATATTAAAAGCTATAGATACAGCTAACTAGATATAGATGCAGATATAGATAATGATGCAGATGTTGTTAATAAATACAGATATTGATATATAGATATATATCTGCATATATAAACACGCTGGAAGATATATAGAGATTTTTACAGATATTGTTTTTGGTAAACAATGTTATACAATATTTCATTCAGCAACTTATCTGCTAGCTTCAGAAGCAACTTTATCTAGTTTTTCATAATATATACATATATATCATATATATACTTTATCAATTGATCAAATTGTAGTTCTTCTCAAATGAGTTGGAACTGAACAAAATCAGTTTAAAATTGTGTCCGACACAGTTACTTAAAATGAACTCACATTTAATTAGAATTGTCTCTATAAAATTTGCCGCAAACTTACTCCAAAATTTTTTTACAGTGCATTTGAGAGAGCTCAAAGGCAGAAACTGAACCAGAACTCTAAGACAATTGTGAGCTAGTTCAGTTACACTCTTTGAGCTAGTTCAGTTACACTCTTTGAGCTAGTTCAGTTACACTCTTTTTTTGTAAATAGAAAATATCAGAGCTAATCATCAGAGCTGTAATATATATCATTGTCACTTGGAAATTGTTTGCAGTGTATTTCTGGTTAGAGCAAACACTGTTCGGTTTATTCTTTAAGAAAGAAACAAATAAGACGGCGGCAGTATTTTTATTTTTATTTTTTATTTATACATTTTTTTTTTTTTTTTTTGTGCGCAGTTCTCAGATCTCTTGTCTCCTTGTCACCATATGTCTCGATGCTCCATTCTCTCTCTCCCTCTCTCTCTCTCTCTGTTCAAGTTGAGGCAACCCACACTCAACGGGCAGCGGCTGCGACTGCGCAAATGAGTTCGACTGCGACTTCGAGTTCGAGTTTCGACTTTGTGTGTTTGGACTTCGACTCGTGAGTTCGAGTTGGTCTGCCATTTGGCATTCACAGCTTTTCTGTTGTTGTTGTTGTTGTTGTTGTTGTCATTTAAAGTCTAATCAAAACATTTGAAGTTACTTAAGAAACCTACGCAGCTTAAGTTGCGTTTCTTGTTTCGAATTCTTAGCTTGTAGCTGTCTGTTGTTGTTGTTGTTGTTGCACACACACATACACACATGTATGCGAATTGTTGTTGTTCTCAAGTTTCGTATTGCCCAACTCTGAGTTGTTATTTCTGTTTGGTTTGTTTACAAAAAAAAGAAAAGAACAAAAACGAAGCAACAAACAAGGTTAAAATAGGATTTTGGGCACAGCCTGAGGCTTATTAGATATATACAGAATATATGGATATATATATATAATACTGATTGCTGTTGCATGCAACACACTGTGACTCAGCCACCAACCGCCCAGCAGCGCCCTCTAATGTAGTTCTTAGTTCTTAGCCAAGGTCGTCGTCCTGTTACTCAGCGCCGTTGTCACAGCCCCAACCCACCCGGAGCTATTTGCTGCTGACTCAATGTGGCTCATGGCCAATGACCAATGCCTGCCCGGAAAAGGAGCTGCAGCTGTCGGCGGGAGTGAGAGAGTAAGCGAGACGGTGGGTGGCAACGGCGGCAGCTAGTTGGAATCCTTTGTCTGAGACGGCGCCGCCTGGGCGTTGGATGTGTCTCTATTGATTTTCCTTGACTGGGCGCGTTCAGTGCATTTACCCTAAAAAAAGAAAAATCAAGTGGCGACATTTATGGCAACAATGATAATGATGATGACGATGACAGTCATCATCATCATCATCATGATGATGATGTTGGCGATGACAATGCCATTGCTGCACATATGGAAATGCAGCGCGAACAAAAGCCACACACAGAGAGAAAGAGCGAAGCAGAGATGGAGAGGGGCAGAGGTGGGGAGATGGAGCGGGAGCGGGAACGTTTGCAGCTAAGCCGACGCAAAGAAAATATGAAAAAGCCTACAAAACTCAAGCTAAGCTCAACTAGCAAATACTCTGTAAGTTGTTATAAGAATTCAGATTTGATGAATCTGTTTTCTCTAGAAATCTAGCGAAATATATCTAATAAATAATGGCATATAAATGAAACTCTATATAAAACTTGGCACATTTAAAGATAGCTTTCTATGGGAAAATATATATCCATATCTAAATATATATAGCCTTTGAGAACTTTAAAAACTAAAATAAAATAAATCCAAAAATAATAATGCCTAGAATTTCATCCAATATATTTATGTAAATGCGACATTATAAATATTAATATATATATTGACTTTATATACTATGTATATATTTATCTACATACTAAAATTCCACACACAAAAAAAAAAGAGCTAAAAAAAATAATCATATTAAATAATGTTTCATATTATTTCATCTATACAAATACGATCATAAATCAAAAGCTAGACAAACAAGAAGTCATTTATCTATGTAATACATTGCTCAGCTCTATCATCACTGAGCATGGCCCACTTCCTGTTGTCCCCTTTACAGGGTATATAAAATGAGCAACAGCCGCAATGCGCTGCGAACGCATCCATCACAGGGCTTTAAATGCCAGACTATGTTACTTGGGCTATTGGAGACGAGCGAGACGAGAGGGCGGTAGGGAGAGGGGTGTGGGGAGAGAGGGTGTCTATATAGGGTGTTGAGCTGTTGCATGTGAAGTGCCTGTTGTGGCCTGTTGGCTCAATGGATAAATGGATAGATAATAACTTGTGAAAATAACTCTTGCACTTGAGGACGGCAGTTGTTGCTGTTGTTGTTGGCAGCATTGATTCCCGCACTCGAAATGGCACTCGTGTTGCACACACACACACCCATCCATCTATGAATATATGTATATAGAGAGCGCTGTCAAAATCATGGTCCCTGGATGTCGTCGTCAGCCCCATTGGCCGCCTCCTGCTGCAGCCCAACTTCAAACGTTGCAATCTATAGATGAATAGAAGAAGCAACAAAAAGCAAAAAGAAAAAAAAAAACCTCGACACTGAAATGTGACAGCTGCGAAGTGCAAGAAACGCAACAAATTCATGCCACATGTGGCACACAGCGGTGTCGACCAGGAGGCGGAGCCAGTGTGGCTGGCAGGGCTCCCGCTTTGTTGTGCACCGGCACACTTGTGGCTGGTAATCGATATGGTAATCGATATGTTAATGATCGATATCCATATCGATCTATGCTGAACTGCAGCTAGCTGTGCTTTGGCTGCAGTTGCTTGAACCCTTTCGAATCTGTTGTGGCAGGTGGAGAGATCAAGTTCACATGAGCCAACGACGCCTGCAATGCGAATGCTATTGTGCAACAATGAAAGCAACTGTCAGCGAGTGTGTGACCCAATAGCAACAACAACAACAACAACAACCACATCGACAACAACAACAGCAATTAACTATATAGTAAGGCATTGCAACAAGCTGTCTCATTTATCAAACGGCAATTGTTAATTGAAAGCGTCAACAATTATATATATTTTTTTCTCTTGCTGTTACAATTTTTTTCCAAGCAGTGCTCCAAGTGCCTTTTGTTGTTGTTAGTATTGTTGCACTTTTGGCTGTCATTTGGCAATTCACACTTAACGGCATGTTGAAGCACCTATCCACAGACAGCACCACAGACGGACAGAGAGCCACTCGTACATGCACACCACCAATTTCGTAAAAAAAAAAAAAAAACGCAGAAAGAAGCAGAAAAAGCTATCAGCGACGCAACTCGGCGCGCGATTCGAGTGATAATGAAAAAATGAAAAAACCGTTCGATAAATTGTTACCAAATTGAAAATAGAAACTATCATAAAACACGAAAACAAAACATGAAAATCAAAATTGAAATTGTGAATTGTAAAACCTAACAAATCTATTAGAGCAATTGCTTCGATAACATATTTAATGAATAAGACTTGAAATGCGATTTGATAAAATTTTGATACTCTGCAAGAAGGCGTGACAGATTGGATAAACTATATATATATATATATACATATATAAATGTGAAGAATTTTAAGATTATAATGAGGAATATCTACTTAGCACAGGGTATTGTTCTGGGTCCCTTCCATTATATTTCACTTTCTTGTTTTCTTTTGTTAATGTAGTTAGTTAACTTTAAATAAAGTTATATCTGTAAAGATTTTCAAATGTATATTTCAGCTGTGCCATATGTTTTTGTGCGTTAGATATAGTATACAAATTTCCAATCGAATTTTGTGCACGTAGCAAATGCATTGAAATCTTATCTCAAACTAAAAACAAAACAAGCTGTTGATAATTTATGTTAGTTTTCTTTTAAATTCGAACTAAACAGAGGCTGTTACTATATTAACTGTGCTCCACAGAGAGAAAGAGAGAGAGGGCTAGAGAGAGAGAGAGAGAAAGGGAGAGACTGAGAGAGAAGCGAAGACAGTGAAACCATTTCAATAGAATAACATACCAACTGAAGTAAATTGCGAACCATGAAGAATAATTTTGGCTGAACTGATGATCTATCGATCCCAACTAACCTATTGCTATAAGCAAGAACTACTATATCATATCAGCAACTATCGCATGCGAACGTAAATTTATTGTTGTTTAGTGAATGAATCAAGATTTTTATGCACAAATCGAAATTGAATTGCCTAAAGTAGCGAATTTCGAAATCCGTAAGACAAAAAGGAAAAACAAACGAAATTCAATTACCAGAAAAGTTGAAATACCTTTGACACATGCACAATGCTAAAACAGGGTATATTGCTTGCAGTATATAAGTAATGACAGCGCATTGAATCAGAATCGATCTATGGAAATTGAAACTAGTGTAAGAATTGAGCTATAAATAGCTGCAACATGATCAAATAGGATGTGATCTGTGCAAGTTTTTATAAACTATCAAAATATTTATGGAAAATTCATAGGCAAATAAAAAAGTTAAAGCTCGAAATTTTGTAGTTTTATGAGTCGAATCTTCACACTTGATAGACTTAATTTTATAAATTTCGAAAATTTTCGATATCGATAAATGATTTTCATGTTTAATTTGGATACAGTAATAGCTACCTACAGCACTCAATCAACTTATGCTCAGGGTATTATCTAGTCAGTGACTGTCGACTTTCACACACCTACTACGTTTGTTTTTGGGGACGGTTAACTGGCGAGTGACCTTATAAGCATGTGAATTGCGAATGGCGCTGGCGATTGGGATTGGGATTGCGAATGCGAATGCGAATGGGATTGCCTGAGTGTGTGATGGGTGCATCCTATGCACAATTTGGGAATTTTTTAATTAAAATTCACTTTCAAAAATACCGCTAATCATTTAAACAACAAATGAAACGGAGAAGATATACGCAAATTCGAAATTCAAAAAATACGATATCGAATTGGAAATGGAATTTGAGCAGTCGGAGAAAGAGGCGAACAAAGCGAAATACATGCAAATCAATATTAATATGCGCAAATTTGCATATTCCATTCAAACGAACTCAATGGGGGGGCGTGGCAGTCGGAACTATTTGATCGATACGATCGAACAATGTTGATATATGTGTGTGTCTGCATATATAAATATATATATACACGCATAATCATTCATTCATTCGAGCGATCGATCGATCGATCGATCGATTGGACTACGCAAATTTACACACACCATCCCCAATGCGAACTCATCACATCGTACCACCCAAAGCACTCCGAACCCCGGGGCGCATTGTTTTGCTACAATTTCCAATCAAATGTTGCACAAAACACCAACAAATAATAACTAACTTACGCCAAAAGCTTAATCTGCCCACCTAGCCCACCAATCAATGCCGCTAATTAAGCAATATTCAGCAAAAGGAAAACCCACGTAACGTCATTAACTACAATCTATCGGTGGCTCCATTGTATAAGACCTGCAGACTCCGATGAGGCGATAGTGATCCGTTTAGCATAACACTTAAATGAATCCATTCTAAATCTCACTTTTGTGTTTATTCAAGAAAGATTCGAAATGAATTCAGTTATGGATTGAGATATAAAAAGCAAAACAAACAAAAAACTGAAAACAAACTTTGTTGACGTTATCGAAAATATATAGAGTATATAGACTGATGAAGGTACGATATTTTTATTTGAATAAATATTTTACTGAGAGATGATAGATATAGATATAGATATAGATATAGATATAGATATAGATATAGATATATATATATAGATATAGATATAGATATATATATATAGATATAGATATAGATATAGATATAGATATATAGATGCATGCAGCATCCATGCTTGGATCCTAGTGTATCTGGACTTCTTTGTATTCACGATATATATGCATATATACACATAGCACATAGCTTTCGTTTATTGTTCGTCGTATTAAGTTTTGCTTGTTTTTAATGTGAGCCGTGAGTTAAGTAAACGGGCTAAAGCTGGAGCCTAATTAAGACCACGTTGTGACGTTATATAAATGGCAATAGCGAAAAGATACAAAAACAAAAAAAAAGTACAAATAAACCCAGAAAGGAGTACGAAAAGCCAAAGCCGAAACTGAAACTGAAACTGAAATGCGATTGCATATGCGATTGTTTCTCTTTTGTTGAATTAGGTTTTTTTTTTTTTTTTTTTTTTTTTTTTTTTTTTTTTTTTTTTTTTTTTTTTTTTTTTGGTTTGGAAGTGAAAGAAGAGTATTATCGTTAGTTAAGTAAGTTAGAAAGCTAGAATTCAGAATTATAGACAATATAAACAAAATTACGCATTTATTGAGCGAGTATTACGCAGTCAGCTGTGCACGTGCAGCAAAGGTTCTTAAGGTTTTCAATTTTATTATTATTTGGCTCGAATTGAGTTTCTTTTTTCCTGCGAGAAAGTTGCGTTCGTTATTGTTTAAAAGAAAGTTGAAACTTTGCATATATGAGATCCGTTGAAAAATAATTAAATAGGCAGGGCTTCACATATAAAGTATAAATTATCGGATATGGGACAGTAATTAAATAAGGATTTGATAACATGTGCAATGTGTCACAAAAATATGACTGAGAAAAGAGACTTGAAATATAAATTCAAGTGCATGAAAAGTATATAAGTTAAATGAAATTGTAAATTATGTTGGAAAAACTTATGAAGTGATTAAATAAACGTTTAGATTATCTGACTAATTGAGCAAGATACAAATAAATTAAAAAATATATATATATTTATATAAATAAATTCAATCTTTCTGAGGGTTCACTGTAGTCAAAACGATGTCACGAACTTCAATGGGTTCTACGGCTGCGGCAAGGTCGGCGTAATGATTGAATTCGCATGCTTCGTGCAAATTGCAACAGCTTATGCAATAACGGCGACAGCAGCAACAACAGCAACAGCAACTGCAATTTGATAAATAGATAAGCGATAAGTTTTATGGCTGGATTAGCCTTGGTTAATTCGGGATTTGCTTGTGAACGAACGAGACATTTAGCTGCGGCCAAGCGACTGACGTTGCTGCGATTGCCACATTAATCTTCGCCTGCCACAAAACCTCTTGCAGCTCGCAGTCTGAAGTTCACAGTTCAATTGAGCTTTACCGCTAATTAGCTCTGCTCGCTACCCGGCCAGTTGGAGCAGGGCCTGAGGTAGGCTTGGGGTGGAGGAAGGTGTCAAGGGGCATGCGAGATGCGACTCATGTTATGTAGTTTGTATGTAGCTGCTGCCAGACATGGCATGCCATTCGCCATACCAACCCCAACTGCCCCTTCTCCATTGGCCATTGCTGTTGCCGCTGGCAATGCGATTAACCTGACGTTGAACAATAATATATATTATATATAAAATATATAATATACATAGTGTATATATATACATATATAGAGTTTTCTGTCTTGTTTATTGATTTTATTTATATGATATTGGTTGCTGTTGCTCTTGATGCTGCTAGTGTGCTCATTGCTGTTGTTGTTTGCATTGCAACTGCGACTGCTGCTGTTGCTTTCCATTGTTGCTGCTGCTGTTGCTCTTGATGCTGTTATTGCTGTGGCTCCTGCTCTTATTGCTGATGTTGCTATTGCTGTTGCTGCTGCTGCTGTTGCTGTAGTTTCTAGTGCTGCTGCTATTGCTGCTGCTGATATTGACTCTTGTTGTTGCCCTTGTTGTATCTATTGTTACTGTTGCGCTGATGTTGCTCACATTTCTGTAGCTGTTGCTGTAGCTTTTATACTTACTGCTGCTGCTCTTGATTGCTGGCGTTGCTGCTGCAGTGGCTCTAACTGTAGCTGCTGTTGGTGGTGTTCACATTGCTGTTGCTGCTGCTCATGTTAGTTTAGCTGTTGCAGCTACTGTTGCTGCTGTTCTCGTTGCTGTTATTGCTCTTACTATTCCTTACTACTACTATTGCTATTGCTATTCCTATTGTTGCTGCTGTTGCTCCCATTGCTGTAGCTGTTGCTGTTATGCTTAATGCATGTTGCTGCTGTTACTATCGTTTCTTATGCTGCTGTTGCTGTTGCTTTTCTTGCTGCTAGTGTTGCTATAGCTTTTGAGAGTGCTATTGCCCTCCGTACAGCTATTGCTGCTGTTCTTCTTTTAGCTGTAGCGCTTCCGAATGCTTCTATTGATGTTGCTGGTGTTGCTGCTGCTGTTTACTTATTGCTGTTGCTGTCGCTCCTGTACTTCATTCATTGTTGCTGTTGTTATTGCTGCTGCTGCTGCTGATCCATTACTGCTGCTGCTGCGTGCCTTTTCTATTGCTGCTACTGCTGCTGTTGGTATTCATATTGATGTAGCTGCTGCTGCTGCTGCTTATTTTGTTGTTGCTGTTGTTATTGCTGCTGCTTTTATTGTTGCTGCTGTTGCTATTGTGGTTTTGTATCCCACAATTATGTCAGCTGCAGTTCCATAGTGCCATAAATTTACGCCGCTCGTTCAATCCACATTCATTCATTTGGCACAGTCAAAGCGGCGCAGGTAGCAGAGGGGGCAGCAATATATTGCTGCTGCTGCTGCTGCATGTGGCAGCTAGCTGGCGAATTGTGACAATCCATTAAAAGCAAATATGCATTTGGAATGCAGATTTAATGGGAAATGCACATATTGAAATTTATGATACCACTTGATCTCGCTTGAGTGTGCGAGGGTTTTTTTTTTTTTTTTTTTTTTTTTTTTAATTTATTGTATTTTTTTTTATATATCTTAATCAGATTCCTGAACGTGGAGTTCATTAGTTATATTCAGTTGTTATGCAGGCATGTTCCGCTTTTCACTTTCGACAAGATTGTTCACGCGAAATGCTTTTTAGCGTTCGCTCATTTATTCATTTATTCACGTTCTTGCTGTCCGAGTGTTATGACTGTTAAATATTGTTTCAATTGCATTCGTTTATCTGTATTCATTAATTTTAATATCATTATTGCATATGCATACTGGTTAAAGGAATGCTGGAATGAAACACTCATATTAATCTTTTGCTTAAGATTTATCATATAGATAATTTATCTGCAACTTCTCTTCTGTTTCATTGTACTTATTTCTAAAGTGGAATGCAAGAATGAAACATATATATTCTCTCTTATTTTTCTCTTAAGTGGAACGCTGAAACGAAACACTCGATAAGCTTCAACTCATTCTTAGATAACTATATGTTGACTTTCAATTAATCATATATTTTCATTCAACTATCTTTGCAGAACTTACAAAGAAATAACGAGTGAAAGCTTTAACAGAGAGACAAAAAGGCGGAGAGAGACAGCCATATAGAGAGTGGAGAGATCTAGTAACGATTCTCTCTTATCTAAACGAACGAGACAATGCACGACTCGCCGGTGTTGGGCCAACGCTAAGTGAAGAGCGTGTTAAGTCCATGCACGACAATTAGTTACAAATTGAAACCTCTTTCCTTTCCCACAAGCTCAAATCGTGTTGAGTGACGCGTAGCAGAGAAACGAATACAAATACGAGTAGAACGAGTTGAGAAACGAGTGATTCAACTAAACGATCGATTAAACCCTGAGCGCCATGGCAATGCTCGAGGCGCGGCCTTTCAGGCCCTTCAAATCCAGTGAAGAGTATCTGGAGGCGATGAAGGAGGATCTCGCCGAATGGCTGAGCACTCTCTATCCAGAGCTAGCCATCAAGGCAGAGAACTTTATGGATCGCCTTGATACGGGCGTGGCGCTGTGCAAGGTAAGCTCTAATTAAATTTAACTTGTAGTTAAGTTAGCATTAGCTAGTAATTGAAATGCAGCTGTTTATTTAACTGTCAGTTAAATCTATTTAGCGAGTGTATTTAAATTGAACATTCATTTGGCATTGAGTCTCAGTTAAAACTAAACAATAAATATGAACTTTGACATCAAGACGAGAAAACTAATTTAGCTTGCAGTTAAAGTTTTCTCCGTGCTTTAATGTGATTGGCTTAATGATTACGCTAAGTGCCAAGGTGCCTGTCAAACATGTGTATTTAGCGAGTAGTTACTATATTTATGGAGTTAACAGAGTTTTAACATGCAGTTGACATTTGGTCCCGTGCAACATGAACTCTGTCAGCTAGACGAGGAAAGTAGCAGACAGCACTTGATTAGCGCCCATTTCAAAGCTGCTGTGCGTGGGCGTGGCTGGGTGCCAGGTGGGGGCTGAGTACGCAGGCAACTTTGGTTATTTCACTTTTCTATTTCTTTTTCCCTACTTTTTTTTTTATGGCCCGCAGCTGTTCCATTCGACCGATGCATAAACAAAATTGTGAAATGTGAAAAGCTCTGGCACACACATTTCACGCAGATGATGCCGCCACCTGCCCAGAGTCTTTTTTAGGTTCGACTCCCGGTTACGGCTAAGGGCTCCGACTCTGAAGCTCATAAAAGAAAAAATCACATTTTCCTCTCGCAGCGCTCCATTGATGTTTGTTTGGTTAGGTGTTAAAAGCGCAAGCGATATACGAGTTCATGGATGCATTTGGGCTATATTATTTTATGGCCAGTCAGTCAGTTAGTCAGTCAGTCAGTCAGTCAGTCAGCTGCTGTATTTATGATGGGCATGCACCACTGCACCAGTGCATTACTGCAGCACGCTACTTGGTACGAGCATGTCCTGGCACTAACCTGACTCAAAACTCCTGACAAATTCACACTCTTAAACACACACACACACACACACACACACACATTGCACTTAGGCACCGGTCGTAGCTGAGGTTATCCGCGTTCGTTGTGCCTGAATGCAAATGTGTTTTGTGAGTGCTTAAAATGCTAGCATTCCACAGGCTCAGTGCTGGGCCTGTGAAGTGGCCAGAGCTAAGTTTCTGTTTCACTTGCTCCACTTTATGGCTTTTTTTGTGGGCATTCAACCTCAGCCTTATCGAAGCCATCGCTAGCCAGGCTTCCACACATAAAATAGCTGAAGCATCCATAATGCATGTCGCCCTTAGCTCTAGCCATGCCAAACTGGAGCAAATTTTTTATCGTCTGCTTTTATCCTTAGCATACATACTTTGATGCATCTCCTGTTGAGCGTGCAAATCAGAATGTAGACTTTAATTAGCTTAGCGAAAGTTATTATTAAATATGTTGTTCCGCTTCAGTTACTTACTTTATGCTTAATTGCTTTAAAATTATTTAAATTTAAATTATTTGCTTGTAAAGTTCATGTTAAGTGGCTGCTTGTAAATTTTAGATGTTAACAGTTGTGTTTGCTGCTTGTCAATGTTATATGAACAGATATTTTAGGTTTTAAAGCTCATGTTAAATATTTGCTTCTAAATTTAGACTATGATTAGCTCTCGCATAAGCTAGGTCTTTGTTGTTAAGGCTGCAATGTTAATGTCTTACAGATGTTAAGCTCGACATGTTCATGTTAAATAGCTGCTTTTAAATTTACAATGTGTTAAGCTTTTTAATTTCTTCATTATTGAGCTTGGCATGATTACTAAATTCATTGTAAAACTAATTGTTTCAAAGGTGTTACAAATGTATGATACACAACTTGCAAAAGTTGTCAAAGTTCAATGTCAATAACTGGCTTTAAAATTTGCAATGCTAAGGCTAAATTTTTCTTTGCTGCCATAGGGGGAATTTGCTTAGATTGTTAAGTAGGATGTTTTACTCTGTTTTAAGCTCTCTAGGAATTTATAAGATAATTTTACTTTAGGCTTATAGGGACTAGTTTTGTATTTGTATTCAACATTTTCTTAAGGGCGTTAAAGGGGATGGGCTTGGTTCAATTGAATGGATTTCTGGCATATGGTTAATGTCTGTGGCCATTAAAACTTTAGGATCTTTGGGGGAGGAATGCGTTTTCCGGGCACGGCCTTATAAATCGGTATGTTTCTCTATCTTATTTCTACCAATACCCTCTCTTCTCTCTCTCTCTCTTTCTCTTTCCTTCTTCTCATCTCCTCATCTCGCGCTCTTTCAGCTTGCACTTTTTGGGGAACCACGGGCAGCAAATTTCCATTTATTGCCACTTTTTTTAAATTTACCGACTGCGTTGGACCGTGCCTGTTTTGGGTTTTGGGTTTCCGAGTGTTCGGTTAAGTTGGCGAATGTGCCCATAAAAAACCACTATGCCCATGCCAGGGTTGGTGTGTTTGTGTGTGTGTTGGGAGCTGGCATGTGTGTTGTGGTTGGTTGCCATTTTTTGCCATTGCTTGTTGTGATTTATATGGGGCGCTTTGGAGGATGGTGCCGCTGCACTCAGGCGGCTAATTGGGGGCCAGGCATCTGTGGGGCAAAAGCGGGGGGCCGGACCAAAACGGTTCACGTGGAGGGCCAATAGCCAAAAGAACCTAAAAAAAAAAAACGAGGACGTAACACGGGGAAAATTTGTACTGGCACTGGACGTCGTCCGATTTTCGTTGTCTGTTGTTGATTGTGCTGTCTATGCTGTTGTGATGGCTGGCGAGAGAGACCAAAAAACTGAACTTGCCGGTTGGCAAAGCTTACGCTAAGGGGGGGGGGGGTGGGGAACTGAATTCCTTGCAAAAAGGAGGAATGTTCATATCGGGGGGCCAGCGGCAATCTTGTGGGCCTCTCCCGCTTGTGCTCGCCATGTTGGGCGGCTTGGCTTGGTTTGAAAAGAAAACAGTGAAGGGAGTTGGCTCTTAGGACGAAGCGTATTGCCTGAATTGGGAGATACTTCTGTGGAGTCCTGTAGGAGTAAGCCGATGGATTAGCTCTTGGGGGCCTAATTTAAAACCAAAGTGGTTTTGGGCGATATATTAAAAAATTGTTCCAAGTTTTTTTAATGATCCAAAGGGAGGGGTCGATAGTACATTAAGGTCATTTTCAGCTTCATTTCTTCTCGTGTGGCTACATACTTAGTGTTTACCGATACATCAAAAATTTACAGGGGTTTATTAGGTAAAGGGGACACAATCAAAAACAACAATACGCATTCACCAAAAAGGCCAAGCAAACTTCGCCAAACAGATAACGTGGGCGTAGGTTGCTAAAGCTAAACTTTTCTTACAGATCGCTATTTATCAAATTTAAAAAGGGGGCCCCGCAGTAAGTTATTTATTTAAAAATAATTTAACTTTTTAACCCATATCAAAAATACCTGATAAAAGGAAAAATTCACCTTTTTTATTCATGGGCAAGGTAGTACAAGGTATTTCAATAGAAAGGTCAGTTTACTGACTTCACGGTGGTTTCATAGGGCAGTCATGGGTTGTCTGTTCCTGCCTTTTTCATAACTTTTAAATTTGGTGATGAAAGTTAGAAAAAACAGAAAAACTTCCCATAAAGTAAAAAATGTCTGCCACTCTCTGGTGCTTAGCTTGGCTTATTGGTTGAGGTTTGCACTTAGGGGGCAGGGGGCCAATTGGTGGGTGTTGGGGGCTTGAGGGAATGGATACAAGGCACGGGTGGTTGGGGGGAAATTTATATCGCTGGCATTCCTGGTTGTATGGACTAGCGTGGGAAGGCCCATAAAATCCATCAAAAGTGCTTTTGATCCGCGGACGGGACGTACTTTGTCTTTAAAATACACAAAATTGGAGCTGCCATGGCCTAAAAACTATATAATTATTTATCCAGGTCCCGTAATACCCACGCGAAAGCGTGGGCACCATTTCGATTTTTGCAATCTCAGAGATGGCAAATGAGGCGGGGAGGGGCTGGATGGGAGATGGGGAGGTCGGTTTGGCTTGAGGGGAGGTGGGGTTGGGGTGCTGTGCCGGGAAAATGTTCATTTAAGACATTAAATTGAATGTTTTGAGAATGTGTGTTTGTGTCGCGAAAGCGTTAATGGAAAACTTTTTAATTTAGAAAAACCTTCACGGACACGGGGGGACCAGTGGGGGCAGCAAAAGAAACCAAAGAGTGCCCTTTGGGTTATCTGGTGGATTGTCGTTTGGTATCCCGTGGATGCGGTTTTTACTTGAATTGGGAAAGAAAAATTTTCCAGGGCAGCAGCAGCCAGCTTCTATGTGCATTTGTCTTCATCAAGGCGCGAGTGTTTGTGTATTAAAAATATTATATAAAAATACGTGATATATTAATCTATAATATAGATACTTTTATGTTACGCTATAATGTATTTTTCCAGTAATTCATATTTCTTTGGTTAGGGCTGGGGCCGGGGGCTTCATTTTATTTTTTCGGGACACATTGCCAATAGCGTCTCTGGTTCAACGGGTCGTTAGCGGCGAAATTTCATTTAGCGGAAATAATTGTCTAAAACAACGATGCCACGTTGCAAACAAGAAAAAGCTTACATAGATACCAATTGGGATTCTGGCTAAATTATTCAATGGGCTGGGCAAAAATTATTGACAAATGGTGCCGAAAGCCTGGGCTGCAATTTAATTGGTAAAAACCACGCAACAAAAAACTAGGCCCACAAAACAACAAACGGGACAGATCCGCAACAAACGGAAGCATTACAAATCCCCCACTTTTTCTGGACTGCCAAAAAAAAGATCAACAGCGATTATCCATCAATTAGCCAAGGCGCAAGGAAAAAACATTTTTTTTAAAAAAACACCCCGGGAAGAATGGCATGTCTGAAGCAATGAATCTGAAGATGCGCCCCCAAACTTCCAAAGGCCCGAAAAGTTCATCAAGCTGACATTTGAAAAAAAACATTCCTATTGGCTCATACTCATATTTTTTGACATATTAGTGAAATTAATTCTATCTCTTACAGTTTTTACGTAAGTACGGTTAGGGAGTGAGGACAAGGATCTGATGTAACCAAAAGGGAGAACATTTTGTAAAAAATTATTATGATTACAGCTAAAAAAAGAAACAAGATGCAGATTTAAACTGTTAAAAGATTACAGAGAGATATACAGGATAAACAGATACATTTCATACAGGGAGAAGGACTACAGATGGGCAAGGATGCAGCGATGACAGATTAACAGATACAGAGTTACAGGGATGGTAAAGATTGTACAGAGGGACAGATGAAAACAGACACAGCTTTTACAGGAGGGGGGGGGACAAGAGACCAAGAGGGACAGAGGACAGATACCGGGACCCACAGAATACAGAGATAAGCAGGATAACAGAACAGAGTAACAGATACCGAAGATACATGGGAGGCAGGAGTAGAGGACAGAAACAAGATTTGCAAGGTTTACACAGTTTAAAAGATTAACAATTAAATCAAGCTAAAAAGAGGAAACATTACAGAGTAACAAAAATGAAAACAATTTGTTTAGTGTAACAAATCAGATATAAGATAGAATTGCAAATGGATTCAAGCTACAAAAAAAAAGCTATGTTGAAATCGTCAGTTGGGAAGGGTACTTGATGGAACCAGGGGAATACATTTACAGAACGATTAACCAGGGGTAGAACAACAAGAGTCTAAACGCTTTATTTTTGTGCTACATCTAGAAATAAGGAGCTGCTGGTAAGGCTAGGGGCATCCCCATGTTTTTCGAACCCCCTTGCGTTTTATTTGACTATGGCGCCAATTTTCTTTTCTTCTTTTTTTTAATAGTGCCATAGTTTATTCTTTCCTTATTTAGTTTTTTTGTTGGGGGGCCTGCCCCGTCAGCTGGATTTCTTCGGGCGTCAACAAATTGAAATGTCTGATTTTAAAGGCCGACTGACGGGGAACTGACGCTGATTTAAAATTTGGTGCCCCCACCCCCAAAACAACACTCGCATGGGCAAATTTTATTGCCTGGCGATTTTTAGAAGGGACGCATGCCACAGGCCCCAGCAACAGACCCCAGTCGCGGATCCCCACCCAATTTGTTACGAATTAGGGGAGGGCACACTGCATTTGAATCTTTGTGCAGTTAATGAATGCATTTGCTTGGCGCAGTTCCAGTTTGGCAATTATTTCTCTACGGGACAAAGAAGGTTACGGGAATGGAGGGACCGGGGTCAATTAGGCTGGCTTTGCGGGGGGCCCACGAGTGTTTTGAATTTTCCGGACCACACAAATCGAATAAAAACGCACAGGAACAAAACGATGAACAATTAAATGGAATAAAGGAAAGAAAGAAAAAAATATATTTGCAAAGTCAAGTTCCGATAGATTGAGTGAAGATCGTGGGCACAATTATTGTGCAAATAAGCTATTACCCGATTTATGGGCTTGCTTTCTTTAACGGAACAAGGATTTTCTTTTAGCTCGAAAACGAATTGTAGTGTGGTCAAATCTCAAAGCCAAATGAATGTTCATATGGGGCTTATCGATTTACAAAAAACTAATTTTTTCATTTTTGTAATGGTTATTGGCCTATCGGTTTAACGTTTCATGAATGCGGTCATTCCATTTCGCCAATGCTTGCAAAAAATGTTGATTTCTTTTCTAAATTGAAGGCGGATTTAGGTTTTATTGTCAAAAAATCGTAGGTGATTGTCTATTGATAGCTTGACAAGGATTCTGTATTTATATTTATTTTATAATTAAGAAATTTAATTTATAGTGAGGGAAGAGAGATAGTAGGGGCAATTAGAGGGGCGAGATAGCAAAAAAGTGTGATTTTGGATATTTGAGTGTTTATTACAATGAGAATAAAGTGATTCTTTGATTATCGCTCGGGCTAGATCAGTTCAGATCCGCATTTTGTTGTTTCGTTGGGACTTTTGGGGGACTTCCAACACCCCAAATTCGTGAGGGTGTCCATCCCAATTTTTATAGTCCTCCCAAATTTCGGGGTAAGTTGGGCCTTCGTAAGTGAAGGGGGGGACCCCGGGGGGGGGAGACAGTGCTCTTGGGTGGACGCCTGCTTCTCGTTAAAAAAAAAACCGGTTTGTTGGGGCTACTTGGGGACTCCCCGGGTTTGTCTTTGGCACTTTACACATTTAATTGGCTTTTGGACATGCTTACCCAAAGGTGGCCACCAAAAGGTCTATTCCAAAGTTATGGGAACATTTTTCCGGCACAAGGGGATCCCCAACAGGCTTGGAACGTGGCTACATTGTGCAAAATTTCAAGTTTTGATCCATTGTCCTAAATGGGGAATATAATAGTTTTTACGGGCCTGTCTGATATAGATATATATTCTTATAGATAGATATATATAATATATATTAAATATATATCTAGCTTATATAATTTTGGAATAATTGACAACTACGAAACATATCGGCCTGCTGAGCATATTAATAAATATAGTGATATAATCCATTCCATGTCGCATGGCACAAAGGCTGGTGTCTTAGAAAAAAACAAGTCCATGTTTTGTTAAAGGGATCTTTGAGATCGAAAATCTAAATTGATACATTATTTACATAAGAGAAATTTGGGAAATTGGATTCGTCGCATAATGGTGGAAAACTCAGTTAGGCCCTCAAGTTAATAGTTTACTCTGAAGCCTTGTTTCGGGACAAACCAACATTGATTTTAGTATCTTCTTTTGGTGGAGGCTCTTCATATATCAGTAAAAAGGATCACATTTTAGTTGTTGGGGGGCATTGGGGGGGAATGTGGGTCTATCAAAACATATCATACTCACTATCAAAAACTGGAGAAAAAGAAAAGAATATGTTTATAATGAATTAAACTCGATTTATTGGACCTTTGCTTTCATATCAAATCTGAGGAAAAAAAACGACCAAAGGGATAGTTAAAGGACGCAGCTCCCCAGTGGAGGTTGTAAGAGAAAAAGCAAATCTAATCAAAAAGTATTCTTGTGGAACAAGAGAGAGGGGAGGGGAAAAACTGTTCAAGAAACTGTAGAACGTGCCCCAAAAACAAACTGTGGTTTGTAAGTTGTCTAGTTGTTCTTTCCTTTTTGTTGCTATAAAAAAAAAATTTTTAAATTTTTAGTGACGATAAGATATGTTATATAACGTAAACAAACGAATCTATTACCATTTACTATTCTATACCATAACTCTGATGCATTTCAAATTTAGGCTTAAATCGTAGGAAAGTTTTATTGAAAAACATTAGTTTTGGCATTTTAAGGATTTTCCTTACATACAATAAAAAAACAAAAAAAAAAAAAAAAACAAAAGAATACTTCTGTAAAGCGCAGTTTAAGTTAATTAATCTAATTCTCAATCAAATTACCGCGTAAATTTATGTACAGGCTATATTAAATTATTTTTTTTTTGTTTTATGATTAATTATATTAGACCGAACATACTGGGAGATCTACTTGAAAGGAATATTTGGTAGTGCTTTCGGCAACAAATTCACAATTTTTGACTTGGTGCGAATTTGATAGGATTCTTGCGACCAAGGCGTGTAAGCTACAATTTCGGGCACGGTTTTGTTAACTCAATTGATCAAGATATGCAGGACTGGTTATTGTTTGGCGATACTCCAGGCCCAGGGCTCAAATGGAAAAAAAAAGAAGGTTAGGATATTGGGTTTTTTTGATTGGCCTTTTTCTTTTTAAAGGAGGGGGGACTTAGACAATTGAAATCATAAAAAAATGGTTTTTTCCACTTTCGATTAGATCTTACACGGTCATTGTGACTTCAGTTTCCTTTCGTGATCTGGCTTCTGAGTATTAAACCTGAACGCAGGGCACTTATTTGGCAGGTGATTTAACGCTCGCTGGGCAAGGTTTCTTTACTTGTTTTTTCTATCCTCCAGTTGGGTAAATTGGCACGGCCCTTTGGCCTACCGTTGCTGGGGACACCAATTTATGGGTCACTTTGTGCCTTATTGGGGACCAACTGTCAGCTGGATGGAACAGGCTTGAAACATATGCACCCCACGAGATACAAGAGATATTTAGAAAGTAGTAGAGATAGGAAGATCCGGAAAAAATGGTTGAATTTGAGTTAGTGCTGGGAAGGGCATAAAAGTCGGGACAAATGACTTTTCCACAAATTCAATAGTTTGCAATGTATTGTTGGTCATTTTCTTTTTTTTTTTGTTTTTTCAATGTTTGATGGGTGTTGGGTTTTTTCTGGTTGTTGTAGAGAGTTTTTTGGGTTGCACCAGATCAAAAGAGCTGAAAATACGGCTCCAAACGGCATTTCGCAAACGGGGGGACGCACAAGCTTGAGCCTTTGCAACCAACTTGGGGACGCCTCCAGTTGCGGGCCCAGGCGTCCACGGGCCGAGTGGGCCTTGTGTCCCAATCCGGTTTTTGACGTTAGTAACGGTTATTGCACATTTGTAACGAAAACTGAGCAAACACCAAGCAGCGCAAAAATAACAAACCAACAAAAACCGTCGGACCAAAAAAGAAGCACTTGGCAAACTATTTCGTATAAAAATTGAAATTCTTATTTTGTCATTGGCCCACACCTTATTAAAAAAAAAACATGGGGGAAAGCATGATGGAATATGGAAAAATGTAGCGACCCCCAAAGGATTTTCTTATCTGATAAAACTTTGGGCCTCGATTCAGATTCAGATTTTTCAGATTTAAAAAAGGCTGTTTTTGCTTAACTCATTTTTACGAAGGTTTCCGGCGTCGGTAAAAGTTTGCCTTGCAAAAAAAATCAAATCTGGATATTAAAGAAATTTGGTTTAGCTTATAAATTATAAAAGGCTTGTGATTATTGTCAAGGGCAAACAACTTGGGGGGGAAAACTGTGGGATCTAAACAGGCAGGCCTTTTCGACTCTTCGTTTGGCCAACTTTTGTTGTTTTTTGCAGTTTAACTTGCCTGGTCAAACATGCTGGCCAGAATGTCACGACTGTTATCAAAACAAAAAAGTTGGCGCTTGGTTCTGTGGCATTTCGGCGTTTGAGAAGGTGGGCTGTACGTTTCCCAGGTGGAGTCGCCTCCATAGGCACAACACCAACCCAACAGGTGCGAAAACTCGGCGAGTGTCTGGTCGTTTTCGGCTCTTGGCCAATCTTAACCCGCCCACTGGGCAAAGTGCAAGTTTGCAACTGCCAATTTTTTTATTATTATTGGCTGTTCAAATGGGTTACGGGGGACAACAAAAACAAAGTTTTGGCACAAAGCAAAATTGTATGATAATGGGCCTTTGGACCCAGGGAGGCACTCCGACGAGGGCCAAGCGGGCGGCAAAAATAACCATCCAAAACCCGATTGGTTCCCAGGTGTTTTACAACCAAGGGCCAGGGGGATGGGCTGGCTGCCTGGACTTGGCCGGCCCATGGGCCTGTGGTTATGGCCCTGGCCATGGGGCCTGGCCTGGCCCTTGGGGGGGGCTTATTGGTCCCACTAAAGAAGGTTTTCCAGAGAGCCAGAAAGCGGTCCTTATTGATTGTTTTTCCCGTTCTTGGTCTGATTATGGAGTGTGATTCTGCGGACTAATTTTTGAACTCTGGCGTATGTTAAAGTTCATTTGTACAGTGGGCCTGCCACTGTGCCACGTGAAAAATTCGGCTTTTTGTTTGGGTTTTCTTTGGTTGTTGTTGTTTGCTGTTATACCATGAAAAAACCCATTGAACAAAATGGGGATATTGCAGGTAATAAATGGGTTTTGTGGTGAAAATGTATGTAACAGGCAGAGGGGGGAGGGAACTGGTCGGGCAGACCCAATATAAAGGTAGATATATGTCTTGATCAAGCATAAAAACAACATAAGGTTGATCTAAGCCACTGTCCGTCTGTCCGTCCGGTCCGGTCCGTATGTCCCCGTCCGCCGTCTGGTCCGGTCCGGTGGCAGTCCCTGGGTCCGGTCTGTCCGTTCCCTGTCATGAACGTCCGGAGATTTCGGGAATAAAACTTAAACATAGAAAAGCTAGAGAGCTGAAAAAAACAAAACAAGGCCATCGCGTCGTTTTCACATGAATACACTGCGTAGTTAGCTAACGCAAACGAAGTTTGTATTTTGTTTTTTTGCGGATTAAAAAAGCACTCAATTGGGCCATTTCCAAAAAGAATCTGATATAAAAAATAAATCGAAAAAATCGTCTTTACCATTTTTTAGGGATTTTTTGAGGTGTTTAGGGTTAGAACTTCTTTACCAACTGTTTCACCAGAGACTTTAAACCTTTATTAATATTAGATAGATAATTTATGAAAATTACCGGCAGTATTTTTGTAGTTTCAGATTTTTGGATGTTTTTTTTTGGTTTTTATTTTGGGCCCCCACCAGCCCCCCCTCCGGGGGGGGCCCCCACAATTTGCAAAAAAAAAAAAAAAAACGCCATTGGCATTTTTTTTACCAAATACGAGAGGGACTTGCAATTCTGGGCCAAAAAATAGTCTAAGATTAGATAACTTAGAGAGGGCCAAGCTCATGCTCAGGCAAATGGAGGGTATGAAAAGCGTCCAAAGGTTCATGGGCCAAAACCCCACTCCCCCAAAGGTCCGCGGGCAAAGGCAAAAAACTGCGCAGTAGCGGGAGAGGCGCGCTTTCATAAGTAAGAGCGTACAAGAGGAAGGGGGGGGAGACCAATTTTTTTTGCAGGGTTCAGGGGTAATAATTATCGTAAAGTGCGGGGAAGGGGCCTTGCGTCTCGGGGGGGGGGGGGGTACTAGAAGCCTTCTTACTTTGTTTTATTTTAATTTTTTTATTTGTCGGTTTAGGCCATTGGGTTTTCACATGTTTGGGGCCATTGTTATGGAACGGGAAAATCGCTTGCCTTGTGGCATGATGTGGGTACGCAGCATTTTAAAGATTGCAAGGATCGTCGTTGTGTGTGTTGTGTTTAGTTGTTTGTGGGAGTGTGTGGGAAGCCTATAAAATAGCTTATAAGCCCCACAAAAACCCCAACTCCAGCCCCATGGGCACAGCCCCAACACAAAGATATCCAATTAAACGGTTTTCCATTCTCGTTGATTAGGGGATTGCGCTTCTATTATTTGTCGGGCGCCGCTGCCAAAAAATAGTGGGGACCCAAAGACCAAAGCCAAAGGCAACGCCGTGGGTGAGAGGGTGTTATATGGAGGGGGCTGGCGGCGGGGGGGGGGTGCTGGGGGGCGACGAAAAAGAAGGTTTAAAAAGGCGCGTTCAAGCCCCTTACAAAAAAACTAGCTTGTCAAGGCGTGATGCAGTGGCAAAGTGGCCAGGTGGTTTTAGTGTGTTTGCTGATGCTTTGCTGCTGCTGCTGGCCTACTTGCTGTTGTTAATTGGTTGTTGTTCGTTGCTTTTATTGCTGACCTACATGCCAGCATGGCGTTCCCCAAGTTGCAGTTGGGCCCGTGTAGTGCCAGGTCTCACATGGCGGAGCGGGGGGGGGGGGGGGACAAAATTGCATGTGGCGGCCGCCCCCCCCACAAAAAAAGGGAAAAAGGTTCACAAAAAAAGGCGGTTTGGGCAGCCGTCGCCTACGGGGGAATTACAAAACCAATTGTTATGTTGCCCGAGGATTCAGAAATAACATTGTTTACGCCGTTTATATAAGCGGGGTATAATTATTTTTGGGACATAAGAATAATTGGCAATGTGAAGTACGGCCAGGGTATTATTCGGACCTAGGAGCCGCTGCGTAAGGCTGAAAAAAATGTTACTTGTACATATGACGTACTCTATTTACCCTATATACAAAAGGTGATGTGGGTTTGGAAAAAAAGGCGGGGGCATAATAGTTTCTTGGAAAAAATGTGCTAAAGTTGTACTTGCCATTTCAGACCATTTTTAGCATAAAGTTATTTCTATTAAAGGGGAACCAATGGTGGATTTTTTATTACGAAAGTTTTTTTCCCATGAAGTTAAGTAGAATTCTTGGTATTATGAGGTTCAGCACGTTCTGTACAACCAAAAAACTATCCTTTAATCCAACACTTGTCACTTAGATTTTTCATATCAATAATATCAGTTGTATGTATGTCCTTCACGTGCATTCAACAACCGTTGAGCGGAGTTTGGAAATGTTGGAATTTGCGTTAACCTGGCTTTTTCTGGTTAAATTTTCACACATAGGTATATAAGTCGTATGCCTAGCGAAACAAAACAAGTGCTGTTGGTTGCTGAATTATTTGTAAAATTTGGGGATTAATTTTGACTCTTAAGCTCTCCCATGGGGCCCTGTGGCATTTTTTCGCGGCCATTGAAACAAACGGTTAAGGGACTTTTCAAAGTTAGTTTTCAATTTCTATTAAAAACGTAATGTTAATTTAAAAATTATATTGATTGTTATTTTTTATTACAATATACGTATGGGTTTTACATTGTCCCATTTAGTACCTACAAGAAAGGTTTTTGGGCTTTCATTAATTGCTAGAAATTATTTGTGTTCTGTAGCTGTTATTTGTTGCGAAAACGTTCTAGGCACGCTTTTTTTTGATTTGATTTGCCCCAGTTGATTTTGTTATTGGTTTTAAGAATGGGCTGGGCGCCATAGCATGTGGGTCAAACACCAAGTTTGCAACCACATTCAAGGCATTTTCAAAGTGGCAGGCATGCATACACATGATGTATACGGCTGTGCGCACTGTGCGTTGGCTCGGCACCTTTGCGTTGCGTGACCTTCGTGATAGTCCTTCACTGCATTCAAACGTTGAGCAGAGTTTGAAATTTGAATTGTCTGTTTACTGGCTTCTGGTTAATCACATAGATATAGTTCGTATGCCTAGGAACTGCTTTGGTATGAAATTATGTAAATTTGGAATTTACACCTTAAGCGTCTCCCAACCTTGCATTTGCCATTGAAAAACGTTAGCTTCAGTTATTTCATATCTAGAATATACGTATTTATTTAAAATATAATTGATTGTTTTTTATACTATCGTATATGTAACATCAATTATTACATACCAAGGTTGTTTGGCTTCATTAATTGCCTCTAATTATTTTCTTTGAAGCCTTATTTGTTGCGAACGTTCTAGCAACGGGCTTTTGATTTGATTGCATTGATTTTGTTTTGGGTTTTAATTGCTTGCCATAGGCACAGGGTCACACTGTGCCACATTCAGACATTCACATGCATGCATGCATACATATGTTATCGCTGTGCGCGGCGTGCCTGCGTGCGTCTGCATTCCGTGAGCGTTGCATGCGTAATGCGCCTGCCTAGCAGGGTCACACTGTCAGCAGCTTTCACTTGCCGAATCCATGCATTTCTATGCGCCTGTTTATGTGTTGTTTGGGTTGTTTGTGTGTGCGAAGAGTTTGCGCAGCTTGTTTGTGCTGTTGCCTTTGAAATTCCGCAAACAACAACAACAACAACAAAATCGCCTTTCAAGCTAAACTTCAAAGCAAGGCCGGCGCCGTTTCCCACGCAGTTGGATGCGTCTCATTGATGGACTGCACGTAGCCATAGGCCGAGACGATGTCACACTGACTATTTGAGTGTATGTGTGTCCGTGTGTGTGTGTGTGTGGTAGCCTATAACAGTTACAATAAACAACAGTTTTGCATGGCATAAATATTGTGAATTGAAAAGCCAAATATGAAAAGCGCGCACTGTTTAATCTAAGCAGCATGTATGCGTGTCTCTCTCTCTCTCGCTCTGGGTGTGTGTGTGTGTGTGGGTTGCAATTGTCGTGTCAACGTTTAAAAAAGAGTTCGCATCACGTTTGTTTAATAAAATTAATATTTACATATGTGCTCGTATTTGACTTTGGCAAGCATTCAAATGCTTTTGCTTCAGCGCTTTGTGCCCAAAACTGGACAAATAGCCAAATAGACGAGACCCGGCAATTGGCACGATTAACTCCCACTCCCCCATGCTCACATACATATACATATATATGTATACATATGCCCAGATCTCAGTCAGATTATGGCAGGCACATATTTAGCCAAGTTGTTGTAGCCAAGTGTTTACCTATTTGGCCAGCGTTTTGTCTCACATTTCTGTACGACTTGCCAATTTGATTATTACGTTTTTTTTTTTGCTATTGTTTTTGTTTTTGTTATTTTCTCTCTTTTTTTTTTAATAATTTAACATGTTGTCCAAGTTAATTGCATTTGCTCAACTGCTTATTAGTCAGTCATCGTTTACCAGGAAGTTCAGCCAGCGGATAAATGTTGCACATATATGGCAAAGCTGGCAATTAGTTGGAGCAGAGTGATTAGATAGGGCAGCAAGAGCCCTACAAATTCATGGAAGATTGCTTCAAATTGGCTGACTATGATCAAGGAAAGTCAAGGGAAATCTCTATGACAAAGCGAAGGCGAGAGACAGGATCTAAGAGCAGGAGTGAGGGAAAGTATACAGAGATCTATATCTTTCTCTCTTTCTTTTTACCACCCTTATTCTCTCTATCTCCATTTAATTTTCTGTCTCTTCTTCTTTCTTGCTCTCTGCCTACTCGATATCTCCTTAAGCTTTCTCTCTCCCTCTCTATTTTTCTTCCACTTTCTCTGCCTCTCTCTTTCTGTCTTCTTCTATATCTAATTTTCTCTTTAATAGAATAGAAATTTATCCTTCGGTCTTCTAACATCCACTTTATCAGGTACATTGTCCAGTTGTAGTCTGTTAAGTTTTGAAATCTAGAAAAGGGTTATCTATCAAGAGGTTATTCAGCTGATTTATTTCATCTCAGTCAGCCCCACACTATAATGGTAGAGAGTCCATTCAAGCTTTGGGCCATCTAACATGCACTTTGCCAGGCACAGGGCAATGTTAACTCTCGCTGGAATATGTTAATCAATAACAGGAAGCATGCAGCAGATCAACAAAGTTGTCAACATAATGGGAGCTGCCGTGCGCATGGTTTATGGCTCGTTTGTTCGGTTTTATATGGTCTCATCCGTTTCATGCCATTCCATTTCATTCCCAAGGCGCACATTCTTGTTTTGTTTTCTTTATTTATTTTTATTTATTTATTTATTATTTTTTTTTTTTTTTTTGGCAATTGCGACAACATTTGTAACTGTCTCGCGGCGAGTCGCTCGCTTCGCTCTTTCTATGCGGCTCCATAGTCAAAACGTCTATCTAATTTTGGGCCGAGTCTAAATTCAAGTTTATAACTAAATATGCGCTTGGCAGGTCCACGGAGGGCGAGGGCGAGGGTAGGCTCTAGCCGTTGCTCTGGAAGCCGACGCGGGGCGATTGGCCTCGATTGCGTTTGCGTTTGCCACATTTTTTAACAACTTCACCCACATTCAAAATTCGTTTTGGCTTTGGCTTTTCGGAAAAGAGCAGAAAAAAAAATCAACTCAAACTCAAACTAATATCAGCAAAACGAAAAACCAGTTCACTTTGGTTTAGTTTTTGCTTTTTTTTGGCGTCGGCGGCGACTTTGTCTTGTTAGCTACGTATAGCACAGTTAGTCTTAGTATATATTGTATCTAGTATAGATATGTATCAGCCCATTCAGGTTGTATCTCAAAGAAACTGTATCTAGAGACACTTTTGAATACGATTGAACAATTGATAGAGTTTTGTTTAATGTTTTTTTTTTTAAGTTTCCAAATATATTCACTAAACGAACATTCCGTACATATAATTGTTATTGTTATTGATATTTTATTGTATTATTATTGGTATTACTATTATTCTGATAATTGTTCGATTGATCCTTGTCGTTTTCATTGTCACATTAGCATCATTATTATATCCCTACAATTATCATTATTGTTGTTTTCATTGTCATCTTCAGCTTCTTCAATTTCATTACTTATTATCATTATCATCAATCTCTATGTCATAGTTATTATCACTTACTATCATTATCTTTACCATTATCGTTTTCACTCTTATTCTCATTGCTATTATCATTAGCATTAGCATTATTATTGCTTTTATCATTAGCTCGATCATTGTTATTGCCTCTATAATTTGGTTTTTATCCTTATCATTATTATTAGTATTTATTCATTGTCATCATCAGAATTATTCTTATTTATACAATAGACATCATCATTATTCTTTCAAATACCGATAGCACTATTATCAGGATAGGTCTTATCCCAAATATCAGTATCATTATAATTAGGAACATCATTATTATTATCATTATTAGTCAGTACAAAATAAAATTGCAAACAATCGAAATACTGACCAGAGATTCCAATCCGAACTCTCTCTCTCTCTCTCTCTTCTCTCTCTCTCTCTCACTTTTTACTCTCTTCTGGTTGATCACATAGATATATGTAGTTCGTATATCCAGGAGCTGCTTTGGAATGCGATCTATTTACATATGATGAATTTAATGAACAATGTAAGGTTCTGAATAAAACTTATTTTGTTTGCTGTCAAAGTTGATGTGATAACAAAATGCACGCATATGCTTGCTTTTTGTTTTTCATTAGTTTTTCATTTTCATAATCATGCCCAAGTATTTCCTGAGCTATGTGAAACATGGTCCCACAGATCATTGACGCTGGCTCAGCTGCAGCTGAGCAGCTGAGAATTCCCACCAACTGCCAAGCTCGTATCAATTACCAATTGCATATCTGCAGTTACATTAGCTATGCCCACACACACACACATACAGAGAGATATCTCTTGATGCTGACTATCGATCAGTGATCTCATCTCATCGGTCTTTTAGCCATGGCCGTTTCCCACACCTGAGCGAGCCAGCGCTCAGCCAGCCGAGTGAGAGCGGGCAACAAACTTTTGGCAAACAAAACGCCTTCTATGGCATTATGGAAATACCGTTAGCATTTGCCAAAAAGTAGGAAACACGAAAAAAAAACAGCTAAAAACAAAGAAGCAAAAGAAGATGAAGAGAAAAAAAAAGTCAACAACTCCAATCAAATTCATAAGTTTCTATAACCAAGATCAAAAGTGGACCCCGAGCAGGTGATCGACGTAACCAACACACAAATCTCTAAGAGCAACTGTTGCTGCCGCTGCTGATGTTGTTGTTGCAACAATCATTTGGCAGCAATCTATCATTGCCAACTGTCCAAAAACAGAAAGAGCGAGAGAGGGCGATATACGACACGGCTTGGCTAGTTAGTTAGTTGACTACGAGGAAGTTGTCCATGAGAACCTTGAACCCCAAAAGACAACAATCAGTAGTTGTTGCTGTTGCTGCTGTTGTTGCTGTTGTTGCTGTCGTCGCGGCCTTTGAAATATGATTTTGAATGGAACAGCGTGGACAGTTTCTTATTTTGATTGAGTTGAATACAACAAAAAAGCATTATAAATGCATACATGTGTATATGTTTATATTGCCACGCATGTATGTGTGTGTGTGTGTGTGGGTGTATCTGGACAATCGGTGGCAAGTCCAATTCACTCCATTAGACTTGGCTTTTTCAGCTGCCACGCCTCAGCCCGCTGCCAACACAATGCGAATTTTGTTTTTTTTTTTTTTTTTTTTTTTTTGGTTGTTTTTCTTGTTATTTAATTCGATAGAAAAAATTGTTGAATTGTTAAAAAAAAAAAAGCGGTTGACGGCAAATCCGCTTAGGCGTTGGCTAAATCAACGGCCCACACACACACACACAGCGATACAGTTACATATGATTCGCTGCAACGTGTTTGTGCAGTCGCTTATACCTTGTGTACCTTTTGCAGGGTATTGCGCGTAGTGTAATTGCAGCGCAACTATCATGTTTTTACGGTTAATACCCTGTATAGAGGGTAGTTCGCAATTGAGTTAAGTTTAGGAAGCATTGCCTGAAAGTCTAAGCAAAAATAAATTAACCATATTAGAAGTAGAATCTAAGAATAAATAAAAGCTAAGGTATATACATACTGTATGCTTCACAGACATAACTTTTTAGTTATATTTAAACAATTATATAAACATATATATACCTTAACTTTCAGTTATTTAAATATATATATAGTGCATTTCTGTATCTTCAGCTTGAGCCTCTCACATAGACAGATCTGCTCCATGTTAAGCTCTCCTTTATTTAACTTTGACTATATTCAGCTGATCTTCTCTATATGTTAAGCTCACTTTTAGTTAGGGTATTTCGTCTGACTTTTCAGCTAATTTATTGCATCTTTTTTTATACCAAAACTTTTTGGTATATTATTTTTCATTTGCGTTGATTTGTGTAGCATTTTGTTTTTGCTTTTTTTTTTTGCAATGTCATTTTGTATTATAATTTTTGTGGGACTCGAATTTTTGGGTTTTTTATTATACACCCGCTTTGCGGAAGCAAAAAGCTGTTATGGGCATTACATAGACCATGCGTACATATATATGTACAGATATACGTATATATGAATTTTTTTTTTTTTTGCAATTGCCTTTTACCTAATGTTATTAACGTCATATTGACACACATTTGAACAGAAAGGCAAAGAAATGAAAGAAAAAAGAAGAAAAAAACTAAAAGGCAAAGCGAAAAATCTAAGCTAATTACGTGACAGTTGCCCCTGTCTGTCTGTCTGTCTTGGCTGTCTTGGCTGTCTCAGCTCCCTTGGCTCCCCCAGTGGGGGGTCTTAGCGTATAACACAAGCCGCACCCACATAAGGCAGCGCCTCGGCTTGCCTCATTGCTGCGGCGCGTGTTGCAACATCTTTTGCGCTTCCTTAACGGCTTTCGCTCTCTTTTACTTTTTCCATCATTTGCTTTTCTTTTTTATTTGCTTTTTTTTCTGTATTTTTACCTGCACACATTCGGCCGCATGTCACGTACGCGCGCTTTGTTGCATGCAACGCGCAGCTGCCGCATCGACTTGGCCCACATTGCATCAAAGTGTCAAGTCAAAGTCACGTTAATATTGCATCGACACCTGCCAAAACACCTTCAAGCCCACCTGCCACGGCGGGGCCTCTGACCCCATCATGGCAGGCTGCAAGCATAAATCAACGCAAAGCCCAGACGAGGCAACTTTGTCAACTGAACTTAAGTTGAAAGCAAGAGAACTAATGAACAATACAAGCAGTATAATGAATGATGAATAGAAGTGATGTACAAAATAACAAACTAAAACAATTCAAAACTGAAAAATTACATGAATGAAATTATGAATATTTATTAAATATCCCAAGGAAGTGTTACAAATATAATGTGATGTGGTGTGGTGTGATAGTGTGATAATGTAGATCCCCACTACACTATGTGTGTGTGTGGTGTGTTGGTACACTACAATGTGTGGTAATGGTGTGTTGATGACAACATCAAGGTGTAGTAGTTGTGTGATGGTGATGTGGTATAGTGTAGTGGGATAGTGTGGTGGGATAGTGTGGTGGGTATTTGGTGGCGTTCATTAGCCGATTGATGTACGTGTTGTACATTTTCGACTTGATTCAGTGTGAATTCCTTGATTCTCCTTCTTATTCTTCTTCTTCTTCTTCTTCTTCTTCTTCTTCTCCTTCTTCTTCTTCTTCTTCTTCTTCTTCTTCTTAGCCAGAGCTCATGTTTCATTCAGTATGCGATTACAAGTGATTTAGTAGAATGAATGATGAATAGAAGTGATGTACAAAATAAAAACTAAAACAATTCAAAACTGAAAAATTACATGAATGAAATTATGAATATTTATTAAATATCCCAAGGAAGTGTTACAAATATAATGTGATGTGGTGTGGTGTGATAGTGTGATAATGTAGATCCCCACTACACTATGTGTGTGTGTGGTGTGTTGGTACACTACAATGTGTGGTAATGGTGTGTTGATGACAACATCAAGGTGTAGTAGTTGTGTGATGGTGATGTGGTATAGTGTAGTGGGATAGTGTGGTGGGATAGTGTGGTGGAATAGTGTGGTGTGTATTTGGTGGCGTTCATTAGCCGATTGATGTACGTGTTGTACATTTTCGACTTGATTCAGTGTGAATTCCTTGATTCTCCTTCTTATTCTTCTTCTTCTTCTTCTTCTTCTTCTCCTTCTCCTTCTTCTTCTTCTTCTTCTTCTTAGCCAGAGCTCATGTTTCATTCAGTATGCGATTACAAGTGATTTAGTAGAATGAATGATGAATAGAAGTGATGTACAAAATAAAAACTAAAACAATTCAAAACTGAAAAATTACATGAATGAAATTATAAATATTTATTAAATATCCCAAGGAAGTGTTACAAATATAATGTGATGTGGTGTGGTGTGATAGTGTGATAATGTAGATCCCCACTACACTATGTGTGTGTGTGGTGTGTTGGTACACTACAATGTGTGGTAATGGTGTGTTGATGACAACATCAAGGTGTAGTAGTTGTGTGATGGTGATGTGGTATAGTGTAGTGGGATAGTGTGGTGGGATAGTGTGGTGGAATAGTGTGGTGTGTATTTGGTGGCGTTCATTAGCCGATTGATGTACGTGTTGTACATTTTCGACTTGATTCAGTGTGAATTCCTTCTTCTTCTTCTTCTTCTTCTTCTTCTCTTCCTTGGGCTTATGCTCCTTGAAGTTTAGCCAGAGCTCATATATAATTCAGTATGCGATTACAAGTGATTTAGTAGAGTGAATGATGAATAGATGTGATGTACAAAATAAAAACTAAAACAATTCAAAACTGAAAAATTACATGAATGAAATTATGAATATTTATTAAATATCCCAAGGAAGTGTTACAAATATAATGTGATGTGGTGTGGTGTGATAGTGTGATAATGTAGATCCCCACTACACTATGTGTGTGTGTGGTGTGTTGGTACACTACAATGTGTGGTAATGGTGTGTTGATGACAACATCAAGGTGTAGTAGTTGTGTGATGGTGATGTGGTATAGTATAGTGGGATAGTGTGGTGGGATAGTGTGGTGGAATAGTGTGGTGTGTATTTGGTGGCGTTCATTAGCCGATTAATGTACGTGTTGTACAGTTTCGACCTGATTCAGTGTGAATTCCTTGATTCTCCTTCTTCTTCTTCTTCTCTTCCTTGGGTTTATGCTCCTTGAAGTTTAGCCAGAGCTCATATTTCATTCAGTATGCGATTAGGATTGATTTAGTTTGTGTTATGTTTGGTTAAATTTTAGTGTGTATGAAGCTATTACGTACAGTTGTACAGCTTAACTTCTTTGAGGTTAGACAAATTTAGCTAAGTTAAAGCTCATATGTTATTTGGTTAAGTTTCATATGTTATTTACGTACCAGTTGTTCCGCTTGACTTCGTTGAGTCCGATTTTCTTGAGTTTAGCTAAGAATTAGTTGAAATGCTAATTGAATGAGTTAAGATTTAGTTAGTTTACTATTGAATTGGATCAAGTTTTAGTTGAGTTTGCTATTGAATTGAATGAATTTTGGTTGGAATGCTGTCGCAACGAGTTAACAGCTTTTTGATTTGCTATTGAATTGAGTTTCGGTTAGTTAACTATTTAGTTGATACGTAGGTTGTAGGATGTGCGATTTTTTTTTGATGGCGGCATCGGATCTTCATCCTCATCACTATACTCGGAATCGGAATCGCTGCTGCTAGTCACATCATCGGAATCTTCGTCATCCTCATCAGCATCAGCATCTACATTACCAGCCTTTGCCTTCTTCTTCAGCTTCCTTTCTTGCTCTTTCTCTTGTTTCTTCCTGAGCGAATAGCTTACCTTCTTCAGCTCACGATGCTTAACTGGGGAACCAGATTTAAGCTGCTGCATTGGCGGCTTCTGATTGCCATCGGTCTTCACGCCAAGCGAATTAATACCCGAATCATTTTGCAACGACATATCCGATTGCTTGCCAGAGGTCTCAGGAAAGGAGCGATCACGTGCCACCATTGACAAGTTCTGATCCAAGCGAGTGCTCTCCAAAAATCCAGATTCATTGAATGTATTGTACTGCGACACAGACTTCGGCTTGTAGACAAATGGGTCATCGTCATCGGTCGATAGCTCTAGGTCCATGTCCGAGTCACATACAGCAGCGTCTAGGGCAGCCTCAATGCGTCTTAGCTTATCCTCAATTGTCGACAGCTCATTGTTAAGCCTGTTGGCCTCGCGACTGGTGCAGGGCTTATCAAGACGAGTGTTTATCCATATCTTGCGAGTGCGCAGCTGGATCTGGGTCAATCTTAGATCCTTTTTGACTTTATTAATGTTAGTGGCGAGCGCATCGCGGTCTACGTCCTTGGCAGCGACAGGTGAAGAGGGCCTGGTGCCAGTCGAGGTCTGGCTCTCAATCAAAGACTGGCTCTCAATCAAAGACTGGCTCTCAATCAAAGACTGGCTCTCAATCAAAGACTGGCTCTCAATCAAAGACTGGCTCCCAATCAACGACTGGCTACCAGTCGAGGGCTGGCTCCCAATCAACGACTGGTTACCAGTCCAGGGCTGACTCCCAATCGACGACTGGTTACCAGTCCAAGGCTGGCTCCCAATCAACGACTGGTTGCCAGTCCAGGGCTGACTCTGAATCAACGACTGGTTATCAGTCCAGGGCTGGCTCCCAATCAACGACTGGTTACCAGTCCAGGGCTGGCTCTCAATCAACGACTGGTTAGCAATCGAGGGGTGGATCCCAATATATGACTGGTTACCAGACCAGAGCTGGTTCCCCATCAATGACTGGTTACCAGTCCAGAGCTGGTTCCCCATCAATGACTGGTTACCAGTCCAGAGCTGGCTCCCAATCAACGAATGGTTACCAGTCCAGAGCTGGCTCCCAATCAATGGCTGGTTACCAGCCGAGGGCTGGCTCCCAATCAACGACTGGTTAGCAATCGAGGGATGACACACAATCGGAGACTCGTTCACAATCGAGGACTCGCTCCCAACCGAGGACTCGCTCCCAGTCGAGAGTTCGCTCTCAATCGAGAGTTCGCTCTCAATCGACTGCTCGCTACCAACCGAGGACCGGCTACCAATCGAAGACGGACTCCCAGGCGAAGGCAAGCTCTCAGTCGAGGGCTGGCTACCAGTCTGGAGTCGACCCGCTGTCAATGGTTGACTTGCAGCCTGGGTTTCATCCATGGTCGGCGAAACTTCATAACGACGCTTCTCGAGTTGCTTTGCAGAAACCTCGATGGGCTTGAAAAAATATGATGGACCGATGTAGGATAAAAGGCGCATGCTCACCTCGGTTGCGGAAACGTTGTCGCCGTCAGTCTGCAAAACAATGTTCCTCTTCATCTTCCCTTGTATGTCATTGAGTGACATACTCTCCAGAGAGTCGCTAAGAGAAGAGCTCGAGTCGTCAGAAAGGACCACCTTCGGCTTAACAACAGTTTTGGCAGGCCCGTTCAGGTCAACGCCCATATTGGAGAGTTTGCGGCGAATCTGGGATAATTCCACATTGAGTCTTTCGGCTAGAGATGTATTGCAGGCCGCCCCCAGCCGCTTTTCTACAAGCGAGAGTCGACTTATCAAATAACTTTGAGTATTCTTCCTTCTCGCTTGTTCTGGGGCCGTGGACGGCCTGCGTTTTTGTTTTGCCGATGAATCACGAGTCTTCATCTGAGCCCGCACCTGAGCTTGAACCTGATTCTCAGCCTGAGTCTGCTCCAAAAGCACTTCAGCCCTGGCTTGAGCCCTTGCTTGAGCTTGAGCCATCGTCAACTTCGCCATGGCCTGAGCCTGAGTCTGCGCCTGTGCCATAAACTGAACCTGCACATTTGACTGAGCTCCTGACTCCATCGGATTGCGTGCTGATGGATGAGGCAACGGCTGAGTATCGGCATTGTTATACATATACATGTTATTATTCTTACCAGTCACAAGAGGGACGCTTTGGGCACGGCGTTCACGCCCATCTTCAACACAATAGTCATATGATGACGACGAGGAATCGGAAGTCGTCCAGTGCGATATCTTGCCAGATTCGCTCTTCGCAATGTCGGTAAGCGATGAGGAATCAGTTAATGACATCGACTTGTTGTCCTCCTTGGCCTTGGGCTGGCCACATCCCACGAATTCAACAGGCGTGTCAGTCCTGGCGCCACCAATGATGCCGAGACCCCTAGCCACTTCCATGCCATCCGAAGACTCCGACTCCGACTCCGACTCAGTTGAGCTGTCAGTGATGACCATAATGTTCTCGGGCTTACCACGCTCCTGATCCATTATCGATTGTTTTCCGTTTGCTTTATTCAAATTGTTCTTCAACGTTCAAATCAAATCAAAATCTGTCAAATCGCGCTAGTTGTACCTAGTTTGGAATCTGATTTTGCATTGCATAATTAATTTATTTTTAATTTTTAACTAATTATAATTTATTATAGTTTTATAATCCACAGAATCAATATTTAATGGAATGATAATCGGAATATTTCTCAATTGAGGCTGTTGGCTTTAATTGCCTGCCTTCATAGCAGAAATTTTTTTCTTCGGACATAACCTAAAATTTTTTTTTCGTTTTTTTTTTTTTGGTTATATGAGAAAATCAAATGAAATTGGCCAGCCCAAACTGGCAAGACACGATTTGGCTAAGCGCCTTTTGCGCTTAAGCAATTTTCTAGAATAGTCTTTGTGAAAGCACATTAAATTAATTACATTAAGCCTGCCTGGAGCTGGGGGCTCCGCGGCAGCATATAATAGGCTAATAGGATATTCATATAAATATTCTATATACTGGCCAATCAGCAAGGCTGATGCTGCTGATGCTAATTCAGCAGATGCGTATTGCGCGATATTGCAATGATGGCCAACAGCAGCGAGCTGATGGCCGGAAGCTTATGAAAATTTTACGAGATTTGTATTGGCTGTTGATCAATACTTACGAATTCTAGTTATTCAGCCACGGATTCACTGCAAAGCTTAGCACAATATTAGCAAAATTTAACGCGAAAAAACAATTAAACTCGACAAAAACTGGAAGAAAAAAAAGTTTTTTTTTTTTTCACTTAAGAGCACTTGAGAGAACTGCTTCGGTCGAATTTTCTTGAGCAAAAGAAGGATATGGGTATTTGACAAAACAACTTGTCAAGTTTTAATGTCAAATTTAATGGCTCGTCTATCGATAGATCAATCTGTCAGTTAGACATATAGTAACCTATTCAACACTGGCTCATGAATGCGGAAATCAAATGAAACTTTACACGTGTCTGAAGTTGTTAAAACTCTCGCAATGTTCGCCTGCTGCTCAAATTGTAATGCTTGAAAATGCTTTTCCCCAACACTTTCCAACACTATTTTGGCATTCCAATTGTCAATTGTCAATTGGCAATTAGCTCATCTCTAAGATGGCCGAAAAGGACAGCAGGATGCAGCTGCCCTAGCACATAGCTGCACTCCTCTCTTCTAGAGCTATCAATTGCATTGCAGCATTGCTCAACACTGGCTTCATCAAATCGTCATCAAACAACGGCACGTGCCATAAGATTGTCAGTTGAGATGTCATAATAACAATTTCCATGTGCCTCGTGTCGATGCTTTCGAAAGTGAAAATCTGACGTGGCTTACTGAATGCAACAACAACAACAACAGCAACAACAACAACAGCAACATCAGTCTAGCCCATGAACAGTCAGCTCAGCGCATCTATTTGAATTTTGAATTTGTTTATCTCGACACTAGCCGAAACTCCAATGAGCTACCTGCAAGAGATGCTGCTTGGCTCGGCTGCAACCGCAGCTGACTCAGCTGCTTCAATATGCAAAGCAATAAATTTGAATTGTGCATTGCATTTGGTCTGCACAAGGCCAGATGCCCGGCCGTGGGTAGCGCACCGAAGACGCAGCAGACGCAGACCTATTTAACGCCTCGAGCCATCAAAATGCATCGTGGGTGTCTCTCTCTCTCTTTCTCTTTCTCACTCTGTCTGTTGGCTGGTGCCTCTTGCTGCTTTGCCTTTCGCATTCAATGAATGATAAGAGCTGCAGCAGACGTCGGCACGAAGAATGGATTGGCCTGGCAGACGACTAGCGAATGCTCTCAATACGAAATATTAAACAAGGCACAGGCAAATAATTAAGCTTTTTTTTTCATATTCATATTTCATTTATTATAACTATATACCAATCAATGCAATAAAAAAAATGCTGCCAATTTCACAAAAATAATAAATAAATAATTTCATTAAACAGCAATTTATACTATAAGAAAAAATTGCTCATCGCAATTGCACGGCAAATGCATAAACTATTCAAATTGTTTGGCCGTGCCACGCCCACACGCCCACATCTATTGGCAGACGTCAGCAGCTGTCGTTGTTGGCCTTAAATGGACTTAGGGTATACGTCTATATATCTCTCTCTCTGTAAATATATATGTAATGAAACGGTGAAACAATAAACACCAAATAAAGCACTTTGAATGCAGTTTGTGGCGATAGCCATAAAGAAAAAGATTTAAGAAAAGCAAAAAAAAAAAAAAAATTTATATTTATATATATAATAAATAAATAATAAGTGACTGTAGAGCGAGGGAGATGGCAATATTGAAATTGTTAAAATATTAAATTATTACAAAAATGTGCATAAATGAATATGGAATGATGTATGTAAATGGAAATGGAATGGGAAATTGAATTGGAAATGGAATTGATAATGGATATGCATGACACGTCGTTTCCATTTGCCGCCTTTCGTCGTGCTGCAGCAGCACCTTCAAATTGAGTTGATGCTGCGCGCATCGAACGGTCGCAGATCGTTCAGATTGCCATTGACTATATATATATATATTTGGGAAGGCGACAATGACATCAACTCGAAAACTTATTGAATATTGACAATTCAGAATCTGTTGTTTATATGCAGAAGGAGGCGTGGCAGAGACCAGAGGAGCTTAGGTTTCCTTGAACGAGAGACGACAAGCTAAATTGAAATAGCCTTGTCAAAGATTGTTCAACATCTCAAATCTCATATACCACAAAAGCTTGCAGGAGTTTATCATTGTATATCTAAATCGATTTCCTTGTTATCGAAAATAATCCATATTATGTTTTAGTTTTATTAAGCTAGGCTACTAGACACTAAGTTGAACTCTATTTTCAAAGGTGCTAGCAAGCTATAATATACTTAAAATTACTATGACATGATTCTATATAAAATAATCTCGCTCTTCATGTGACTGTACTTTCTTTGTTCTACTTTACTGAACTTTCTTTGTTCTATGTGGACACAAGCAACTATGATTAGTTTATGATTTTAGAGCACATTATTATCGTGAAGAGCCTGTGAATTAAATCCAAGAATCTACTTGCAATCAGACTTATCGATTGTTATCACAATCGTTAAAGCAATAAGAAACGCAATTCACGGTATAGACAGACATCATAAACTATATTTAGAACTGGCTCCCTCTGCTCATATAGTCTAGTCGAGTCAACCCTTATAAAGTATATATGAACTTGGCTTTAGTCATATAATTCGGTATTTCCATTGTGCGTTTTCGATAACTTCACATCGCTATCTATATATGACTGTAATCGAATAAAAATTGAAGAGCTTTGATTGGCGTGTTCGACTATAATAAATACTTAGCTTATAGATATTTCCAATATTTTTCCATCTTCCTCAACTTCCTGAGAAGAATTCTATTCCAGCTACGTCTCGCTAAGCTTTTCTAGCTATGTTCTATTCACAATGTAGCTAGACTAATTAGTTACCAAAAGTATTTGTGCCCATTCACAAATTATGCAGTCTCTCTCTCTCTCTCTCTCGCTCTCTCTCTCTCTCTCTCTTTGCGTGTGTCTGCCCAAATGACTGATGAGTGACGAGTGTTTGCAATTGGAATTAGTTTGCCTCGCAGCAGCAGATTTTTCATTTTCATTTCTTTTCATTTGCTTTTCTAATTAATTATGCATAAGATTGCGGCGCCATCAATTCGAATGATGCAGCGCCCTCTCCTGTTGGCTATGGATGCGTATGCAGGCAGCTCGATTGTCGCGCGTATACCCTGTACTTGCCAAAGGGGCGCGGCATGGGGTGTAGTCGGCTGTCCCCGTTGGCTAGCTGCGCGTTCTTAAAACGAAAAGAGAAGAAAAAAAAAATTAGCAAATTCTGCGCTAAATTCTTGAGACGCTTAAAAATAAACTTTTTGCTAGATTTTTGTCGCGCTTTAAAAACTAGAAGAAAATCTCTTTTTTTTTTCTCT
The DNA here is from genome assembly GCA_030914335.1 of Drosophila borborema. Taxonomy (NCBI): domain Eukaryota; kingdom Metazoa; phylum Arthropoda; class Insecta; order Diptera; family Drosophilidae; genus Drosophila; species Drosophila borborema. Next base: position 12,143,591 of record JAUESP010000307.1, read on the forward strand.
TTGTCGACTTTCACTTGGTTATCCCCTTGCAATTATTGTTGTTGCTTGTCTAATTTATTGTTGTGTCGCTCTTTTATTTGTTTTCAGCACGCAAATTTTGTGCGACAAGCAGCCGAGGAATATTTGGCCCGACGACAGGCGCGCAACAAATCAATGACACGCTCCATGACTTCCGGCTTGGCCGGACCGATCCTCGCCATGGGCAATGTGTATTATCTGCCCGCAGCCAAGAGCGGCACATTCTTTGCCCGGGACAATGTCTCCAACTTTATAACCTGGTGCAGGTGAGTCTCGCTTCAATGTTCTAGATCAATTTGCCCTTTGCAAACAATATTTGTCTGTTTCTCTCTCGAGATGCAGTAGATCAGCATTGGAATAAATGATCAGTGTTGCTTTTTATGTGTTATATATACTCTTTATCCAAAATATAGCTGTTTAGCTGAAGATTCAGAATTATCTGTTAAATCCTGATCATTAGTTGAAGATCTTTAGAGACTGTTGATCTTTCAAAATAACAGATCTCTGGTCGATGATCACCATCATGCAATGCTAACTATTCAATGTTAATTGATTACTGAACACTGATCACAGTTAACTCATCATTGATCACTGATCTACAACTTCTAATCACTGTTGACTGTTATCTTATCACTGATCACCGATTACTGCTTACTCGTGACTAATCACTGCTAATTGATCACTATGCAGTGATCACTGTCAAATTTTCACTGATTGCTACTGAATTGGCACTACTAACTGATCTCTGATCACTGTCAATATCTCAACTGATCCCTGATCACTGTCAATATCTCAACTGATAACATGCCAATGCTTAACTGATTGACAGTTAGCACAATGGCAAGCAAGTGAAGCGCACTGCTCAAACGATTTGTCATTTGCAGAAAGAGCCTTAAGATCATCGAGTGCCTATTGTTCGAAACGGACGATCTGATCATGCGTAAGAACGAGAAGCATGTGATTCTCTGTCTGCTGGAGGTGGCCAGACGTGGCGCCAAGTTTGGTAAGTCTCGACCTGAGCATAATCAATGCTGTTCGATATATATATGTATATATCTTATCGATAGGCATGCTAGCGCCGATGCTGGTGCAAATGGAGCGACAAATCGATCGCGAAATCGCAGCTGATAACAAAGCCAACGGCGTTGGCTGTGGAACACAGACAAACAACGGCTGCTCGGAGAGCGGCACTCAAACGGAGGCGCCACCTATCGGCGACGAGTGTGAGGCCAATGAAACGGATCTGTATGACAGCGATACAGAGAACGAGGATGAGAACGATAAGGATCCGATGCTGATGTACGGACCTCAGCCACAGATCATAACCAACGATCTGAAGAGCCTCGACGAGATGGTAAGTGCAGATCGAATCCGCTAGCCCTAATTGCGACTACTGTTTACTGTCACAGCTACCAACTGGCTTTTCCACACATTTCTCCTCAAGCTCCTCTAGCCATAAGTGTGAGTGTGTGTGTGTGGGTTCAGTGGGTCTATGTTTTCTCTTTTATTTATTTTTTTTTTTTTTTTAGTCGCCGCGGACCTCACGACTTTTTGTTATTGTTGTTTTCATAGCTACTCTTCTCATGTCCATTTTTAGCCACGGCTAAGTTTCCAGTTTCAAACTTGGGCAAAACAAATCAAAAGCAGCCAACAGCAGCCACAACAACAACAGCAGCAGAGAAAAACTATGCGAGTTGTCGAAACAAATGCAATGGATAATTGCTTTCGACGACTTTGCCGAAATTCGTATATGTACGTTGCCTACCCAGCTATCCAAAAAGAAATAATCTAGTACTTGCCCTGGCAAGTCGTGATCTCTGCTTCTCCCCAGAGCTCCAAATTCGAGCTTAATCAACTCTGTGCTCCATAAGCTACACATAGTAGTGCTACGAAATTCCCCAAATAGAATATGTTGAATCAAGCTTGTGTGTGTGTGTGCAAAATATCAATTGTTAATTATAGAAAGCCAATCGATAATTATTGATTTTTGATACGAAACTATGTCTTGGAGATTCAACAGCATATATAGCATATGTTTAACAAATTGAAGAGCTTTTGATTTAGTAAATCGAAATGTCGTTAGATGCATATATCGACTTATTCACAATAGATATTTATCGATTATTGTGAAGAACTCTTATCGTTAAAGTATATCTTTATTATTTTATTTTTTCAAAGAGCTTCAATATCAATTCTCTCTCTCTCACTCTTCCTCCTTCTGTGTCTACTTTACGGTCCACTTATCGATATTTCCGCACTGATTGATTTATCGTTTATCGCTTGAAAAATATTCAAAGTATTTCAAAGCATCGATTGACGCGACGCGATTGGCAACGCTTATGTCACGGCAGCTCAACATATTGTTAATTAATTTGACAAGATGTTCGAGGCGTTTCATTGCCGCCCCGTTCCATGCCCGTGCCCGTGCCCGTGCCCGTTCCGTTTCGTATCGTTTCCATTTCGTTGCGCTTACTGCTTGCTGCCCGGTGGCGCCAGCTGTGCCAACAGCAATTACAACAATCGCCAATTGCCAATGGTAATTGCAAGTGTGACTGCCAGCAACATGCGACGACAGCAACATGCAGCAACAGCAACAGCAACATGCAACAAGGATTGAGGAGTCAGTCAGAGCAGGCCAGTTCGGGCCAGGCCAAGGCAAAATATCGGAAAACTAATGAAAAGCCAAAGCCAAACATTTCCTCACGCCGCCAGCGAGCATTGACAACAATGCCTGCCTGACTTCCCTCTCCTGCATCGACAGCTGCTCGATGGATGGATAAATCGTTGCGCATTTATTGGACGCAACATGGACATGAACGTGCTGCCAAAACATTGTCAGGCAAACACAGCAACAGCAACAGCAACAGTAATAGCAACAACAATAGCAACAACATCCAAGTCTGCCCCGGCGGGCGGGCATGCTCAATGGAACGAGCGCCTGTGTCGGATCTTGGCAGCGCGATCACTCAGCCAGCCAATCAATTTGTTTGCAGCGGCAGCAACAGCGGCAGCCAAATCAGCAAATAGCCTCAACAACTTGTCGAAAATCAAATGATGTGCCACCACGACAGCAGCAGACAGCAGCAGACAGCAGCAACAGCAACAGCAGCAACAGCAGCAGCAACAGCAGCAGCAACTGTTGCAAACCAGCCACGAATCATTTGTCGCTGCCGTTTGGCACGTCCGCGTCGTCAACATTGTTGTTGTTGTTGCTGTTGTTGTTGCTGTTGCTGTTGTTGCTGCTGTTGCTGTTGTTGTTGCTATTGTTGTTGTTGCTGTTTGTGTTTGCAATTTATGGCTTAGGCCAGGATCACAGCGCCAGCTAATCTTGCATGCGTCACAGTCACGCCGTGTCTCTACCCCAACCGTGCGCCTAAACCCTCCATCTCTCTCCTTCCCCTTTCCCAGCTACTCCTCCTCCTGCTCCTCCTCCTCCTGCTCCTCCTCCTCCTACTCCTCCTCCCAGCGCTCCTCATCGCTTCTCATCTGCTGCTTGTTCGCCTTGTCAATTGCGAATCTCTGCGCCTGGCAGATCATTTTGCTGGCTTATCGCCATTTGAGATTTATTGTGATGTCGTCTTGCCACAAGCTACGCCCTGACATCCCCAACCCAGCCGAGTAGGCCCCTCGCCTGCCCTCCATGGCAGCAACGCATTTGCAGCTGTGGCACAGTTCCAAAAAAAAAAAAAAAACAAGAAAAAAAAAACAAGAAAAAAATAAAAATGGCAATACAGAAATCTATGAGCCTCAGCTAACTAGCGAAGTTCAAAGGTGCAAATGCGTTTTGTCTGTTTTGCCAGTCCGCGGAGCCCACTTCGCCGATTCTCCCCGCCAAGCTGCTCTTGCTTTTATGGCACTCGGACTCGCAGCCCTGTCAAAGACAGACACAAGCACAGTAGCCAAGCTAAGCACAGCGAAGCGCAGCTCCCTACAGACACGATACGTAGCAAAAAGCTAGTTGCATTTTGGGGCCCAAGTCTCATGGCCTAGCCTGGCCGGGCCTGGCCTGGCTTGGTTTGGTCTGGTCTGGGCCAGGTCTTTGTCGTCGTTTGTTGTTGTCGTTGGTTTTGGTTGTTCCGCTCATTTGTTTGATCATTTGTTCGGACAATGGTAGCGCGTGAATTTATGCAGTGAAAAGCGCAGTCCAAACAGTCGTTTGTCGTTTTCCTCTCTTGAACTTATGCAATGGCCCAAGGGGTCAGCCCCAGGCTCAACTCCCTCTACACAAAAAAAAAAAAAAAAAAAAAAAAAAAATATATATATATATATATATATATATATATATATATATATATATATATATATATATATATATATATATATATATATATATATATATATATATATCTATGGCTACAATACTGTAGTTGACACAAATTTTTCTTTACAGGTCAGAGATTTGGTAGAGAAGTGCACATGCCCCTCACAGTTTCCCATGGTGCGCGTATCCGAGGGCAAATATCGCATCGGCGACACCAAAGTCCTCATCTTTGTGCGGGTAAGTTGAATCAGAAACTGCAAATTATATTACGATCATATTTATCGATAAGGCTTTACAATAATCCCATCTGCTGCTTGAACGAACCCAAACTAAAGCTAGTTTATAGCTGAAATATATATTTAAAAGAAGAAAATTCCAGCTAAATTTGAGTTCGTAATCTGGTCCCATACAAGGTTAAATTTCCTGCTAAAATCTTAGCTCGAGCTGAACGACATACAGCAACTTTTGTTCAACTCTTGTTTATAGAAATTCCTTCTTCATTTCAAGCCAAAATTTAGCTGAGCTTTCAGCTTCATTTGTTTTTAGAACATTTTAGGTACAGTAGAACATTTCAGCTAAGCCTCAAGCGAAACTTCTGATTGAACTTTGAGCTGAATTGCCAATTAAGTTTCCAACCTCCAGCTTCCAAGCTTACTGCCTTCTTAAAGAAACTCTTAAATGAAGCAATATGGATAGCCTGTTCATCCGTATGACCCACCACTCCTCTATCACTCCTTCTATCTATCTGTTCGTCGTTCTTTTCAACTATCTGTCCTTTTGCCTGCCAGTCCGACTATTTGTCTGTTTGGTCTTTAGTCTATCACTCCATCTATCTGTCTCTTCTTATAATTATATATGTATAATAATGCCATAATGAATCGTAAACTTCGTCTGCCTGGATCTCATCCGAATATCTTTCCATTTGCAGATCTTGCGCTCCCATGTGATGGTGCGCGTGGGCGGAGGCTGGGATACGCTCTCCCATTATCTGGACAAGCACGATCCCTGCCGCTGTCGGGCCCAGCATCGCAGCTCGCTGCAGGCGCGTCTGATGATACGCAACACGAGCAATTCCGGCAATGGCATTGAGCTGCACAAGGCGCATGTGATATACGAACGGTGAGTGAGTGACCCGTTGACTTGTTGTCCACGCTAAAGCCAACGATATGTGTACATATATGAGGCAGGTTAATAACTAGCTAACAGACACCCCCCCTGCGTGCATCTCCACCTCATTAGCCGTACGATGGCCGCCTTATGGGGCCGATGCATTAAGTTGTTATCGCCCCGCTAATTGCATGCATAAAGCCGGATAATGATGGTGCGAGTGTCAGTGCGAGCACTGCCAGACACAGAGAATCCACAGCGAGTCGCGCTGAGTGGCCCATTAACAAGCTCCATTAAAGACACACTCGCAGCTAGTTTAGCAGGAGGCGTCGAAGGCGGGGCGTTGCTGTGAATGCACGTCAAATGCATTCATTTATTCATTCATGAATTGAGTCGCTCATTCATAAAACTCAAATGAATGCTTATGCAATCCAGCTTCATTTGCTTACCCTTTCAGCCAGCGCAGAGTCCTTTTACTCTAGGGACAATTTTCTGTAGCATTTTAATTATTATTAATTTCTGTTGAAAGCGTAATACCTATATATTCTATGGCACATGTCTGTCCCATTACACGTCTGTTATACAACGGCCATAGACCTATATTATTGCAGCACTCTTGAGAGATACGTATTTTGTGTTTTGCAGAGCCGTATCTTTATCAAAGTAAGACCTATATACTATATATACTAACTGACTTTTTGAGCTATATTTAGATTTAGATTTAGATTCAAATAAATGTAAACCCACTTTTGACTCATTTTATTTAGAGGAAAAGCTTTCCGATTCTTGTTTACAATTACAGTCTGCTAATAATTCATATCTATAGAAACTTTTCTAATCTATTTCTATCGTGGGTCATTTCTATAACTAAACAAAACTATGATGTTATTGTTTTCAATAGTTCCGTTTTGTGTTGTGGCAAATGGGCAATTACAGTTATTTATTTATAGATTTGTAAGTTCTATTGAAAATCGATAAGATATCGAAGCGCCAAAGTAAATTTATAATAGAAAAGAGCACTGCATAACAGCAAATAGATTGAAAGCCCAATAAGAACGCCTCCAGTCGGGCGCTACCAACTACATAATACTTGTAATCTATCTAATTAAATATCAATAGTAATTTTACGGTTTTAGGTTTTAAAGCTATAGAACATACAGGATTTGCCTGATATATTATTATTTATATTCTTTTCGCATTATTAACTAATGACATGTTTTATATATATATTTGTATTTTTATATAAGTATTCATATGAACCATTCCCTAGCCTTATCTTTATAGTTATATTTGCCATTGAAATCGAGGATATCTATTTCAAATATTCAAATTTGTGATCTATTTGCCTATCGATTACTCATGCCAAAAATCGATTTCTTGCAGCTCACCACCAGCAGCTCGACGCGTCTTATCGAACGGCGCAACTGGTTCCAGCAATGGTTCCGGTTCCGGTGCCGTTTCACCAGCCGCTGGCGCTGGCGGCATCTCACCCAATGCCAGTCTAACATCAAATGGCGCCATCACCGTGAAGCATCGCAGTCGCAGCCCGACGCCACAGCGCAAGTTCTTGAATCAGACAAACGGATTGACTCAGGCCGTGGATCAAATGCCGCCGGGCTCGCCTTGCCTGAGCAGACGCTCCATGTCGCCCAGTCAGCGGCGCATCAACGATATGCGCAAGAAGCAGAATTCACTGGACGCCTACAGCAGTGGACCGAAATCACTGCCCGTCGGCGCAGGCGCAGGCACAGGAGATGCCTCCGCGCATTACGTGGAGGAGTCTTCATCATCGTCGTCCTCCTCGTCGGCGGCAACGGCAGCAACAGTCGCTGCTATCGCTCAGCCCGAGCAGAGCAACAAATTCGAGAACATCAGTGACAATGGCAGCGAGATCAGCGACGAGGGTTACCGTAGCCTGGGCGTCATCCAGTCCAATGCACAGAAGCGCGAGTCCCTGCACAGTCAGGCCTCCATCGAGGACGCTGAAACGAATGGTGAGTAGAAATCGCGGCTCTGGCTGATCACTCAAGACAACTTGAATACTTTTCCTTTGCAGCGCGTCTCGATCAAACGTCAAGCGACTCGCAAAGTTCGCCCACGGATGAGCATGAGCATGAGCAGGAACAGGAACAGGAACGAGAACGGCAGCGGCAGCGGGAGTCAGTGCCTGAGGTGGAACTCAAGTCAAATTGTGTGGAGGAGCCAGAGCCAGTGCCAGAGCCCGAGCCCGAGCCGGATTATTCAATCTGTGAATTGGATGGACCCCAATCCCTGCCCGCTGTGCTGCCCAGGCCAGGTCCCAAAGCCGCCTACGTCAGCAAGTTCGAGCAGTCCGGCGTCTTCATTACAGACGATGAGATTACAGTGACCACAGTCGCAACAGACGAGGCAGCCAGCAGCAAGGCGCAACCGCAAGCGGCAGCCGGTGTTAGCAAGATACCGCGCTCGCCATTGGCCACTCGCCGACGTCGCAGCAGCATCGATAACAGCACCTGCGGCAGCAGCGCCGGCGGCAGTCTTCAGGACTTGCACAGCATCAATCGGAAGCAGCCCGTTTATCGTTCGGTGCGTCGGCCGCCGGCTACGCCCAGACCGAAGGCATCGCATCTGCCGCTGGTGCGCGACGTGACCAATACGTGGAGTGGACGCAGTGCAGCCCAGAACGGAATCGCCGGCAGCAAGAGCAGCAAGCGACCCATCATCAATGCGGACACATTTGCACCGCCCACAGGCACTGCGACAGGAACAGGTACAGCGACATCCACGTCTCCATCGCCATCGCCCTTTGAGCGCGGCAGCAAGACGCGCCACTCCCAGATCCTCTACGACAGCAACGGACGACGCGTGCGCGGTGGCTGCAGCAGTTCGCTGACAACGTCACCAGTGAAGAACCATGCCTCTTCGCCGCTGGCCCAGCAGCTGCTCGAGGCGGCGAGCAGTGCCAAGAATGATGCACAGATTCTGGAGAAGATGAAGTCGCTGCTCTATCGCTATGCATCCGGCAATCAACAGAAGCAACAGCAGCGGCCGGGCAATAGCAATGGTAAGAAGACGCCCGTTTACGAGGATTTCACAACGGCCTGGGTGCACAGTAATGGCAATTTGGAGCGTTCCGAGAGCTGCTCCCCGCCGGCCAAGGCACGCTCCAAGCGCAGCTCGGCTGCCTCCTCCTGTGGCAGTAACAATTCAACTGGAGCTGCCGCAGCAGCAGCAGCAAATGCAGTCATCTCGCCACGCAGGGAGCGCGGCATGTCCAAGATTCCGGCACCAGTGCGCCATCACACGGAGCTTTATTAACGGCGCGCCCAGGCGCCAGCCAAGAACAGCCCGATCACAGTAAAGCATGGGCACCCTAGACCCAAATTAAGCTAAAGGAATTGTCCGTCTCTATATAACTCGTCGGGGTGGTTTGTTAGATTGTAGCGAACGCAGCCGTTCCAATAGACCTCAGTGCATGCTAACAACATACTCGTCTCTCTCTCTATATATATTTATATATATATACATATACAATGATACAGGAATAGGAAGTGGAAGTAGGAAGGGAAAATGAAAATGAAAACAAACTGCAACTGCCTCATTTGATCCCCAGGAACTCGACTAATTGATGCACCAGTGCCAGCAGCAGCAATCATATCCCAGAGAAGTCCTTAAGCTCTTGATAGCAGCCACGTCTACTCGCTGTTCTTGCTGAACTCTCTGCTACTCTAAACTCTTACTCTTATCATATCAGCTTACTCGTTGCTGTCACTCGCAGCTTATTCACTTCTTCAACTAACGAGTAGACGCGTTTGGGAGATGTACTGCAGCAATGCTTCCATTAATCTCACTCTCGTCACTCGTTGACGAGTAGAGCTAAGCGCTATTCTATTTCTATCTAGCGAGTAACGGGTAGCTCTCTCAATCAGCTGACGAGTAAATTACTCGTTGCATTTTTATTGAGCGGGTGACGAATGCCGTTAAGCTTACGCCTATAGTTCATTCGTTCCACTCGTTTATCTAACGAATAGTAATTACTCGTTTCTATCTAGCGAGTAACAAATTGACCTCAACTCTTTTGAAGAAGTCAATGACATGCCTGAGCCCCACTCGCTCTTCTTGCTCGTAGCTCACTTGCTCTACTCGCCACTCGCTACTACTCAGTTTGATATTGATCGATTGCTTGTGGCCTGCATGCTATGCGATGCGTCGAGAACCAAACATTTACAATCCAAAATTGAGACTTTCAAACTACAATACAATTTTAATCCTCTTCTATATACGGATATATATATATATACGGTTTTTTCGAATAGAACATAAAGATAAGATAGTTTTTTTTTTTTTGCCTACAAAATCTTAAGGAACTCTGATGCATTGCTCTCGTGATAGATCTTAGAAGCAAAAACAAACAAAAAAAAAAAACAAAGCGAATAATTTTCTAGAAATTTTACGATTAGTGCACGCACACACACACACGTACACACACACACACACGTACACACACACACACACACACAGCATGCTGAGACAATGAGGGAGAAACAATTTGTATATAGGAAAAATGATGAGAAAAAAACAAGAACTTTTGCCTAATTAATTGGGTTTATGTAATAAAAGGTAACTAATTAGGACTGATTGTAGAACACACGTCTATGTGTGTGTATGTAGGTGTGTGTGTGTGTCTATATATATGTGTGTGTCTGTGTGTGCGTGCTTAATTATTTCCAGCATAGCCTTAAAGAGAAAAGAAAGTGGAAAATTTATTTTTATACACAAGCCATCAATGTGAAAAAAACGAGGGAAAAATGAGCAAATTTTAAAGAAATAAAAAATACGATTTTACACGACGTAAAGGTATACAAAACATAAGCAAGGAGCAGACATAATAACATAATAATAACAACAATAATATTAGTTAAAAGTACACAGTTGAGAATTAGTTAGGATTGTTAGACGAGCAGTCGAAGAACTCCTGAATTTTGGTGCTTTACATAGGTCAGGCAAACACCGCAGCTAGTTTCCATATTATGCCCCCAAAACAGAACTATATAAATATATATATATGTAAAATTTACATATATGTATATATATATACATATAAAGGTCACAAAATGTTTTCGAATTTTAAGTGTAATGCTTCTTATATTATATATATAATCCACATATATCTAAAAAAAAAAAATATATATATATATAACGAAACCCATAACCGAACTATGTAAAAGCCTATTAACTATATATATATATATATATACATATATGTGTAGGTATATATGTATATAGACTTAATTTGACCACAAATTATTAGCATAATTTTAAATATATACAAGATTTTTTTTTTTTTTTTTTTTGCTTTTTGTAATAGCAAAGTTTAGTACGTCGTACCTTTATAAAACAGCATATAAGCATATATATATATATATATATATATATATATATATATATATATTTAATTTCAAGTCAAGTTTCTGTTAAACAAAATGTATCCAAGGCAAAAAAAAATGCGTTTATTCTCTGCTATATCTAAGAGCCTAAGCTCCTAACTATATATATTCAATATATAAATGAAAAACAAGAACAAGAAAAAGAAAACAACATATGTAGATCAAATCGAAACAATAATACTACAAATTTCATTTGAGCAAAATGACAATTTAATTGTTTACGCAACACGCACATAAGATGAAAATATAATAATTAAAAAAAAGATAGAAATCTATCTGACAGATACTTTTGCATATGTTGCTGTGTTGACCTAATGGCAATATTTTCTTCTTCTCAAACTCTTTTTATTTTATTGTCTTTTTTTTTTGGAAATTAATGTAATGCAACACATATATATGAAAATGTATTTTAAATACAATTAATTATTTTTAAATCATTTAAAAGCAAACTAACTATTACAAATAGATAACGAGAAGAATATCTGCGTGTGTGTAAAGCCACAATATATTGATTTTAATCACAAGAATTTAATAAATATATAAATAAAGTATAAACGATAAAAGAAAACGAAAAAACGCACACAAATTTGAGTTTCTTTCTACACATCTAATCTATCGGTCACCTGGCGAATCTTACAGCAAGTCTAGCATAGCAAATTAATTGGATGTAAAAGTCTGACAGGCAACATATTGCTTAATTATAGCAGTGGAGTCATTATAGAAACGAGCTCGACTCGTTGCAATGTTTGCAGATACGCATGATGTTCACCTGTCGTCAAGGCAAATTAACGCATGTATCTGCAACTAATTTACAATTAACATTAATCAACGAAATGTTCTTGGTTCACAATTTTAAAAATACGTTACACGCAATTGGCGCGAGTGCTGTAGCATTTAGCTTGCCTCACAAATTCGATCGTTCCAGAAATCCGATCGCTTGTTATCGATAGACAAACGCAGAACAATGGTGAGCCACAGTTGGAATCTATTCAGCAGCCAATGAATTAAAACTAATGATACATTATTTGTATATATTTGGAATATATTTATTTTTTATTTTTCTTCATTAGAACTCTTCATTTGTTTTCAACTAATCCTAATACCCTACAGATCGCTTAGGCTGTCCATGCCAAAGCGCGCCTTTTCCTGACTTTCGGTCCAAGCCTTGGCAATCATTTGCTTTGTCTTAGAATCGCCAGAGTTATACATTTTCTTCATAATGTTGACCAATGCGCCCTCGGGATTCTCACTATCCTTAGCCATCTCGCTATCCTCCTTCTGTTTGAGACGTTTCTGTATGGACGTCAATACGTCCCACTTCTGACCTTCCTCGACTTTTTTCAAATAAATAGCTACCATGTCCGTCTTTATCTTCCGATAACTGTTTTCAACATCGATGGCATAGAGCAGATTGTTGACCGTAAGACCATAATCTTTTCCATTGAGATCGTTCACATACAACTGCATTGAGTGTTCCGTATAGTTAACCGTGACAGCCTCCTCGGAACAGTTCTGAACGCCAGCTAACGTGATAAACAGCTTGATGAATTTGGCGCTCTGGTCCCAGCCGTAGTCTGTTAACTCGTGTAGATATCTAATGGACATATTTAAGTTGATATATGTATATATGAATGCAAATGGAAACCTGACATGAAAATTACTACTTACCGCTTGGTCTCTGGACCCGCTTTACGTTCGGCTGCCAGGCGTGCCTTGATCTCCAGGTTAATAATCTCACGTTCTGCCTCAGCCTTCGCCTGGGTTAACGCGCCTTTTACACGCGCACTTTTTGCTTGCTCCAATAATGCAACGCACTCGGCGACGTCGGCCTTCAGCTATGGCAATCGGCACGTTTTTTTATTTTGTTTATTTTAATTCATTACTTTTTGTCTACTCACCTGTTCGATGGGCATTTTAAGGTTTATTAAATTAAATTAATTGGCGTCAGGCTTTGACTAAATTTTGTATAAGCGAAACGTAGAAACTTCGAGCAACAATGACGCCGGGTTATGGATGTGTCCTCTGAAAATATCGATATTTAAAAACCTGAACTGCAAATCACGATGTCTTATTGAAATACTGAAATACTGAAATACTAAAAAAATCACTATTCGATTGACAGTGAAAATCGAAACAGTTATTTTCAATGCATTACTGCCACTACTGTAACGTAACGGTGCAATTCCAGTTTTGCACAATTAGATTGCTAATTAGTCCAATATAAAATATGAGTCTGCAGGACGAAAGCTTTCCGACTGACGAACTGTTTGACCAACTAAACACCACCACAGCCAGCGTTGGTAAAAATCACAGTTTTCAGCGACAATATAGAATGTGCCTAGATCTCGATGTAGCCGATAACATTGAGCGCCAAGTGTCGCCATTTTTAAACAGTAATTGCTCAGAAAAAACGTGCGCCAGTGATCCACTCAGCATGGAGCACACAGAAAGCGGAGCGAAGCGTAGTGAGTAGCAGTATGCCAGAGATAGATAATCAATATTCATACATGTTCTTGCAGGCAACAATGGGGTGACCGATACGCACCTACAGCTGGGCAGCGGGCGCAGCAATAAAGCGGTCTCCTACCAGGACATCCACACAGCGTACACGAAACGAACGTACAAGCACGTGACGAGTAAAGTGAGCAAATACATTGCGGACATACACGATCAGGAGAAACAGCGCCGTACTTCAGCCACCACGTTCCAGAGGCATCGGTCGATGCCCGAATCGCTGACGCCCCAAGGCGGCACCGAGGATCAGCAGAAAATTGATCATTCCCTCTCGCTGGCCAACAGCAGCAGCACAGATACTCATGTGCGTGACGAGAGTTACGAGCGACTAATTAGTGAGAAAGATCACTTGCAGTCGTACAATGACTACCTGGAGAGCAGGCTCTACAAGAAGATAAACGATAATCTTGTGCTGCGCAAGAACTTTGAGGTCATACGAACGGAGTTAACCGATTGCAAGGACAAGCTCAAGCGTCAATCAGGCGCTCCCGTTGCTGGCCACTCACTCCGGTCGCTCGTTTATTGTCCGCCCAATGAGAGCGTCGCCACACAAACAGATCTACCAGCGATTGTCAATCTGTCCAATCTTTCGAATATGCCAACTCTAGCAGCAAATGCAACACCAAATCCTGACACAAATCTGAATGATATCACATACGATAGCAGCGTCGGCTCCATTGAAATACCACTGCTGAGCGTGCAACCGACAGCTGCTCACCAGCTGAAGCTGACCAAATCGGTGAAGAAGAGTGGGATAATAAAGCGCCTCTCCCTGAACTTCAGCAACGATAGCGCCGATATGGATGACAATGGGCAAGCTTTAAGTACTACTATTTATATACATAAATATATTTGAAATAAGGAGCAATTAATTAACATTTGCCAACTACAGATGGTGTTGCTGTCGGCGTCAACATGGAGCCAACTGGAGCCAACTCCAATGGCATCACCACAAACCACTCGGGCAGTAGTCATCCCAGCAGCAATGACTCGGCCATTGAGATTGAGGGCAACGAACTGCGTTCACCCCGAGTCAATTTTGGGCCCATGCGGGAATGGGCGCAGCGCGAGGGACTGATTTACTTTGATAAGCACAGCAATCGGGTCATTGAGCTGGTACCACTCAATCCGCATGAGTCGGGCAACAGCAGCTCGATCAACCAGAGCCAGTTCAGCATGCTGCAATACACGGCCAATGCACACATTGGTCAAAGGAAGAAATCCTTGGCTACTCGTATGTTGCGTCTGCTGGGACCCTGTGCCCGCTGCGACGATCCCAATCAAATCGATACCAGCACTGCCACGTATACAGTGGGCATACCATTGTTGGCCAACGATTCAAGACGTTGAATGTTCTTTATTTATTGTAATTTCCATGTTTGCGCTGGCGTTTTTCTCTATCGTTTTTTGTTTTATCCACATTTTTATGTTTTAGTCCACATTTGTAAGTATGTATGCCATGTATCCATTTTTTTTCGTTGTATTGTAATCATTCATGGCTGTATGCATTTTTAGTCGTAATGTAATGTCAGTTCAACATCAGTTGTATCCATTCATAATTATTAAAATTAGAATTGCTTAAACCCGGCGGTACTCAGTGGTCAAAGTTATCGATAAGCAAAACTGGAATCGAACGATACCAGCGCGGGCAACGCTACCGTCATCAGCTGGTCGCCATTTGTCGCTCTCGTCGGATTGTCAAAAAAATTGCAATTGCCTGGCAGGCATAGACTAAGTAACTTCTATCAATGGTCGCATTTACAATAAAAATAAAATAGTACCGAAAATTCAAGAGGCGTGCAAAATATATCCCGCTGATATTCGCCAAAATTAACATCAGCCAGCAAAGGCGAGTGACAGCGGGAGCAACAGCAGCAGAGAAAAAGATAAACGGAACCGAGATTAACTAAAAAACAAAAAGTAAGCAATTCAAATTTTGCCTGTTGTAAAAAGCGAAACGGTGGCCAGTAATTTTACTGCGCTCAGCAATTCCCTTCGGCACAAAAAAAAACATACACATTCAAAATTTTTCAAACACAATTTAATTCGCAATTTCGGACAAAATTTCCATGTATTTATAGAAAATATAAAATTACAAAAAAAAAAGAAAAGCAGAAAGGCCATTCCATCTAGACGCGACGAACAAAATCACGGCAAGCAAAAGAAAAAAAAAAAACGGTTGTCATTTGTGCTGTCAATTTGCATCGACTTGCCAAAGTCAGCTCGAGCCGATGCAGCTGCTGATTGAGTTGAGAACACAGCCTTTGCAATGGAGAAGCGCGTCAATCCCGGCAACGGCCGCTACGGCAATGGGGTCCTGCCGGCTGGTCCAGCCATCAAGGCCTATGCACACGCTCAGAGGCTAAGCAACACCAAAACCACAACCAAACCGAGGAATCAGCCACAGCAGCAACAATCTATCAATGCAACAGCAGCTGATGGCAACTCTAGTTCAAAATTAGCAGCCACATTTCAGGGAATGAGCGTGAATGTGCAGCCAACGGCAAGCAGAGGCATAACCTCTTGGGCGCGCCAGAACGAGCAGGCAATGCAAGTAACAACTGCAGCAGTAGCGGCTGCTACGGTAGCCACAGCGGCGACAACTGGAGGAAATAGTAAGCAAAGTAACAGCAACAACAACAACTGCAACGGCATTGTTAAAGTGCAAAAGCATCCGCCGGGGTTGGCAATCGCCGAACAATATGCAACAATTGCGGCGAATTACAGGACAAAGCCACGCAACAAAAGCGACGGTAAGGCAACCATTTTGAATTTGTATTCCCGTTTTCTCTATTGGAAGCACTGCAAATTAACTAAGTGTGTGTGTGAGTGAGTGTATGTGTGTGTTTGTTTGTATTCCTATTCAAATCTATTTTTATGCACAAGACAGTGCGAGAGAGAGAGAGGGAGAGCACGACTGCTCTCAGATTTAACAAAAGCTGGCATTTTGTTAATATTATTTTATTTTTGCTATATTATTGACAATTCTGATTTTGCAGAGGCCATCAACGATCTGCTGCAACGCATACCGGACATTGGGCAAATATTTGATGTGCATAGCCGGATTGGCAATGGAACCTTCAGCACTGTGCTCCTGGCCACACTGAAGCGGGAGTCAGAGCTGCCGGACAATATGCGGCGCAAGTTTGCTATCAAACATCACATACCCACCAGCCATCCAGACCGCATCATGAAGGAGCTGCAATGCATGACAGACATGGGGTATGTCAACCTACTACTCTCTATTCAATATTATCGATAAAATAATTCATAATTGCAAATTGCAAGACAAAACGTAAATAATTTCTGTGGGAGTCATATACATGTGTGAGAGTGAGTGTGTCTGTGTGTGTGCCGCTTTTTCAGTGAGAGAGCGTCACGAACGACGTCAGCCGGTTGCCGTAGACGTCTCTTCGATTCTACGTGCCAACGGCACATACGTCATTGCAATTCATTTCAAGTAGCCGTTGCCGTTGGCGTTCCCGTTGCCATTGGTCTGACGTTTATTGCACTTTCACACACCATTCACGTGCCACCTTCTCAGTTACATGGTCGCCAGCCTCTCTCACTTGCATTCGACGGCAATTATTTCTCGTGTAACGTTTGTTTACAAATCATGCAAGCAATTTCATATAGAAACAGACAGATACAAACACACACACACTCTTGCATGCATATGTGTGTATACAAATATGTGAGTATGCCTCTTATACATACACACATATACATATACACAAGGTGGGCTATTTGGAATTGCGGCTGCTTTGTATATCCTTCCATGGCCTTTCAATAAGTATCGATTACAGTGCCAGGTGGTGCTTGCATATTATCGATACTGCTTACTCTGCTTAGCTGAGATTAGATAAGCAATACTCATATGTATATGCATGTGTGTGTGTATTGTCTAATGACGTAGAGAAACCGTTGAATTCCGCTTTGAACTACCTTGAGCAAGGTTATCGCAAAATTATGCCTAAATACCAAATGGCAGCCAGATTGTGTTTCGATAGGGTTTGCGCTGCTCTGCTCTGTTTTGCTGGCATTATTTATGTCCAACAGGCAAAGAAGAGAAGGAGACGATAGAACAGACAACGCTCTCTGCGTGGGTCGACAAAGTGGGCAAACAGTGGGGGTGGTTGGGTGGTCTGCTCTAAACATAACATTAGTCAGGCGGTCAGCCGGCCGGCTGTACAGCTACTGCTCCCTCTCTCGCGCTCTATCTCTTTCACTCCCTAACACTGAGCGAGTGTATTCCTATCCCTATCCATTCAATTTGCGCAAATTCCGTTGCCGAATTGCGTCACAGCGCATTAACAATTATGACTGGGGACGACGGGGATTTCGAGTCGTGCGCACTGCTTGTCTAATAATCATTGCAATGACGTCGACCAACGATGTGGGCGACCCTTCTCCAGCCACCGTTGTAGGGCATTAGCTATGCATAAATTCTTGAAACGAGAAAGATGAAGAAGAAAAATAAATTATCAGCTGAGCCAGCTCCTCGAATTTCTCTTCATTTAATTCAATTAATACAATATACACACATTTTTTTATGAAGCTGTTAATAATAGAACGGGCAAGACTGACCAAAGAATTCACACATTAGCAAAATGTTAACCAATAAATGACGTTATTTAACCCTTGGCGGCACTTGGCATTGTTTTGCTACCATTTCTCTTCCACAGTCATTTATTCTTATCCCTCTTTGGGTTTCCTTTCTTCAAGAGAAAGTTCTATTGTCTCTTCTTTGATCCATTCACAAGTTATTATCCCTTGTTTGGTTCTCCTTCTTTAAGAGAAAGTTCTATTGTCTATATTTACCATGGTTCACGTCGATCTTTCTCTGGCTTATAATTGTTCACAAACTACACTTGTGATTATTTACTTCAGCTCAGTAATCATCCGTAGTTCTAATCTCTATCACTTTTTCCTCTAGTCTCTCTCTCTCTTCCTATCTCTCTATCACACCACCAGAAATCAATTCTAATAGCCCATCTCTTTTTTTCTACAGAGGCACCGACAACGTCGTTGGCATCCACTGCTGCCTTCGCTGTGAGGCATCGGCAGCCTTTGTAATGCCGTACATGCCGCATGATCGCTTCCACGACTTCTACACGAAAATGGAGGTGCCAGAGATCCGTCTGTATATGCGCAATTTGCTGCTGGCCTTGCGCCATGTGCACAAGTTCAATATCATCCATCGCGACGTGAAGCCCAGCAACTTTCTATATAATCGTCGCCAGGGCCAGTTTTTATTGGTTGACTTTGGGCTGGCTCAGCACGTCAATCAGCCCATGGGCAATGCGGCCCAGCTACAGCACCAGCTGCAGCTGCAGCTCCAGCAACAGCAGCAGCAGCAGCAGCAGGTGGCAGCCAACAGCAAGCGTCCGCGCGAACGTGAGCCACAGCAGCATCGTCAGCAGCAGCAGCAGCAGTTCTCAGCAGCATCAGCTGCTTCCCCCGACTCCACACTGGGTGGCGCTGTGAAGCGCATGCGCCTGATTGAGGACGCGAATACCAGCAGCTGGAATAAGATGCCGCTCAAACCGGTTAACGAAATAGCGCAGAGCGCCAAGGCTACCGGAGAACAAATGATCAACGATGGGAAACAGAGTTTACCAGAGGGGACCGGAGCGGCGGCAGCGGCGGTGGTAGTACCAACCAACAGCACCACCATGCAGCACCAACAGCAGCCAACAGCTCAGCCGCAGCAGCAAATGCAGCAGGAACCTCCGAATGCGCACACTGGCGGCAGCACTGGAGCCAAGTACAACACGAATCGCACAGCTGGCGGTGGCAACAGTTCGAAATGCTTTTGCTTTGCCAATCCCTCCGTGTGCATCAATTGCCTGACCAAGAAAGAGGTGCACGCCTCGCGAGCCGGCACGCCCGGCTACCGTCCGCCGGAGGTGCTGCTCAAGTATGCAGATCAGACGACCGCTGTCGATATCTGGGCAGCGGGCGTCATCTTTCTGTCCATACTGTCTGCCGTCTATCCGTTCTTTAAGGCGCCCAATGATTTCGTTGCCCTGGCCGAGATAGTGACCATCTTTGGGGATCGTGCCATACGCAAGACGGCGCTGGCACTGGAGCGTATGGTCACACTTAGCCAGCGATCGAAGCCATTGAATTTGCGCAAGCTCTGCTTGCGCTTTCGCAATCGTTTGATCTTCAGCGACCAGGAGATGGTGCGCAAACATGAGTCACCCGAGGGCCGGATCGATGTGTGCAAGAACTGTGATCAATATTTCTTCAATTGCCTCTGTGAGGACAGCGTCTACGACACGGAGCCGCTGGACCCATACGAATGCTTTCCAGCGAGCGCCTATGATCTGCTGGGACGTTTGCTCGAAATAAATCCCCACAAGCGTATTACCGCCGAGCAGGCGCTCAATCATCCATTCTTTACCATGGAACAGATGCCGCCTGCTCCGGCCGCACCATCTGCACAGCTTGCTCCTACTCCTGCTGCCGCTGCCATTGCTCCAACTCCCACAACAGCTGCCGCTGCTGCTGCTGCTGCAGCACCATCGCTCAAAGTGGCTGGCAAGCAACAGACGCGCAGGCGCGCTACCAAAAATGGGACGTCACACAATGTTGCGTCCAATCCTGAGCAGCTTCAACCAACTCTACACAAACTGTGAAAACTAGTCGAAACAAAACCCATTTATATACAAACACCTCTAGAACTTATGATAGAGATCTATATATATATATATTTTAATTTTTTTTTTTTGCAAAGAAAGCCAGTGTTAAACATAGTCGTATATATAAATGTATATATACACTCACTCACACAAACACACACACACACACACATGCAATACACTTACATAAAAATAACACCTTCACACCCACACTGCCCCAGTTGTCATCCTGGCTCCATGCATATCATCTATATACACAGAAGATAATATAGCAATACACAACAAAACCAATATAAAACTCAAATTAGTCGCCCAACAACGGTCGCAAAACTTAAAAAAAAAAAAAAAAAAACCGAATTATTTACATATAGAAGGACACAAAAAAAAAACAAAAGAAATTACATACCTCAGCATTGTCTATAGCGTTCGTCATTACATATACTCAATATCCAAATCGAAAACCGTTCGCTTTTCGGCTAAAACCAATTTTATGTACACCAAAAAATACATACATTAAATCTACACTAAATATAATAAAAACAAACTCGTTTTTTTTACCAATCAAACCAAATGCAAAACACATAAATGGACAAAGTGGTTTATAAAACTACAAATTTAGTACTTAAAATAATAGAATAAAGAGGATCAGCTAGTTCTGCGCTAATATATATATATGTATAATTGTAAATTGTTAAATATTATTCGAATAACTCTTAGTTTGTATATATTATTAAAGTATGTGTACATTTACATATGCATAAGCAGATCATGCCTGCAGAAAACAAATATATTTATACCGTACAATTTGTATAGATTGAAAAAAGAATTTATTTTTTATTTAAGCCTTTTGAAAAATCGGAGCTGAACGTGAACATCAAGTCCCAATTCCGAAATGGCTTACAGCCCTGGTTTGATCCCTGCTTCAATAAAAATTATAAAATATCCCTTTACTGATTTGCACCCCTGGATAAATACCTGTACTAAATTTGTGATCTATAAATGAGAAATAACACAAATTAATTATATTTTACATTATTTTATATACGTATCTGTATATATAATATTTTAATTTTCTGAAGAAAAAAAAAGGTAACTGAAATAGGTAATTAATCTATCGAAATAGTAGATCCTTAAATGTCCCGATTATTCCCCATTGCTTGAAGTCTTCGTTTTCTTGACTCTCTTTCGTGTAACTTTCGCTGACGTTGTGGGCGCATCCTCTTCCATGGCATTGCTATCTTCGGTCTTCTCCTCAACTTTGATGCGTTTGCCATCCTTGACCTCCTCCTTGCTCGGTTGTGTCTCAATGACGCGCTTTTTGGGCTGCTTGAAGCTGCCGTGTCCAGCCGCCCGTTCTGACTCTTCAATGCTGTATGGCTCCGTTTCGAGTGCCTTGAGACGCCGCTTGTGCACCTTGGTGCGAAAGTGGGCTTGCATGGATGTGTCGTCAATGAAGTACTTGGCACAGTGAACGCAATAGAACTGTGCAAAGCCCGGTTTATCCAAGTCAATATTTTGGTTAATCAGCTCGCCGCTACGTGTGCGCATATCGTCGTCGATCTGATCCAGGTCTCTACGTCGGTTGCGTACACGCCAGCGACGCTGCAGATGCGTGTCGCCATAATGCATCTTCTTACGTTTCTGTACCATACCCATCTTGAGGCGCTTGTGGTAGAAACAGTTGATGTAAACAAAAATAAATATTGGAAAATCTGCTTTGCTTGTTCCAAATGTCGGCTGCACGTGGTATTTGTTTTGATCTCTTTGAATCGTGCAACAGCTGCTTCAAGAGTTATATGCTATAATTTAATTCACAGAAAATACGAATTAAAATAAATTTTCTAAATTTGCAGAAGTTCATTTATTTACACACCTTTGTTGCTCGATAAAGAACGTGTTCGTCTTTATTTTTTTCACTATTTACTGCGTATAAATAATGGACAAACTAAATCTTTAGGTGCACACTTGATTGCGGCTAAGTATGTGCCAGTGTGTGCACACTAATTAATTAAACTGAACAGCTGTGTACACACTTCACAGCTGTTTTATATTTACTAAATGCGTTTTGCAATAATTGTGATGTAATATTTCCTGACATTTTAAAAACATTCATGTATCATAAGTTTGTGTATTCAACGTGAATGATCTATATTTATGACGTTCATTCATATCTACTCGATATTTGAATTCAAAAGAAATCAAAATACTCGATAGCAAGCAATAATCGGTTAGTGGATCGAAAAGCTCAACAATCGTTTTCCCACTGACGGTGTCATGAAGGAAGCGAAACTTTAATCGTGCGAACAAGTTGTCTGCGGGCGGACGTGCGCATTTTTTGGTTGTTTATTTTTTATTCAATACCAATACGACAGAAAGAAGTAAATAATAAGAGTATTATTAAATAAACAATAACTCAATCACCGTTCAATAACGCAATAAAGTATTGCTAAGCCATTATCGCACACACCAACAAACGGAAACATGTTTCTTTGCTATGTGATTAAATAACGCTGTCAGTGCGGTCCCTTGCCATAACATTAGTTCAATCATTTTTTTCTTGTTATGTTATGTTTGTGCATTCAATGAATAAAGTGCTGGAAATGTTCGCATTATTGTTATGCTAATAGATTCGCCAACTGCGGTCAGTCATCGTCGACGTCGCCGTCGTCAACGGGGATTTTGATTGTTCAATTATGCCGTTATGAACAGCTGTTCTGATTGTGCATCGCTCTCTCCGATGTTGCCAGCACTGGCGACATGCGAAATGTCCAACGATAATTTGACTGCGATAAATACGACTATATAATTGCGTGTTTGTTGTGTTGTGTGTGTGTGCGCGCAAGTTTATTCAAACAGTGATTACACTCCGAAAAATAGACGAAATTATAACATGTATCGTTTATTTACTACTATTTCTGTTTCAGCTTTGCACATTCCGTTGATTTTTTGTATACCGGCTTATACTTGTTTGCATTTGTATTTGCAATTGTTGGTGCAGCCGTCAAGTGTAGTGCAGTAAGTATATTTATACATACAATGTATATACATACATATATATTTATATTTATTCATTTATACAATAACATAATGTAATTGTTGCTGTAGTTGTATTTAGTACATACAAACACTTATTAACAAATAAAAGAACGTGCGAAGCCAGATTATCAGTAGCTGCAGCTCCATTCATTAATCAGCCTATAACTTTTATATTCATATACATATACGCTCCCTCACACACACACTGCCAGAAGTCACGTGCGTGTGTGTATGTACGACTGTTGGTATTTAAATCTGTTTCTTGTGGCTTTTTATTTCTGCTTTGTGATTGATTTCGAATTTAGATCGCTTCGTGCAATATTTGCAATTGTCTCGAAACTCGAATGTAGCGCGCGCTGTGACGTAACAGCACACACACGAACGCACACGTACACATACAAATTAAATTTACTCTCTGCATTACCGCCACCTCATCTGCTGCATAGCTGTGTATGTGTGTTAGTGAACGCACTGGTTAACACATGCAGCTATCACAGTCTTCCTTCTGTCAGCTGTCAAAGAGTTGCTCTCTCATACTCTCTCTCTCTCTGTTACTTGCTCGCTTTCTTCAGCACTCACGCTCGCTCTATCGCTGCTCAAAAACAAGATTGTGCATGCACAGCGATTATGATAGCGATTACAAGTGTTTGCTATGCGATGTATAATTGATCAAATTGCGAGAACGTTTCGCTTAGTTAGCAATGATAAATAAATAACTGAATAAATATAGAAGAATTATGAATTCTTTTATATTTGCATTTATTGCATATGTGTATGCAGATACATACATGCATATGTGTGTATGCATGTACATACATACTATGTACATACATCACACAACAATGCTGTGTGCTATGGACATAATGCTGCGAGTTGCTAATGAAGCCGCTAATATGCCCAGCTGAAAACGAAAGTCTTTTGTGCGAAGAAGTGAGACAACAACAGCAGCAACAACAATACATGAAACGGGAATTTGAATGTCCGTTAGCCATTTGCCATTTAGGTGATCTTTGATCCCTCACGAAGATCATTGCGCAACGGCGCGAGTGGTAAATAAAATAGTAAAATGTGCCAGTTTGTAAATCGTTATTAATTAAGTAGCTAAAGTAATTAGTCATTATTAATATTATTATTTTTTTTTTTTTTAGTTGAATTAGTATTTATTTATTTATTTATTTATTTAGTATTGTAGCTGTTGGTCGACTTTTGTATCTTTAGTTCGTCAAATCTTGGTTAGCAAAACAATCTCTTTTTGATATTAATTATTATTATTATTATTTTTCTCGATCGGTAAATTTTATTGGTTATTATTGGGCATACTAGTTACGAAAGAAAATGTCGAGTAATAGTAGTCTAACGACTACAACTAATTCGCAAATAGATTTGATTAATGATAAGGAAAATGATCTACCTATTGAACTGGTCAATGGTGCCATGAAAGCCTTATCGGAGGCGAAGGCTACCATCAAGCCGACGGTGCTGGATCCGTACACTATAAGCCAAGATGAGAGTGTGGAGACCGAGGAGCAGAAGGGCGTCATTGAGATCCATTGCATTAGCAATTCGCTGACAAAAAAGGTAGACAGGCAGACGACGATCTTTCTGGTTGCTCTCCAATCGATCTTCGCGCAACAGCTGCCAGAGATGCCGGCCACGTACATAACCCGGCTGTTGTTCGATCCCATGCACAAGACGCTGGTGCTGGCTAAGAAGGGTTCGGCTATTGGTGGGATCTGTTTTCGTTTCTTTGAAACGCAAGGATTCGCTGAGGTTGTCTTCTGTGCGATCGCTATGCCGGAGCAGGTGAAGGGCTATGGTAGCTATTTGATGAATCACTTGAAGGACTACATACTGCAGAAGGGCATTAACCATATGCTGACCTATGCCGACTGCAATGCCATTGGCTATTTCAAGAAGCAGGGCTTCTCGAAAAACATACGTCTACCACGGCCCGTCTACGAGAGATACATCAAAGAGTACGATTGCGCTACTCTAATGCACTGCGAGCTCCATCCGGGCATTGTAAACACCCAATTCAAAAAGATCGTACGCCAGCAAAAGGATGTACTTAAGGAGTTGATTGAGCAGCGCCACAAGGAGTTGGAGAAGGTGCGACCCGGCTTGACGTGCTTCCAGCAAGGCGTCGCCTCCATACCGGTCGCATCGATACCGGGCCTCAAAGAGATTGGCTGGCAGCCGAATCAATCGTTAACACCTAACGAAGAACGTTTCGATGCCGCTCAACTATCGGGTCTATTGGATGCGGTGCTCCAAACACTGCGACGCCAACCCTCCTCGTGGCCCTTCCTGATGCCCGTCAATGCCAAAGACGTGCCCGACTACTATGTGCACATCAAGTATCCGATGGACCTGAAGACGGTGGGTGAGCGCCTCGAGCGCGGCTACTATAAGACGCGTCGCCTCTTCATGGCTGACATGGCGCGTATCTTTTCCAATTGCCGCAGCTACAATTCGCCCAATACCGATTACTATCGCTGTGCCAACACTCTCGAGCGCTTTTACCTAAACAAGATGCGTCAATTCGGGCTGCTGGACAAGTCAAATTCCAATGTATTCAACGATCGCATCTGATGAGAATGAATCACAACAATTTGTTTCCTTTTTTCCAATTTTAATTAAATGCTAGTCACAACTAGACGACTGTGAAAAAACACACATACAACAAAATCTAACAAGAATATGAAGAACAAATATTAACAATTTAATCAAGAATAGTTTAGGTCTTTTTTTTTCTTTCTGCCCCACTCTCCTCCCTCTTTTTTAGGTTTCTTACTGTGCATATGCCTTGATGAGGCAATAAACCGAAACTAATGAAGTTATTTATTTTTATTTTTTTTTATATTCTATGAATATAGTTCTTTATATATATTTCAATCCAACATATTGTTGGACTTTAAAGAGTTTTTTTTGGTTTTTTGTTTTTTGTTTTTTCATTTGGTTCCTTTCTTCTTTTTTTTTTTTAATTTGTTCGTTAATCACAAATGATTTCTATATATATAAGAGTCTAATAAAACAAATAAAAAGTAAAATTATTCACACATTTTTAAATAAATATGTTAAGGTGTCGGGGTTTTTTTTTTGTATTCTTTTAAGATATACTAGATGCTACAGTAAGTAAAATAAAAGGTTAACAAATTATAGTAAATATATAACTAAAAATTAAAAAAAAAAAAATTGAAAATCAGAGGCTGTCACTACAAAATATTAGAAGATTAAGAGCTACATATATCCGATATATGAAGATGACTGAATATACTACTATACATCCGCACTCTACAAGTATACATATATCATTATCATCTTCCATCTAACTACTAACTATACCCCATGTAAATCTTGTAAATCTCGCTCGTTGTCAAAACTCTCTCCTTCACTTAGCTACTTGATAGTTGTATGTAGTTTCTATAATAAATAGCTTGCATGAGATGTATTCGGATTATGTGGAGTTTAATCTTAAGGTATTATTTTGAAATAACTAACTTTGAATTGGCATCAAATAACAATTGTGGCCAGCAGGCTGCCAACTCGTTGGGCCAGTTGAGCGCAGCTCGGACTCGACTATCATCAAGGTGAACGTCTATTTGGCTCTCTCGAAATGGCATAAAGCAAGCATACGTAATGCCGTTATGGGCCATAAGTGATGGACGTTTATATATTTAGTAAAAAGTATATATGTATGTACATATGTATATACATAAAATATTGTGGGGTCACAGTAGATAGGGAGAGGGAAAGAAAGAATGTGGTTTACCGTTTGGATTTACTTTCAAATCATGAGCGCTTTTTGCACTTGCTTTTTGGCTTATCTTTGTTAAAAAATAAGAAAAACAAAAACAATGCATAAAAAAAAAACAAATAGCAGCTGGTATTTTTATACCCTGAACCCATTAAAAATGGAATTCAGGGTATAATGGTTTTGTGAAAATGTATGTAACAGGCAGAAGGAGACGTCGCAGACTCCACAAAGCATATATATTCTTGATGAGCAAAAAAAATAAGTTGATTAAGCCCTGTCCGTCCGTATGAACGTCGATATTTCGGAAACTACAAAAGCTAGAGAGCTGAAATTTTACATGAACACGCGTATGTTAGTTACGCATTACGAGTTTATTTATTTATTTTTTTCGATAACTCGTCCCATTTCCTTATTATCGAAAAAAATCAAAATTCGTTTACTTCTCCTTACGTTTTTTGGGCATAACTTCTACAACGTTTTAGCTAGACTTCAAATTTTTATATTCAGGTAGAATATTTTGGATACGCAGATTTTGTAATTTTCAGATTTTAGATGCCACGCCCCCTTCGAACCCCATTTGTGAAAAAAAAAACGCTTTTCAAATACTAGAGACTTGTAATTTTGCAAAAAGACACATTTGAATGCTATTAATATATTCCGAAAGTTTCATGAAGATCGTCCATTTAGAAATGGAGTTAAAAGCGTCTAAAGTTCAGCCCAACTCACCCAACGCCCAACTGCGCGGTTACGTTCGTAAAGAAGAAGAGTATTTTTTTTTTTTTTTTTTTTTTTTGCAGGCTTTAGGGTATCGAGCAGTCGAGCAGTCTCGACTCGAGGCTTCTTGTTTTTTATTGCGGTTGCTTTGTTGTCGAATTACATGCGATAGTCGTTTAGTATATATACACACATTCATATATATATTCTTATAACGATTTCGAATGGACGTTAACAAATGTTAAAGTTGCGATTTATTTTGGGTTTCTGTCAATTATAGGTATACCCTGTAAATGGAGCATATATAGAGCATATTTGTGCAGCACCAATTGCTAAATGCAATTCCAGGATTATGCACACATCTAATGTATCGATAGCTTGCTATCGATATACTAATTTTGGCTAGAATCTCAAATGTCGTTCAGGCCATTCGATAGTCGTGACAGCCGAAGCAAATTCAATACCCTTTTATGTTTACCCACATTTGAATTCTTTCTGATCTTAGCCCGGATACAAGCAGAGACGACGTCACGTGACCGACTCTGACTCGACTCTGATTCTTGTCGCTTAGCCGACCCAGGGGTAGATGTAGAGCAGGCTTTGATCATTCTGCGCATTCACTTTGGTATTTCCACATTTGATTTTAACAAGTATAATTGCAAAAGCGAAAAGAGATATTTTATATAAAGTAGCTGGAAAAACCGGATTCTCGAAACTGGGGCTAACTGAATACACTGATACGATGACGGGGACCACAATCCAGGGGGGTGTGGCATGCGAAAGAAAAGTAGGTAATGCCTAAAGAGCTATAATAAGCCAATTTCAGAGATGAAATGAGTGGGGAGAGAGATAGAGAGAGGGCACTCTCTTAAGTATTTCTTATCGCATAAAGCAAAGGAAATCGAGAGATAACTATAGAGAAAGGGAGAGAGAGAGAGAAGGAGAGAGGGGGGAGGGTATGTAATGCCTCTGAATTGGTAATTCCCATAGCTCAAAGCCATTATAACAATAACTAACTAATATATGAGCTTTAAACAGCGCCAATTCAGTCACAGTGAAAGCTCTCTACAGCGTACGCCCCTGCTGAAAACAGCTGACGAAACAGAACAACTGCATTAGTGCAATTAATAAAAATGATAAAGCTGTTTATGCCATTGCTGATTTATTGTTTCTATGCATATGTACATATATACATTCTGTGCGATATTTGTAGCGCTAATTGCCTGTAGCTTTCCTCTGTATTTATAACTAGAGTTAAATTTGGAAAATAAGACTAGAGCCAAATATGAAATACTCTATATATATATATATCTCATTCACACTGTAGCATCTAAGATATATGTATATCTGATATCGTATATCTAAGAAAATCTTAAAAATATTTATAGATCATGTTGTCAAATCACAAAAAGCCAAGTTGAAAGAAAATTTCTCATAGACGACAGCAGCAACAGTTGCTACTGATCAGGATTCTATATATGCGTATATGCAGCTGTGTTCATCAAAATAATAATGCGACTGAGCTCTATTTTAAGTAGTATAATTTAGTGCTAAGCTAATTCATTTAAAAACAATTTTTATTGAAATTATTTTTTGATCAATTCAGATATTTTACTTACTTGATTTTATTTGTTATACTTCTCTCACTACTGTTGAATTTGAACATAACACATATAGTATGTATAGCATATGTATCACATATGTATGTATATATGCTCAAATTCGAATAACCTTTCGGGAAGGGTATGCCAAAACAGAAAGAGAAACAACAGCAACAGAAACCACAGATAATCGAAACACCAAATGCAGCCTTATCATTCATTTGCACTGATATGCACACATATATACATGCATGTGTGTGTGTTTGTGTGTGTATGTTCGGTCACAGACCACAAACAAACAGCAGAACAAGTGTAATGCCTCAATCTGAAATTTTTACCACTGCAATTGCCCCCGTTTCAAAAAGGAAAAAAAAAGACAAAAACATTGCAAAATAAATATACAAAAGTTGATGCGACGAGGCGCGACTATTGCGGTTAAATGTGATAAAGAGTGATATGGAATATTATGATATTACTATATAATATATACTGTATACTATATACTATATACTATATACATCACATACTCGACTGCATGGCAGGGCGTAGAAGAAGAGGACGGCACGCAGCTGAGTCGAGTCCGATTAGTCGAGCGAGTGCAGTGCAACGATTTGTAACGAAAAGTAAAAACGAAAGTTAAAGTGAATTTGTTGTCTCTTCTTCTTCTTCCTTGTTTAGTGCCAAAGGATTATCTAGCTGTATGTTATCGATAATAGAATGCGATATCCTTTAGTTAATTACAAAATAATTTAAGAAGTGTAGCATTAAGGCAGAACGAAATGAAAGAATGAAAAAGTACATATATATATATATATATATATATATATATATATATGTTTGTATAATATTAGAATCACTCGGAGCATAGTTTGGCTCTTATTGCTCTACTTAAATATCAGCATCAGAATGCGATAATTATCAGTTGTATGTTATCGAACAAGATAATTAAACATGTTCTACAGAACAATGAAGCACAATTGAACAAGGCAAAACTTCCTACCATTTATCTTATGAGATATGCTGAATATATACATACATACATACAGTTTGAAGTGATGTGACTATTGGATAGTAATACTCATATTTTCTTTATATTTACCACTAAGATATCGTTTACTGCTGCTAGAGCTTCTCTATAACTCCTTAACTACTCTTGCTCTTTCACTCCCACCCTAGCTAATGTTTCTCTCTCTCCCTCCCTCTTTCTTTAAAGAGAGATAATAATCTCATTGAGCTTTTCGAGCTGCACTTGCTGGATTGCATGAAATCGTTAAAAATTTTTAATTTAACTTAAAGCTAGCAGCTGACCCAACTACGCCACGCACTCTCTCTCTCTCTCTCTCTCTCTCTCTCTCTCTCTCTCTCTCTCTCTCTCTCTCTCTCTCTCTCTCTCTCTCTCTCTCTCTCTCTCTCCTCTCAGCCCCTCACTCTCGCTCTCTCGGTTTAATCCAGCTTCCCTACGCACGCACAGTTATGCGGAGATATTTGAATTCATTTGAGTGAATGCCACAGGAATTTGTGACCTTTGTCTGTGTGGCGCGCAAATACGCTAAAGGGGCGTGGCCTGCGCCATGGGGCAACTTTCTAAGCTCATTTGAAATGAACAGCGGGTGAAAGGTGGGCAGTATACAAGCATACGAGTATATAAGCAGACAATATATAGATATATATCGATTGTGTGATTTGTTTTGGACAGCTGCTGCGTCATTTGATTGCTGAAAGTTAATGAAATACTTTCTAGCTGGCAAACAAAAAAAAAACAATTGATTGAGCGATGGGTGATCACACACATAGCCAAGATTCGTAATTGTACGATGCGAATATGGAATAAAGGTGGGGAGGTCACATGACATAGTAACAGTAAATGAAGTTGAATGAAAAATATATATATAACATTCTGATCAATAACCAGAGCCGACAGCTGAAAAAAGTTTAACTGTCTATTGTTTCTGTTGATAGCTATTGAGTTTACTTACAATCGATATATATCGATATACTTGATAAAAAAAAAAACCTAATATATGAGTTAGGCAAATCAATATTTAAGCCCGAAGAGTTTACGAGGCACACGCGTAAACTCTCTCTAAAGTCTAAAGTCTCTAAATTATCGTTAAGCTAATCTCGATATAATATATGAATATATGATGATCGGATAGCTATCTTAGATCTAGCTATTCTTAGATCTAATCTTATGTAATTCATTCAGTCTTTGCTTAACTGCACAAGCCGGGTATGCTGGACACTTGCGCATGCTCATTCATCACAGAAGCTGTGGCTAAATTTTCGTATTACCTTTGACTTTCGCCGCAGTTCAATAAACCCTGTAGATCGGACAGAGCAATATCTGAGAGTAATCAACTGGCGAGATGGATGCACACGCACACCACAACGCACCCAATGTTGGTGAGTAGACCCCCAAGGATGCCTGATAGAGAGCGTCTCTATCTAAACATGTACATACATATATCCGTGTCTAATTCGCGTTAGAACTGTTAGATCATTCCATGCACGTCCACGATCATGCGAACATGCATCATGATCACGATCACATGGGACTGGAAACCACCACGCTGACGCCACCTCTGGCGACGCCCCACGGTGATATGCCGATGAGCATGCATGCGGGCCATCATCATGGCGGCACCGGCACCGGCATGGAGCACATGATGTCCATGGCGGTAAGAGCGCAAGCCGAAAAACAAAAGAGAGATTCAAATTTAAATTATATTTTACTTGTTTTTTTTTTCTCAATTTATTTTTTTGATCAGTTTCACTTTGGCTACGATGAGACCATTCTCTTCTCATGGTGGCACATCGAGACGGTGGCTGGTCTGATTGGTTCGATGATAGCCATCTTTCTGCTGGCACTGCTCTACGAGGGCCTCAAATACTATCGCGAGTATCTGTTCTGGAAGACATACAATCTGCTGGAGTATCGGCCCGTGACGGGGCCCCAGCGAAATCCGGAGGCGCCACGTCTTCCAACACCCGCCGCAGCTGCTCCATCGCCTGTGCAGTGAGTATATCGTTTATCGTAGCTTTATAATTGTTGATTGTAGATCAAAAAACGAATATTACAGATCGGAGATTGTTGATCAAAGATCATTGACCGAAGATCGTAGATAATAAACCGTAGAATAAATATCGCAGATTCTAGATCACAAATTGGAGATCGAATATTGTATATTGAAGATCAGAGATGTCATGAATCGCAGGATATAGATAGCACTTTGCAGTTTAAAGCTCAATAATTATAGATTGAATATCACTGGTTATGTGTCGAAGAATATGGATTCTATATTGAACACTGACGATGGAAAATTGAAGATTGATGACTGAAGATCGTAGATCGTAGATTGAAAACTCAAGATCGTATATCAATGATTGTATACAAAGGTTATAAATTCAGTCAATAGTTATAGATTTATATAGAATGTAGATCAAAAACAGCGTAGGTAGAATATTAAAGATGTAATATATGGACAAACGCAGATCAAAGTTTGTTTATCGACTATCGAAGGTCAAAGATTGAAGATCGCATTTCGAGTATCTTTTGTGCATGTCCTTTTGTATTTATTATTTTATTTTTTTAAGCTCCAATGCATGTGGATTTGCCATTGCTTTTATGTAACTCGTTGTATATATACATATATCAATTTATATATATATAGTCTAATGCTCTTTATATATCATATATTTTTTTCTCTTTCTCTTTCTTTCGTTTTCGTTGCCGTTTTATATGCGTCTCTTGTGTGTATCATACGCTTCTCGCCTCTGCGCTCATCAACTGTATCATAAAACAAACCAAACACAAAAAAAAAAAAAAAAAAAATTAAAATCAACTCAAAATTCGCTCGCGCTTTCATGTAAATTATGCTCATCATCTTCCAAATATTTGATTTTTATAAATACAATCAATCATGATTTCTCACATTTTCAATTTGATAACGATTACGATAACGATAACAATCTGATATTTGATATTGATTTCCCAATTTGTATACGTACATCCACCCACACACAAACACGCAACCGTTACCCGTTTACCGTTAACTGTGCCCACGCCTCCAATATATATCTATATACATATATATTTATATACGTGTATATGTATACCTATATATATACATATTCATGCCCCCCAGATACGTTGGCGAAGTTGTGCACAAGCAACCGTAAGTATCCCAATATTCCCGCCGCCCCTATTTTTCAGCCAAAACCCTATCCCACAATCTAGTCAGTAATACGATTATAAGCCATATGTCTTTCAATATATATGATTTCACCCTACATACGATATTATTTTTTGCAAATCCAATTAGCACCCTTTCCCCCTTAAGTGTATCCGATTCCAATTCTTTTTTTATGATCCGTACGAAACACTCGCGTCTGATTAGCTGTATGAGAAATTGTTACCTGAGACCCAATCACGATTACCTGCCCGGTTATCGGCTAAATTAACAATTATCAGTGACTAAGTCACCCAATGCACCAATGCGTAGCGATTCCAATTTGCAAAAACAAATTTGTAACCAATAATAATGTATATGTAATTTGTAGTTTCTAGTTAATTCAATTTAGTACAGCAAATGCACCAAATGACAGTCTATGGTTATATAATGTATGTATATAGCGTATTAAACTAACTCCTCTATTCGAAAATAAAAAAGATAACATAAACAAAATGTCACTTCAGTTATTGTGGACGCCTTGTTAGTACAATCAATTTTAACTCTCTATCATTCTCTCCTCCTTGCAATAAAGTTGTCAAAGTAAATACATGTAATTAACGCAACGAAGTCATTTTTAAATTCTTTTCGAGTGCGCCAAATTATCGATAGCTAACCGAAGCGTTAAAAACTAATGAACTAGTATAGGAGAATCGACTATCGCAAAAACTCTAACCGGAACTAGTTCTCCTTTAACTGCACCATGTTTATGTTTGAATTTCGTGTCATTTTGTTTGTTTATTTATTTGTTTATGTTGTTTTCTATCTCTCTCTTTGTCTCTTTAATACCACTCACTCATTTTTGTTCTTCCATTTATGGGGTGTTAAAAAAAGTAATGCATACAATACAAGATATAACTAATGAAGTATTTAATATTATGCGCGCTATACAGACCCACAATGCTGTCCATCAATCATCTGTACCAGACGCTACTGCACGTCCTCCAGGTGACGCTGTCCTTCCTGCTCATGCTGATCTTCATGACATACAATGTCTGGCTCTGCATGATGGTCGTCCTGGGCGCTGGCGTTGGCTATTTCCTGTTCTGCTGGAAGAAATCGGTTATCGTCGATGTGACCGAACATTGTCACTAACAGCGCCCGATTGGATATTCAATCAAAGAGGTGCTCCAAGCAGGCCCTGCGGAGCAGCTAAATGCTCCAATTTCTCGAAATGTCAACAAAAGCAACCACACACACACACACACACATACAAAGACACAAGTTATCCAACATCCATACACCCATATAAAAACACATTTTTAGGTATTAAAATATAAATATATATATATATATATATATCTACATATATATACTTTATCCGTGCTGAATAATCGGGGCAACGCATTTGCCAGCACTAATATTTTTTACAGCTGTGAAATTTTTTAAAGAAAGTTAAGACACAAAAAAATCTGTATACAAAAACAAAAAAGAAAAGGACACCTTTGGGCACACAACTCTTTTTCTTCGACTTTTGAGGTTAATTAGTTAGATAAGAAATTGTTAATAGTTGTCCAGCTAAAAAATTGTAAAAAATGTATTAAAAAAAAAAAAAAAAACAAAAACCAAATGAAATCAGGAAACAGTAAATCATTTGTTGTTAGAACTCAATGCTAAGCTAGCGAAACATTTCTCAATTGCTCAATGTTAACTGCTAATCGGGGGGCCCATTCACACGTACATACATAAAATTTTCTTTTTTTTTTTTCAAATTATTTACATTACTATCCATATATAATTATGTTTTATACTTTTTAATTATACGCAATTTACATATGTACACAAATATATATGTATTATATTTTGTGTTTGTCAAAAGAGAAGAAAAATATTTGCTTCGTCTCAAAGTTTATGAATTTATAATTCCGTTTTAATAATGATATTGATCAAAATTATACAATATATATATATGCATGGCTATGTACATATGTATATATGTATGTATGTATAAATTCATATATACATTGCTGTAGATATTAATTGTAAATGCAAATGCAAACAACAAATGGCAACAAAACTATAATACGTATACATTATCTATATAAATATATAAATAAATTACAATAAATATATACACAATTGCAAAACACAAAAAAGTTGGCTTTTTTAATATTCGTTTACTAAGTGAGAACAGGATTACTCTATAAATTATATGGGACGCTCTTTGGAACGCTTCACAATTGACGATATACATATACATATATATCAACAGATGCTGATCAACAGATTTGTTAGAAATTGACAAGACTTGGCGATTCGAATTTTAAATGTAACTGCCAATACTCATATTCGTTCAATTTGAAAGGAGCCAGCTCTAGATTATACAAAGCTGCGAACCAGCTACGTTCGTTCACTTGCCACTGAACGAAACTAAATTGCGATAACGATAACAGATATGTACTTTTTGTCTAATCTGTTTTAAAACCCAAATGTTGAGAAGCAACAGACTATGGGCTGGAAAATAAAATTTTATTCATCACCTGTAAAAAAAAAACCCGCGTAGAAATAGAAATAAACAAGATAATTTTCAGGATTGCGCAATTTTTCGCATAGTTTTTGTATTTTTTTTTATTGATTTTTTCCTCGTTTTTTTGGTTTTAATTTTTTTTTGTCGTTTTTATTTTGTGTTTTGTTTCAATAAAAAATTATAGCGATTTTAAATGTTATTATCATTAATTGTAATAGATATTAAGTGTAGATGTAAGTAATATATATGCGTGTAATATTTAAAAACTCGCCTTTATATGGACTACATTTTCTTTGTTACTTTTTTTTTAAGCAATTGAATTTGTAATTTGCTTCATTTTTCTTTTTTAAATGTAATTATTAGTTGGTTCTGCATTTTTTTTATTGTATTCATGTATGCGAATCAAATGAATATTAAAAAATATATATACTTAATATATATGATTTATATATTATTATATATATTTTTGCTAAATACATAACGAAAGGCGGATACGTCAATATCCTTCACAAAGCTTTCTAAACAAATTGGACAAAATTAATACAAATTAACAGAGCCGATTACAATATATATATATATATATATATATAAAGCGATATATATATATTTATATATATATTTATATATATATATATATATATATATATATATATATATATATATATATATATATATATATATATATATAAAGTTATTGCCAATGTTTGTGAAAGATACAACGTGGCCAAAATAGAAATAAATCTTTAACAATTGTGTGGACCGTGTTTGTTGTTCGTTTAGCAACAAACGGAAAAGGATAATGGAGTGGGATTAATTTACTGATAATATATGTATACATACACATATATATTAACATATGTATATATATACATAAGTATATAAAGAAAAAAATGAGATAAATTGAAATTCACCTCGTATCTCATGCTTGAATACAGTTAGCATGAGTGGAAGATACAGTGAGCCCGTCACTTTCGCTGCACGCTACTCGCTACGCTCGTTCCGCACTAATCGTTACTTGCTATACTCGTTACTTATTACTCGTTGTTCCTTTGACTAGGCACTCCATGGCGTTTGCATTCGTCTGTCTTGAAGAAACATAACTGGTGTTTGTTGAGGGTTGGCAAAGCAAGTTACCTGGAGTAGCTCCACACTTGGGGCCCAGGCATACAATGCTCTCTCTTTCTCTCTCTCTCTAGCTCTCTAAAACGGAGTGTGTCAATTGCAAATTGCAGTTTGGAGGATGAAGATTGAAGATTGGAAGTAGATGGCCATTCCTTGGATCCTGCAAATGTTTGTAAAGACTAGCATCAGCATACAGATATGACACTTGAATATTTCATTTTCATTTTATTTAAATAAACTAGAATAATATAGCACCCGAAACTTCTGAAGAAAAAATTCTGTTTTGGATATATTTATGAGCATGTAATAAAGGTATATAATAATACGATATACGCGCGCATGACTTCATTAATATATTATTATCATATCATAAAAATTTCAGCAAATATATAGATTGTATTTAGTTGGACCCATCGAGAAAAAGCCAGTACATATTAAGAGAGAGTGTATCTGTGTGTGTGTGAGTGTGTGTGTGCGCGTGTGTGAGTGTGTATAGGGGAGTACCATTTGTAACCTAGAGCTGCTTAGGCATTAGGGATATTTAAGACTTAACATTATTTAGTGTATGTGAAATATTTTAGTAGATTTTTTAGTCATAATTTAATAGTATTTATATATTATTTATATAAATATTATATGCATATGTATTTATACATGAATTTATAAAACATGAGACATACACAGAGTACACGCTTTGGCAATCTCGGGGTTAGGGTATACAAATTCGTATAAGGTCGTGGCTGCACTCGCCTATAAATACAGATCTATCAAGAATATATATATAATATATATAAATATATATATGTATGTATGTACATCAGTAAATGATATTCAATTGCAAATACCTCTTGTTCATTGATTCGATAGTTCGATAACCAATTCAAAGCGAATATCAATACACATACATAAATATATAAATAAATAGATATATTTATTGATAATATCTTGTGTTTTTTCCCCATTTCGATTCATACATTGAGAAGCACAACAATAAACATGAAAACACTTTCGGCATAGCCGAAGTTCCTATGCCCCTGCCAATTCGTTAAAAATAACTAAATTAAAGTAGATTAAATTAAATAAATATAAATAAATTTAAAAATTAAATATTTAATAAATCAATTTTTTTTTTTTAATAGATATATTATATACTATTCTTTGTATACAATAATTATCTTTATATATATAGTATCAAATTTCGTGGCAAACATCTTTTTTTTTTAACAGCTACAGACCAAGAATTTATATATATTATATATTCACATAATATAAAGTTTAGTTATTTGGAAAAGGCATACATATATAGTTAATTGAAGAAAATGTACCTGACGCACTTGCGAGTCTCGGAAAGCCGTTTTAACCGGTTCGTGTGTTGTTCAGTGTGATCGGGCCTTTAGTTAAGTTCGATTATTGTATTCAATTCAATTATTTCACTCTTCCTACTGAACGACTACAGCACAGATTCATTGATAGACAACAGTGAACAAGAGATAGAGATAGAGAGAGAAAGAGTTTCTGTGTGTTTGTGCGTGTGTGTAAGTGTGTGTGTGTGAGCGATAGAGGATTACATACCTCTGGGGTCGGATTAACCGTTAAACGTATACAAGAACTCAAGCTTAAGGCAACCCTGACCCTGATCGGTTGACAAAAATACGCAATAGAACGGATCGTGATTGGATCGTAGATCCCTGGTTCGGCTCTGTACCGCTGTACCGAACCATTGCGAACCACCAAAGCACATGCCATTCCCATGCAAACGCGATATCTGTGTGGGTGGGTGTTCCATTACATCATAATATATAGCATATATGAATTTACTTAAAAGAATTTTTCTATATATATATTTATTTATATGTATAATTTGTGTTTTGTTTTATAGCAATTTATTTATGTTTTGGTTTTTTATTGATTATATTTTTATATTTTTGATGTTAGTTAATTTGTTGTCGAGTGGTAAATACCTGGTACAATCAATTTGAACGTATCTCCAATAACAAGTACGACAAGGATACTCTCATTCCCAGCGTTCTGTGAGTTATATATTCAGTTTGTTTCTTTTCTTTTCTTTTCATATATATATTTCGGTCGCTGTCGCAGTCTCTTTCTGTGTGTGTGTGTGTGTGTGTGATTGTGAGTGTGTGTAAGTGAATGCTGTACCCATTGAACCAAATTGAACTAACCTGCTTCCATTATTCAAGATTTACACTTATCTCTCATCTCATTTCATCTCATAGGAATGGATGCTAACCTCAAAAGACTGGAACTTGTAATCCTTGTGTTCTGGTAATTCCACTTTTTTACGATCTACCAGTGCAACAAGAGACTCTTTTTGTGCTTTGCCTGTTTCGGTTCTCAGTTTGTTCCGGTGCAGTTGCGAACTATGGCAAAATGAATGCATGGCGTTGGAATAGATGGAATTGGAACACGTCTAACTCCTACAGCGTGCCGTGCAATGAAGATTACTTTGATATGATAGGAACTGAAGCAATTTCAATCAAATTGGTTTACAACTTGTGAACAACTTTTGAATTTGATTTTGTATAATATTTTTTATTTTAAAGCATCTAAATGAAAGTATAAATATATTCCAAATTTGCATTCCTACCAGCTACGCGTCCTTTTTATTTTTTGTTTATATAATACAGACAATCGGGCTTCTCTAAAAGAAAATACACGGCAGCAGACTAATTTCATGTTTTATTTCACTATTTTCAATTAGGCGTAGAGCTAACGTATAAATATAGATATAGAAAGGACCGAAACAGGCGAGTCTCGTGTAAACATAAAACTGTTATCTAGTAAATAAACAAGTTGTGTTTGTTTCTGTATGTGTGTGTGTGATTTTAAAGTGAATTTAAGGTATCTTAGTCCTCTTTAAAAAATTGTTATTTAAGATTCTTGTTTTTTTTAGACATTTTGTGCCTGTCTCTGTACAAATGGGAGATTACACATGGAGTATATATATAATTTTTTTTTTTTTTTGGTTGGACTACGAGTACGTGTACAAGTTGGAGCTATATGAATAGCGTTATAAATAGTCGGTTGTTGCACTCACCTCAGATCCTTAGCATGTTTGGCACGGGTGCACGCGTGTCACACACACATGCGTGCCGTTTAGACTGTCTGATCATAATGTTCATTTTTTTTTATAGATTATTGAAATGTGTTATTATTATTTTATTTTGGAGTACCTCGATGCTGCATGGAGTATGGTGATGGTGGGAGAGGGGCGTGGCACTTGGCCAGAGACGTTGATGTTGTTGTTGT
The DNA here is from genome assembly GCA_030914335.1 of Drosophila borborema. Lineage (NCBI taxonomy): Eukaryota > Metazoa > Arthropoda > Insecta > Diptera > Drosophilidae > Drosophila > Drosophila borborema. Next base: position 12,183,757 of record JAUESP010000307.1, read on the forward strand.
TGCTGTTGTTGTGTAGTATCTTCAGCTAACTTTGCATTTGCGGCGTTTCATTAACAAGAGTTTCTTATTATGCTTTTTTGATTTGTATTTTTCTTTTCTTTTCTTTTCCTTTATCATAGGTTGTTGCAGTTTTTGCTTCGTATGTTAGCTGTTGCTCTTTGTTGTTGCTGTTGTTATTATTGTATTGATTATATCCTAGTAACGGCTGCGACTGCGACTGCGACCATGCCGCTCCCGACTGTCGTGGCGATAATGATGATTGTGACTGCTGCGTCGACTGCTGCTGCTGCTGCTGTTGTGGCTGCCGCTGCGCGAATACGAATGGCCATGATGCGATTTATGATGATCTGTGCAAAAGGGTCGAATTAGAGTTAGTAATGCAAATTTAACAAATTATAAAGCTGAAATTGAAACTAAATAACTGTGCCGTGCGCAAACTTACGATGCCGCCTGTCCGACGATTGACGATTGGGCGGATAGTCACGACCGCGTTCCCGATAGTCGCGCTGATCGCTGCACGAATGCAAGTGCAAAAGCAGTACATAGAAAGAGAGAGAGAGAGAGAGAGATATATATATATGAATATATATATACATATATATAAATGTATAGATGCTTTACCGCCTGCTCTCGTAGCTGTTGTGAAAACGTTGCACACGATCATCACGTCGCCTACGCTCCTCCTCTTCGTGCTCCTTTTGACGACGCTCATTGATCTCGGCGACAGCATTGCGCAGTTTAGAGTAGCCCAAATGCTGCTTGCCCATCAGATGATCCTCGATGCGCTGCTGTGCATCGCCCACAATGAGAAAGGCACCGCATATTTCGCACACCTTCATTTGTTTCTCGGACAGCACTTCGTGCGACCAATTCGCCACTGATTGTTTGCCGTCGGCCTTGTCATCGGCTGAGGGGGACACGGCTCCTGCGGTGCTAATTGTGGGCGATGCACCTTCGCCTGATGCCGTGGTTGGTATTGCTTTTGCCTCATCGACGATTTCCTTCACTTCTTTGCCATCGAGCGCATTCGTATCGCTGGCTACGTTTTCTATGTTGGCGACAGGACTAGCAAGTGGCGGCTGTTCCAGATTTCCGGCTTCAGTCGCGTTTAGTGTTGGTGTGGTGGGAGTGGTTACAGCTGTCGTTGCTGTTACTGTTGGTGTTGGCGGAGGCGCACGCAGTTTGTGATAGCTTTTAATGTGCGCCTCATACTGCTGAGTCAACGTTTCCTTCTCCTCCTTGAGCTCCTCGCACAGGGCCATCAGATCCTGCGCCTGATCCACATCGCCGCGTATGCCCGCCTCCTCAGCCTCGGCCATCAGTTTGTTGATGCGTGCGCTTAGATTGTTCAGATGCTCCTGCTGCTTGGCCGCTTGCGACATTGTGCCCGACGGATGGTCACGCTGCATCAGCTGCAGACGCTGTTTGCCCTTCTGTATCTTCCGATCGACATCGTGCAGCATTACATTGCAGAACCGCAGAAACTCATCCTCCGTATGTCGTTTGCGCTGCGACGGCCGCGCCTCTTCATACAAATGTTTCGCCTCCTCGTCATGGATGCGTGCGCAAGGACCCAAATCCGCACGAGTATTAATAAATAGATCGTGCGGACAGAATTTCACATTGTAGAATTGACAAAACTGAAAAAGCAGAACAAATTAATATCCATCGTATAAATAAATATAATACCTTAGATGTAATTCTGTGCTGGCATATATATTTGAAATTTAAACTGTTTACAAATATTAAATTATTACAAATGGAATTGAAGAAAATCTGTCTAATTTCAGTTACACAGAATTTGTGCACCTGAAGGAATGTAAACAAAGTTGAGTTGCGCTACCGAAAGCATAATTAGATCGTACCACAACTTTCGCTATGCAGTGTGCGTAGCCGGCAATAAAAATGCAATTAAAATCATCATAAATAGGTGAAGCGGCAATTGACTTTGCCAAGAAATGCGATTATATCATACTATGGACATCTATTATAATCATGCCTATATTATGCATAATCTGGTTGAGACTTACCTCTGGATCTTCCCAATTGACCGCTTGCCCAGCCTCAGATGGGTGCAAATTTCGATTGCGACCCATTAGCTCATCGAGCATTTGTCTGGCAGCGTCCACCATTTTAGCTGTATGTGTGTGTACTATGTGTATGTGTATGTGTATGTGTGTTTGTGTGTGTGTGTATTAGGTGAACTGCTGCTGCTGCTGTTGCAGACTGGCTTAAATCAGACGACAGTCGCAGGTGTTGTGCAAACTTCGTTGCTAATATTGTGCTAATGTAGCGCGCGTTTATTAAACTTATTCCATCGAATTGATTCCACTGAGTATATTCCTCGTTGATCCAATTCCGGGATCAATAATTCCCTAGTCAGCTCACACGCGTTAGCGATGGGAACTTACACAAAAATCCACCGTCAAAATAGCAATTATCGCATTGTATTGTAATATTGCCAGACAGTTTGACGATGGCAATGTATTTCCTCGCGCTCGTGACTATCGATACGTTTTTAATTTAAATCAAGTAATAGCAATACAGTATTGATGATAACAATATTTAATATAAATAAATATAAACTGAATATGTAATTGAATTCTTAAAATGAGCGCAACAAGCACACACACACATCCATTTACGCAAAGCGATTATAGAGTAGTTCAACTATCGATACTTCACATAAAGCTGCTGACAGCGCGAATGTCAAAAAAGGCGCGAAAATTGGCACATAGAAAACACGCAGTAAATAGCATCAGAGTCGGTACACAATTTTTCGCGCATTTCAGAGTTATTTGTTGTGAAAGAATTAAACGAAATGGATGTTGCGGATGCACAAATCGGTCAGCTGCGTGTCAAGGACGAAGTTGGCATTCGTACCCAAAAACTCTTCCAAGATTTTCTGGAGGAATTCAAAGAGGATGGAGAAATTAAATATACACGCCCTGCCGCCAATCTCGAGTCGCCCGATCGCTGCACACTGGAAGTGAGCTTCGAAGATGTGGAGAAATATGATCAGAATCTAGCTACGGCCATTATTGAGGAATATTATCATGTGTATCCGTTTCTCTGTCAATCCGTATCCAACTACGTGAAGGATCGCATCGGCCTGAAGACCAACAAAGATTGTTATGTGGCCTTCACGGAGGTGCCGACGCGGCATAAGGTGCGCGATCTCACGACCTCAAAAATTGGCACACTCATCCGCATCTCCGGCCAGGTGGTTCGCACACATCCCGTCCATCCGGAGCTTGTGTCCGGCACCTTCATGTGCCTCGACTGCCAAACGGAAATCAGGAATGTGGAGCAGCAATTCAAGTTCACCAATCCGACCATTTGTCGCAATCCCGTGTGCGCAAATCGCCGTCGTTTCATGCTGGATGTGGAGAAGTCACTCTTCCTCGACTTCCAGAAGATTCGCATCCAGGAGACGCAGGCGGAGCTGCCACGCGGTTGCATACCTCGCGCCGTCGAGATCATCTTACGATCCGAACTGGTGGAGACGGTGCAGGCTGGTGATCGTTACGATTTCACCGGCACCCTGATTGTGGTGCCGGATGTGAGCGTGTTGAGCACGCCCGGCACCAGAGCTGAAATGGGCTCCCGCCACAAACCAGGCGAGGGCGGCGACGGCATCACAGGACTCAAGGCTCTGGGCGTGCGAGAGCTCAATTATCGCATGGCCTTCCTCGCATGCAGCGTACAGGCGACTACCGCACGCTTTGGCGGCACGGATCTGCCCATGTCCGAGGTGACGGCAGAGGACATGAAGAAGCAGATGACCGATGCAGAGTGGCAAAAGATCTACGAGATGTCCAAAGATCGCAATCTCTATCAGAATCTGATCAGCAGCCTCTTCCCCTCGATCTATGGCAATGATGAAGTGAAGCGCGGCATACTACTGCAGCTCTTCGGAGGCGTGGCCAAGACCACCACGGAGAAGACTTCGCTGCGTGGCGACATAAACGTTTGCATTGTCGGCGATCCGAGCACAGCCAAATCGCAGTTCCTCAAGCAAGTCTCCGATTTCTCGCCGCGCGCCATCTACACCTCGGGCAAGGCATCCTCCGCAGCGGGTCTCACTGCCGCCGTGGTACGTGACGAGGAGAGCTTCGATTTTGTGATTGAGGCGGGCGCCTTGATGTTGGCAGACAATGGAATCTGTTGCATTGATGAGTTCGACAAGATGGATCAGCGTGATCAAGTGGCCATACACGAGGCCATGGAACAGCAAACCATATCGATAGCTCGCGCCGGTGTTCGAGCCACACTGAATGCACGTACATCCATTCTGGCCGCTGCGAATCCCATCAACGGACGCTACGATCGCTCCAAGAGTCTTCAGCAGAATATTCAGCTGTCGGCTCCGATTATGTCGCGTTTCGATCTGTTCTTCATTTTGGTGGACGAGTGCAACGAGGTGGTAGACTACGCCATTGCACGGAAGATCGTCGATCTGCACTCGAACATTGAGGAGTCGGTGGAGCGAGCGTACACGCGGGAGGAGGTGCTGCGCTATGTGACATTCGCACGCCAATTCAAACCGATCATTGGCACGGAGGCGGGCAAGATGCTCGTGGAGAACTATGGGCATTTGAGGCAGCGCGACACCGGCTCCTCGGGTCGCAGCACCTGGCGCATAACCGTGCGCCAACTGGAGTCGATGATACGGCTTAGCGAGGCCATGGCTAAGCTGGAGTGCTCCAATCGAGTGCTTGAGCGCCATGTGAAGGAGGCATTCCGTTTGCTCAACAAATCCATTATTCGTGTCGAACAGCCGGACATTCACCTGGACGATGATGAGCCTCTGGATGCAGACGATGGCATAGAGCACGATATTGACATGGAGAACAATGGTGCGGCCGCCAATATAGATGCTGACGCCCTAGAAACCTCGGGTAGTGCTGTCCAAAAGAAGAAGTTCACGCTATCCTTCGAGGACTATAAGAATCTGTCCACCATGCTGGTGCTGCACATGCGTAGCGAGGAGGCCCGCTGCGAGGTGGAGGGCACTGATACAGGCATGCGACGAAGCGATGTTGTCACCTGGTATCTTGAGCAGGTGGCTGAACAAATTGAGTCCGAGGATGAGCTCATCTCAAGAAAGAACCTCATCGAAAAGCTAATCGATCGCCTCATCTATCACGATCAGGTTATCATACCTCTGAAAACCACCAATCTGAAGCCCTTCTCCAAGAGCCCCAGAGCATCATTTGTCGATGATGAGCTGGAAAACGATCCGCTCCTTGTGGTCCATCCCAATTACATAGTGGAGTAAGCTCCAATAACTGTCCTGCTCTACAATCATTCACACATTTATTTCTTTTCATTCATAGTTGAGTTTGTCCGTGTTTTTATTTCTTCTATTTACTATATATTCCATATTTACAGCTAATTTGTCTAAAAGCATTGTTTTAGGTTAGGTTTCATCTATTTTATAAGAACTAACATTAAGAATTAAATGTAATTTAATTTAATTTGACATTTAAATGATATAGAAGTATAATCTTAAGCCGTACAAATGTCTAAACTTTCAAATTTATGCATTCATACATAATTTTTTTTTATATTTAAACTTTTGTAGATTATAACGTGAACAATAAAAATATATTTTCTTGAATCTAAAAATATTCAAATTACCATCTATCGATATATTAATCATTCCATAGCTTTTCCACTTGCTGCCAAGAACAGGTTCACGAACTGCACAAAAAGGAGCGCAGGATCAAATAGTGAAGCGAATCCCAAGTATATCGATTCATTTGCACTGCAGCCCAGAATCTGACCAGCTTTTGGGGTAAAAAAATAACGGAACTACACACATTTCGATTGTTTGTTTTTTTTTTTTAATTGTACATATGCGTTGGTAAATTGCCTAATTTATGACAATGGCGGAGCAAAACAAGAAATAGAAAACTACACACAAAGCTTCTGTCCGCCTTGGCATCCCTAACGTTCAAAGGTGTAGTGTGTGACGCCGTCAGCGGGATATTGCTTGGCGGCCACTGGCCGATACATTTTCTTGTCCTCGAGCCAATAGTATAGAGCAAAGCAGCCACCCATGACGCCAGCGAAGCACAAAACGTAGTAGCTAGTGCTGTAGCGGGGATAAGTGGGCTGCGAGTAGCGATCCTCACTATACAAATCATGATCCGCTGAGATCTACAAGAAAGCAAATATATATATATAATCAGTATTCTCTTAGTTATAACTAAAGAAACTTACTGGCTCATTGAAGTTGCGTTTGATCTCGGGATAGTCATAAGGATAGTAGGTATCTTTACTCTCTACACCAAGGCCGCCGCCAACTTTTGGATAATCGCCAAAGCCCAGGCCATTATCCGCGTAGGGTTTGTACTCCTCGGGCAGCAGATAATATTTCTTGGCCGCTGCCTCGCGTTCCTTTTGGGTTTTAGGGTATGGTCCCGGCTTGTAGTCCTTATTCCAGCCGGCAACTGTAAGTAGAGCGACAAATGCAATTGTTAATAGCCCGTTCGCAAAAGTTACGTAAACAAAACAGAAACTTCAGCAAAATGCACTTACGATTGCGGGCAATCTGAACCTGCAGAGCTGGATTGACAGCGCTCAGTTTCTTGACCAGAGGTAGAGATTTCATTAACGCAGACATTGTGTAGGCAATGGCGTTAGATGCTCCTCAATTTACAATTTATGCACACCAATTTTTTTGCTCGCCTCGCAGCAACTCGGCAGACGGCAGTCACAGCTGATGCTTAGAGGTGAGCGATAACACTACTATAACTGCTCACTACGATTAATGTGTTTATCGATATATACTGGGAATCAATCGCCTATCGCACTTATTGTTATTGTTGTGTTGCGTGCCTGATCCCCGCCAGTTGGAGAGCGAGTGAAATATACGCGGCTTTATTCTGTTTGGCATCTGCTGTATTTAACTATTTATACATATTCATTATAAAATGGTGTTACCGCTTTTGCAACGCTCTACGCTTCGTGGCGTTCAACAGTTGACCAAGCCATGGGCGAGCGCAGCGTGCAGTCTTCGCATGGTAAGGAGATTTATCGTGGAGTGTGCGCGCTTATGTAATTTTACATTTTAGTTTTTGCCTGCACTGCCCCTTTTGGCAAACTTTTAATACCCGAGTGCAACACTCAAGAGCCTTGAGCAGAAAACAAACCTCTCTAAAATAAACACACACACATTGCAGTTATTTCCAATTGGAATCATCATTGTGGCAATTGCCGGCATTTCATAATCAAGTATACTATGCAAATGTGGGGTGATTATATGAGATGCTACACTGATAATGAGACAAATTGGTGGAGGAGAGGCTGGCTATGAATTAAACCCATCGTTTTAGTTTTGTTACTCTTTCGCAACAAGTTCAACAAGTTTCACACAAGTCCAACAAGATGCAAGTGCGTTATGTGGAACACATTTACTGTTTTGTCCGATTGGATATTCGAATTACCAACTGGAACTTAGAGTGAGAGTTTCAAACAAGGATTCAGCTTGAAATTTGTTGCAAATAATTTAAGTATAACTTTATTGCATATGATTACTCAAAATGCAATGGACCATGAAGCGAAGAGAGCTTGCAGATTTGGCATTATTACTTACCATATCCAGGCAACTGATTAGCTTGAATGTATCTTATATTGCAAATGTCTTTACCAACAAAGTCTTATAAGATATGCAGAACACAATTACAGCTTGAAGAAATAAGTTTTTATAGGGTATTTTTGGGTAAATAATCATTTCATTGAATACAATTTTACACGCATAGAATATATTTACATACATATTCTAGATTTTAAAAGCTCGGCTTAACAACCATAATGTACATACATATGTATATATGTGCATATTACATATTTTGAGAACTCGCCTTGTCCATAAACTAAAAAAAAAAAGTCAATTATTCAGGTTTTTTGACAATGAAAACCGGTTAATTGTTTTTAGTTGACGTTCTAATTGGAATTCTATTATCACATAACTGTGCGAACTCTATCTAGCCTCTCATCCACACTGCTTGACATCCACTAACTACCGTTGGACGTTAGCGCCGCTTCTGCTCTGCTCTAATCTTCCACATTTGAATTGTTTTTTTTTACTCGATTGTCTTATGTTTAGCACTTGTGGGTTATGGCTTGTTTACATATTACGGGTCTATAAAGTATAAATCTCGTACCCACACACACATGTAAGCAGATTAGCTCACAATAAAAAAAAATGCACACATACGCAGGCAAACAGGCATAAATTGCGCTGAGCAGCAAAAAGCGCGCCCCGTGGGTCGCAATCCCCTTTTTCGGTATAGGCGCACTTTCAATGCTCTACAGGAGTCGATTAATGAGTTTGAAAAGCACATGGCTAGAGGAATAAAAATCACTCATTTCAAAGCCAAAGCAGTCTTTCAGTTACGTCATTAAGTTCAGTTCAAGTTCAATTGAATAGGTCATTCATGAACCGTGCTCAATGAACAATTAACTGTATATCCTTGCTGAGCTGCTGCGTAAATGAACGAATGAGCAAAATTATGAATCAAAATTGAGCTTCCTCATAGCAATTGAACTAGTTTGGCCAACGCTCGTGTGAACTTTTGAATTACATTTAAGGACAGTTATTTGAGGAATTCAACAGAAGTTGCCAACTGTAGTGTAAGGCATCTGCGAATCATGCTGGCCCAACCCAAACAACACGCCTTACTTGCTGAGCTTGTTCTTCTTGCTTTGATTTTTCGCCACTGTCCGCATTTTGCTGTTGTCGACTTATCTGATTCGCCAGTCATCCGACGGAGCCGCTGGTGAACGGAATCGTTTAATTACGAGTAGCTAATTCAAACAAAATGGTCAGCCACCTTGATTACATACATACAAATGTGTTTTTATATAAATATGTATACCCTTATATATATATATATATATATATATATATATCCTCTTTCTTTTGCAGGCGTCGCAGGAGTTTCGCGTGGAGAGCGACACCTTTGGCGAGCTGAAGGTGCCCGCTGATAAATATTATGGCGCCCAGACAATGCGCTCTCAGATTAACTTTCCTATTGGCGGACCCACCGAACGCATGCCGGCAAGCATTTGAATAATATTACTTAATCGTTAAGCTAATCACTAATAGTGAGTTCGCAACAGAAACCCGTTGTCCAGGCTATGGGCATCTTGAAGAAGGCCGCTGCAGAGGTCAACAAAGAGTTTGGCCTCGACCTGAAGGTCAGCGAGGCCATCTCGAAGGCCGCTGACGATGTGATCTCTGGCAAGCTATACGACGATCACTTTCCCCTAGTCATCTGGCAGACGGGCTCTGGCACCCAGAGCAACATGAATGTCAACGAGGTGTGTCCACTTGTTAACCATAATCCTGTATTCTTGGCTCATCTATTTGGTCATACATTTATCAGGTCATCAGCAATCGCGCCATTGAGTTGATGGGCGGAAAGCTGGGCTCCAAGACGCCCGTGCACCCGAACGATCATGTGAACAAGTCGCAGAGCTCCAACGACACCTTCCCCACGGCCATTCACATCTCGGTCGCTCTGGAGTTGAACAACAATCTAAAGCCGGCGATTAAGACGCTGCACGATGCGCTGGCCGCCAAGTCGAATGAGTTCAAGGATATCATCAAGATCGGCCGCACCCACACCATGGACGCTGTGCCCCTGACCCTTGGCCAGGAATTCAGCGGCTATGCCCAGCAGCTGGCCTACGCTCTGGAACGCATCGATGCCTGCCTGCCCCGTGTCTACGAGCTGGCTCTGGGCGGCACTGCCGTCGGCACTGGTCTGAACACGCGCAAGGGTTTCGCCGAGAAGTGCGCTGCCAAAATTGCCCAACTAACTGGACTGCCCTTTGTCACTGCCCCCAACAAGTTCGAGGCTCTAGCTGCACGCGATGCCATGGTTGAGGTGCATGGCGTACTGAACACCATTGCTGTCAGCCTGATGAAGATTGCCAATGATATCAGATTTCTGGGCTCGGGACCACGTTGCGGCTTGGGTGAGCTCTCACTGCCAGAGAACGAGCCGGGCAGCTCCATAATGCCGGGCAAGGTGAATCCCACACAGTGCGAATCACTGACGATGCTCTCCGCCCAGGTGATGGGCAACCAAGTGGCCGTCACTATCGGCGGCGCCAATGGACACTTCGAGCTGAACGTGTTCAAGCCACTGATCGTATCCAATGTGCTGCGCTCCATTCGCCTGCTCTGTAAGTAACGATACAAGCTATCCCAAGCAGATCTAATCCATTTGTTTTTCCTTCTCACCTTGCAGCCGATGGCAGTCGCACCTTCACGGCCAACTGTGTGAACGGCATCCAGGCGAACAAGGACAACATTGCCAAGATAATGAATGAGTCTTTGATGCTGGTGACAGCCCTCAATCCGCACATTGGCTACGATAAGGCCGCCAAGATTGCGAAGACAGCGCACAAGAACGGCACCACATTGAAGGAGGAGGCCATCAATCTGGGCTACCTGACGGAGCAGCAGTTCAACGAGTGGGTGCGACCAGAACAGATGTTGGGACCCAAATAGATATTGATCCAACCACATTCAATTTTAGCGAAAAGTCGACTTTGTCTTAACTGTCAGAATATATTTGAAAGCTAGACGGCATACATATATCCGAACTGTTCAGTCTCACTCCGGAAATCAAATAAAAAGCATCTTTTTTTTTCGTCTTGAACATAAACTTTATGAAAAGAAACGAATAGATTTTGCATTTGAATTTTTACCAAAATTATCAATTGAAAGAAACACTTGGTCGAAATGTTCTGCAAAAGGCGTAACCTGCTGTGCCCACCGCATATGTTCGTGAAGAGCTGGCATCATCATTTGGCCACGACGCTCTCGCTGCAAAATAAATCAAAGGGCGTAAGTTGTGTGACCTCTGTTCTGCTAAAGCATCCAGCTGACTGCCATCTGATTCGTTATCATCCTTTTGCAGGATGAAAAGTTTCGCGTGGAGAAGGACACCTTTGGCGAGCTAAAGGTTCCAGCGGATCGGCTCTATGGCGCGCAGACTATGCGCTCGGTGCTCAATTTCCCAATAGGCAGCATTGGCGAACGTATGCCGGTAATTATACTCTTGCCTTTGCTTCTCAAGCTCCCTCTTCCACCTTCTCTCTGACAACAATCGCAATCATATCAAATCAATTCCTCTTCAACAGAAACCCGTCGTTCAGGCCATGGGAATTCTAAAGAAGGCCTGTGCAAATGTCAATAAAGAGTTCGGCATGGATGCCAACATAGCGGATGCTGTATCCGCCGCCTGCGATGAGGTCATCTCTGGCGAATTCTATACACAAGGTCATTTCCCGCTGGTCATCTGGCAGACGGGCTCCGGCACACAGACGAACATGAACACAAACGAGGTGATTAGCAATGCAGCCATCAAGGCACTGGGCGGCGAACTCGGGTCTAAGAAGCCCGTGCATCCCAACGATCACGTGAACAAGTCGCAGAGCTCCAACGACACCTTTCCTGCTGCCTCGCACATCTCGGTGGCTTTGGAGCTTAATAGGCGTCTTATACCAGCCATTTCGTATCTGCGGGATGCATTGCATTGCAAGGCTGTCGAGTACAAGGATATCATTAAGATCGGGCGCACCCATCTGATGGACGCCGTGCCCATGACGCTGGGCCAGGAGTTCAGCGGCTATGCCCAGCAGCTGACGAATGGGCTAGCACGTATCGATGCGTGTCTGCCGCGTGTCTATGAGCTAGCCCTGGGCGGCACAGCCGTGGGCACTGGACTCAATACGCCTAAGGGCTTTGCCGAGAAGGTATCGGCGCGCATTGCCGAGCTGACCTGCCTTCCCTTTGTCACAGCGCCCAATTTCTTTGAAGCTCTAGCTGCACGCGATGCCATGGTCGAGGTTCATGGTGCACTGAATACTATTGCCGTCAGTCTTATGAAGATTGCCAATGATATACGGTTCTTAGGTTCGGGACCGCGTTGCGGTCTGGGTGAGCTTTCGCTTCCAGAGAACGAGCCGGGCAGCTCCATAATGCCGGGAAAGGTAAATCCCACACAGTGCGAATCCTTGACTATGATATGTGCCCAGGTGATGGGTAACCAGGTGGCAGTAACAGTAGGTGGAGCCTTTGGTCACTTCGAACTCAACGTATTTAAACCTTTAATTGTGTCCAATGTGCTGCGCTCTATACGCTTGCTTGGTGAGTAACCAGGTGGAGGTTATCATCTGCAGGCATATAAACATATTCTCTTTGCAGCGGATGGTGGCGTCAATTTTAGCAAAAACTGTGTGGAAGGCATTGAACCGAACCATGAGCGCATTGCCAAGATCATGAACGAGTCTCTGATGCTGGTAACGGCTCTTAATCCGCATATCGGATATGATAAGGCCGCCTCAATAGCCAAGACGGCGCATAAGAATGGTACCACACTTAAACAAGAGGCACTCAAAGCTGGCATTACCGAGGAACAATTTAAGGAATGGGTTGACCCTAAGAAGATGTTGGGTCCCAAGTAAATGTATCATTTTTATCGAGTACTTTTAAATTTGAATAAAATATCTGACTGAGAACATATCGATTCGATCGCCTAACATTTTGTATTTTTAACTATCGATTAGGCAAAAGCAATATCATCTATCGATTGTATTTTAGTACAACTCTGTGCAACAAACCGACAGCTGTTTGTGTTTGTGTTTGTGAACTTCGTCTTATTATTATAAAAATTAACCAAAAATCGAACTCGGGTGCAAAAACAAATTATAATTTTGGCTCTGTTTTATTTTATTAGTTTAGTTTAACGTTTCGCACTGCAATATATATGGGCTATAGGTGAAATCAACCTATGGTATTTGTGATTATCTAATTTGCAACCACAAAGCAACAACAATTAATAATATCGATGTTCAACTAACTTTTAACAAGTAAACGTATATAAATAGTAAACAAAAATAAATAGACACGACCAGTCCAAAACGACTACGATCGTCTAGTGACAACCGGAAAGGCAGTCAACAAGGCGAGTTAAATTTAAAAAATTATCCGTTTCTGACCATAGAACAAAATCGAAACTTCCATACACATTGTAGAAAAAAAATATTAAGAACAGGCTTAAGAACATTTCAATTTGGAAACCATAACTATTTGACTGTGTAGATATGTGCATACGTATATATTTCTAATAAAAAAAATAAAAAAAACATAATTTAAAAAACAAAAAACAGCATTGTCGGCAGCTATTTCTACGACGCAATACCAAAAAAAAAAAAGGCAAACAATCGTCTGAAGAGGGAGACAACGATCGATATATCGATAGCTGGCGATCATACCTGAAACGCATGACAAAAGGTGGCGCCGCAGTCGTAAACAGCGACAAGGACAAAAAAAGCGTAGAACGAATATAATTAAAAGGTGAGCTCATTTAGAACTTACAAAACAATACATTTACCTCTATCTCTCTTTCACTCTACAGACTTTTCGCTCCGTTACTGTCACACAGTGCGGTGTTGTTGTTTGTGGGAGTAACAACAACAAGAGCCACAATAAGACCGAACTGCTGTTGGTAAAATGTCTGTAAGACTGTTAACCGTGCGACTGGTTAAACATGGTCGCTACGTTTTGCGCAGCTATTGGAATCGTGAAATACACTCCAACATTTTGGAACAAAGCCAGTTAAAGACACGCAGCAAGCGAGGCTTTCCCCTATCATCCGTCAATGTTTTGCGGGTGAGTGAGTAGTGCGTATGATGATCTCTTTATATTTTTTGCCTGAGATGGCATTTTGCCCATTGCATATCCTCAATCGTACACTGAGCGAGATAGCAATAGACAAGAGAAATGCTTAATTTATGCTAGGGATGACTTTTGCCAATGCACAACAATATTTCGATATATTGCATATGCTTGTTAGTAAACAAACAACACTTCCAAGAGCGAGATCGAAATAGAGATGAGATAGCAAAGAGTGGAGTTAAAATAATAATTGGATATGCATTTGAAGCACTGCAAAGAGCGAGGCTCCAATTGATGTGAGAGAGAGAGAAGCTGAACTCCAAATTGGAATAAGTTCTGACTGCACTTGCAGTAAAGAGCGAGACAGACATACGAGATGAGCGAGAGCAGTTTAACTTCTAATTGGAATGCTAATTAGTAAGAAAAAAAGTTCGCATTGCAGATGTCATCCTAGTATAATTTGAACATCGAAATGTTTGTTTTGAATTTCGCATATTTTTTAATTTTATTCTCTTTTTCTTTGGCTTTTTTAGAACTCTGCCGCACCACAACCGGCGGTAAATGTTGTGCCACGATGCAACCCGGCAGCCAGCGCAGCGGCGTCCAGTCAGGCGGCCAGCGGACTCTTTCGCTTTGGCCAGCATGCACGCAAGCTGTTCATTGATAATATACTGAGTCGTGTGACCACCAACTACTCTGAAGAGCTGCGTCAGCGTGCGACACGCAAATTATTTTATGGCGATTCGGCACCATTTTTTGCTCTAATTGGCGTCAGTCTGGCCACCGGTGCGGGTGTGCTGAGCAAAGAAGATGAACTGGAGGGCGTTTGCTGGGAGATACGCGAGGCAGCTAGCCGCTTACAGGCAGATTGGAATCGTGATGAGATATCCGAGACATTGAACAGCAATTTTAATATTGATAATTTGGAAGTGGGTCCGCCCATAGCCAAAGGCTGTGCCGCTGTTGTTTATGCGGCCAATTTCAAGGAGAATCCCATTACCCAGCAATACCCTAAAACATCCAGTGATGCTGCAGTGCACCCAACTGTGGCCAAACCCATGCCCAGCCCGAGCTCAACATCATGGAATCATGAACTGATGTCACCGCTACAAAATATGTCCCGTTTCGTACACAACTTTGGCGGCTCCGTTGACAACATTTACAACTATAGCCAGCCAACTGCTGCTGCCGCTTTCGTAGATGGTCAAACTCAGATGTCAAAGCAGCAGCAAGAGGAACAGCAGCCGCAGCAACAGCAACTGCAACAGGAACAGCCTCCACAGTCAGCTGCTTACGGTCAAGACGAACAGCCACAACAAATTCATGCAGAAAACGAATCCATTGAGCGTTATCCCCTTGCCTTAAAGATGATGTTCAACTATGATATACAAAGCAACGCTTTGTCCATACTACGCGCCATGTACAAGGAGACGGTGCCTGCACGTCAGCGACGCATGAACGCCAGCGCCGAGGAATGGGAGCGACTGTTGCAGCATCAGACCTTGACGTTGCCACCGCATCCGAATGTCGTCTGCATGTTCGGTTTCTTTTGTGATGAGGTGCGCAACTTCTCCGACGGCCACATACTCTATCCAATTGCCCAGCCGCAGCGCATCAACCCGCAAGGCTATGGCCGCAATATGTCACTATATTTGCTAATGAAGCGTTACGATTATAGCCTGCGCGGCCTTCTCGACACCACCGAGCTGAGCACACGCACTAAAATCCTGCTACTGGCCCAAATGCTGGAGGCCGTCACACATCTCAGCCGGCATGGCATCGCCCATCGTGATCTTAAGTCCGACAATGTGCTCATCGAGCTGCAATCATCCCCGCACGATCCATCATCGGCATCTTCAGCGGCGCCACTGCTGGTGCTGTCCGATTTTGGGTGCTGTCTGGCGGACAAGGTGCACGGATTGCGTCTGCCCTATGTAGCCAACGATATAGATAAGGGTGGCAATGCGGCGCTGATGGCGCCCGAGATCTTCAATACACAGCCGGGACCTTTCGCTGTGCTCAACTACAGCAAGGCTGATCTGTGGGCGTGCGGCGCATTGGCCTACGAGATCTTTGGCCAACCGAATCCCTTCTATTCGGCCAGCGCCGGCATGGCACGCGCCCAAGGCGAGCTCACCTATTCGCTAAGGAACAGCGATTATCGGCACGAGCAGCTGCCGCCGCTGTGCGATGACTGCCCGCCGCTGATGCAGCAGCTCATCTACAATATACTTAATCCAAATCCGTCGAAGCGCGTCAGTCCCGACATTGCGGCCAATGTGATGCAGCTGTTTCTCTGGGCGCCATCCAAGTGGCTCAAGGCGGGCGGCATGCCCACCAGCCCCGAAGTGAGTGAACTGCTCATTAAGCCAGCAATTTATCATTGGTTACAATATTGATTTTCTCACTTTTGCAGATCCTTCAGTGGCTTCTCTCCCTGACCACCAAGATCATGTGCGAGGGTCGTCCACAGCATGGCAACAGCAACAGCAGGAACAGCAGCGTTCAGTCGAGCGGTCGGCACGCCTATGTGGAGTATTTGCTCATCTGCAGCTTCCTGGTGCGTGCGCGACTGCGACGCATTCGTGGCGCTCTCAATTGGATACAAAATGTGGTCGCTGCGTAAACCCCGGCCTCCAATTTATATGGTAGAATGGATGGACATATTTATTGAAAGGAAACGTTGTTAACTTACATCTTGTTACTTGCCGCGAGGTGAAGAAAATCAAAAAAACAAAAAAAAAAATAGATAAAGCGTGTGATACCTATTATATATACATATATATATACGCATACATATAGCTTGTTATATGTATATATATGGATATATATATATATATGCTTACATACATACATATTTTATAAAAATTACAAAATTAGCCGCATATAACTGATGAACGTTTTTTATTTTTTTAGAATTTTACATTAATGTAAACATATTGGTAAATGTATCATGTCTTGCAGCTACATATCCTCTGAGTCTAGCTAAATATCTTTCAGATATTTAGCTCTATAATAATGGGTAATTGGGTAATTGAACTATTAATCCATGGTAGCCATATAGATGAGCAATCCCATTAGATCCTGTGTTTCGTCCAAATGTTTTTTGATGTTAGCGAAATTTGGGTTTACCGGCGACATTTCAACGAGCGAGATGTGTGTGTGCTTAACTTGGATGATGATCGAAAAGCCCTTGCCAAAATCGATGGAAAACAATATCTTAGTTGGATCTTCCACAGCGACGACATTGCACCCGAGATGGCAAAGTTTTTGATTCAGCATATCCATAAAGATAACCCAATACTTTTCGCCTAAAGTAAAAAAATTGAGCCGATTTACATATACATACATATACAATATATAAAGATAAAGAAAGTATGTCTTACGCACCAAGATTGTCGACTTCGGTTTCAGTCTCCTGCTGGCCAATTGAGATGTTCTTCAAGTCAAGAGATAATTTATTTAGTTTCTCCTCGAGAATGGCTGGATCCGTGTTGTGGGCTGCAATTGCCGCGTCAATTTCAGCCATTGCTTTTTGGACTTCGGCCAGTGCATTGCCCAACAAGCTCAATTCGTTTTCAACATTTTTCAAATTATTTGATTCAATAGCCATTTTGAAGCAAACGAGAGAAAAAACTGTAAAGACAAATGAGCTGCGTTTGAGTAGAAAAGCGATAACTTTCAGGATGTCAAATCAATTTATCGAGTCAGTATTTTTTGAATACTCTTTCAAACGGTTGCAAAAAAATAACGCAACAATAGTAATGGCAAATTGAATATGCCATTCTTGACATCCTGTTGACAACTAAATGGAATGTCATCCTTGATTTAATGCCCCGTCACTTATTCGTTGACGGTCAGCTAAACGGTTCTAACAAAAAGTTAAAGCAAAGTCTGCCGGAGTGAATTTCGTTAAAAACTAATTAACAACTCGAATGAACACCATTTATGTAAGTCATTAACACAATTTACAGTTCTTTAACTTGGATTTATCAAAATCGAAGAGTCTTCAATATATAAAATAAAAGAAATATAAAATAAATGAAAATAATATATATATATTTATTTATATATTTCGCTTATAAAAGTCATCTGCAAATCTTCAGAGAATACCGTCTCATTAATAGAATTTTGTCAGCGTAATTCATGTCTTTCTAAATCTTAATATAATTAATATAATAGTACATATTATAATAGAACACGCTAATACAATCACATATCAAATTTGGTCGCAGCTACCGTTTCAGAAAGCTGACCGTTGCAGGAGCGCGCGTGTTCAGGGTCAGCTCCTAATCGCGGTTTATCGATATTTTATCATGTTTAGCATTGAATTCTTGGCCGTATTTAAATTATTGGCAATTTATTTATTTTCATATACATATATAAAACAACATTAATTACATATCAAATTTGGTGTCAACTTTGCTGACACACAATTTATGATCGTAAAAGGAGCAGGTGGCCATGTGCAGGCTGTGCGTGTAATTGTTCGATATTTCAAATTTACCGATATTTGGCGCCCAATCGGCACCATAACAAATACTCGAATGTTCCTCATAGCAGCCCAGGAGATTTAGCGCACCTCCTTCCTTCAGCTGCACGACACTGAAATTTGTATACATGCATGCAGTTAAGATTAGATCGGTGCGTTGAGGATGCGGCTTGAGTCTCCAGATGCCACCATTTAGATTTAATTCGGCCAAGCTTCGTTTCATGGCCCGCGTATCGAATACTCGCAACAGCTCATCGTAGCTGCCGGTGAGCAGCTGATACTCGTTTTGCGGATGGCTGAGCAAACAGGTGACGCCGGCGCCATGTGCTCTATTTGTCCAGATGCGCTGTGGCTGTTGCTGCTCCGCTGAGCTGCTGCGCAAATCGTAGGCATGCAACAGACAGTCGTCGCCTCCGCTGTAAACACGCTGCGGATGCCAGCGGTCAAAGGCGCATGTCCACGCTTCAAACCCATGCGCATGCCAAGTGTTGAGCCTGGTCAGCTCATTCTCTGCCGTATACTGCAGTTGATGGACATTGCCCAGCGAGTCAGAGACGAGTAGCTGCAATGCACCATCAGCATCAGCACGTTGCCAGTCAAGAGAGAGTGCCAGCGCCTTTGGTGTATTCAGTGTTGCCTCTTCCAGCGCCAGCTTCACGCGCTGCTGTAGTCGCTGCTCTGCGTGCAGCAGTTCGTACAACTCCAGCTCACCCAGGGCATTCACTGTGGCCAGGAGTGGGCCCGTGTCGCAACTCCAAGCCGGCAGCCATTTCATATCCAATATGGCTGCCGTTTCTATGCACTGCAGCTGTTTCAGTGTGCCATTTTCTCTGTCGAAAGTAAATAAATAGATGCGGCCCTTGCGTGGCCGCTGTCCCTCTGCTGCAGCTGGAGTCGTGCTGCGCTGCTCGTCCTCGACCAGTTGATAGGTGCCGCATGCAAAGTATTTATCATGTGTCTCATCCTGTGCACACCATTCTACCGAATCAGCCGAGTATTTGGTGTCCACGTTGTGCAGTGTCGTAAACTGCATGGCTGCCCAATAAAAATAAATTTCCAAAAATTACAAACATTCGTACTTTGGTCACACTGCAAAACAGCGGTTGACTCCGATTGTTATCGATAGACGCCATGTTCTTATTGCTCTTATTAGATTTATTTTGTTTGCTTTTCGCTACTTTAGAAAATTAATACGTACTTTCTACTTAGTGCTCGTTTCATGTTATGGGCTACAAATCATTATGAATTATTTAGGCTTAGTTGTTCACTTTCTTTGCTTATTACATTACATACAAAAAAAAATTGGGATTAGGCGGCCATTCAAACAAGGACCGTTACACTTTCAAAAATGTTACAATTTCTAAGAACTATTTTATATGCAAATACATTGATTTCTCATGAGTTGATTTTTTTTATAGTTTTTCTTTTCTTCTTTTTAGCTGCATCATTATATATATATATATATATATATATATATGTATGTATGTATCTATGTATATATATATATATATATAGTTAGAGTGCACATGTGTGATTGTTGGTTTTGTTGTTTCCGTTTCTGTTTTGCTTGTTTGTTTGTTTTATTTGTGTGTCGGTGCGTTTCGTTACATTTTTCATTTTATTATATTCACACACTGCGTTTTATGCTCATCTTTCTGTTACATGTTTTGTGTTTTTGGTTAGCCATGGATAAATTTGATGGCATCTCTAATTGCTTTATACATATTAAGATGTATGTACAATGCATATATTGCACTCTCTCTCTCTCTCTCTCTCTCACGCTCGTTCGCTCTTACTTTTTAACTCTCACTTTCTATCTCTTTCTCTCTAAAAGCTATTGCACTAACGTATTCTTATGCTACGAATGTAAGTTTAAACATTTAAAATTTCATTCCAAAAAGTTACAAATGTGTATATATATGCATATGTATATATATATAGTTAATTGTATATGTACGTGTGTGTGAGTGTGTGTGTAGTTTAGTATTTAAATATAGAACGCGCACTCCTTAAGGATATCTTTTGTTGCTGTTCTTGTTCGCTCTCGTTCGCTCTCGCTCTCGCCTCTCTCTCTCTCGCTCTATCTCTTTCGTTCGCTTTCACTTTGTACAAACGCGTTCAATACAGACAAAATAGTCTATATATATATAGGTATTATTATATATATGTCGTATCGGTGTAATATTATGACGTTGTGTTAGTTTTATGTTGTGATTGACAGTTGCAGTAGCATTAAAGAGAAACTGACAACTAGCGCTAATCGAATGAGTTAGCATTTTAGTGACAATTAAAGGATGTGTCATTAGAAAAGAGACAGCCATAGGTTTTGCTGAACGTGGTCTTGGATGTCGCAGAGTGAGAGTGAGAGGGATATGCCCTTCACACAGAGTTGCTATGATATTGATGAACGAGAATATGCAACCAAGAGGCAGTTTGACAGAAGGGTCGAATGGGCACTCTATCAGACACAGTCGAAAGAGAAAGAGCTTGCGTGTGAGAAATCTGCGACTCCAATAACAAGTTATTAGGCAAATACCATGGAAGGCGAGAACGACAACTCTAACGCTACGACATATATATATATATATATATATATATATAACTACAAATGTAGGTGTGTGTGTGTGTGTGTGAGTGGGAGGGTTGGGGGCATGGCTGACCAGACGAAATATTTGTGTGTTCGTTGTCAATAACAATTTCTGCACGCTGCAGCGCCAACAATAGCCCAAATTATGGCTAGATTTATATATACATACACACATATATATATATAGACAGATACACATATATCTATCGCTGACATGCATACACATACATACTCATCATATACATTTCTACAGCATATACATCTATATATATATATATATATATATATATATATATATATATATATATATATATAAATATCTAGCACTTGGTCAGCTCATTTTGGCGCTTTCGCGATACTCATTTGGTTTTCATAACAATTATTGGTTCGAGTATCTTTAGCATATCATTATTCTCAGGTGCGCCAGCACCGTTGCCACCTGCCCCGCCGGCAGCGCTGCTCGCACTGGTCGCCGTCGCCGCCTGCAGCTTGCTGTAGCTCTGCTGATGCTGATTGAGGCTGACCAGACGCTGCTGCTGCTGTTGTTGTTGTTGCTGTTGCTGCTGTTGATTGATAACAATTGCCTCGTGGTGTGGCTGCTGGAGCAGGCTGCCCGTCATCTGATGCAATTCGTGTTGCTGTTGTTGTTGTTGTTGTTGCTGCTGCTGCTGCTGTTGCTGTTGCTGCTGCTGCAACTGTTGCTGCTGCAGCACATCCAGCTGCTTATCCTGATCATCGGTATCGCCATCATCCATCTGTGAATCCGTCTTCAGCACAAAACTATCCCCGCCATCCGTGGAGTTGTCGTACAGCTGCTCGGCCGTGTCGTCCTCCGTCTTGCCATGGAACTCGGCGCTGGCGCTGCTGCTGGTTCGTGGCGTATGGCTGCGCATGCGTCGCAATCTGGCGTATTCCGCCTGCTTGGACAGCCGCTCCTTGCGCTCCTCATTGTTCTCGGTCGCCCGGATCTGGGCACGCTTGAGGCGCGCCCGTTCGCTCAGCTTCTGCAGCCGTATCGTTCGCTGTTCGGGCGTTTCATTCGCACGCACCGCACGCTGATGCGCTGCCATTTTGTCCAGCCGAATGCGCTTCTCCTCCTCCGTCTCATACTTGTTGGCGCCGCTGCGTCGCGGCGTGGCAGAGCCATCGCCATCTGCCGTGGAATGTGCATGATGTAGATGATGCTGATGATGATGATGCAACGGCGGACGTCCGCGTCGTCCGCTGCCAATGCCTGCGCCCAGATGCGGTGAGGAGAGCATTTGATTTAGCTCCTGCTCCAGCAGTGTGTTCGCCTTCAGGTGATCCTCGCTGGTCAACAGGCTAATCTTACGCGGACGACCTCGACCCATTTTCGGGAATTCGTGCAACAGTTGCTGTTGCTGTTGCTGCTGTTGTTGCTGCTGTTGCTGCTGTTGTTGCTGCTGCTGTTGTTGTTGCTGCTGCTGCTGTTGCTGCTGCTGCTGCGGATCCTGCTGCTGACCCAATCCGGTGACTGTTAACGTAGGATTTGCACCGGTCGGCGCCGTCAATATATTGTATTGACCCGGCGCTGTTGGACTGCTGCCGCCGCTGGCATTTGCAAAATGCACGGGCGTAAACGGCGGCGGCACCGTATTCGGCCCGATGCCCAGCTGGAAGCCATTGTGATACATGGGATAGTAGGCGGTCGCACTGGTTGCCGCCGATCCGTTGGCCGCACCAGCGGCACCGCCGCCACCCGTCACTGTCACCGTGCCAGCGCCGGTCGCTCCGCTGCTATTGGCCGTCGCTGGGAATGTGGCCAGGTAGGGCAGCTGATTGTACAGCTGTGTGCCGGTTGTGGTTGAGGTCGTTGCTGCCGCTGCTGCGGCGGCGGCGGCTGCTGCAGCGGCCGCTGCTGATCCCGGCTTAAGCACCTTCTGCTGTTGCTGCTCGGCGGCAGCCACAATCACCTTGGCCTCGTTCTGACCCAGTGTAACAGACCCGCTGTTATCGTTCGCTTCGCCAGACTGTAACAGAAATGTTTATGTGTTTTTCAGGTTATGTGCGGCAAGTGAGGTTATGTTGAAGTAGTGCTCTAAATAAACAAACTATTCTCTCTCACACTTTCTCTATTAACTCTCCTTCTCTCTCTCTCTCTCTCTCCCTCTCTTTATATTACTAGCTTAACTAGGCTACGCCAGACTTTATTCTTATCAATTTTATAACCTGTAAATTAGCAGAGTATAGATATTTAGTATATATATAGTAAATATGCTATATTCTCTATGCTATCAATTCACTTTATGTAATGCATCTTATTGCATACAAATCATAATAGCTAAAGAGAGCTCATTTTGCTGCTATCAGACTAATCTTATTCCCATTAAGAATCTATTTTTAAGGTTAAATTCAACATAACCTCGCTAAGCTGCACTTTAAAGGTTATGTTAAAGGTCTACTCTAGATATTTATATTATTTTTGTTTTCTTTTTCGAAATGAATTGAAGACACATTTGGCATAAATTTTTGGTCATTATACAGATTTGCGTTTAATCGGCTTTCGGATTTTCGTTTATATATTTATATATATATACAAAAGAATTCAATTAATTTTTTTTTACATAATAGTTAAATATTGCATATAGGTTAGGCTTTGCTTCTTCTTATTCTCTTTTATGTACAGTGAAAACTTCACTATTAAATTTTTATACAAAAACTATTTCTCAAAAAAAAAAAATTTTTTTTTTTTAAATTGCTAAAAAATCGTTTATAAATTAATAAAAATTTAAATCCTATTTTGCTTTACGCTCCAAACAGTTTTCACTGTACATATCGCTCATAATATATATATATTTTATATCTTCAATTAACTTCAAAACATTAAAAGAAAGAAAAACAAGAAAACGAAACAATTTCGGTTTAAAATATAAAAGACAGAAGGAAACAAACAAGACAAGAAAAACAACGTATGACATTGAAACAAAATGAAATGGAACAGAGAGTTGTGAAAACATTTCGAAGAAAACTCTAACCTAGAGCTGTCTATAGATAAAAGATATTTACATTTGCTGTTCCAAATTCTTCTGTTTTACCAAGTGAAAAAAAATGAAATGGAACACAAATATGAAAACGATATTTAGGAAGCTTGCTCTACTTTCTAAAGTGTTCTATTTTACTAGATGAAACAAATTGAAATTGAATACCAAAAATTTAAACTTCATTTCATTTTCATTCTTCTTCACGCTACACCCGCTACTTCCCGACCCCACTTCTATTCTTTGCTCTCTCTCTCTGCCTCTTTCTTTCCCTCTCTCTTCTCCTCTCTTCGTGTAGCTCTAAAATCTATCTACTGTTTCTTCTTGTTTTTCTTTGCTGTTTGTTTGCCCTCCTTGTTTGTTTTCTCTTCATCTTTATCTTCTTTCTTCATTTTCTCTTTTTTCTCTTTTGTTGTTGTTGTTGTTGTTTAATTCCCGCCGCCCTGGGACACTGCCTACGGCTGCATACGCACCTGAAGTTCCACCATATTGGCGTATTTCTGCTTATAGAACTCGAGCTGATTGGCAATGCTAAAGTGCGGAACATGCGCCTGCAGCAATTTACCGGTTTTGCCCGGCTCCTCGCCATAGATCTGTTGGACAAAGATGCTGCCTGCCTCGGCGGCTCCACTGCCACCAGCAACGCCATCGATCAGCTGCTGGGCACCGAGCGAATAGCGTGGCTGCTGCTGTTGTTGCTGCAGTTGTTGCTGCTGCTGTTGCTGCTGCTGTTGCTGGTGCTGCTGCGGCTCCTGCTTCAGTTGCATCGTCGGTCGCGCTATAAACATATTCTGGCCCATATACTCGATGGCCTGATGCTGCTGATAGGCTGAGGCTGGGGCGGCTGTCACCAGATGCTGCTCGTCGCCAGCAACAGTTGCTGTGGCGGCTGTTGTTGTGTTGTTGCTGCTGCTGCTGCTAGTTGCGGTGGCATTGTTGTTGGCAGGCGCTGATGTCACGTTTGCCTGATTTAAATTAATATTATGCTCATTATTACAATTGGCTGATTGGCCAGCTACGTTTGCAGCGGCGGCGGCGGCGGCGGCAGCAGCGGCTGTTGCCACTGCTAGCACCTGCTGCTGCTGCTGCTGCTGCTGCTGTTGATGCTGCTGCTGCTGCTGCTGTTGCTGCTGCTGCTGCTGCTGAACGGTCAGTGTATTGGAATTGGTCGAATTGGTCGATGAAGACGACGACGAATTCTGAACATGCACCTGCACCTGTTTGTATATCTTTTTCTTTTCTCTGACCTTTTTCGCATAGTCGTTCAGCTTTCTCAGTCTTTCCTTGCGCTCCTCCACCGATTCGCTGGCGATGCGCTGCCTCGCCCTGGCCGCCATCTCGGCCAGCCGCACCTTGCGCTGCTCTGCCGTCTCGCTGGCCCGATACATGCGCATCCGTTCGGCCAGTTTGGCCAGGCGCTTGGACCGCTGATCCGGCGACTCCATGGCCCGTCGCAGTCGCTGCCGGGCCGCATTGCGCACCAGTCGCATGGCCCGCTCCAAATCGGATTCATTTTGTCGCCGTTGGCGATTTGCTTCGGCGTTACGCATCAAACGTTTTCGATATTCGTCTTCACTTTCACGCTGACGTCTCTCTCGCATCCTCTCAGCATTGCGGGCCAACCGCCGTTGTCTCGCCTCTGGACTCTCGTTCCAGCGCTGCTGATGCTGATGATGATGATGTTGTTGCTGTTGTGGCTGCTGCTGTTGTTGCTGCTGCTGTTGTTGTTGCTGTTGGGTATTGCTGTTGCTGTTGCTAACCGAGGAGGTGGGTCCTAGGGGCGTGGGCGGTGGCTGTTGCTTGAGCGAGAGCGGCTGTGTGTAAGCGGGTAGTGTTATTTGCAATTGTTGCTGATGAAATTGTTGCTGCTGTAGATGATGTTGCTGCTGCTGTTGCTGCTGAAACTGTTGCTGTTGCTGCTGCTGTTGTTGTTGCTGCTGTTGCTGGTGCTGCTGCAATTGCAATTGTTGTTGCTGATGTGTCGATAGGGGTACCAACAACGCTGACGGATGCTCGATAAGAAGGCGCGCATTTGGGCCATTTATTGCCAAGAGTGTTGCGTATTGTTGCTGCTGCTGTTGCTGCTGTTGTTGGTGATGGTCAAGTGTTGGTTCGATCTTTATCCCATTGGGATCTGGTTCCATTATTTGGCAAAGCCTGAACAACAATCGAAATTGTCGTCAAATTGTTTTCGCTGCTGTTGCTGTTGCTGTTACTGCTCGATCGATTAATGCAATGCCTCTTTTCCAGTCTGCTATATTCCAGTCAACAAACAGCGATAATGATGCTCGTGTCCCCGTCCTTTTGCTGATATCGATAACTGTTGCTGCGATTACTATTGCTATTCTTGCTGTTTTTCTTGTTCTTGCTGTTGTTGGTCGGGCGACAATAACGCTGGCGTTTTGATCGCCGCATTTAACAGCCGTTCTCGTATTGCTTGCGTTTGCGTTTCCCTTGTCTCGTTTCTTGTTTTTTGCTTTTGTTTTGTTTGCTGCTTCGCAATTGGGTTTCTTCTTGTTATATAAAGAGATTGCACGCGAATTATCGATATCGTCAATCGCTATCGCTCTATACGTACGCATACATGTGTGAGTGTGTGTGTGTGTTTCTCTATATTGCTCTTTTCCGTTTTTTTTTTTTTTTTTATTGTTATTTTGTGCGTTTCCGTTTTAATAACTTTTGGCTGCTGCTAATGATGATATTCGCTCTCTTTCTCTCTCTCTTTTTGATACCGTCGCTCTCTCGCAATCGGTGTGACTGTTGTTTCAGTTTCTGTTTTGCGCATCACCTTTTTTTTTTATTATTGTAGTTTTTTTCTTTTTCTTTTTTGCTTGTCAATCAATTTGCAATATGCTTCTAAATGTTGACCGCTGCCGTTGACGCTGCCTCAGCTATTTTTCCTGGCTGCCCGCTCTTCCTCTTCTTTCTCTGCACATGCAAAAATGTCGACGAGGGGAGAGAACAGAAATGAAAACAACAAAAATATTCATACAGATGGCAACAACAAATGGCATTCAAAACGTACGGTTTGGTTTGTGTCTCAGCTAACGAAATTGCGCACCTTTCACTGCGATTCTCGCCTAGACGCAGCTATTCGTGAATTTTTCTCTTCTTCGTTTTCGTTTTATTTTTATTTGTATATTTTTCTGTATTCAATGTTATTGTGCAAAAAATGCCGTTGCGTGTTTGCGATTCGCTTTATTTTCGTTTTAGATCAGTTGACTGTATTTTTGTCTTCTTTTTTTTTTTTTTTTGTGGCTACTTTTGGTGCGTGCGCACGTTTCTTCTTCTTGCTTGATAGTAAATGACAATTGGCGCCGCCACCGTTGCCGCTGGGCCGTTCCAATGACCATACGACTGACTGACTTCCAGTGCCTTCCAATCGATTTTTCACATGATTATACGCGCACACACACACTCACACAGCCACATGCACACATTGACTGCTTGGCTGGCTGGCACGCACATACACACAGCACTAACTCAATCACACACACACGGGCACACACAAACGCAGCTACAGCTACGGCAAACAGCGGTCTCTTCTATATATACATACATACATACACACACGTCTGTCTTTCTGTCCGTATGCAGAACATGCATACATACATAAATAGTATTTTATAAATATTTTGATGCCTTTTACCACAATTGTTGCGTCAGTTGCAATGCATTTAATTGATTTAACACTTTACCGCTCCAATTTGTCGGCATTTGTGAAACGCACACACTCACAAACACTCGAGTGCACTATATATATACATATATTTATATATATATACGTATATATTTATAGATATATACATATGCATATGTATATGTGTGTATATAAATATATTCAGTTTCCCATATTTCGGCTTTGCATTTAACAATTGTCCAATATGCCGTTTCCTTTGCGTATCACTTTTCCTCAATTGTTTTCAGTTGGTTTTCCCGAATGTTAAAAAAACGCGCTAAAATTGTCCGGCAAATGAAATGCTCCGCCGTTTTCTGTACCAACGCACACAACAACACATTAAAAAATAAATACAACTGGAATGTTGGAAACTGGATGTGTAGGTGTGTGTATGTATACATGTAGCATCAGGCGATAAACGCGCTGCTGTCCAATAGCCCACAAGAAAAGAACTATCGAACAACATTGCGCGCAATTTCGATAGGCACAAACGAATGGCGCGCTAACTTAATGTGGCGCGCACGCTCAAAAAAAAAAAATATATATATATCAATGAAAAATTATCGTTTTGTAATTCCAATATAACAATTTTGTTTTTTTGAGGATCGAAATAAAAATGCGCTTTTCTTTTAAAAATTGTGAATGCAACTTTATTCAAGTATTCATTTTGTTTTTCATTTGCTTCTTGTGTTGGTTTTTGAGTGTTGTTTGTTGGTTGTTGTTGTTGTACATTGAATATTACAATTACATAAAAGGTTTTTTTTATAATTTTACATCAAAACAATTTGCATATTGGGGCGCTGGCAGGATGGGGGAGCAATTAAAAAGAGAGAAAAAAAAAACAATTTGAAATTTCGACTAGAACTTAAGTGGTACGTTTCATATATTATATATAGATACATATACATATATATAAATATATATTTTGCATGTTTTTTTTTTTTTTGTCAAATTTTTAATGTTGCTTTTCATATATTTTTTTTGCGTTTTTTAATTGTTTTTCTAAAGGGTTTTTTTTCAAATATTTCTTGTAGCAGGCTGTTTGGGGAGGGGGAGCGGGCTAGGAGGCGTTCAATGTTGCTATAACAATATGTCATATACATACATATGTGTGCGTGTGTGTGTATGCTTGTGTGTGTGTTTGTATGATATATATAGCATACATAATCCTGTATGAATTGCTTGGGGGCCACATACACAGAGACAAACAAACAAACAAACACACACACTGACAGGGGGCTGCTTTGTTTTGAATGCTTAAGTTTGTTTAAATTTTTTCGCTTGGCCGTTGTTTTTTTTTCCTGTTGGTTTGTTGGATTGCAACTATGAAACGTGGCAGCTTGCACAAATGATCGCCAGATGGCGCACCTGTTGCAGCCAGTGAAAAACAAAATGCCTATTGAAATTGTGTGTGTGTGAGTAACTGTGTGTGTGTGGGAAAAATGCAGTTAGAAGACAGTTTTGAGAGACGCATGCTGCACAATTTGCCAGCAATGAGTCACCCTGTATGTAAACGTCTTCGTGTGAGTGTGTGCGTGTGCATATGTGAGATTGAGTGCTTATGTACGTGTGTGTGTGTGTGTGTGTGTGTGTGTGTGTGTGTGTGTGTGTGTGTGTGTGTGTGTGTGTGTGTGTTCATATGGGGTTGAAGTTAATTTTTGTAGCTTTTGCATTTTGCTTTTTGGGGTTTGCTGTTGCTGTGCTGCTTCCGCACACACACACACACATGTGTGCGTGTGGGAGTGTGAGAGGTGCATACATTTACACATGATTGTTTGTGTGTGTGTGTTTGTGTACTCGTATATATATGCGTGTGTGTGTATCTATATATTATTCTGTGTATATATAACTATTTCTATATATATATATATATATATATATATATACATACACACACGCAAGCACATATGTATGCATGCATGTATGCAGGGTGTATGCAGGCACACACATATGCATGCATGTCTGTATGTATGCATATGCACATGTTTATATTGTAAGAATATAATGCATGCATTATAAAAATACTTTTTTTTTTCCCTTTCTTTTTCTTTTCCATATTCTTTTTGTTAATGTTAACTTATAAAAAAAAAAATTGTTTTCTCACACTTATTTTTGCTGCCAAAAAAAAGTGCCTCGCTCTTTTTTCTTTTCTAATATTATTGTTTGTTATATTATTTATATTTAAATGTTAGGCGGTTGCTTTTCTACCTCTTCTCATTTTACTTATTCATTTTTTGAATTTTTATTTTTATTTTCTTTAAAGTCATTTCTATGTGAATGTTATATGTTGTTTCCATTTGTTTTTTATGTATACAATATTTATATATATATATATATATATATATATATATATATATATATATATATATATATATATATATATATATATATATATATATATATATTATTTTTAGCTGTTTCTTGTTGTTGTTGTTGTTGTTGTTATATATATAATTCTGCTTCACTTTTTCTATATTCTTCTGCTCATGCTGCTCTGCTTGCACACACACACACACACACATGCACACATCAATGACAGCATATAGCTGTGCATGTGTGATTCTTCTTCTTCTTCTGTTTGCTGATGTTTGTGTTTGTCTTCTTCTGCATGAAGCTGCTGCTTCTGGTGCTTCTTCTTCCTGCTAGTTGCCTCTGTGTGTGTGTGTGTTTGCTTGCGCATTTCTGATTAGATACCATTTGATTAGATTCTGTGTCCCGTGTGTATGTGTGTGTGTTTATGTATGTGTGCACTTTACTTGCTGAAGCCCGCTTCACAAGCTTCCAATTTTTCGCTCTGATTGGAGTTACGCGCCAGGCATATGCATGCATGTGTATGTGTTTGTCTGATTGGGATCCCTCTCTCTCTCGCTCTCTCTCTCTATCTTTGTCTGTGTGTGTGTGTCTATTAGATTTGTTCCATTTTAATAGCCCTTAAGGCGATCCTCGAGCGGCGGCTTAATCACCTTGGGCGCACTGGCCCTGGAGACGCGCATCCGTTCGGCGGCCTTGGCCAGACGCTTCTTGCGCTCATCATTCGATTCGCTGGCGCGCCGCAAACGCTGACGGGCGGCATTCTTCATCAGTCTTAAGGTTCTTTGTACTTCGTTTTCGTTCTGTCTGCGCACACGATTCGCTTCCGCATTTTTGGCCAGACGCAGGCGATATTCCGCTTCCGACTCCTTTGAACGTTTATCCCGCATTCTCGCCGCGTTCCGCTCCAGACGTCGTTCACGTGCCTCAATCGATTCGTTGCTGCGCCGCCTTGCCGCCTTCTGGGCTCGCGACGATTGATGGCCAAGTGCGACGCCGGTGACAACGAGGCCGGTGGACAAATGCTGATGCAATGGATGCGGCTGTTGTTGTTGCTGCTGTGGATGTTGTTGTGGATGTTGTTGCTGCTGCTGTTGTGGATGTTGTTGCTGCTGCTGCTGTTGTTGTTGCTGCGGATGCTGTTGCGCTGTATGTTGCTGCTGTGCTGTGTGTTGCTGCTGCTGCTGCTGTTGTTGTGTATGGAAGTTGTCGTTGGCGCTGCCGCCGCCGCTGCCTCGAGTGCTGCCGCTGTTGGCGTTGTTGTTGTTGCTGGTCGAATTGTTGTTGTTGCTGGCTGAATTGTTGGCGTTGTTGTTATTACTGTTGCTGTTGTTGCCACTGTTATTGTTGCCGTTGTTAACAGCAGCAGCTGCCGCCGCAGCAGCCGCAGCAGCAGCAACACCTGTACTCGCACTCGCCGCAGCAGCGGCCGCAACTGTCGTATAATTATTGTACTCGATTAAGCCTCGATTGCTTGGATATAGATGATGCATGGGATTCTCATAGCTGAGATATTCCGGCTTGATGAAGAACGAATCGCGTGCCGTTAGCGGTGCCGTCGGCGAATTGAGGAAGTATAAACGGCTATGATGATCTGTGGTAATGCTGCCTCCGCCGCCACCCACACCCGCGGACATCGGAGAGGGTGTTTAATTGTCGATGGCTGATGTATATATGTCTTTATATCGTTGATGGCGCCCAAAAATTTTTGTGTAATTTCCTCTTCCTCCTCGGCACGCGCTCTCTCGATCGTTCCGTCTCACTCGCACACCCTCTCCCACTCTGGCTCCCTCTCGATGGCTGTCTCTCTCGCTCTCGCTCGCGCTCTCGCTTGCTGTGTCGCTGTCTCTCCTTCACTCACTCTGTTTTGCTGTAATTTCTAATATTTATTTTTTTACGTATTTTTTTTTCGCGCGCGCAATACACACACACACACACACAAGTTGCAAAGACGGCTCGAAAAAACAATGTGGCGAGTAAACAACAAAAGCGACATATAACTAATCAATATGGAAAAAAAGAAACTTCCAAATTCTGATTGGAAGTCACAATTTCTACGATATACACGCACACACTGACGAACACGCATGCACCAAATAATTCGCATGGAAGTGCTGTTTACTCATTTTGGCTCTGTTATGCTCAATGCTGACTTCCAGTTGTTGGCGTATGTTGTCGATGAGAAGGTCGCGGGACGCAGCGGAATTGGTTTATTCCAATTGTCAAAAGATAGCCGGCACGGTTGCAGGGCAACACACACGGACAGAGCTGTATTTGTAAACACAAATCGATAGCTGACATTTTCAAAAATATATATAATCACTTACAATGAATTATGTTTTATACAGATATACAGACAGATATTCTCATGTAGAAAACTATTTAATATTAAGTGGATCATTTGCTTCTACATAAAATCATTGCACTTGTAATATTATATGTTTCAAATTATATTACTTATTTTTTTGCATTATTGACTATTTTGATATCTAAAATTGAAGTAAATTTGTGATATTATTTATTTCTCGTATCAAAATACACTTTCGACAAATTTCATATTTTTAACATTAATCTGTTAAAATTTCCTATCGATTTTGTGCTATCGTGCCGAATCGAGCATTATTCACATATCGATACATAGATTTTGTGGAGTAAACAGCACCAACTGAGCTTGAAACAGACTTAACATTTAAATAGTGTAACAGCGCGATAACATGTAATTTGTTAGCAATGCTTTTATTGAAGAGGTACCGCAAGAGCTAATCGTGGCCTTGACGTCATAAGCCATAAGTATTGTCAAATAAAATTGCTAATACTTTAATTTTACAGTGAATGACATATACCCCACATATTGCTAGATGGGAAATAAATAAACAAGTGTGTACGTTTTAGGATTCTTAAAATTTGTACCATACGTTACTAGACAACTTAGTGATTATGACGTCACTAGCTGCACATGTCTCTCACTCTCAGAGCGCGCTAGTAAATTGCTTCGAGCCGCATACAACCTTGTACGCTGCATTCACATGTAATGATGTTTTTGGTGTTGGGTTTTTTTATTTTTGATTATTTTGTTTTGTCTTGTCAGATATTTGCCGTGAGCGGACGTCTTATGTTTAGCGCTGCGCAGCGTCGCAGTTTGCGTAAATTGACTTCAAAACAACTGAACATAACTGTAATCAGCGACAGCGCATTTTTTTTTTAAATTGAATTGTGTTTAAAACCGTTGGGCAATACGAATTGTTAAAATTCATGCATTCATTCTTTTTGCGACAAATTTGTGTGGGCGTGTTATATATAAATAAATATATATGTATATTTAAATAAAATCAATTGTTTTTTTTTACTGTTATTTTTTTGATTGCAAACAAAATGTGAAATTCGGCGAAGTGCAGGTGTAAAAAATAAATAAATAAATAAATGAAATCATTAAAGAAAAGAACAAATTCAAAAAAATTTATGTAAGCACCTAAAATAAATACGGCACATAACATAAATTGTAATATATGAATATCAATACATTCATACACACATACATATACATACATATGTATATGAAACGAACATGAACAATAAAAAGCAACTTTACACATTCCAATTTGATTCTCTGCTTGTGTGAAAAACTAATAAGTAAAAAGAAACGGAGAAGTCGCAGCAGCGGCAGCAGCAGCAATAACAACAACAACAACAACAATACAACTCATATTAATAATAACAATAACAATAACAACAACAACAACAACAATAGCAGCAGCGGCGACAGCGGCAGCGGCAGCATAGGCACGGCAAAGTAGTAGCAGAAGAAGAAAATAAATAGCAATTTCGACTAAATAAAGGTATGTACATATGTATTTAATATATGCGCCCGAGTGTGTGTCTGTGTGTGTGTGTTACGTTTACTTTACATACAAATACTATATTGAGTTATAGATATAAATGTCTGCCCGAATGTGTGTGTGCATATTTCGTTATTAGTTTAACTCTTCAATTTATTTATTGTTATTATTACTGCTGTAGCTAGTATGTGTGTGTGTGTGAGTGTGTTTGGTTGTGTGTGTGTGTGCTGTTGCTGCTGCCGCCGCCGCCTGTCGTATTTGTATCTTGCTGTCTCTTTCGGTAGTTCTTATTGTTGTTTGCCATTAACTATGCTTACTTGAGCTGAGCCACTGGAATAGTTACGTTAAATCAGTGCGTGCTTGTGTGTGTGTGTGAGTGTGTTTGTTTGTTTGTGCTTTAGCATGCGGCAGAGATTACGTTGATAATGCCAAGAGTATTTCTATTTTATTTTATTTTTCTGTGTGCCTGTATTTGTTTATTGTTCTCATAGATATTTATATACATACATATGTATGTACACAGAGATTGAGAGAGAGAAAGAGATAGACATGCATATGCATGTAAAAATTTAATTAAGTTTAATAATTGCTATAAATTTGCAATTGCAATTGCAATTGACTTTAATATACAATTCTGCCAGCTCTTTTGAATACATTTCGCAATTTTCTCTCTCTTTATTTTATTTTTGCATTTCTTTTTCGAGTCTTGTTTCAGTTTAATGACCTCGTATTTTCATGCTAATAACTTTCTTACATTGCGCCATTTTGTCACGTCTTCAAATCTAACGCACACACAAACACACACACACATACACATACACATACACATACAAAGTCATATTGACATTTAGGCTAGGCACAGGCATCGATTAATATAATCGATTAATCAGGCGCAGCTGTCAGCGTATATCTAATGATAGCAATTGGAATCCAGTGGAATGCATATATTGTGTGAGGGAGAAAGAGACAGATTTAAGATTGCCTTTACTATTACGGTTATTGTTGTTTTTCCTTCGAGCTGTTTTAGGTCTGCGCTGTCATCCCAATTGCAAATCTAGTTGGACCGATAAGAGTGCAGCCGCTGTAAAAGGCGCACACTCAAAGGCATTTTCAGCATCTTTTAATGATCCTTTGCCCTGCCTTTGTCTGGCTGCCAGCAGCGGCAGCAAAGAAAAAAAAAACATCGCTTGGCATTTTACGACACATGCAAAACTTGCTATTTAACATAACCATATCCATTTCCAGCCTCTGCCTCACACACACACACATGCATGCATGCATGCATGCATACCAGCATACATGTATAGATGTAACAGAGTATCATTAAATGCAGATCTCTATAAAAAACATAAAAATACATTGTTGTTGGTGTTGTTGTGGTTATTGCGTTCGCTTCAAAACGAAGCCAAAACCGAACCAAGCCAAAGCCAAAGCCAAAGCCAGCAATAATAACAACAACAACAACGGCAACTACCTATGCACATGCACACATTCATACACATACACACATACGCGCGCACACACACACATACATACATACATAGCCATAGCAGCAATCCATAATAATCTTCCCGTAATTTATAGTCCAAGACAATTTATGTAATTTACAAATACCAAAAATGAAAGAGACAGCAAATTGACGGAATGTGCACGAATGAGCGGGCGAGAGGTAGCGAGAGTGAGCAAGCGAGCGAACGAGCAAAGCAAACGTTGAGAGCGCAAAGCAACTGCAACTGCAACTAACGATAATAACAATAACTGAAAAATATATATATATACATATGTACGCAACAACAGCAACGACAGTGTACTAAATAAACAATTCAACAAATTTGATCCGAGGCGAACACACACACACATATGCATCTATACACAGATACATAGACGTGAAAAAAACATCGTCGACTCGCACACGCATATCAAAATGCATATGAAAAAGAAAGAAAAAAATATGTGTAAGAAAACGTATAAAACAACAACAGTAAGTGCAGCAGCAGCGGCTGCGGCAGCGCTGCAAAAACGACTGAATTGAGCAGGCGGCTGGTGGTAGACCGGGAGGCGGGTAAACAGTGTTCAAACAAACGCAACGCTGACAGTGACTGCGACTGCGACTGCGACTGCGACTGCGACGCCGGCGCGTATACAGAAAATGTCGTTCGTTTCTGTTTTTGCTCCTCAAGTTTGCTGAACGCATAATATATAACAAGTAGAAGAAAAGGAAAAGAAGTAGCCATAGTAGGAGCTCTAGTTAAATTGCAGAACAACGAAGCCCAGATACGCTAAGAATATGTAAATATATGGAATTGAAAAAAAAAAAGAATTATTTATAATATAATTTATACAAATACAATATATAGTATATATAAATTAAGTTATAAAAAAATCTATAAAAACAAATATGTATATGTGCATACGTATGTATATTTATTTAGATTTCAAGACTAGTTTGTTAATAAAGTAAAGCAAATAAATCAAAGATAAGATCTAAGTAACCTTTCTCTATAGCTTATCAGCGTGCATGTCAAAGCGATTGTGTACATTCAGTGTTCGGAGAAGAGTATACACCAAAGGTAGCAATACAGAAAAAATAAATAACTAGAGAAAAATTATAAAACCTGCACAAATACAAGCACAGAAAGCCACTGACAGACACACACACGCACACGAAGGCAGAGCGCGCTACAGACAGCCAGGCTCATGCACACACACACACACACAAGCGCGCATTGAATGCGGTAATTGCATTTATTGCACTCTTGCGCTCTCTTTTCTTTGCGCCCAAGTCTCTTTTAGTTGCGCTCTACGTATGCTGCCGCTCTCGCTAAGAACGAACTGTAGCAAATAAAGTAATAACTTCATAGATAAAGCATAAAATGTGTTTTATCTATCTTTCTTTGACTTTCTATGTTTTCGACATTATTATTGTTGTTGTTGTTGTTCTTGGTACTGGTTGACTGGAAGGGCATTTGCGTTGCGACTTTTGTGCGAATGCTGAAAACTTTGCATTGCGTTGCATTAATGATGTTGAAGATGACGATGATGATGATGGCGATATTGTTGTTGTTGTTGTTGATGGGGCTGAGAACTGGGTGTAGAGTTATACAAAGCCAAGCACTCACACAACACGCATACACACACAAACAGTTGCATTCAAGCATATATAGCAGCATAGGTGAGAGGACTTGCTGGTTTGGCATCATTTATGGCGCTGCCTGGACTGCCCCCCCCCCCCCACCCTTCCCCCCTTTCTTTCGCTCGCTTGCTCTCTCTTCGATTGCCCTCCTCTCCCCGCCCTTCGCCAGCCTGCCATAAACTTGTCTATGCGAATGCTGTTGCTGCCGCTGTTATTGTTGTTGTTGTTGCTTTGCTTTTTATGCGCTTTATTCTGTTCCCAGTTCCCAGTTCCCAGTTCTCAGTTCTCAGTTCTGAGTTGTCGCTCTGTGCGCTTATCTTTACTGCCGTTGCTGTTGCCATTGCCAAGTTTTTGTCTAGTTTTGGTTTTTTCATTCGTCTTACTTTTTTGTTTGTTTGTTAACTTTATCGTGCGTCTCGCTCTGACGCTTTAGCATATTTGCTGTGTGTGCTTCTGCAGCGCTCTCCTTAATTCTTTCTACCTTCCTTTGAGCACACACACACACCCACCGCCCACACGCATCTTGACTTGTTCCTTACATTTCGCGTAGTCAGTGCTGTAGCGTAGTAAGTGAATGGGGTATATTAGTTTCGACTTTAGTTTGCTTGCTTAGATATTAGTACATGTTAATATAGATATATGTTATTCAAGATTAAATATATTATTGTTCAGTTATATGCATCTGTTTATTTATTGTTAATTTAATTTGTCATTTGTCTATTAATTTAAGACAATCATGTGAAGTTCGTCTTGCAGGATATTTTGTTTGCTGTTCGTTAAGTTCGCTTTGCTTAGCTTTTATAGTTGAATATATAATAGACTGCACAATCATATATATACATATATATTTAAATATATATTTATTTAATCATTATTCATTTTTACTGCACTTTTTTGAATTCATTAGTTACTCAACTCATTTCATTATCCTTTTACAGGGTATTTTGTTAGTCGTCATCTTATATTTTGGTTCTTTCGCCTTATTCAACTTTAACTAATACTTCTTTTTCTTCGTCATCTGCTGCTGCTACTTCTACTTCTTTCCATTTGATGTGCCTTGCCTTGCCTTATGCACATCCTACGTGGGTTTCATCATCATCGTCATCATCACTGGATTTATCATAATCGTCATTATCGGCAGTTGTTTATTTTTGCGACTTGCTTTAGCGCATTCCTTGGCCCCCAACTTAGGTACACGATATTAAACTATATACACACACACACACACACACACACACACACACGCACACGCACAGGCATCTGCATAAGTATGCGTGTGTGTATGTGTATTTGTATATCTATGTGCTTATGCGTCTCTCTCTCTCTCGCTCTCGCTCTGTCTCTGTGTGCCTTTCTCCAATTCTCATTATTCAATTTGCATTTGTGGATATATCCATTTTCGATTTCTGTGAATTTCGCAATAATTTTTATTTCTTTGCGAAACAGAAGCCGTTACTTTTTTCTTTCGTTTTGTATATTCTGTTACCTTACATATGTATGTATATAGTACGTGGAAAATGTTTACACAATTTGGTGCAAGTGCCACCAATCAAGCGATTAAATATCATTCGATACGATACATATACAAATATCAAGATATTTCAAGATATGTATGTACATATGTATGTGTGTACGTATATTGATTTATATGCATGCATGCATGTATGCATGTATGCGTATACATATATGTATGTAGTATCATATGGTATCGCTTACGGTGCATAATCTGTATCTTTTCTATAAAATGCGTATGCTTTTCTTGTCTACTCGATACCTATGTATGGAGATATCTCCATATAAATACAGATACTTTTGTATATATAAAGAGAACTCTATATAATGTTTTCGCAAGAACTTTATGCTTTGGGCACGAATACAACAGTTTTATTAAATATTTAGTTAACTTTAATACATAAATAATGAGATTAGATAAATATGTATCTTAGTATATTAGTTATACTAGTTATATTATTAGTATATTAGTATATTAAATATGTATATTTGTTAACTAGTATATAGTTAGTTAAAGAGTTAAGTTAAGATTTCGAATGGGTCAAAACTAAATGCATTGAAAATACTCTAAACAAAAATTATCAACAATTTAATGTTGCAATTTTTTTTAATGATTTGTGATATAGTTTACTATATTATATTAGATTTTTGAACATATGCTTAAGGTATATACAAATAGAAGTATTATTTACATTGTATATTGATAATATCTATAGATAAATATCTCAAACATATCACAGTTAGTTACAGTTAGAGCTATATACATATGCACATACTCTAATGTACATTTATATGTATGTATATGTATTTAAAACAATAAATAAGCACAGATATACTATTAGGATTCTTTTTCCATAGGTGTTGAATTTCCAATTCTCTCTCTCTCTCTCTCTCTCTCAATCTACATTTGTAAGTCTGTTGGCTTTGCTGCGTATCTTCAACTAACTCATCATATAATAAAAATATACATATACATACATATATGTACATATGTACATATTTACATACGTACATACATATGCATAGATATATATATTATATGTATAGCTATTTAGCTGCTCTTCCGGATCCATTGTTATAGCAAGTAGATGTGAATTATCATACAGATTGTGTGCTCATTGTCGTGAGTTTGTAAATTACCACGCACATGTCGAAAAGATCGAAAAAGTATAGCCGAAATGGGCTACAGACAGTATATAGGAAAGTATACATACATATATAACTATGGATGTATGTATGTATGTATATAGAAATCTGATATGTTAGTTAATCTACATACCATATAATTATGTTTTATCTTTAATTTTAGAATATATTTAAAAAATTAGATATATTTTATTCCATAGTACTCTGAACTAGCCTTGATTTCAAATTCGAGCAGCACAATGACCATTCTTATTAGAGTTTTATTTAAATTTGATGATGGACTATTTCAATTTTATTTTATTTCTTTTTATTATTATTTTTTAAGCCAAAATGCAATTAAAGAATGAAAGAGAAATAAACAAGAAGAATAATAAACAAACTTTTTCTGTGAAGTTTGAAATTAAAATTCTAAATTTCTGCATAATTCCAATTTATGCTAATTTCCAATTGGAAGCGAGTCACTCACTCACTGTATGCGTGCGTGTGTGTGTGTGTGTGTGTGTGTGTGTGTGTGTGTGTGTGTGTGTGTGTGTGTGTGTGTGTGTGTGTGTGTGTGTGTGTGTGTGTGTGTAGGTATGTATGCGTATTCACATCTTTATGCTTTTCGCATTCCTCTTCCTACATTTGCACAATTTGATTGTACTCAATTTTTGCGCATTTTATGGTTACAGGGTATAAGAAGAAGCGCGCACTATTTCTTTCAATAGATACTTTCTAAGTCAACGACAGCGTTTAGAATTTATCTAGTGCGCGAACACACACACACATACACGGGCAAGCATATGTATGCGTGCAAGTATAAGCCATGGCATGTGTGTGTGTGTGTAAATCTATCAGTGCGCCAACTTCGTCTTCGTTCTTTGCGATGTGTGTTCCTCAAGTCTTCAGCGGTGCTTCTCTCTCTCTCTCTCTCTCACTCGCTCTTTCTCTCTTACATTTGGTCTAGGTGTATATATGTGTGTGTGTGTCTGTTCGTGTCCGCAAATATGCTCACACAAATATTAAATTGTACGTACCATTGCTTTCCACCCCCTCCTCCTCATCCTTTGTGTCTTCGCAGCCGCTCACCGTCCGTGCGTTGTATAAATTTTCTGTGGAACTGTACAATAGCTAAATAATAAAAAAAAAAAACAAAGTTAAAGCACACAGACCAACTACGACGATGGCGACGACACAAGAGGTTGAGTTAAGTATTAAATGTACGTGCGCTACACAGCGAGTAAGGCAGACAGAGAACGAGAGGGCGAGCGAGAGAGATAGACAGAAAGCGAGAGATATGGATAGATGCATGTGTATTGTAGTTATGTCCCAGCAAACATTTGCGATCATAAGCGAGTCGTTTTTGAGTCCTCTTTCTGATTAAAATAAGCATAAATGAGCTCATTTTCGGATCATAAATGACTCCCCCGTCGGGAGAAAAAAATACCCTAGCCGCGACTCTTCTAGATGCGTCGCTTATGACCCATTTTTATAATCAAATTCGAGTCATATTCGAGTCATATTTCGTATCATACGCGACTCTTTTTCGAGTCTTAATTTCAACCACATGCGACTCTTTGCTGATTCGTTTTTTTATTATTACCAAAAACAAGTAATATTTTATTTAAATTAAATTCATTAAATATTTTTATTAAATAATAAAATAAACTAAAAATTAAAAAGAACAAGTATAACTTGAACTATCATTATTATCTTTTGATTAACTATTTTATTTTTCTCGCTTCCCATTTTGATTTATTTAATTTATTTCAATAATGCTTCTGCGTTGAACTTTACATTGAATTTGTACGAATAAGAGTGATCGAGAAATGCACTAGCCCCGAGCTTTAAGAATTTGGAGACAAGAGAAACTAATGAATCCCATAAGAAACCCAAATTGGCATCTTCTTTTTTTTAAATTAATGTTTTTCTAGAAATATATATTTTCTTTCCTAAATTTGAAATGGGATTTGAACCCAGGTCCGTTGTTTCTCAAGTCTCCCAGGCCACAAGCCTACCCACCGAGCCACATCCGGCTCTAGCATCTTCTTGAAAATGCAGAGTATTAGTGCAGAGTATTAGTGCAGAGCAGAAGTGAAAACAATCACTTTTCAATCCCCCGCATGCTCAATTGGCGATTGCTTTACATTTAGTTGCTGTATTTCAAATAAATCACTTTTTGATCATACAGGCGAGTCGTTTTTGACTCTTCCAAAAATCGCGCATATGATCAATCATTTTTTGATCATCCCGGGGACTCAAAAGCGACTCGCCAAATTCATTTCTTACAAAACAGTCTTCCAAATGCTAGGTGGGGTATGTCTAGTAAGTGTAAGTAGCGTGTATTTGTTTTTCATCGTCTCTTTGTTGGTGTTGTTGTTTTTCTTTAATAGTTGTCCGTTGGGCACTTTGGCTGCGACTTGGACTACGACTTTAGCACACAGAAAGAAAAAAAAAAAAAAATATAACTAAAGCACCGAACGGGCCAACAGGAACAGAAAATAGCAACAACAAGAAGAAGAGACAAATGTTGAGTTTCTTGACTTTTCTGCCATTACTATTTAGTAGCAGTCAGGCTTTCGTCTCTCTCTCTCTCGCTCTCTTCATTTGTGTATGTGTGTATGTGTGCGCTCTTAGTGTTCGCCGGCAGTAGCTGCTGCGCTGCGCTGCTCTGTTGCTGCCGCTCTTACTCATTCATTATCCATGCTCATGCATTTTGTATGTTTGTTATAAAATGTAATATTTCCTCATATGTAAACCGCGAGCGACTTTAACATTAACGTCGACGTTGCCGTTCGCTTCGGTGTCGGTGTCGGCGTCGGCATCGGCATCGACGTCGGCATCGACGTCGGCGTCGACGTTGGCGTTGATGTTGATGTTGACGTTAACGTTGTATTCATTACTGTTGCCATTGCTGTTTTTCTTTACTATGGTTTCAATTTATTTAATTTTATTTTAAACTCTAAACAAAAGAGCTTGCAGAGTCGACTCTTGGACAACACAATGAATGCTAATGGCTGGAATAAGGTGCGGGGAATCAAGTGAAGGGAGGGGTTGGTGGTAGAGGAGGGAGGTTACCGATTGAACGTTCCATATGCGGGCAGGGCATATAAAAACACACACACACACACATTCACATGCACATGTAGTTATGAATGTATGTATGAATTCCTGTATGCATGTGTGTGTTTGTCTTTATAAATTATACAGATATTCCATACATGTGCATAGTTATGTTTGTAAGTATACTAACGTGTGCACATACATACAGATATTATTGTAGTTATATTCAGACAAGAAGAAAAAGACATGGAGACGGGAATTGTACGTATACGTACAAGTACGTTCGCTCGTACAAATATGTATTGCAAATTGGTTGGGTTTTCAGTTCCAGTTTCCAGGTCGTTGCTGGTGTCTCTAACTATGGCTGTGTGTGTATGTATGTGCATGTGCATATATGTATGTATGTA
The DNA here is from genome assembly GCA_030914335.1 of Drosophila borborema. Lineage (NCBI taxonomy): Eukaryota > Metazoa > Arthropoda > Insecta > Diptera > Drosophilidae > Drosophila > Drosophila borborema. Next base: position 12,226,605 of record JAUESP010000307.1, read on the forward strand.
TGATGTATATTGTATATATATATGTGTGTGTGTGCGAGTCGCTGTAAGCGTTTGCGTAGTTATTGCATGTTCTTATTTCTTGTTTCTATTTGCGAGACTGAATGCAGTTTCTAGATCTTATGATTTCCTTCTTTTTCTTCTTTGTCGTCATCTTCTGCTACTCAGTGCGCGATCCCATCGAAATTTGACTTTGCCATTTTACTGTTCGTGTTGTTGTTGTTGTTGCTGCTGTTTCGCTTGATTTCCATCATTTGAATAGCACAAGAAGCGCGTTGTCGTCATCTGGAACTGGTTCAGGAATTTCACATTCCTCGCTCCATTGGAAAACTCGCATCGGCGCATTTCAGTGTTGATCATTGTGTGCATTTGATTAGGTGCTGTAAGTGTACGTACATATTTTTTTAAATTTTTTTTATGTTGTAACATTTTTTAGTGCAATTTGTGCAATTTTAGAATTGATCGTATAATTAGCATTTAAATTTTGTTTTTCTTTTTTATATCAATATGCTCCGCATATCTTTTGTTGCAATGCTATTTGTAAAGCTTAGCGTTTTATCTCTTGTTTTTCTTGCATAAATTTCATATACACACATATGTGTGTACATGTATGTGTGCGTGTGCCTGTTTGCTTGTATGTGGCAACTTTTAGCTGATTCCTTTTTTGCCTCAGCTGTATGAAAAAGTTGTACTCGTTCTCAAGTAATATGCAGATGTTTGCTTTGCTTGTCTTTACTTCAGGATGCAAAGCCCTTGGCATTTTGCGTAGTTTTTGTGTGCAGCGCAACACCCGCAGTTAGCCCACTGCTCCTACTCCGCTCTCTCACTGTCTCTCTGTCCCTCTCTGAATGTCTTACACTCACACTCCCACCACAGCTAGCAGTAACGACTTGAGTTCTCCCTTTGGCCGTCCTTGCTTACCCTTTTAAGCGCACACACACACACATACTTGCGCACACATAGATTTATTAAGAGAGTGGGAGAGCGAGAGCGAACGAGCGCGAGAGAACATGAATTTATCGTGTTGTAGTTTCTGTGGCGGTTAACCTCACCTCACCTCAGCTCTCTCAACCATCTCTTCACCCCTCCCCCTTGCATTCATGCCTTTAGTAGCAGTCATCCGGCTCATAGAGTTTATTTTATTATTTCGTTTCGTTACGATTTTTGCTATTATTTATTTGTTCGCTTCTCACCGTCTATGTGTGTGTGTGTGCGTGTGTGTGCATGTTTTTAAGTTTAGTTTTTTTTTTTTTAGTTTTGACTTGTTTTCTTTTGTGTAATTTTATTTTCGTTTACGTCTGTGTGTGTGTGTATCAAGTTCGTATGCATGTAAGTGTGCGTGTAGCTAGCTACGACAGTAAGAATTGTATTACCGTTGTTGTTTCTGTTGTTGTTTTTGGAATCTACACAATAATAAAAATGCTCGAGTCTCATATATAGATTGGGTTGCGCTCGAAGGTGACAAAGCAGGGGCAGGGGATAGCTTGTTTGTGCGTGTGCACATGTGTGTGTGTGTGTGTTTATTGTGTGCGTGTTTTTATTTTCTTGAATTTCAATTTTTTCCTCTCTTGTTGTTTCTTTTCTTACTTTTATTTATTTAGTTTTCGTCTACGTTTGTTTTTTGTTCGTATGTATTTTTTTTTTATATATTTCTCCGACTCTCTCATTATTAATAAATAGTTTCTTGTTCTCTGTATTCCATTTCAGTACCCAAATCGCCGCCACTTCAACCGCGTCAACGTTTTCCGTCGTCTTTTCCAATAAAATCAAAAGAATACAAAAATTCATAAAAAAAATTTAATTAATAAATTAAATTAGAAATATAAATATATTCAAATAAAGGAAAAACGCAGCAAACATTTCACCACACAAATTTTGTCGGGACGCGGCGAATTCGGTAGCCACTTGTTGAATTTGTTGCTACTCGTCTTTTTTTTTTCGTTTGTCGTTTTTCGGCTGCTTTGCTTTGAAGTCCAATGTCGCCGCCACAGCAAGAACGTGGATAAATAACGGCAGTGTGACGCTAGAGAGGAGCAGAACTGGCATGCAGCTGGCTGGCTGGCCGGCTGGCTGCTGACACGCCTCCATCTCTAACTGCTACGACTGCTGTTTCAGTTACAACAATTCCAACTACGATTCCAGTTCCAATTCCAATTCCAAGTCCAATTTCCATTCCACAACGACGCCTCACGAGACCAGGGCTACATCTTCAACAACAACAGCTACAAAAAGAAAAAACAACAATAACAATTCCAGCCACACATCCTGATCTCTTGATACTCCATCAAAATGGACGCCGAGATATGCAATCCGCAATTATGTCGCATTTGCATTACATCGCACACAAACTCCATGCAAATGATTTCCATATTCGGCGAGGATTCCCTTTGGCAAAAGATCACAACATTGGCGGATGTTAAGGTAAGCAAATTGACTGGAAAACTTTAATGTAAACACAAGTCTGTAATCTTTCCAATCAGACTATAGCTTAGCATATCCATGGTATGTGTAGGCTTTCCAATCAGAGCTGTCAACTAGCATATTTAATGCAGCCCTCGACTTTAGATTCTGTTCATGAACTTTGTCGTTCGTGTAGAGAAATCTATCTAGAAATCCACTAATTTCTTCAATTTTAAAATAAATTTATTTAATTCGAGTTCAAGGTTTGTTTTTCAGTTTTCTGTTTTATTTATTTATTTTTAGTTTTTTTTTTTTTTTTATCTCGAAATGCGACACAGAAGAGAATTGAAACTGCGGTAGTTGTAGCTCAGAGTGGAAGACTTACTTGATTCGAGCTCAAGTTAGATAAAAAATAATTAACAAACTCAGATTACGAGCAGTAAACCATAAAAGACTACTATATAGTAGATATGATATATGTATATATAGTATACTCGTATGTGTGTGTGTTTCTTTTTATATGAATTCCAATTGGAATATACTTTTACGCTGATTAGAGTTTTGAACATTTAGAAAGCTTCACAAACGCATTTTCAAGAATTTTATCTATAGAACTTATAAAATTCATAGTTGACAAGTAAACAAAACTATTTTTAGAACATCGTTGATGACGATATGTAAGCTATTGAACTAGTTCATTTATGTGAATGTATGATGAACTGAAATGTGTATATTTAGTTAGTCAAAATTTTAGTTAATTAGAACAAGTTCAATTGAATAACTAATAGAAATAAGAGATAACAGAACGTAGGACAGTATTATTTTAAAGACAAGTTTATTCAGATATTTATTGCGAACTATTTTCATTCAACGTCTCAATATAATGAACAATTACTAAATCTAAGCAATTTGCATAAATACATTCATACATAAAAGAATCTACTTGATTGCAATTTTTGCAGTTATGCTAAGATTATAGAATAACAAAAGAAGGAACTAAAATTTCAGATTAATGAACTGGTTAACTGAATTGAATTGATTCAAGAAGTTAGGATAGAAATGAACTAATGATCAAATGAACTGATTCAATAAGTTGAACTAGCAATGAAATCAATTTTCAAATGAACCGATTCAACAAGTTGATTTGACAATGAACATTGGCTCATTGGAACTAATTAAGTATTGAACGAATGAATTAACTGAACTGAATTGATTAAGATAGAAATGAACCAATGATCAAATGAACTGATTCAAAATGAATCAATGATCAGATGAACTGATTCAACAAGTTGAATTAGCAATGAAATTAATGTTCAAATTAACTGATTCAACAAGTTGATTTGACAATGAACATTGGTTCATTGGAACTAATTAAATATTGAACGAATGAATTAACTGAACTGAACTGAACTGAACTGATTGAGATAGAAATGAACTAATGATCAAATGAACTGATTCAACAAGTTGAGCTTGCAATGAACAGTGTTTCATTGGAAGTAATGAAATATTGAAATGAGCTGATACAACAAGCTGAGCTAGCTACTCAGGTGTTCTTCGCTCCAAACGGATACAACGACTTTATAAAGTCAATATATGTATGTATTTATTCTATACATGCATATATGTATCTTATATAGCTTCCACACTAATGTATTAACATATTTCATAGAATAGCCACAATTCACAGCATTTTTTTATCTTTTCACAGTAACTGACATTAAATAAAAACAACAGCAGCAAAAAAAGCGTTTCGTTTCGTTTGCTTTTGTCTGTTTATTTTATTTTTTTTTTTTTTTTCGTAATTCTTTTTTCTGTTTGTTTGTTTCTTTGGATCAGTTTCAGCTCGGTTAGTTTTTGGTATTTTAAATATATATACATATAATTATGTATTATATATATATTCATATATTTAGGGTGAATACGGCTTTTAGCCATGGAATCTTATACATTGTACATATGTATGTATATACTACATGTATGTGTGTATATTTGTTCATATCTTTTTTTTAAAGTGGAATTTCTTCTGTTTCTTGTGTTTAGATTTCTTTCGTTTGCTGCTTTTGTAAAATAATTTACCGTTTCAATTGCTGCTTATGCTTGTCTGCTTATAAATACACACACAACTATGCACATAAATTTTTCTTCTTTTGTTTGACGTTTCTCACACACACACGCACACACACATGCATAGCTATGCACATGTGAATGTATAATTCATATGTTTGGTTTAATTCCATAAATTTTTCTTTTACAATTTTGTACTGCTGCTGCTGCTGCTACGCTGCGTTTATTGTTGTTGTTATTGCTTCTCGCATATGCGCTCTCGCGCGCTCAAAACTGCGCTCAGCGCTCTCCGCTCTTGCTTGCTCTCGTCTATTGCTATCTCGCTTACGACGCGCTCTCTCGGCATGCGGCGGCACTCATTCACTTAGTTTGTAGTAGAGTCGGCTTAGACGTTCGTTGGCCCCTTTGCCACCCAAAAAGGGGGCGGGACGCAGCTGACGGAACTGCGAACTGCGAACTGCGACAACGACGACGACGGGAACTCTTGTTCCTCTCACTCTGCTTCGCACCTCAACGACGACGTCGTCGTCGTCGTCGTTATAAACTTTGCTTGCTTTGCGCTGCGAGCGCTGCTTTGATTTTATTCATTTCATTCCATTCCATTCATATATTTTGTCCGTTGTTTTTGTTTCTCATATACAATTTATTTGTTGCTTGTAATTTTTCCTGAATGTGAAATGATTTTCTGGTTTTCTGGCTGGTTCAATTTGAGAGCGGCTTAGTCTTGCTCTTTTCTCTCTCTATCTCTCTCTCTCTCCCCCTCTCTCTGTCTTGTATTATAAATTATTCAGTTTTATTCATTTGCTTTGCATTTATATTTCTTTCATTATGAAATATAAGATGGTAAGCAGATCGCATTTATTATACTTTAAATGAATGCACACACACACACACACACACACACACGGAGTATGTGAATACTTGAGTAATTCTTTGTATGTATGTATGTGTGTGTATTTATTTTTGTAGCTCTGCTAATTCTTGTGTAAATAAAACAGTTTTTCCATATCAAGGTTTCTGTTTAACGAACATGATTATATGTACCTATCTACCTCTGCCTCTACCTACATACATACCTCTATCTACACCTATCCTCTATTATTTCTATTTTGTTCATTAAATAATAAACACACACTCACACACACAGACGAAACCTGTTGAGACGTTTTCTGTTTCTTTTCTTCTTTATTATTATCATTTTTTCTTCTCTTTTTTTGGTCTATTGTTCCTTTGGCTTTACAAATTGATTGTGATTTAGTTCGTCGACCCAAAAAAAAAAAAAAAATCATAAAATGCGTAAATACCAAAAATAAATATGTCTAAAAAAGAACAGAAATCTCCATATATATATTATTGATTATTTTGTATAGCATATTCATAAAGACATGTACAAGTAAATGCATGTATACTTATTTATATAATCTCTATAATCTATGTATATTTATCTGTATAATATACATATACATACATATATTAATATATGTTTTTTTTTTAGAGTTAAACGAAAACTTGTTCTGCTCTTGCATTTTGATTAGTATTTTTATTAGTATTTTAAAAGAATTTGTTGTATTATATAATTTTATAGTATTCGCTGCATTTTAATTATTAATTAAGAGCAGTGTTGATATTATTATTATTATTATTATTATTATTATTATTATTATTATTATTATTATTATTATTATTATTATTTTTATTTTCTATTATTATTATTCCTACAATTAAAAAGCATTCTAAATTTAATACAAATAAAAGCTTTTAAGAATTCTCAGTAGTATTTTTAGTAATAATAAAATACTAAAAATTAATAATGCTATATAAGAAATATAAGAAATACTAATTATACTAAAAATAATAAAAATAATGAAATTTAAGTATTTAAATTATTTAATATAATAAAATGATGAAATTTAAATATTTAAATTATTAAAAAGAGTAAAATGATTAAACTTAAGTATTTAAAATATTAAAAATAATAACATGATTAAATGCATGTATTTAAATTATTAAAAATAATAAAATGATGAAATTTAAGTATTTAAATTATTAAAAATAAAAAATTGTTAAATTTAAGTATTGAAATTATTAAAAATAATAAAATTATGACATTTAAGTATTTAAATTATTAAAAATAATAAAATTATGGAATTTAAGTATTTAAATTAAATTATTTAATCATTTTTATTATTTTTACTTTTAGTATTTCTTATATAAATTGAATGCAAAAATTATTTTTAATATTTTGTTGTTAGTATTTTTATTATTTTTCATATCTGTAGATTAATATTTTTATATTAATACTTTTTATCATTGCTGCTAGTTTATTAAATTTTGAATGATGTCTTTAAATATAATTTTAATGTTAATACTCAGCATATTTGTAGTATGTTTCAATAGATATTAGTATTTTTTTAGTAAAATCTTATTATATATCATTTCTTGTGTATTTTTTTTAAAAGTATATTTTGATTCTAAAGTATATTTAGTATTTTTAATATCGTATATTCCTACATTTTGTATGCCGTATTTATAGTATTTAGATATATTAGTATTTGGTATATTTAGTATAACTATTATGAATATCAATATAAAAAAATATATTTTTAGTATTATTATTAGCTAAGGCTACTTCGCACAATATTCCAACTGAATTGTATTGAGGGCTCTTGCCTTCTTTCCAGTATGTAATAATCTCTCTGGCAGATCTGCTACCTTTCATAGTAGAATGTAAATTTCTTATCCATAGCATAGATGATGTATTCAGCATAAGGGAGGGCGTATAGCTTGAGCTAATATTGCATTAATGCCCTGAGCATAGGGGAATGGGATCAAGATATGCAGTTTTAGGATGAATAGATCTTTCTGAATGTGTATATACATATATTTATTATAATGGCTTTCCATATTCGCCTTGCAGATCGACAAGAATGACACCTTGCCGCAACAGGTGTGTGTGACCTGTGCCAAGACTGCGATCTCGGCGTGCCTGTTCAAGAAGAAGTGCGAGGATGCCGACAACTTCTATCGGCAGCAGCTGCTGATCAAGAAGATCGAGGGGGGGCACACAGGCGAGTCGAGAAACGACGCGGAGGCAACGGTTGCTGATGGCGCTGCAGCTGCTGTTGGCAGCGGGCAGCCGAAGAGCAACAACAGCAGCAACAGCAACAGCAACAGCAACCGTAATAGAAATAGTCACAGCAACAGCAGCAGCGGCAGCAACAGCAACAGTGGCAGCAGCAGTGGTAGTAGCAGCAGCAGCAGCAGCAACAGCAGCTCCGATGATGATGACGAGGAGGAGGAGGATAATGGCAACGAGGAAGAGGAGGAAGAAGGCGTGACCAAGAATGCGAGCACACAGAATAGACACGCCAAGAGCAATGGCCATCAGTTGGAGCAACAGCAGCAGCAGCAGCAGCAGCAACAGCAGCTATCAGAGGAGCGCGAGTTGGAGCAGCAGCACGGTCACGTCCAGGAGCAGGATCATGGCGAGCAGTTGGAGCAGCAGATGCAGCTAGATGAACAGGACGAGCCATTGCCACTGTCCTCGCACGAGGACAACGAGTTGAATCAGCAATTGCCCTTCAATTCGATCCGGCTGATGCAGGAGTATATGCAGCGGAACATGAATAAGTTTCCCAATGGCAATGGTCGTCATGTGCTGGCCGCCGCGGACGATGGCGATGAGGAGGATGACGACGACGAGGATGATGATGAGGAGATGTCGCTGCCATTGATACCAGAGATCGAGCTAATCACGCCCTCCGATCCGGATCCAAGCATGCTAACGGGCAGCGACAACGATGCAGCTGGTCTGCTCAATGGTGGAGTCAGTTCTGCTGCTGCTGCTGCCGCCGCCGGCGCTGGCGATGGCAGTGTTCATGCAGCAGCTGCAGCTGCAGCGGCTGTGGCAGCTGCGGCTGCTGCCGCCGCTGCGGCGTCCGGCGGTCGAGGCTTTCAGTGTCCGCACTGCTATCACAGCTTCGAGATGAAGCAGATACTCAAGGCGCACATGCAGAGCGTGCACGGAACACCGGGACCCGTCTACGAGTGCACCAATTGCCGCAAGACCTACTTCTACAAGCGTTTTCTCGAGAAGCACATACGGCGCGGTCGTTGCGTCAAAAAGCGACGCAATCAAACGTAAGTGATGCAGTCATAATCCTCGCCAGAGTTTCGCTAATGTCTTTTACCAACATGTTTACAGTCGCCCCATGGTGTGCTCCGACTGCCATGTGCTCTTTCCCACCGGCCATCATCTGGGCTGGCACAAGCGCACCGGCTGCCCCTCCAAGGCGGCCAAGATGTGAGTTGAGCAATCGAGGAGACTGGAAGACAGAGACTTATTCAATCTTTTACTAATCTCTCTTGCAGGCCATTGCAGCAGCTGTTCAAGCAGAACATTGTCCAGTTCAATAACTTTCCGAAGCGCGTGGCGCCACGCAAACCGCCGCCACCAGATGCGGCTGCACTGCATCTTAATAATCGCAAGTAGGTGACTAGGGAATCTCTTTTGATTCACATTGATGATGATTTACCTTCTGTTTCTCAGACTGGGCCTGACCAACAAGCGTAAGGGACGCACTCGCATTAAGCTGGACGCCAAGAAGATCGCCCTGGCCAAGCAGCTGATCCTGCGCGAGGCCACGACCACGGTGATTGCTAACGAATTGAATATATCGCGCACCTTTGCCTGGCGTCTGCGCAAGAGTCTGGTGAATGGCGTCAGTCTGCATGAGCGTGTCGTGGATCAGGCTAGTGAGGAGCAGCAGCAGCAACAGCAACAACTGCAGCAACAGCAACAACAGTTGCAGCTGCAGCAGCAATTGCAACAACAGCAGCATTTGGAGCAGCAGCAGCAGCAGCAACAACAGCAGCAGCAGCTAGAGCAACAGCAGCTAGAACATGAGCGACAGCAGCTGGCCTTGCCCTACAGCCACCTGGGCCTGGGCCTGATCAAGGAGGAGCAGCTGGACAGTGATGATGAGCAACAACAGCAGCAGCAGCAGCACTCAGCGCTTCACCTTGACGATGAGCTGGCAGCGCATGGCAACATCGACGGCGGCGGCGGCGGCGGCGGCGATGGAGCCGATGGCCTTGTCGATGAAGGCGATAATGATGGCATTGGCGACATTGGCGCCGAGGAGACAGCCGGCTATGCCGATGGCGAGGACGATGTCTGCGGTCTGTTGCAACACAATGGCTATGATATGCGTGCCCAGCTGGAGGAGCATAGTCCGCTGGATGAGGCCGTCGACATGGATCACGAGCAGCTTGGCAAGCGAGGCGTTTCAGTGTCACCCAATGGCATGCTGCCGGCACGTGCTGACGTTGAGGCATACCAGCGCCTGTTGGCGGGTTCACATCATTTTCCGCACATTGTAAACGCACAGCATTTGCAGCAACAGCAGCAACAGCAGCAACAGCAGCAACAACAACAGCAGCAACAACAGCAGCAGCAAAAGCAGCAGAAGGTCGCACACAATGGAACGATGCCCATGTTGACGCGTTATCCACCCACAGTCGTTGCGGCCAAGTGAGTCAAGTCGAGTCCAGCAACATCCATTGACACTTTCATTGCGAATGTCTGCAGAATGCATTAATCTCATAGCCATAGTCATTTTACATATCTTGATCCAGTTGTAGTTATAACTAAACCTATCTATATTAACTTGAGTTAATTGAGGCTAAGCATTAAAGCTTTGAGTAGTCTCAAATTAGCTGTATATTGAATGGTTGTATAAGCCAAGTCCTCTATCTAACGTTTAAGTTTGCTATCAATTTCTGATTGTCTTCCATTTTAACTACATGAATTTAATATTTTAGTGAAATTTTAGATCAGTTTGATTTTAGATCAGTTTGATTTTAGATCAATTTAATTTTAGTTCAATTTTAAATTTGCTATATAGATCTTTAAACTTGTATATTCATATACAATTGTTTCATAGATTTTGAGTAAGGCGTTTCATGTTCAGTATATACGGAAGTTTAGTTACGGATCTTCATTAGGTGTAAAAAAATTGTCTAAAGCAAACCATGCAGTTCTTGCTCTCTTTGACACACATACACTCTCTCTCTCTCTACCCCTCTACCCCTCTCTCGCTCACTCTCTTCATCTCTATACACTGCTATCTCTTTCTATACATTAAATATAATGCCTCGAACTAATTAAGTAACTCTCTTGCAGTCACGCTTTGCCTGTCAACCTGTCCCTGCGCTCCATCAACAGCAACGAGAGGTGAATATCAATATATCAAAAATCATGCTGGCTCTTTCTAATGCTCTTTTTCTGTCTCCCTCTCTCTCTCTCTCTCTTAGCAATGGTAGCTCTGGCAGCAATGCAGCTCCGCCTGTCCCTCACTCGCATCATCATCAACAGCAACAGCAACACCAGCAGCAACAGCAACAGGCAACTCATCAGCCTGGCAAGAAGCCGCGCAAGCCGAATGTTTTTATCGACGATGAGAAGTATGCGATGGCCAAGTTGTTAGTGGCCCAGAATGCATCGACAATGGAGATTGCGCGCGCTCTGAACGTCTCCCAGATGACGGCCTGGAAGGTGCGCGATGCCATATTGAAGGGCGTGCCGCTCTCGTATCGCAACAAGCGCAGCGAGGTGCGTGACGATGCAGCAGCACTGGCTGCCAAGGAGCAACAACAGCAACAACAGCAGCAACAGCAGCAGCAACAGGAGCAACAGCAACGTCATCAGCAGGAGCTGCAGCGGCAGCAACAGTTGCAGGAGCTGCAACAGCAGCAAATTGAGCTGATCAGCAAGCAGCAGCAAAAGCAGCAACAGCGCCAGCAGCAGCAAGAAATGTTGCTGCAACAGCAACAACAACAACAACAACAGCAACAACAGCAACAACAACAGCAGCAACAACAACAACAGCTGCGTCATACACCAGCGGAAACATCACATTACCAACAGCAGCAGCAGCAGCAGCAGCAATCGGCCTCCTTGAATGGCGGTAAACTGTTGCATACGCGTCGCCGCTTGAAGGCCGCGGAGCGTGAGCTGCGCGACAAGGAGATCACACGTGAGATACTCGAACTGATCAAGGAGGACAGCAATATACAATATTGGAAGGTGTCCGCTCGCCTGGCCGAGAAGGGCATCAATATATCGCCGTCGTCTGTCTGTCAGAAACTCAAGTCGATGGGCATCCATCGGCGCTGGAAGCCCGGCGATAAGCCACCAATGCTGGCAATTAGTCAACTCAAGGCGGCCACTGTGGCGGCCGCTGCGGCAGCCACTTTGGCAGCGAATGGGGCCAACTTCGGTCTGCCCAATGGGGTGAATGTGGCGGGAGTCGGGGGCATGGTTGACGATGTGTTTGAGCAGCAGCAGTTCGATATGGGCGGACCACATTTTCTCAGTGCCTTTACGCGCTAGATGCCGGTCATCGATAGTCGATAGTTGATAGTTGATAGTCGATAAATCAGACGGAGACTGATTAATTGGGGCGACAACGATAACGATAATAGTGTGAGCTAAACAATACGAAAATAACAAAATAGGTAACGAAAACAAAATACTATCAGATTTTTAGTTATCGATAACGATAGCGACGACAACTGACATACAGACATATGCTATCCGATGCCGATTGATTGACAATACAAAATAACCAATAATAAATGACCAATTTTTGATTCAAGTGATCACAAGCAACAAATTTGCATTGCGATAACATTGACTGTAGCAGCGCCATCGATTGTGATTTCGATAACTGCTGATTGATGACTGCAATCTTTGTTAACAATATTGATAACGATACCGTTAAGTGACGCTAATATTGAGTATAACAATAAATAACGATAGCGATAGCGATGACACTGACATTAACTATAACCATAACCATAACGATAACGATAACGATAACTTTGACGTATAATCATTACGACGACAAACGCCTCCCGGTCCCGCCCACTGCAATTTCCCTAACTAATTAAGTATTACACACATTCACACACACCCACACACATTTACACACACACACACTTGCACAGCAGTAACAAAATTCGCAACAACAATTTGTATTTTTTATATAGTATTTAAATGTGCAAATCGTGCGCTGCATTCAACTACATCAAATGTATTATATATATATATATAAATATATATATATCATTTTTTTATTAGACCGGTAGTGAAACGCATATAGCACATATATGCTATGCATTCCTAGAATGTAAGAGACACACACACACACACACATTTAGACACACTCACACACACATACGCAAAGCGGTCATTCCAAAACATAAAACAAAAAACCATTTGGTCTACTCTTTTCCATACATATGTATAAACATATACATACATATATAGCTATTACTTTTATATTATATAAATAATAATAAACAAAATTTTTTTTTTCATTTTTTAAATTATGTTAAATGTCGGTATTTTTTTTATATAATTTTTATTTTGTATTAAATCAATTTTTTTAGTCGTTAGTTGAAACATTTTGGACTTTTGAACTAAAAAAAAATACAATAAGCTAGTATTTATTAAATACTGTCAAACATACTAAAAAGCAAAATGATGTATGTGAATGTGCAAATGTGAATGGTTAATGTTAACTGAACATTTATTTATTTTTTATTTTATTTTATTTGATTTTTTGTGTACAACTTTTAGTATAAAATTATATCTATATAGATATATAGGGATGTATTATTTTATATTTTTTTTTTTTTGCGTATTAGCTTATGAATGAAGGCTACACACATACACATATGTAGATTGCAATTTGCAATTTATTAAAGTACTGAATTGTAATTTTAGTGAAAAATCATTATTATTTGTATCATCATTATCATTATTATTATTATTATTATGTTAACTTATGCATTAATGGAACAACTGAAAGCGAAACTAGAGACAACACAACAACAACAACAACAAAAAGAACAACAAACTACAACTAAACAAAAATACAAAAAAAAAATCTACAACAACAATAACAAGTGCAATTACAACAATAATAAGCAACAAGAAACAACAACAAAATTATTATGCAATAATAATGTGTTGAAAAACAAAATGTAATTTATTTTTTTTTTTTGCTGAGAAGCGCATAGAAAGGCATCATTTCTTTTTTTTTTTAATGCTATTTTATTTAATTATTATTTTATTTTTTATTTAGAGTGCAATAGCTGAAATTGTAAAAACATTTAGATATTATGTGACCCCATGTAACCCTCCCTCGCACACACACACACACACACTCCCACTTAAGACAAACGAACAATATTTAATTAGCCAATTAGACAAAATTAAGAAACAAAAGAGATATGAAACGAAGAAGACAACACTTACATACAAAAAAACCAATAAACAAATACTGAGAATTCTATTTATTTACAATATATATTTTTACGATTAAAATACATAAATATATATATTAAAAAAAAAAACAAACAAATTATATATATATATATATATATATATATATATGTATATATAGTTTATTTTTGGATCGTCAAGGCGATTGATTGTATTTGCAGCTTAGCTTCTTATAACTAAGGTCTATCGAAGCTGCAGAGAGAGAGAGAGAGAGAGCGAGAGAAGAAAGAAGGCGAGAGCGAGTGCATGAACTCTCAACTGAGCGAGATTTTGTTGATCGATATGTCGATATCGATACTTTAGTATTTTTGTAATTTGAAATTGTAAACCCCCTCCAAACACACACACACACAAGCCCCTATATATACATAATACTTATATATATGTGTATATAGTTAGTATTCTCAGTTTACTATTCAAATATATATATATTTTTTTTTTCAGCTCTTTTTTTTTTGTATGCAATACAAACATTATATAAAAGAATGTATTATTAAAATTATTTATAAGCAAAGAAAAAAAAAGTAAAAACCACAAAAAAAAAAAAAAAAAAAAAAAAAAAAACAAATGCAAACAACAAATAGAACTGACGTGCCTATGTAGCGATAAAAAAAAAAAACAACTGAAACTTTCCTCTCCAAAAATCTGAAAAGATGAAAATTATAAATAAATTACATAAAACTAATTTAAATACAAAAAAAAAAAAGAAATACAAATATAAATAAATAAAAACAAAACGTAACAAAATACAAAAAAAAAAAAAAAAACAAAAAAACAAAGTATAAAAAAATCAAGAATGAATGTAATCAAAATACACACACAGCGAGTTTATGGAGTTAGACTTTATTCTAGTTGTAATTCGTGGACTGTGCCACACCCACACGCCCATACACACACACACACACACATACACATACAATATGATGTACTACATTATAATCATTCCAAAATGTCATAAAAAATACACATATACATATATATGTATAAACATGCCTATATATTTTATGAAATAACTAAAACTTTGTTTTCTTTTCACACATTCATTTGGGTTTTGCCTACAAAATTGCTTCGATGCTCGTTCACATGGCGGAAAGTGGGCATATTAGTTTGGATCAAAAAGTAGTCCTTGTTTGTGACTTTATATTCTTCCCTGACTTTTGGTGATCTGGGATCGGTTGAAGAAGCTTACAAAAATCGATCTTTTTAAGGTGCTTTGCGGGTGGGAGAAAACTTCGCTTAGTCTTAGATATTGACATTTTGGGAATTACCTAGAAGGGCGCTAAATAAATAATCATGAATAAATATCATGTATATATTGATTTTTTCTTTTTAACTTTCTCCGTATTAAGATCATCTATTGATTTTATATGTAAAAAAATCAAAATATATATATATATATATTTCTCAGCTTTAATGAATCTTAAGCGAGCATTATGTCATTGTGAGCAACCAAGAAAAGTTTTTCTAGGGGGAATTTCTGTA
Organism: Drosophila borborema; assembly: GCA_030914335.1. Lineage (NCBI taxonomy): Eukaryota > Metazoa > Arthropoda > Insecta > Diptera > Drosophilidae > Drosophila > Drosophila borborema. The sequence goes on from JAUESP010000307.1 coordinate 12,241,900, forward strand.
ACAATTTAGAATCACATTATATTTGATACTATTTTGAGTATAATTTTGTGTAGACCTGGGTGAATGTGATTTGTGAGCCCAATATTGGGTGGAGTCCCCACCAAATATGACGACAATGAATGTAACGGTTGCTCAACTCTGTAATTGACTTAGCGGGTATGCACGACTAGCAGATGCATTCCTAGTTAAATCATGTAACACTGAACTAAAATGTTTCACAATTGAATATCTTAAAATTTATGTTAATTTGAATGCTCTACTCAAATGTTAAATTTGACATGAAGATAGTCAGCTTTGACAGCTAGTTTAGCTAACATTTGAGTGAAGTGTTACTGAAGACTGTCTGTCAAGCTTGACAGCAAATTTGACTTTAAGATGACAGCAAAGTCAGTTGTAAAACTCAAATTCTAAATAACACAATAGATTATTGCATATTTAATGTATATCCGCAGGCTAGCTAGCTGCTAATTAAAAACGGCGAAAAAGAGAGAGAGAGAGAGAGAGTGAGGAATGTAGGAGAGTGAGAATGGGAGACGGAGGTTGGATATAATTATTTGTAAAATCTTCTCTGTTTGTGAATGATGAGCAAGAGGGATTTACCAGGCAAGCGACTAGCGCTATGCATGTAATTGATTATGATAGATTTCACTTGCGGAACAATTTGTATAGTCGAAATGCGCTACATCAATAATCGAGTTGCTTAGTTTACATAACTAAGTGAACTGCAACTACCTGGTGATGATGGGGCGTATGAGTGATATTTGGAGTTTGTTAGACTGACTGTTGATTGATGAATTCATAGTTAGAGTGATTGATATATTGATTGATAGTCTGACTGATTGAATTACTAAACGAGACTGTTGATTGATGAATTTATCGGTAGGCTGATTGATAGATTGTTTGATAGACTGATTGATTGAACGAGAGACTGATTTACTGATTGACTGTTTAGCAGACTGACTGACTTAAGATTACTTGACTAAGTATTTGATGAATGGATTGATAGACTGATTGTTAGACTAATTGCTAGACTAATTGATGGAGTCACTGAACGGGAGACCGATTGATTGACAGACTGACTGATTCAGTAAATAATTGGCGGTTTGAGTGGTTGATTGATAAGTTGATTGATAGATCAATAAACTGATTGATACTTTTGTTACTTCATTCTATGAATCAGTCTACTGATCCCTAATTAAATTGAAAGACAGCCTGTTAGACTGTTTGCTAAACTGATTGATTTATACACAGCCTGAATTGAAATTAATAAATGTTTGTTTGAACTGTTGATTGAATAGATTTATTGCCTGATTGATTAAGAGTTTAGCTCGCTAAATGAGTGAATGACAGACTGACTGAATAACAGACTTAGTGATGGACTTAGAGTTAGATTGTTGGACAGAATGATATGTAGGATATAATCTTTGACTAATGGACTTTATGTGGCCTGTTCAGCTTAACTAGTTGTTAAATTTGACTAAAACTCATTTGACAGCAAGCCATTTAATAGCTGTTCATTTGACGATTGAGCTGTAGCGCCTACTGATGTCAACTAGACTTAGATTCGAGCTAGATGGCTAAGCAAATAGCTGCTACTAGTTGTAGTTGTTGCTACTTTTATTGTTGCTGTTGCTGTATCAGTGAGGGAGGTTTCCGGGTGCATCCGGCGAGAAAAATTCGCTTGGGATGACGACTTTGAAAACGGGCCCGAAAACAATGGCAGCCCTAGCGAGAGAGAACCTTTATAAATTGGTTGGGGATGAGCAATAGTTAGTTTAGTTGGCCAGCAGCTGTTGCTTGGAGTCTACAGTGCAAAGGGAATTGGATAGAGAATCATATAGAGATAAACTCAAGCCGGATCTGCTTTCAATTGCGATGCAACCCGGGAGACTGCTCTTGACTTGGCTGCTGGTTGGCAGCTGTCTGGCCCTGGCCACGCCCTCGCTGCTGGCACTGAAGAAGAAGCTGCTCTTTGGGCACGGAGGCGGCGGTGGTGGCGGTGGCGGTGGTTTTGGTGGTGGCGGCGGATTTGGCGGCGGCGGTGGATTTGGCGGCGGTGGTGGATATGGTGGCGGCGGCGGCTACGGTGGAGGCGGCGGCCATGGGGGAGGCGGTGGTGGCTATCCAGGTGGCGGCGGTCATCATGGTGGCGGCGGTGGCGGTGGCCATAAGCCGGCCATATATGAAGTATATGTGGTCAAGCCCATATATCAGGGCGGCGGTGGAGGAGGAGGACACTATGGTGGCGGTGGCGGTGGAGGTGGCGGACACTACGGTGGTGGCGGTGGTGGTGGTCATCCTGGCGGCGGCGGCTCTCCACAGTGGGGTGGCGGAGGAGGCGGCGGTGGAGGCGGCTCCTATGCCAGCAGCAGCGCCAACAGCTACAGCTATGGAGGAGGTGGCGGCAGCAATGCCTACGCCAAGGCGAACGCCTATTCGGGCAGTTGGTAGAGATCCAAGATGCAGCTCAAACATCAATTTGATATATACACGAAAATTCAATTTTCCTTTTTTTTTTATTATTTTAAAATAATGTAAATAAATAATTTCTAAGTGAATAAAAGCTAAAGTTGCTGTTGGCAGAACCAAAAGATTCTAAATGGATTGAGAGAGAGAGAGAGAGAGAGAGAGATATGGGGACATTAAATATATTCCAATTGGAAAAGGTAGATAAAGAGTTAGTTGATGTGGAATGAAGGGAAATGGACTGAAGTAACAAGCGTCAATTGGAATGAAGAAGAGGCAAGCTAGCATTGAAAGGCAAAGATATGACATTAGGAAATGATTGGAAATGGATTATGGGGTTATGGAACAATTGGAATTGAAGGAAAGAGACACGCTAGCAATGAAAGGCAAAGGAATGAACGGAAACAAAGAGAACAAGTAATTGAGATAGAAGAGAAGAGGGAAGTGCGAAAGATGTTATGATTCGGAATAGAGATATGAAGAAACAAAATGAGTCTAGGATATAGAGTATTTAATGATAAATAAAGCTACAATAGAGAAGAGATGAAAACCGCAAATTCCCATTGGGGAATTAATGGTAGAGAGATAGCACACGATTCCAATTGGGTAATGAAAGCAACAGGGAAACAAGCAGAGGCAGGGAGAAGCATATTTTTATAGTTTCAACATATTCAAATTGGCAATGGGAACATGCTTTATAGCGAAAAGGGAAGGCGAAATAGCCAAGGTAAGATAAGGTATGCTCATGCTTAAATACCTAACTGAAGGTATGGGAAAAGAGGGAGAGAGAAGAGGGGAGAGAGAGGAGCAAGAGACAGAGAGATAAAGAAGGAGAGAGACTGAGATATATAGAGTTTAGTTATACATGCTGTTACATGCCTACTAGTTAAGTGTGTATACCCTCTAGTCTCTGGATATATGAATATTATCCAGTTAATAAAGAAGATCGCACATTTCGAAACTCGTTTGGCTGCGAAAATATCTGTATACATCTATACCTACATACATACACATATATAGACCTAAGCTTGCAGGTACAACAACCAGAAACACCTGTAAACGTGTTTCAAAATGCCAAAAATGTTGTCAACGTAAAAGATTTCATAAATTTGTATTTATTTAGACAAGCAGAATCTATAGATGTATGTATGTATGTATGTATATAGAAGACTGTGCGTGGGCGCATACGAATGCCAATAAGAATCTGCAATTGGAATTGTTTACATTCCAAGCAGAAGATATTACGCACACCTTTAGCTCGTGCTGCTGTTGTTGTTGTTGTTGTTTGCAATAATTAACTGAGATCATGTTTGCAAAAATGTTTGCGTAATTTGCTTCAAGTGTCTGTGTCTGAGCTGTATATATGTACCTGATGAGATCTTTAGCAATTATAAGATGTTTATTATCTATTATCTATTATTTATTAGAAGGCATTATAAGACAGGCATTATTGTATAATTAACATAACTTATATACGAAAGAACCTGTTGGCTCTTTAAAGAGCTTTAATGGCACAAGTGTACACGAGTCTAAGATATATCTCTTAGAACTAATAGGCCGACATATAAGAAGATATGTTTTGTACCATTCGGGTATATGTTCATACGTATGTATGTAGTAATTAGTAGTAGTAGTAGTAGTATACTACTTATACTAACTCATATTAATACTATACTACTATACTTTACTATACTATTAGAATTTATGTTTATCGATATAGAATTCTATAGATAAACTAGTCGAGGTTAGAGCGCTCGTACAGTTAGAGTTAGATATCGAGTCTAACATAATATATAATCAAAATTTCAGTTCAAGTTAATTCTTCTCTTTTAACAGGGCAACTTTTAAGCTAATCTTTTGATTTTTTCAATCTTGAAAGAAAGAAACTTTTCTCTTATACAACACATATGTATATACATATTAAATTATGCCTAAACGAGCATTGGTTTCTTCCGCTTATTCTACTTGATCTTCTTGAACTGTCTTATGGTGGAATGGAGTCTGAGAAGAGATATAGAAAATTGCCTTGAATTCAAGTCGAATCAAATCAAATGCACTTTGCATTGTTGCCAAGGTCAACTTGGCCATTGATGAGGGTCGCTTCTTGTTGAGCTCTGTGCAAGATCTCTACTTTACTCGTGTATATACTATATGTACCTCAGGCTATAGTTTGTCAGTTACTGTTGATTTGGATAGACGTTTGAGAGTCAAGGGCCTAAGAAGTCGCCAGTTGAGACTCTTCTATTGATTATCAGCAGCAGCAGCAGCGCTTTACATATTCACTAAAATCTACTATTTCAATTATGTCTTCTACTTTTACTACTCCTACCACTTTTACTACTAATTTCATTACTCTTACATACTTGTACTACTTATTATACTACTTCTACTATTATTTCTTATACTTCTTCTACTTCGTCTACTACTTCTACTACTTTTACTACTCCTACTTTTCCTTCTCCTACTTCTTCTACTACTTTTACTACTAGTTCTACTATTTCTACTATTACTTCCATTACTTCTACTACTTTTACGACTAATTCTACTATTTCTACTACTACTTCCATTATTTCTACTACTTTTACTACTAATTCTACTCCAACATAAGCTTATTCTACTACTTTTACTACTAATTCTACTAATTCTACTACTTCTTTTACTCCAACTTCTACTTATTCTTCTACTACTTCTTCTACACCTCATTCTTCATCTGTTATTTATTTGCATTCTTTTCGTAAATTATGACAAAATTTGTTGCTCGATCGCTGCCCTGGCACTGGCTCAGTTAGTCAAGCTGCAAAGTTGCAGTCGCGCAGCTTTTGCATATTTGTATCTTGTTTTTTTTTTTTTTTTTTTGTTGTATCTTTTGCTGTGCATCTGCGATCCTGGCATCCAGTTGGTTGGCGGATTTAACAGATTGACATTCGCACTGGAAAAACTTGTTTGCAATTGTTGCAGCTTCTGCGGCTGCTGTTGTCGCAGTTGTTGTTGTGGTTGTTGCTTCTGCTGATGATGATCAAAGCCAATAGCAAAAGCAATTTGAGCCGCTTCTCACGTTTCCCAATCGCTTGGCACGGGCATTATTGAAAGTTTTTCGAATTTCCAGCTCACACACAAACACACAGTGCTAGAAAAAATATATATGTATGTGTGTGTGTGTGTGTGTGTGTTTGTTTGTATATATCTACAGCTGCAGCTATAAGAGATTTTCCTCAAATCGATAACAGGTTTTTGGGCTCTACGTCTTGGCCAGGCCAATTTTAATGGTTGCAGCAGAAAGTTTTCTGTTTGCTGTTTTTTTCTTCTTTTTGTCATTGTTTGTATACCCTGTAATGTGAGCAGATGAGTTGCAGTGGAGATGCATATGTCGATATTTATCGATTTAGCTAGCGATAGTAAATCAGTTGTATACGATTTTTTATAGGAATCAATAAAACGATCAAAACGATTATTCTTCTTGCTGTTGAAGAATGAGAAAGAGAGGGAGGGAGAGAGAGAGAGTCTTCAAAATTATGAACTTAACAATCTTAGATTTGGACAATTTCAGTGTAAGTACACAACAACTAGTTTTACAGGGTATGCTTAAGTCAGTCAGATTGCATACCATGGTGGTTTCTTCTTCGTCGGGCCTGGGGCTCATTGAAGTGCAGCCAAGTTGTGGTCACAAATATGCGGATGACAAGCGGCCAAATGTTGTCGCTGCTCCTCTCTCTCTCACTTACTCTCTCTATCTCTTTCTCTCTCGCTCACCCAGCAAACCGATTCTCGATCTCTATTGCTCTCTCACACTCTCAGTCTCTGTCTCTGTCTCTGGGTTCGTTCCGGCCTAGCTGCGTTAGTGGCAACACTTAAGTTGCGTCGTCATCAACGGGTGCATTCCAAGTGCCAGGTTCTGTGGCCCACATTGGCTAACGAATGGCCTCTTGCGGCCGGGGCGATCCGCTTAAATGGGCGTGGCACTGGCAATATTGCAATTGGAGCAAAACGTTTTAGATATGGCTCAGGCACACACTTCCAGCTAGCCAGAAGATCGGCAACAATTCTAGTTGGAAATTCCAATTAGAAATATTGTGACACCTCTTTAGAGAGCAATCTTGATGAGTTCATATCAACTAAAACTCTTCTTATATCTATGTATGTATTTATTCATTTTTCCTGTTTAGAAGTTTCAAGAAGCTCTTTTCCAATAAGTTAAACTGCCAAATTTGTCAAAACATATTCGGGAACCTTCATCTGTGGCCCATTCATGGCTTTACGGAAGCTCGGCGAAGAGCTGAAACTAACTGTTAAACATTCTTCATTAGCGGTTAATGAAGACTTGACGAAGATAAGACGAGCCATGATAAAGAAATTTACTCAGCTCAAAACAAAACAAACAAAAATTCGAGTTTGGTCACAAGACAACGCAAAATCCAATTGGCAAATAATTTGGGTACGAGCGAAACTGGAACATCGGCAGGAAAGGCACGCAGGCAGGCAGGCAATACGTACTGCAAAAAGCAACTGTAAAACCAGTTGTAGCTGTGCTGCTGCTGCGCAAAAAACAAACAAAACAAAATGGCTTCAAGTGGGCATGATCGACTAAAGGATTCCATTTAAGCTGAGCTACATATTCAATAAATAAATGCCTATTAAATAAATAAAATAAAAAAATTTACAGAAATCGTCCTTATAAAAAAAATGTCAACTGGTCAATAAACAAAAACCTGGAAACTTCTTAACTATCTCATTAAATTTGCAAGAAATTAAGAGAGTTAAACATTTACTATTACAGCATTAACTGAATAGTATATACTTTACGTCGCAAGCCAATAATTATACATCAAATACATACACATCATATTCAACACAGCCCATTCGAAATTCTATACAGGGTGTAGAAGGCGCATGCAGCGAGGATCACATAGCACATTGATTTGACATTTTGTAGCCTTTAACGAAATAGCGAATGTACAGCAAAAGCAACAACACAAACAGAGTGGCAGCCACAAGACACGAAGCAGCTGCTCGGCAACTCGACAGCTCGGCAACGCTCGTGGGGGCAGTCACGAAGTTCCAATTGAGCTGTGGCTTGGGCAGCAGCTTAAGCACACAGACAGTCTTCGGTACGAGCTGAACGCGCCAAGTCGATGTCTTAAATTGCTTTACTGAGAGCAACGAAATTCGAATTCGAATTCGAGAAACGAGTCTGTGTGTCGCTGTGCGAAACTGTGCGTGAAATTTGGTAAAGAGCAGCCGCAGCCGCAGCCACAAACCGAAACTGAAATCGAAATTGAAACAGAAACCGATGCAAGTCCGAAACCGAAGGCGGGCGCATTCCACATACGAAACTAGACGCAAAGACCGTTTTAATGTGATTTTGTTGCTATTTATTTATCATTTTTGTTTAGTTTTATTTATTTTTTAATGAATGCAAAGCAAGAAATTCGTTTTGATTTCCATTTTTTTTTCTTCTGACCATCAATTTAAATTTATTGAAGATTTACATATTTATTTATTTATTTATTTTTTTTTTCTGTGTGTCTCTGTGCATGATTGTTGTTTGTGTTGTTGTCTGGCTCAGTCATAAAAATCGTTATTCGTTTATTTTTTTGCCTATATTATAGAGTTGTTTCTTATACATATATATTAATTGCTGCTAAACGGAGCGAGACCAAAAACAAATATCAAGGAATCTAATTTGATCTTCATTTGCGGCACGCGAACCTAATCAAGGGTAAGATATATACATATATACATAAGTAAATGTAATCTAGTCTAGCGTAGTCCAGTCTAAGTTGACCCCCATACACCCTGTGCCTTCTGCTTCTCCACCTGCCTTCAAAATACATTTCAATGTCAAATTGTAGCTGACTTTCAATTCGATAGACGACGCTTTGCGCAGTCATGCAAAACTTATCGATAAGTCGATTACTAATCGCATCGACAACAGTTCATTAACGCATAACTGCATTTCGAAATGTGTGTGCCGAATCAGCTTTATTTATTATTAATTTGTTTTTGTTGTTGTTGTTCACTCGAGATGAGATAACCAAAATGAGATAATGTCTGCAAGATTCACCTCGTCGCGCGCGGGGGGTCCACATTTTGTAAGCCAAGCAGACACCTCACCCCACTCGCCCCACCCCGCCTCCTCCGACTCTATACGCATTCATATGCAAAAGAATCGCATCAGCTATTTTATGGTAGCTACATTAGGGTATACGATGGGAGGGGGTGTGGTATAGAGAGGGGGAGAGGCAAGAGAGATGGGGAAGTTGAATGTGGAATGCCAGAAAAGCGGCCTCAGAAAAAAAGCCGTGCGTCTCGCTCGTGCCAAATCTCTTAAAATCATCAATCTTAACTTTAACAACAACAACAACAAGAGAAATACCTGTTGTATGCGTATGCAAATGAATTTGTGTTAAAAAAAATGCCAAAAGAAAAACATAAATAAAGACAAGAAAAGAGAAACAAAACCAAAAAAAAAAAAACAAAAACTTTTTTTTGTACTATTCTTGTTTAAAAAGCTTGGTCAACAACATGCAGTCAAATATTATAGCATATACTATATAAATATAAAAAAATAAAATAAAGACAAGAAAGAATCAGCTTCAGCTGGAAGTGAACGACTAGAAGATGCCCTCTGTTGAGGGGAATAGTATCTAAAGTGCCTAAAACTTGATATGAGTTTCTGATTCTGACAGCATATAAATCTGCAATTGGCTGAAAAATCTAAATGTTGGCATTTATTTGATAAAAAAAAAGAAGCCTCAATCATGTAGAAGACAAAGAAACTTAAAGTTTTTAGATTAGTAAATTAACCAACTCCACCTTACTATAGATTTCGCTTAAGCATACTTTATTTGATCGTAAAATATTCAAGATTTGCCATAGTATAATATTTTGTCATATTTTATATATGATGATTATAGTTCTAAAAGAATTCACTTTGTTGGCTTGATTGCCAATCGTTAGACTCTGATTAAGCTTTAAGATATATATTTTAGTATCATTTCAAGTTTTGGGTTTTCATTTCAACTAAATTTTTGAGTTCAGCTTTAACCTTATTTAAATATCTAAATTTCATTAAAATTGTATTTCAATTTAATTTCAATTCAGTTTCAATACTATTACAATTTAATTGTAATTATTTATTCATTCAACTTCAATTTTATATATTTTGTATGTTTTATATCAATTTCAATTTCAATTCTCTATAAATGTAATTCAATTAAATTTATATTCAATGCAATTTATATTCAATTCAATTCAATTCAATTTCCTTTCAGAAATTCAATTTAAACTTGGTCAATTGAAACTTTGAGAATGGCTTTAAGCTAATACTATAATCGTTCCCAAAACATTATAAAATATCTATGATAGGTTTTAATACATTGTATTTACTGTATTAACAATATTATATTCTATTTACAATATTAACCACAAATTGTCTTCAACACACGGCTTAAAGGGTATCAACATATGTCTAAATGAGTTTTTAAAAGGTCAGCTTAAGATAGAGGGAGAAGAGGGAAGGAGAGAGGGGGAGAGAGGGAACGAGATAGAGAGAGTAGAGAGAGAGAGAGAGAGAGAGAGAGAAATAGAAACACTTGACCAACATTTGATGGCTTAGCCTAGCACTCGATGCCAATTGAATGCAATGCGAAACTGAATTGAAATTGAAAATTGAAACATGTTGATGTGCAGCAGCATTGCAAAGCTGAACTTTGATCTTAAGCAAAGCGAACATTGAGTTGTTGTTGCTGCACACAACTATTTTTTTTTTCTTCTTTTTTTTTTTTTTTTTTTTTTGACACTTACAAGACAACGCCGCAGCTTAAGATCTCTAAAGAAATTCCACGCACGAACGAGACGACTACAAAAAAAAAAAAAAAAAAAAAAGAAGAAAAAAACAATAAACAAACAGTTGAGGTCATTGCTCAAACATGCGAGATAGCTTAACAAATAGACAATCTTGAGTATGGCAAACTGAAAGACAGGCAAGCACACAAACACATAAAATACCAAAAAATATCCATATGCATAGACACACACAAATATATAGATGTATGTATATATGTATACTATGTCTATGTTTCGCTGCCTATGGGCTTGTCTCAGTTTGTATATCTCAATTTGTTTCAGTGTAGTTGTGTAGTAGCAAATCTACACGCGTGTCTCTGGCTTCATTCTGGCAAATCGACAGGTTTTTGGCCATAAAAATAACAACAACAACAACAACAATAGCAACAAAAATTGTAATTGGGTAGCTGTAAAGTCGTGGAGCTCCAGGCAGGAGGGGGAGTGAGCTTAGACCACTTAGAGGGGAGACCACCCGGAGTTGGGCCCCCAAATGAGAGGCAAGGCCAGCCCAATTAGAGTTATTCATTCGAATAGAGTAGAGTCCAGCTGCTAGTGTTGTGAAGTACTTATTAACTTGATAGCTAGTGTTGGTCAACAATTATTGCTATAAGAAAGGTAACGAAACAAAAGCTAAGAAAATATATATGTTTGCCAGAGCAGCAATAATTAATTTAATTTTATAGCTGACAACACAGTTATTAGTGTTGTAAAATACTATGACAACTTAATAAGCAATGTTGATTGACAGCAATGGTAAAATATTGAAAACTGTATCAAAACAGTTCAAGTTAAGAGCTGCGAGCTTAGCTGTCAGTGTTGTTAAGCAGAGTAAGCCAATGTTGGTAAACGATGGAGAGTAGCAAGTCATTGACAATTAAGCTGACAGTGTTGGTAAATGCCAACAGTTGTGGCAGCAAGAGCGTATAACTATTGTATACCACTTCAGAGCCATAATAATAGCTATTACTATATAATCAGTATTGTATAACTATGTATACGCACTCAGCCCATCAGTGTTGGCTAATGCCACTATATGCACAGAACTGCGGAACTAGCAGCTAGTAGTAATAATACCTTTAATGTTGGCTAACACAAAAAAGAAAAGAAACTGAAACTGAAACTCTCAAGTTAAAGATCTAAAGTCTTAGAACACACTCGTTCGGTTGACCTACTGCCATTGGTAAATGCGTCGCACAGCAATTAGCCAGTGTTGATCAAATCGCATACCAAATCCTTGAGACTTTGCTACTCTCGCTGTTGTTGTTGTTGCTGATAAGTCAGCACTAAGTGCTCCTAAGTATTCGACAATTGAAAGAGGAGAAAGCGAAGCTTTAATTATAACTTGTGTCTGCTTGGCTGGCTAACATGTTGAAGCTGCTCGCTGCTCATGTTGCTGCTGTTGCTGCTGTTGTTGTTGCTGCAAATCTGGCTATTAGCCAGTTTATTGCAAATCATCCCATACCCATTCCATTCCATTCCCATTCCCATGCACTTGCTCCGTTGCCAGCCCTCAGCTGCACTTGCGCTCCAAATGCCAAGCTTGGCCAAGTCCAACTCTTTTGTGTCTCTCTTTCAAGAGTTCAAACGAGTACAAAACAAATATAAAAAAAAAACAACAAATTATTTGAAAAAAAGTGAAATTTCAAATAGACGACGACGACGACGACGACGACGACGACGACGACGCTGTGTCCATAATTGGCGGAAAGCGACAACAACAACAACAACAAAAACAATTCCATATAGGACGCTCGAGTGGCGGCCTCCAGTTGCAGTTGCCCCGGAATCGGAATTGGATTTGGAATTGGCATCGAATTCGCCAAGTTATTTATAAACATTATAGTCGCAATCCATAAATGATAAACAACAACAACAGCTGAAAATTGATTTGTCTATTCGCATTGAAATGGAAATCGAAAAACAAAAAAACCGAAAGCAATACAAAAATAAAAAGTAAACAATAACAATAATGCGAGTAATAAAAGTTAACATTGCAGAAAGTTGAATACCCTATATACATATACATATATACTGTAAATCGATATAAAATACTTATAAATTGCTTTTTGAGTTCAGCTTTCGATTTGTTACAAAAATATATAGATTCCATTTAACATATTTAAGTTTTCTATTCTCCATTAAGTGGGTAAATAGTATAAATCATTTAGATTCTGTGCAAGAAGTCTCATATCTGCGAGAGGTACCTGATATATTGATATATTGAGTTTTCACATAACAATCAACTTCTATCTGAATCTCTCAATGTCTCTCTCAGGCTATTCCTTTTCTTCTCTCTCTTCTTTATTGACTCTACCTCTCGTTCTACATATTCTTTTCTATCATTCTCGTTCTCTATCGAGCGTGAAACACTCTCGTCTCTCTTGCTCTTCATTATTCCTTTCCAGGTACTATCTGTCTCTCTCTTAATCCATTTGCCTGCTTGTTTAGTTCTATCTTTCTTTACTTATGTGTTCTGCCTGCCTCTCTCTCTCTCTCTCTCTCTCTCTCTCTCTTTCTATCTTTCTCTCTCTCTTTGTTCTTTTACTCAGTTCTGCTTTTCTTTCTCTCTATCATTCGTCCTTTTCTATTTCTATATTCTATATTCGATTTCCATTTCGCTCCCTCTCTATATATCCAACACTTGTCTCTCTTGCTATCTTTCTTCATCTATCATCATTTTCTCTATCTTATTATACAGGTCCCGCTCTGTCCCTCTTTCTCACTCCCTTTCCCATTGCATATTTGATCTTCTCCACTTCTTCTCTTTCAATCTACTTGCGTATGCAAACACCTAATAATGTCGCAAAACACCTCTAACAGTCGTGACACACTTGCAAGCTATCTATCCATTCGCAAGGGTATGAAGAAAACGATCAAAATAGAAACAAAACACTCGATTAAAATTCCTGGCAGGCGTCGACTTTGGCAGCTACCAAATTAATGTAGAAGAAAACAAAAAAACAAAATGCAATTTAAAAAAAAAAAAAAATAAATAAAAATAATACAAAAATGTTGATTGTTGAAAACAAATTTGCAATGGTTTTTGAAAGTGTTTTTTATTCGTTGAACTGCAGAGAGTATATAAGGATCTATGTATGTATATGTGTATATATATGTATGTATGTATGTATGTGTGTATGTATATCTATTTTAAATTGTTTTTTGGCACGCATGCGCCACTGCGCCAGGCAGTTAGAGCGAAAGGGAACGGCACAGATGGATATTGTTGGTCAATTTTAAACTTTTATAGCTCTGAGATATAGTCAGAGTATAATCAGAGCGAGAGCTTGAGCTAATCAGCAGAGTGTACAGCCAGCCAATCGATAGCAGTCTTGAGCCAGAGTCTCTCAGCATTTCATCTACGAGCAACATAAGTCATAAATGAATGTATATATATATATATATATATATATATATTTGTGTGCTATATATATATATATATATATATATATATATATATATATATAGCACACAAATAGGGCAGACTTACGTCTGGATACATATATTCTCAATTGAGAACTTTTGTCATTTCAATAGAATTTTATCGCGTCGCAATGCTAATCCATTCGTATTCTTTATGCTCACTGAGAAAACGTGACATTCGTGACATTTTTTAAAAAACTTCTATTCCATATTTATACACATATGTATGTATGTATGTGTTGCATATATGCATATATCCAGCAAGCATATCGGAACCTTATCGAGCCACTTCTCGCAGCAAAAACCTACAAAGAGCTCAAGCTGCGCGCACCTGTCTCAATGCAATTTGGCAGCTCATTGTGAGCAGATTGTTTAAAGCAATTGACGTCTTACACAAATACGAATCGAAATAGTAATAGCAATAGAAATAGTAGACAAAGGGGTGCTATCGACTAGCAGCTACACTACAATTGCATTATATAGATCATATTCATTTGATTTGCTGCAGCTCGAAAGGTTCTTATGGTCGAAAAACTGACAACATTTAAAGCAGTAAAAAAACATTCGCAAAAGTTTCGAGTTACAGGCAATTTTTCGAAAACAATAAATATGTCTAAATCTGGCAACAAACTACTTGCTTTTGGCTAATAATTTATTCAAACAACTAATTCTAAATAGCTAATTCTTAAATAAAAAATTGTTTCCTCTTTAGCAGTTAGTAGTATGTATGTTCGAAAAACTCGAAATTTCTTAAATCAAATATCATTAAAATATGAACAAGTTTAACCAAATTTAACAAACATTTCTGATTTTCGAAAATCGAAAAGTTCAAAATCGTATGATATTCGAAAATGTAAGATAGTTTATGTGTTATCTTAGCAAGTTCGAAAAGCTCTAAGTTTTGAAATTGACTCTGAATATGTCGATATCGAAAATATGCACTAAATTTCAAACATTTTACATAGTTAAAGTTTTATCGATGAGAAATCGAAAAGATAGTCGAAAATTTATATGTTATTTTAAAAGTTATTGAATTGAATGCAAAAAACTTCGAGTTCGAAAATGTATGTTTTATATTGTGAGCAAAGTCCACATATACCCGCTTCACACATGGTACAGCGTATACAATAGCTAACAGAAGCAGAATAGCAAGAAGAAGAAGGAGAAGGAGAAGAAGAAGAAACACCAAATGCAACTTGAAAGTGGCACAAAGCAATTTGAACGCTGAATCGAGCGTTAAGTTTTTTAACTGCAACTGCAGAAAAAGAGAAGACAAAACTAAAGTCGAGAATAATAAAACTGAAAATGAAAAACAATCGAAATAACAATTATAATTGGTACACAATTCAATTTGAAGACTTTGTTTTTCCGTAAGTATGTGAGTGTGTCTGTGTATTATGGTCAATTTCGAAACAAAATGCAGAATTTTACAATCGAGCAATCGAAATGTGTTGCAAATGTATTTGGGGTGAGAATATTGCAAGTATAACGAAAGGGGGCGTATCTAGTGAAGATGCATTGAGATGCTCCTCTTATCAGATTTTGTAGCTAAGCTCTACGTACTACAGCCTGGTATTAATCCCAAGGGAGGTATATCTAACAGACTAGATGAAAACCCATCAAAATGTCTAGCAGATTGGTATATAAGTATGTTTATTCAGATCTATGTTCATGCATATATAAACATAAACATATGTTAGCTATACATTCGCATTTCAAGTTTGCGAATGATAGAAAAGCAATAAAAGCGACACCTAGCGACCGAAAACGTATTCTTAACAGATGGGCTATAAAATGATATATACATATATGTATATAATTATATATACAGGTGTATTTGCGTGTGTATATGTATGTGTGCTTGTGTGTGGTCCACAGAAAGTTAATCGATAGTTTGCATAATGAGTAAAGCTTCATTAACATGAGAAAGCGCCGAGAGGCGTACGAAATGCGGTAATCTATCTGGTAATAGGCGATAAAGCGACCCATCAAAATCAAAGAAAACGACAAATTGACAAAACGGTGCAGATAAAAGACAAATGTAATGTGCAAAGGCAACAACAACAATAAAAAATAATAATAATAACAATAATACTAATATAATAATAATAAAGAGGAAAATAAAAAAATCAGTCAGCAGTCAAGTTGGCCAATAAAACACGGCCCTAAATCAAATATCCACTTGAATGGCTTATAAAAACTACGAACAAAAAAAAAATGGAAAGAGAGAGAGAGAAATAGACAACAATTTTGAAAAGCGTGTGAAAATTACAGATCCATGGGGGTATATGAGAGGCGGCGAGACGGCGGGGAATATTACCTCATCAAATTCCATATGCGATTATTATAATGCGATGCGATGCGCTGTGACGTATGCGCGACATGCGATTTATGCCGACAATTGTATGGCTATAACTAACTAACAATACATGCATGTGTGTGCGTGTGTGTGTGCATATATTCATGCAGTCTATCATAATTGTTAAGGCTAAGTTAATTCAATTATCAAATATAAATACCAAATCGCATTAACTGAAAAACTGGTAGTCGATGTGAGGAAATGCAGTAGATTAGATTGGATTGGATTATAGATTAGATTGGATATAGACAAGAAATCTATTTGTGATAGTTCCAATTCTATGGACCCTCTTGTGTATGCACATTATCTATTAAAGATTCTCATTTCTAACTAAATATACTTGAAATAGTTGTATATTGGTTTCATCCAAAGTTTCAGAGCTTGAGCCGAGAATAGAAACTAAGTCAGAGGCCAAGCAAAGCTATAGAGTTCTGCCTCGTTGGCATTTTTTATAATTTTTAAACTTCATTTATTATATATTATATAAAAATGTCAAGTACAAGTACTATATAAAGAAAAAGAACTGAAGAACATATACAAGTTAAGCGTTCCCATACTGGATTCAATGAAATAACGTATCTTATATAATTTTGTATAATTTTGGAACAATAGGTCTAAACGCTGTCTCGACCGAATATAAACTGAATAGAATTAGCTCCTCCCTTCGCATGTGTGATAAAAGAATCCCGTCTACTACGCATACTTAACATATATATATATATAGTTATTTTAGATATATATGATAAGTATCTATAGAAATTTGTGAATTTCTGCTCTAAGCAAGTCATCTTTTTTTTGTTTATTTTCGAATTCTCCTCGAATAGCCAAGATTATCTAACCATTAAGTTGAGCTTGACATTCCGAGCAATTGCTCCACATAGATCTATGTGACGATTTGATTAAGCCAATGTCAGACAGCGCGACTCGTGTTGCCTCTTTTTAGTTTCTAGACAGTGCCTGGCGTAAGTCAGCTGACAGCTGTCATCTCGAGTCTTGAATCTCTTTACATTTGTCATACGCCCCGCCCCGTCCCGCCCCGCCTTGCCCCGTTCTGCTGTCATCGTCAACGCCCGCGCTTAGCTCACCTCACGAATGATCTAATCTTCAGACATGCTGACATGAAGAAAGAAAAGCGCATTAGCATATACTCTACAGTAACTGAATGTTAACGAGCATATATAGGCTAAGTCTAGACGAAGAACTTTTAATCTCAATCTACATGGATACATCTATGGAGATATATATGCAGGGGCTTGCAATATATTTTTCTTATATATTATTTGAGAATTAATTAGGGAGAAGTTCTTTAGGTTTCTGCTGATTTTAGATTGAATTGTGATCAGCGTATGATAATCCCTGCTTTAAACTTATTGCCTGAGAGCAACGTAAACTCTTTTCATTTGATTTATTTCGATATGGGCTTTACATGAACTTGAAAATGCTGATGCATTACAAGGTTAAGGCAGAAAATCGTCGCTAATATATATATTTTTATTCTACACATCTATATATAGTGCAAAGTTATGTATTGTGGGTGGGGCTACACAATCCACTTTTCATTTTTATTATTATTTTTTTTTATTATTTTTTGTTGTCTGTAAACGATCAAAGAGTTCAGCGAACTTGGTGAAAATTGCTGAGTGTTTATTGCCCATGATCATGATCTTGTTCATCATAATGATGTTCATGGCAATGATGTTGTTGTTGATCAGTTTGCTATGGGCAACAAGTAAACAGAAAGCAGCGACAGCAGCAACAGCAGCATCATTCACATTAGCGCTGTCATTATCATTGTCATTGTCATTATGCACAGCATGGAATGCGCATTGCAATGGCTTTTCAGTTGACATATATTTAAAAAAAAATATATTTGTTTATAATTGGGTTTAGCAGTGTTGGAAATAGTTAAACAAAAAATAAAATTTATGCACATTGTATTATGCATTGGTATTATTTTAAGTATTAGTATTAGTATTAGTATTAATATTGGCATTAGTATTAGTGTAAGTAATAATAGTATCAGTATTTGTATTAGTATTTATATTATTATTGGCATTAGACTTACTATGTGTATGAGTATTAGTATCAGTATCAATATTAGTATTAGTATTAGTATTGATATTAGTATTAGTATTAGTATTAGTATTAGTATTAGTATTAGTATTATTATTAGTATTGGTATTCGTATTAGTATTATTATTAGTATTGGTATTAGTATTAGTATTAGTATTGGTATTAGTAATAGTATTGGTATTAGTATTAGTATTTTTAGTATTTGTAGTAATTGAGTATTACGTGATATTATTAATATAAGTATTATTAATGGCAGATAGCATTAACATTAGCATCAGCATGATTATTAACATTAGCATTAGCATGACCATTAACATTAGCAGTAACAATGAAATTAGTATTAGTATTATTACAAGCATTGTTATTAGCATGATCCTTGTCATCACCAGTAGCATTAGCATTAGTATGTGCATTAGTATTTCTAGTAGTTTATCATTTATGGACTCACATGTGTGGGAATGAAGCTCTTGCATTTGGTCACGCTTCTATTGGGGGGGAATCGTAGGAGCCGAAAACCCTGAGACGACGTGTCAGCTTAAAGTCTAGACATAAACCGAAATAGAAGCATAAGGCGACAGAGAAAGAGAAACAAATGCCAAAACTGGAAACTATATTGAAATGCATAACATCAAGCCACCTACGCAACGAGCGAGAGAGGGAGAAAGGAGAGAGCAACGGAGAGGGAGAGAGAGAGAGAGAGAGGGAGAGGTTAACTGATTGCCATTAGCCAAAATCTAAAAAATGTTTTGCATATTTTCACTTTGTTTATAGTTTTCAGTATCTGGAAACATCTTTTGGATGTGATATTCAATATTTGGGTCACATCAATTGCTTTGAAGGCGTTCCAGAGGGCGTTGGGCAAGGCAAAGGGAGGGGAGCGGAGTTGAGGAGGGGCAGGCTGAGCCAAATTAGCACTCTCGGACAGTCGCGCTGCTGGCGATGCGTGTCCAAAATGTGTTAAACAGAAAGAAATCGCCAAACGAGCCCGAAACACAAAAACAAAACACAAAATCAACAACAACAACAACAACAGCAAAAACAAATACGCTGAGTTATGCGACTGCGAAAGATACTTGTACTACTTATACACACCTCTAAAGACACACACATATAGTATATGTATATATGTACCTGAAAACATATATATGTATATTTAGATATATATTTACATATAAGTTTTGTAAAAAGCTGATTTTTGCTGCCAACTGGTCAAGAGCTTCGCTTGAAGGCGGCTCATTGGCACCTGTTTGGCATACCCTGTAGCACGATCAATACTAATGGGTATATCTAAATATTAGAGGGATTCATTTACGTTTCGAATAACTAACTTAAGCACTCTCGAGTGACTAGCTACAATGATTCCACTAATGATCTATCATTGACCCAACAGCAGCAACAAGTCACTTGATAGATAACAAAGCAGTTTTTTAAATCTTAGAGAACTTTAACACTTTACTACTGAGTGAAACATATATAAGAAAAAAGATATATTATATGACATTATTTAAATGGATTGTGCACTTATTTACCCACAAATTTGGGTGAGAATATTACCAATAATATCGTAATAAATATAACGATTCATTTTCAGCTCGAATGAGCAAATATACGGCTCATGTTTACAGTCATTAAAATGTAATTTTCTATTTTTATGAGATATTTCTCTAGTTCTTCTTATATTTTGGTATTTTTCTCGCTTTTTCTTATTCTCGTATATCTTTCTTCTTAAGCTGTCTATCCTTTTTCCGAAGTCTCTTTCTTGGGACATCTTTCTCTCTCCCTCTGTCTGTTTTTTAGTCTCTCTCTCTCTCTCTCACTCCTCTCTCTCTCTCATTCTCTCTATCTCTCTCTCATTCTCTCTCTCTTTATCTCTCTCTCTCTCTCTCTCTCTCTCATTCTCTCTCTCTCTCTCTCTCTGACTATCTGTTTCTCTCTCTTTCGTCTAGATTTCTATTTTTATAATTTTTTCTCTGTTTCTTTTCCGTTATTCCTCTTATCTGTCTTAGTTCCATCTTTGTATCTTTCTCTCTCTCTCTCTCTCTCTCTCTCTCTCTCTCTCTCTCTGTCTGTCTTTTGCTTGCTTACTCTATGTTTTTCTGTTTCTTCCCAATATTTGCTCCCTTTCTATCCTTCTATCTGAATTACTATCCATCTATCCTTCAGCCTTGTTTGCGTAAGTTCACTCTCCCACTCGTCTTTTCACTCCTCCTCTCTTTTTCTCTACAGGGTATCTATTAGCTCAACCCCCCATCCCACACGTACACTCAGACACACACACTTACCCAAACACTTAGCTTCATGACTTTGTTTCAGTTTTCTGGTTTCGCTGTTCAAAACTCGAGGTGCAAATTAATTGGGCTACTTGAGTTTCGTATTTCACTCATATTTTTTTCTGTTTTTATTTTCATCGATTCTTTAATTAAAGCAATTAGCCAACTTCGTGGAAAGAGCAGAAACCACAAAATAAAAACAAATAAAAAAATAAATAAAAATGCAATTGCAATTCGCGCTGCTTCGTCGAGTGTTGAGTGTTTCGCTTTCCACAAGTTGCTTTGGTTTTCTTTGTTGCGTTTTTTTAATAATTTTTATTTTTTGCACACTTAACGAACAATTTTCGCTATTTGGCCCATTATTCAATGGAATTTCAAAGCATGGCTAGCAAAATAAAAAAAAAAAGTTATTAAAGTGTTAAAAAACACAATGTGGAAATATGTTTTCAATTTGAGTTGCGTTGAAATTATTAGATTAACTTGCTGTGGATGCAGATAGCCAGACAGAGCTTATATAAGAAGCAGAGCTATGAAAATTGAGATGGTTCAAGAAACTGGGTTAAGCTCTGGAATGAATCAGATTATATGTGAATTAAGTCTATGACTGCCAATTTATACATGGTATAACTGGAGCTGAGATTATGCAATGGCATATGGGAAATCTTAACAAAATTACAGGGTATACTATGCGAGTTAATAGTCGTGACAGCAATGAAGTTTTGCTGTGTTTTGTTTTGTTTTGTTAGCTTCGACTTAGTCGCGTCTAATGAGACTTTAATTTATCATTAGCATCATCATGAGCATCATCATCGACGCGTCTGGTCTAAAAATAAAACGCCTCTGTGAAAGCTGCAATACGCTGCGTATGCGCAATATTATGATTAATAAGACAAGAGGCATTAGCATGGGAGAGCGAATTGCAGTTGGGCATATGAATATGAATATGAATATGAATATGAATATGAATATGATTGTGAATATGAATATGGATATGGATAGTGGACTGTGGATGGTTATGGATGCGAGACAAGGTTGACATATTTGGCTTGAATGTTAAAACAACAACAATGGCAACAATTGTGCTGCTGAAATAGCCACAACAAATCAGCAAATGTCGCAATTAACATATTTTATACGTGTGCGCACACACACACGCACACACCTGTCGCACTGTGTGTAACACACCCTGCACAACATGGCTGCCATGAAGCCATAAAAACAAAAATAAATAAAAAAACAAAGCAAATTAAAACAAAACAAAACACGACTTTGGCAGACTTTCTGACTAATGCGCGATTAGGACAAGACGCAAAAACAACAAATTCGATTCAAGATATAACATTTACAGAGTGCGCATAGTAGAGATAGGGCATCATCAGAGAGAAAGAGTGAAGGGTTGAAGTGAAAGAGAGATGCAGTGAGAGTATTTGTTTATCAAATAAATTCAATTAGAGACTTGAAACATTTTAGAAAGCTGTTGATAAACGATTGATTCTAAATCAAACAGAGTGAAAGAATGCAGTAGACAGAGAGAGAGACTGTGAGAGTGAGAGAGAGAGAGAGAGAGAGAGAGAGAGAGAGAGAGAGAGAGAGGGAAAGACAGAGTTAGGGAAAGAGTGCAAGAGTATGTGATCAAGATTTACTTTTCAGAACTATTAGCAAATCAGTTGGTAGCATTGAAGTTAGTATCTGCAGATACTTTTGTATCTATTGCTCAAACAAGCTAATATCTGCAGATACTTTTGTATCTATTGCTCAAACAAGCTAATATCTGCAGATACTTTAGTATCTATTGCTCAAACAAGCTAATATCTGCAGATACTTTTGTATCTATTCTTCTTATCTTAAATCTTTGTAAGCAATAACAGATATTGGGATAGACAGATATATGCATATGCCTGAATAGATACTAAAGCATCTAAACTGAGCAAAGCTGCCTTACAGCCTCCAGATACATATGAATTGCTTTAACTTAAGAAACTAACATAGCATCATTATTATCATTGCATTATATGACATATATAATAATATTCATTACGTATCCCTAATAAAATACTCTAAAGTAAACTCTCGCAAGATCTATCCCAAAGTAGAAAAGTGTTTGCATGCCTTCTACATCTAAAAAAGTATCTTTTGCGCTATTCTATATGTATATACGTATATAACTCTCTGTTCTATTTATGCCACATCATATTGACAGCTCTATATCTGTATGTAGACCACATACATATGGTACATTAACCAAAGCCCCCTTGACTCAACTCGCTCACATTTGTATCTAATTTTTTGTTTTGTTTTTTTTTTTTATGAGGCATCGTCAGATGAAATTAGCTCGACGGCAAAGTGATTAAAAGCTACACTTGAACTGCCAGAGCCCAGAGTCAAGTCTCAACGCGCACTTGACTCACGCCCATAACATTTTTGGCTACCATAGCTCTTTATTCTAGGCAAGATTTACTAATAGAAACATATGCTCGAGGCGTGACATTGCTTCATTAGTTGTCTGTCTCTGTATCTGTACTTGTATCTTTTAGCTGTATTTGTATCTATGAATGTATCTATTCAATCTGGCGCAATTATCCATGCCTTTCGCTGCCCTTGCCGCCAGGCATCATTTTGTTAAGCCTGGCTCTCTCTACCTATCTCTCCCTCCCTCTCTCTCTCCCTCTGTCTCTTTATTTGTATCTGTTTCTCTAGCCTCATTATCCGCAGGGAGTCGCAGACAATGACCCCAACTGTTCGCACAACAATAAGCCTTGATTTTTGTTCAGATTTACATAAAAATTAAATGAAGAAGCAGCAGCAGCAGAAGCAAAACGAGGAAGAAAAGAGAGCTTACCAATTGTTCGAATTGTACAGATAATTTGAATATATGTCTTTGATCATATATGAAATACTCGTATACAAAATTCATATATAAAAAAAAAGGTTTCTTCTTCTTCTGTTTGAACCACACAATGAACGGCCACTGAATAAGTGAGTGTTGAATTCTTCAACTATTCAGAATGAGCTGAGCAATAAATAACAGAAAATAACTGCATGTTAAACTAGCTTGTAAAACTAAAGCTAGCTAGCTGTTAAATATAACAATTGAGCCATTAAACAAATGTACATAAATGAATGCCAATTAAGCGACAGTTAAGAAGTAAAACTGCATGTTAAAGTGGCTTGTAAAGCTGTAACAGCCTGTCAAATGAACAAGAAGTGACTGTTGCTTGTCTGACTTGTCAGTTAGCTTTGATTAGCTTTTAAAATGATGCAGTCAAGCATATAAGCTCATTTAATGCGCCTAATTGTAGAATGCCGAAGAAAACAGTCGTTTCATTGCTGAATTACTGAACAGCTAAATAACTAAATAACTAAATAGCTAAGTAGCTGAATAGCTGAATAACAGATTACTTAACAGCGCTTGTCAAGTGTTAGCTCAACATGACCAAGAATGATAGCAAATGGCTTAATTGAGCTGACTGCGCTTATCATGAGCTGTTGCTGCTACTGTTGGCTTCCAGTTAAATTTAACTGGCAGCTAAACTCTGCCCAGTTATCATTATGCAATATGAATGAAGGCTTTACAGCTGCTGAATGTCACGTTTAATTTGAGTTAACTCAAAGCTGCACTCACATATCTTAGCATATGAATTGCTGGCCATAATTGACAAGCCCCATTCATGGTGAGATCTGTGCAAGCCAATTATAGCTATATATTTATATGCTTGTATATGAGATGCAGAGTTATTTTGTTTAATTATAACAGCCAGACAGACAGAAAGACTGACTGACTGACTGACTGACTGACTGACCGTTGTTAGGCTAGTTAAGTTGGCAAGTTCAATGGACAATGGACCATTTCGCATAATTGAATAATTTCATTGCATTCACAATTAGCAATTAACCATTGTGCATTAGCAATTGCAACGGCAGCTTAATTAGCCACATGACACTGCCAGCTGACAGCTCGCATCGACTAGAACCAATTCCAGTTGACATAACTGACAGCCAACATGAGCAGCAATCAAGCCGACAAGCGAACCGGCCTGATGCAATCTGGCTTATGCAATGCTATGCTAACGATCATTATTTGGCCAAAAACCTGCCGTTGCAATTGGCCACAAATCAGAACTGGGTCAGCACCTGATGTCAGTTGCATTGAGCATTGAACACTGTGCACTGAGTTGAGCATTTGATCAGACACTAAATTTCAATTTATCTGCTGCAAGTGAAACCGCAAGGCGGAAGGAAGCTTTGGTTAAACCAGTTTCATATTTCAAAACGTTCCACATGCTAAATATGCTTAATATACATATATATGTATATATGCAGATATATTACTAAACAGCAGATATAAAGAAGTTTTCGGAAGGGGAAATAAATGGGACCTGCATTCCTTGCCGTTCCATCAAGAGATCTACAAACTTCTCTTTTTGGGGAATATAATAAATGTACCATATCCCAAATAGTTCCGCATTTACATATATATTATAGCTCGAACTCATTTAGTCCCCAAAGAATGATTTCTCTTCCAGTTCTGTATCCAAAGCCACAAAATGGCGAACTTTAACTGATCTAGACAAGAAGAAATTGCTATATAGAGATATATAAAAAAAAGCTTTAATTGAAAACTGACCTTAAAACATGGAAATTGGTTAAGGCTTATATATATTTTATATTTTCTATATCTATTTTATTATCTATATCTATATCTATATCTATATCTATATCTATATCTATATCTATATCTATATCTACATAAGTATATCATCCATAAATAAATATTTCTTGTTTACTGTTTACCATTTAATATACAAAATGTTTAAAGATCTGTATTTATTTCATATTTCATATTATACCTTTAAACAAGAAATATATATATGAATATATATAGGTAGATGTACCTAGATCTTATAGATATATATGCATATATTTTGTAAAAAATAAAAAATCTTAATTCATATATGTATATATATCTTTCTATGTATACGTATGAAACAGAGGCTTTAAGGCTCCTCTTTGTTTTTATGCGGAAGAGAGTGCGTCGTTTTTTTTTTCTTTTTTGTCTTCTTTGATTTTTATTTTTGGCTGCATTATAGGTGGGCGGGCGTCAGCAACTGTTGGGGGAGGGAAGCGTCACGAGGTGGAGGCGTGTCTGGGCAGGCCTTATACATACGTGTATGAGTGTGCGTGTGTGTGTGTGTGTGTGCGCATATAATTGTTATTTAATTGCGTAACGGCAAACGTAGGCGGATGTGTGTGTTTAGTGCCACTGTGCTGCCAGTTTCACGCACAGTGTGGCAAAAACAAATATGGCAAAAGCCATTTCCGCATGTCAACGAAATCAAAGTCAAAAGCTGCGATGCGTTGCATTTGGGATACAGTTGCAATGCAGCGCAAGAAGAAGAAGAAGAAGAAGAAAGTGACAGCTGTTTGCTATGCAGCTAAAGCTAAAAAGAGAGGAGAGAGAGAGAGAAAAAGAGCGGGAGAGCAAGCACTAGCTAAAGATCTATTTAGTTTAGGAAGCCCTGGAGCGAAGGTTTCGAAAGGGCGACTTTAACTTTTACTTTGAATTGGATATAAATGAGCTATGCAGCGGACAACGTTTTTGTGACGCGTGCAGTGAAATGCAAAGAAAGATAGACAGAGCAGAGAGAGAGAGAGAGAGAGCAGGAGTATGTGTGTGAGAGAGAGAGAGGAGAGAGAGAAGCACGTAGACAACATTTATTGCCAAATGCACGAAACTTTTTTTGGGCTTTGGGGCTGGACACGCATGGCTAACTACGTGCGCAGTCCAACTGTGGGTGCTGGCGTCCATATGGCGTCTATAACCACACACACACACACAAGCCTGCCTAGCCCCTCTATATGGTCGGTAACTTTTAGTTTTCAAGTGAAGACGTTTGCTGTGCAACACTTTTGACTGGGTTTGGGTTGACGACGGTAGGGCGTGGAAGGTGGCGTGAGAGGGAGGAGGGGGAGGAGTGGGAGAGTGAAGTGAACATAGCTGCAGTAGATGTAGCTGGTAGCAGGGCAGTTGAGGGAGGAGGCAGCCATGCCTATGACCATGTCGACGAGGGAGCGTCATAAATTGTAAGAAATTGGACGAAAAACGCGCAATAATTAAGCGAATCAAATGTGAAGCAAAAGCCAAGAGCTGTATAAAACGGCAATAAAAACAGATTAGGATATAGAGAAATATATATATATATCTATATATATATTTATATATGTATAAAGAAGATAAAGCCAGACTAGGCGCTACTCTGTTTTATTTATTAACTAAAAAAAATATACTCAATGTGTACTTGAATTGTTCTATATACATACATATATAAATATATGTATGTATGTATGCATCTATTTAGTTTATCACTAAATGTTGCTGTGCTTTATTTTTATTATTATTATAAAGCTGCGCTTATAAAAATAGTAGTAAAACTCGCAGTACTATTTTCATGTCCTACTACTATTTTCGTGTCCTACTACTACTTTTTATTTTCCACTACTATTCTTATATATGCTTTCGCTGCCAGCATAACTCATATACCAATGCATGCAGGGTATAAATATAAAATAGAAATTTTAATAAATAAAAAAGAAAGAAAAAAAAACGTCGTTTGTTTTAGATGTAACGCGATGCGTTTGTTGTTGTTGTTGTTGTTGTCGTTGCACATAGCTCAACGTATAATTAAAGTGAAAATGCGCCAAACTACATACATACATATATATGTATATGTATGTATGCATATATAGATAAATATCTGTAGATATATAGTGTTAACAACCGAAGTACTACCAACATCGCTTGGCTGCAGTTTGAGTTTATTTTTAGATATTATATATCCATGGCTTAAGACATCATGTCATATAATATGCTGCGATATGATATGGCATGGCATGATATGATATATGTTATATAGTACATGTGTATATGCTCGACTTTTGCACAATCTAGTGCAATGCACTTGGCTTGGAATGCAGTGGCTAGGTCCAAGACAAATCAATGCATGTAGAAAAGTTTCAAGAAATCAGGCAAGGGAAAATTGCTAGAATTTCTATAATAAAGTTAAAGACATATAGATCAGTTGATAATTGACTTGATCAATAAGCTAACAGTCTCATAATTGTAATGTCTTCCATTTCTTCTTCTTCTACTTGCAGCAATGTCATAATGGAGCCAATGACCATGTTGGTATTGGCCTTCCAGCTGCTGGCGCTCTTCTCGATAGCCGGCGCGCTGTTGATCTATTTGATATGCAAGGTGCGCGAGGAGAGCCAGGTGGGCAACGGTGAGGTGCCCGCCAGCCGTGTGGTGCTGGTGACAAGCGCCGATACGGCGCTGGGCCTGCAGCTGTGCACGTATTTGGCGAACAAGGGCTGTCGCGTCTTTGCCGGCATGAAGGAAGCACGCGATTCGCTGCCGGCCAAACTGCTCTGCGGCTGGATGAAGATACGCGAGTATAGCGAGGAACCCATCAGTGGCACCATTATACCCATGCGCCTGGACGTCACCCGGGAGGATGTGCTGCGCGAGGCAACCATTGCGATGGGCGCCCATCTGAATGCGAACGAGCGCGGCATTGCGGCGGTCATCAATACCAGCGGCAGTGTGTATCGCGGACGCGTCGAGTCCCAGGATGTGCAGCAGTGGGAGCAGATGCTCAAGACCAACATTCTGGGCACGCTGCGCGTAGCCAAGGCCTTTGTGGGTCTACTGCGGCCGACACGCGGTCGTCTACTCTACCTGGGTGGCAGCAGTGCCGGAGGCAGCATGGGCGGCGATGGCCTCGTCGCCTTCAATGCATCACGCGTCGCGGTCGAGAAGTGTGCCGAAGAGTTGCGCAAGGAGCTACAGCCTTATGGCGTTAGCATTGTGGCCCTGGACACCTGCGGCATGACGGCCGAGTCGCTCTACAAGGCGCCCGTGGCGCAGAGTGAGTAGAAGCCAATGCATCAATCTATAACTGTAAATCTAATGAAATTTTTTCATCTGTCCAGCCATGTCCCAGTGCCCGGGCGCACCCACGCAGTACACGGCCGATGTGCTCAGCTCCAGCGCCCTACAGATGATCGAGCGAGCGCTTTGGGACTATGTGCCGCAGCAGCGTTATGCGCTGCTCTCCCATAACAAGTATCAATTCACGTTGCCATGCCGCTCCTCGCTGCGTCTACATCGAGCCAGCAGTGAGGCCGCCACGCAGTCCGTCTAGACAGAAGGAGGGATAAAGAGAATGAGAGAGAGAGAGAGAGAGTGCGGGAGAGTTGATGGAGCTATATGTCAACTTGGGCATGGATCGCAGCTTATATACTTATACAACACTTTTTCTGTACATACGTATAAAACACACACACACACAACTACAACCACAAACACACACACACACACACAAAGAAAATCGTTTAACATTGTATTCAGTTATCTAAAATCTATATACGCCCAACTGTTTTAACATTTTTTTAATGTTTATATATTTAATATTTTTTGTGCCCTTTTTTTATATAAATATATATAAAAATATATATATATATATATATATATACATACATGTATATATATATATATCCATACATATATATATAGATATATAAGTTGACAACTTGTTTACATTTTGTGAATTTATATCGTTTTATGATTTATATTTATATATATGTATATATAGTTATATGCATATACGCAACAGAACATATCAAAATAAACATGCATACATTTATATATACATATGTTTGTGCAAATATATACATATATATAAATACATATATATACATATAAATATGTGTGTGTAAAATTTGTATAATTATTTGATCTATATATTTGAGTTTTATTTGTCGATTGTCCTCGATTGCCGTCAATTGGTCCTATTCGTATCTAGAAATAAAATCGTAGCGCAGCACCGAAGCACTGTAGATCTCTCCAGCACGCGCATGTGTCTTCTCATCTGTGCGTCCAGGCAAATGGATGAGCACATCGGCACCGATAATGCTCTGCAGTCGGCTGCTGACCTGAAATGGGTTTGTCAATTAGTGTGGATTTCGTTTCTTATCGCTATTGATCAGATTTTACTTGATTGCCATTAACGCTGGCATGTAGCTTCCCATTGATGCTGGTCACCCCGGCGCGCACATATTCAGGACGACTGTCCAGTTCGATGACTTCATTAAGCAGCTGTAAAAAAAGAGTTCATGGAAATTACATCCAGTTATTGCCAAGGAGGAATTAACAAAGATTCATGCATTCATAGATACAAATAGCCATTGGATTGGAAAGGAATCTATTCAATAGGAGGCTAATCAATGCTAGTTTACTTCTATCAATATTCTTCATTCTGTAGAGAGATCCAACTCAACAAAATATAAATATAAAGATAACATAAATTGCCTACATAAAGTATTTCGAGTATGATTTACTAACATTCCTTATGAATTCATATTGTGCCAGTTTATCAGCAAAATTTATCTATGGCTACATCATATCTAGACGCACTTAATCTACAATTTAGCTTGGTTTGCTACAAAACAGTTTATTTGTTTATGCTTAAAAAGCATTGAGGCGATAACAAAAACAAAAACAAACTAAATGAAATTCTAAATATTTAAAGTGTCTTTGGAAGTGTTTCTTATCACATTTTGGAAGAGGCTCTAAAGAGATTACGCTGGCGCGTCATTTCAAAGCAATATATTAAAAGTAAAGTAAACATAACTAAATATATACATATATATGTTTCCACATACATATATATATATATATAAATTGATTGATCGATTCCTATCATCTGTCATAGTTGAAAGGTATTTGGTAATCTCCCATACTTCGCATTGCGGACAAGTTGAGGAATTTCACAATGTGTTTTAAAAGCTAGTGTTTTACTTACAAAAACACTGATTATGGGCAGGGCACATTTGGCGCGTTCCCAGCCATCGGACCAGCGGATTGCGGGCAAGGCGAATAGATGGAATGTGACAAAGGTGGACACCGGATTGCCGGGTAGGCCGAAGAAGTATTTGTTTCCCTTGCTGGCAAAGGTCATCGGTTTGCTGCAGAAACAAAATTTAAGTTAATATTTATGATAAGTTTTCGTCGTGACTGTATGTAGTTGACGAACCCAGGCTTCATGTTGACGCGTCCGAAATGCAATTTAAATTTTAACTCCTGTAGCGCCGGCTTGATGTAGTCCTTGTCGCCCATCGAGACGCCGCCACTGCAAATGATAAAGTCCATGGTTTCATACAATTTGGACAGGGAGCTTTTGATGACGGACAGGCTAAGTAAGGTGATTTAATTAGTGTGTTGGTCTATATGGCCTATATAGCTGTGATCACCCACTCATCGCCCAGCACCACCTGCTGCGCACATTTAAAGCCAAAGTAGACCAACAGCTCCTCAAGCATTGTCGTATTGGAATCGTAGATTTTCCCAGCCACTGATTGCTCGTTGGGTGCCAGCAGCTCGCTGCCAGTTGAGATGATTGCCACCTTGGGTATGCGTCGCTGATGCTGAACACCAACGGAGGCCAGCAAAGCTTTGTAGACAACGGGTGAATAGTCCCGAGCTGGAAACACATGATCGCCCTTGCGCATGTCGTGGCCAATAGGACTTTAAGAAAAGAAATAGAATGAATATAACCAAACAATTCAACCATTTCAATTCTTACCGTATATCCAGGCCGGCTTTCGGTTCGACCAGTATATCAACTAGACTCTCTGCACCATATTTGTCCCGCTGCAACAAGCGCGTGTCCTCCACCTGGACAACGCAGTCAGCATATTTCGGCAGCGGAGCGCCCGTGTTGATCTTGAAGCATTCGTCCTCCTGCAGAGGATGCTCATCAATCTGCAGTAAAATTAAAGCAGTTTATAGGCAATAAGGGATGAATATGGATTGGCATAACCTTGTCCCCAGCAGCAATGGAACCGACGACACGCTTGGTGCCCGGAAAGCCAGTCGATTTCATAGCATATCCATCCTTAATGGATGCGCGAAAGGGTGGTATATTGACCGGAGCGATCAATCGATCCATTTGCTGATCCGTCCCACTGTTGCGCTGTACCACGCTGAGTATGATATCCAGTGCCTGATGGACTGGCAGCATGGGAAACGGTGAATTGCGATCGACATCGTCGCCAGCGCCTGTCTTGTGCGGACAGACGTGATCACGCTTTAGAACCGATAGCAACGCAGACTTGCCATGGGCCTTGCCTTGCAAATCGGCATGCACGCGTGTCACTAGGTCGACATTGTTGCCAATGAGATGCAAAGCGTGGGGCAGTAGTTCACGTACTGCTGCAAAGCATTCGCTCACGGCCTTTTCACTGCCCGGAAAGTTCAGCACTAGAGTATTCCCAGCAATGCCACAGAGGCCGCGCGATAAGGCCGCAAATTTGGTCTTTTTCAGTGAGCTCAAAGCAATGGCCAAAGTCAATTGATTGCAATCTTTGTCGAGCAGAGGTTTCGTTGCCTCCGGTGTCACATCACGAGGAGCAAAGCCAGTCCCGCCGGTTGTAATAATAACGCGCACATCATCGCGATCGATCCATTTGCGCAGTTCGCGCTGAATCAGATCTCGCTCGTCGGGCAACACAGCGGTAACCACCTCAGAGTTCTCAAAGGACTCGGCAATCAGGGCCATCAAACGGGGCCCACTGCGGTCCTTTATTGGCTCATGGTAACAGGTGTCGCTAACTGTAATCGCAATCGCGCTGTGATTGGGGCAGGTCAACTATTTGAAAATTGCTTACTTGTTAAAACTCCGAACGTAATCGACTCCATGACTTATTTATGTAATGCGAGTGAGCATACAGTAATTCTTGCTTTCGCTTAAGCTGTTAAATTTTCAGCTCAACACTCACTAGAACAACTTTTCAATTGCTTTGACGGTTTCGCATGGCCACCTTCGTTTTTTCTCCATACATCGAAAAAAAACGAGTTAGTACACACTGACAGTTTTGAAGTTATTCAAAAGATGTTTAAGGGCACTTTGACCGTTTTTTTTTTTATAATAAGGCGTTTGTACATTTTTAGCACATTTTTTTTTTACAGCCAAAAGCAGTGTGGGCACACGGATTGCTCGCAGTTTAAAACCTTTCGACTTAAATTTATTTAACACAAATGTGTATTTACACTTATATTATTATAACATGTGCATATCTATATATAAAAAGTACAGCTGTCATAATGCTAATGCTTATGTTTTATTTACATTATATTATAACAATACAAAAAAAAAAATAATATTTAGCGTAACAATAAAATGAACGTGAAATCGCTTCATTTCCATTTTTATTTGGTAGGAATTTCCTTGGCGCGATCCTCTACTAGCGGATCGTAGCCGGATGCCATTTTCTCCTTGAACTGTTCGTATGTGCGCTTACGGTCAAAGTGTTTCACCCATTGGCCGGGGCAACCTTGCTCAAATGCTTTACGCATTTTCTGGCAGGCACTTGGAACCTTTTCACCGCTTGTTGAGCTGTGCTTGGGTGCATTCTCATCCAGACACTTCCAGTACTCATCCCGCTTGGCCCAGCACTTGGCACGTTCCGCTTTGTCAGGAAAACTCATTTTTGGCAGTGGTTAAAATATTGATGAAGATGACTTTTGACTCCAGTGCCGGCTGTTGGTCTTTCCTTTTCGCCCGTCAAATGTTGCAACCAATAAGTACTGTTTCTTCACCACTTTGCTGGCCAACCAATGAGCCTGTTATCAACAATGCAAATTGAGTCAAATATTATTTATTGTTCAACAAATTCATCAGAACCAACCTCAAAATTACAAAACATACAATTACCGAAACAGTGTGCCCCCGTTCTAAATAACCCATAACAGCTGACTGTAAGAATACCAAAATAAACATATAATACAGTCTTGCATTGGATAGTTTGGCGCACCAATTCAAAAAATTCATTGCCAAAGTCGAGATAGTAAGAAAACGATTTCGCATGTATTACAATTTATTTGATTTAATATCTCAATGACTTATAATTAACATTATTGGTATTAAATTTCAACTAATATTTAAGGTGAACTACTTAAACAAGTTTTATATATTTATTAAAATGTAATTTAAAAAAAAAAGACCAAAAATAACTAAAAATACAAATTAAAAAAAAAAAAAAGACAAACAAAACAAAACAAAACAATTAATCGCAGACGGATAACAATAATAATAATAATGAGTGGTGACTACTTAAATTCTATATGGTGTGCATCGAAACCGTTATACATATACTATATGTAAATGTCGCTTAAATGTTATACAAGTTTTACGTATAGAAAATGCTGTCCAAGTGCAAGTGAGAGCGCAATAAATGCCCCGTTATTTGGACTCTAAAACACCTATTCCTATGTATACATATATGTATAATATTATTATTATTATATATAC
This sequence comes from Drosophila borborema, assembly GCA_030914335.1. Lineage (NCBI taxonomy): Eukaryota > Metazoa > Arthropoda > Insecta > Diptera > Drosophilidae > Drosophila > Drosophila borborema. Next base: position 12,275,703 of record JAUESP010000307.1, read on the forward strand.
TTTTTTTTTAATTGTGTGCACAGACACAATTCAAGTGAACGCTAGGAACACTGCCAAATCTCAATGCGATGAAAGTGTTCGTGTCTCTCTTCCTGCTGACTTTCATGTTACAGCAATAAAAAATATATATATGTATGTCATTAGTATATATGTTTGTAGATCGTATAACTAAGCTTGGGATTGTGTGGGAGTGTGTTTCTGTGTGGTATTACACTTCAGCAGTGACAGCTTGTATATTTATTCATATTCCTAGTGTACATACATACAAACATATAAGCAATTGAAACACAATCCCACACTTAGGTATATATTCAATGTATATGTTTATGAATTCGTAATATTCAAATATTGTAAATTTCTTACTAGCTGTTGATGTGATTCGTTAGACGCAAGGATATGATTGGAACTGAAATGAATGAAAAGTTCACATCTAAAAATGCATTGCAGTCAATGTTTGTTATTTTGTTTTCCCTTTTTTTTGTTTTCTATTATAATTCTTATTATTATTACTATTATTATTATTATTATTATTATTATATTGTGTTCTATTCCTGTAGTACCATGTCTAGCCATAGTAGCCCCTGCACTATTATTAAGTTGGGGTCTAATTGGGTATCTTTGAAAGCTTTTCCAGGCACTTGTGGCTAACGTGCGCAAAGCTTAATTTGGCCAATTACAGTTACTGCTAACACAGTTAACAGTAACAGCGCTGCTTTGCTGTTAAGACTATGAACAAAACACGGCATAGTTATCAATAGGCGACGGCAAATACATTTACAATAGACTCTCTCTGTGTGTGTGTGTTAGTGTGTAGGTAAAACATGTTTTTAACGACTATCAGTACCGTATTAAGCACATACATATATTACAATTCCGATTACGATTTTGTTATGCATTACATATAATTATTTATATAATTATTATTATTATTTTTAATCTATTTTATTTTTATTATTTGCATTTAATGTGTGGCTAAAGCAATTTTGCTAGACATGCATCAAAAAATAAAATAGAAATATGAATTATTGTTAAATTCACAAAACAAATGTGTGTATGTGTGTTTGTTGTTGTTGTTGTGGTTGTGGTGGTTGCTGTCGCTATTGATAATTAATTATTGCTAATTGTCTGCCTTGAAACTTGTTGAATAATGCCAAACTATATGCATATCCGATATATAAAATACATTCAATTATATATGTATAAATTGCTTGCCTTGACTAGTTACAAATTCTCAGCATTTCATTTTTCTTGATCGCGCAAACGTATATATATATTATATTTATATATAATATTATCTAGATACGTAAGTGTATATGTTTATGTATATATATATACATATATATATTTATTCATATATATATATATATATATATATATATAGACATTCAAATATATATATATATAAATGTAGCTGCATACATGTATATATGTATATTCGCTTAATAATTCTCTATTGCACAATGTGACATGCAGCTTAATATTGGATCAAGAATGCAAAATAAACATAATGTGTAAATACATAATTATCGCATAAAAACAAATGCACAATAAAAACAAAGTAATTAATAGATATAACTATATATACATATGTATATCCATATGTATATATAGAACTGTATGCATATATAAATGGTAACTAAATTAAAAATCTTGAAACATTTGGCAGTCGAGGACCAACAGCAACAAAAATCAAAAACAAATTGAGAATTAAACAAAAACTTCTTAAGTTGTTGCCATACTTTCCTCAATGCTTTTGTTGTTGTTGTTATTGGAACTGATTTTGATTTTCTAGATATATATATAATATATATATTTAGATAGATATATATATATATAAATATATATATATATATCGTATGTATGTGTATGGCGCTCATTTGTTTGTGATGCTTGGCAACTTGGCTTGGCCAAGACTCCGTCTCAATCTCTATCTCTCTATTTGTCTCTGTCCTTGTCTATCGCTATCTCCATCTCTATCAATGTTGTGTGTTTTGGGGGTATGGGTATGTGTGCGGGTGCACGGGGGTGTGGGTGTGGGGGGTGGGGGTGTGTGTGGGGGTGGGGGTGTGTGTGTGTGTGCGTGCGCCCGGATTTTGTATTGGAATTATTTAGTTACTGCTGGTCTACCACAGCTATCATAAACTACAGCACTGTCTGCTTGAGCTGCTCCTGCTCCTGTTGCTGCTGCTTTTCCAGCCCATCGGCTGTCTCCTCGCGAGCTGTTGGTGATCCATTCGAACTGGCTGGCGTTTGTTGTGCATATTTGCAGGAGGCTGTTAGACATTTACAGCCAGCGCCGCCACGCTGACTGCTGCGCTGTTCGGCACGCCAGAACTTCTCCCCATAATCATAGCTATAAATAGAAGCAAAATAGTGAATAACAATTGAAAAGATCATGTGTTGTGGACACTAACCAGATCTCCTCGCCGGCATCGATGTCGCGACATGCGAAGAAGGCAATCTTTGGAAAGCGATAATCCTGATGCTCATAGAAAACGCGTACGGGCAATATATTTGGCTCGCACGAATGATTGAAGAAACGACTTATATTGCCGTAGTAGTTGGCATCAATGCAATGTCCGTTGTCCAGATCAAAGTAGTAGCTATCATCGGTGCGCCGATCTGCCTCATGGGCTGTAAGTATCTCGCCCGTGTAGCTGGCGACAAAAGTGCCCTTGGGCACATTAGCCAAGGCACGCACGCCCCAACCCTTTGTTGGCTCCTCGCACTCGACAATCTGAAGCGGAATCCGAGTGCCATTCTGCACGACGCGATTCTTGCATGACAACTGCAAAAGTGAAGAGACGATAATTCAATTAAATATTTGCATTTTGGCTACTTTGGCATCTACTCAACCTGATTGCAGCCGCAGACATCGTTGCATTCAAATATCACCGCCGGATCGTCGTAGTTGAAATCACAATTTAAGCGACTCTCCGCTGTATACCAGTTCTGAGAGGACGCCCCATTGCATTGGCACTGATCGCTGCTGCAGCTGTCCAGGCATGAACAGATGCGCATCTGTGAGACGCGTCGATCGATTTGCACCGAATTCTGCAGTATGATGCAATTGACAATGTATTTAAAGTCAGGCCACATTAGAGCATCGGCCTCGTCCTCATGCTCCGACATGGTCAACTCGTTGCGCACCGCTTGTATGGGACGAATTTCACGTCCATTCGAGGCATCCGCACAGACCACACGAGTGCGCAGTCCCAGTGGGCGAAAGCTGCGCATCTGCATGTTGAAGCCAACAGTGCGACCACAATCGGAATCCTCATTCGGTATGCAATCATAGGGCAGCTGCTCCGCCTTATTCTTGATCATCAGATCGGCTCCGTTCGCAATCAAAGCGATGCACATGCGAGTAACCGAATGACGGCATGCAATATGACTACGAGTAGGATACAAAGATTATTTTATATAAATTACTAAATGATCTTGTTTCGTGCTACTCACAGTGGCGTATCGCCTTCCACATTCTGCACATTACAATCGGCACCCGCCTGCAGCAGCACCGTTATTGTCTCCAGTCCATCGTTGTGCAAGGTGGACCAGTGTAGCACCGTGTTGTTGTCATTGTCGCATATATTCGGATCGGCGCCATGATTAAGCAGCAGACTGCCGAAAATGAAGACAAAAACAAATTTAGATTGCATAAAAACTCTGAGCTCAACAAGGAATCGACTGTTCCCTTGCTACTGCTAAGAAAGATGTTGCTTGCACCTGACAATATCCTTGTGCCCCAGCTCCGCTGCCCAGACCATGGCTGTCCAGCCACCCTCATCTTGGGCATTGATGAAACACAGAAAGTTATTAATATTACGTGAGCTGCGATACCCATCCACAATCAGTTGGGCAGCCTCTAGATTGCCTAGCTTTGCGGCAATGTGTAGACTCGTCATGCCGTCGGGACCCTACAGGAAATCAGAGTATAAAGCATTAAGTAACTCCCATATGGGTATTTAGAACATTTAGCTAAGACTCACCTTGATAGCCACATCGGCGCCGCACTGCAAGAACAGATTTAGCATATCGCATTTGTCATTCATCACGGCGCACATCAGAGCCGTGCGCAGCTCGCTGTCGACAATGTTGACAAAGCCCTGGGAACTGGCGCCCTTGCACAGCAGCAGATAGGCCATTTGCAGGGTGCCCGAGTGGGCGACCAGGTGCAGGCAGGTACCATTCAGAAACTCAGGCATGCGCGTCAGCACATTGTAGTCAGCGGCTGTTGATGGAGAACGATTATAATATATAACTAGTATGATAGATATATCGTATGCTCTACCCAAAATCTCCGCCACACGCTCCAGATCATCGTTCTGCACGGCGTAGTACATGTCCCGGGTATTAAATTCGGTGTTCACGCGGCCACTGGACGACACAATTCGATCGCGCAGCACCACATTCATCACAGACTCCGGTATGAGTTGCTCAAAGCTGATCACATTCAGCGCCTGGCCAGAGGCACTGCTTCCATTCGCTTTGCCGCGTGTGCCATTCGATTTGGCACTGGCCACCTTGCCACGTGTAGCTGCTCCAGCCGCTGGCTTAGCAACGTTGCTGCCTGCGCCAGTGGCTAGCTTTGTTCCAGCGCCGGCTCCATTGCCGAACTGGGTCAGATGCGATGAGGTGGTCAACTTGGCGGGCTTGCTGCGCATGTAAAGGAAAAGAAAGTCAAGTTGATTTCCAACATAATCTAGCATTGAGTTTAGCTTACATTTTGGCCTTCTGCGCGGGCAGAAACACGGGCAATGTTTGGCATTTCATGGTCACCGTGGAGGTGCGTTCAGGTGTGTCCAGGCCACAATGCGGACACTTCAGCACGAGCACCGGACTGACAAAGTTGCCCGGATTCGTAGTGCCCTGCTGTTGTGCATCGTGGGGGCTGTTCAGTATAAAGCGCTGCGCGCAGTCCGGATGAAAGAAGTGCTGCTGCTTGCATAGCACAAATTTGCCCTGCAATGGAATTGATTGAGTGATTGATTGATTGATTGATTGAATAACTCTCAGCTTACCTGGGTGCAGAATATGCCACAGCCGGCACAGCAATTGTGCGACTGCAAGCGCTTCTTGTGCTCATCGCAGAGTATCATGTAGCCCACGCGCTGGCTGGGACGCAGCAGATTGTGCACCTCGGCGGACAGCTCGTTGCAGCAGCCGATCTTCTGCTCGTCAATGTTGTCGATGGCACAGCAGAAGGACGCATCCGGCGCATTGCGTGCGTAGTACTGTGAACCACGCTGGCACAGGCAAATGAATTTGACGCCAGCCGATTCAGTGGACCCTGAAGTGGCGGCAGCTGCTGCTGCGGCTGCCGAGGTGCTGGCTACTGCATCGCTAGCATCATTCGATGCCAGAATAGCATTTTTCAGCGAATGCAGTTGGCTAAGCTCGAATGTGGTTGTAGCTGTGGCTGTTGTTGCCGCCGTTGTTGCTCGCACGCCCATGCGACGTGTCAACTTGGACGGCACAGCGGGCGTTGCTGGCGGCGGCAGGTGGAGCGACTGCTTGGCTCCAGCTGCAGCTGGAGCACTGGTGGTCGGAGTGCTGCTGCTGTTGCTGCTGCTCTCCTTGGTGGCATTGCGCAAGCGCAGCGTAACACTCGGCTTGCCCACTTGAACCCGTGTGGTGGGCACAAACTCCTCGTTGTCCGTGTTGGAGCTATCGTTGTCGCTGGCCTCCTCGCTGTTGTTGCGTCGCAGCCCCAGATGCTTGAGATGCTTCTCCTTCTGCTTGGCCAGCTTACGCAGCTGCTTCTTGTTCAGCTTGCGCTCCTCGGGCGAACGATTCGCATTCAGCTTGGCCGCCTTGATGTCGCTCAGAAACTGATCCAGATCGGGACTGGGACGCACGCGACTCTTCGCTCGCAGCGCCGCATCCGAATTGTCAATGTCGCGCTGCGTCTTGGAGAAGAGACGCTTCTTGATCGCATTCGAGCCAGCCGGATGCTGCTCTAGTCCGCTGCCGCCGTCCGACTTGTCACTCTTCTGCCTCGACGTCGATGAATTGGAGCTGTACGTCTGCAGCGGCGTGTCGATCTGCAGCCCGCTGCCATCTGCCTCAGCCGCCGCCGCGGTCGCCTCCCATTGGGTTAGCCGTTCGATATGCTTCGTCTCGAACTCGCAGCGCAGCTCCTCGTTCTCTAGTATCTTTGTGGTAGGCTTGATGCGTCGCTTCGAGCGCTTGGGCAGCTGCTGCGGCTGCTGTTCCGGATTACCCGCAGATGGCACTGTCACGGCGCGCTTGTTGCCATTGGAGAGCGCCAGAGCGGCAGCAGAGATGCTCGTGGCATGGAGATTTACGCTGCCGCTGCTGCTGCTGCCAGCACCGAGTGCAGCTGGTGGCATGACAACGCCGCTGGCATCTGCTCGATTAGGGGGCACAGGTATTTTGGCTTTGCGTCCACGCTTCTTGGGCGTCTTTTCGTCTAGCACCACAGGCATGACCAGCTGATCCACAGCTGCTCCTGCAGCTGACTGGTGCATGGGCAGCTCACTGGCCGGCAGTGGCTCCGTTTTGATATCCTCGCTCCAGGCCTGCGCTTGATCAACGCGATTGACCAGACGCACGCTGCGTCGCATACGCTTGCCATCGCCACTGGGTGTCGCCGCCTCATCCTCCTGGTGCTCGGTCTTGATGCTCACCATGGACACATCGGCCAACAGCGGATCCTCATCGTGCAGCTTGCGCTTGCGTCCCACTTTGCGCTCCACTGTAGCGACCTCCTCTTGCAGTGGAGCCTCCTCCAGCGGCTGTTCCGCTTCGGGCTTTATTTTCTTGGCACGTCCACGTCCACGTTTGGGTGCAGGGGGCGGCGCAGCATTTGCGCTACTGCCGCTGCTGGCCTCGCCCTCGTTGAGGTTAGGCAATTTTTCAGGTTCCTTCTTTACATCGCTCGACGTTTCCTCCTCCTGTTCGGGCTCTTGCTCCCGCTGTTCCTGTGCATGCTCTCGGTTCAGTTCATGCTCCGGTTCTGTCTGTTGCTCTTGCGGCTGCTCCTGCTCCTGCTCCTCATTCAACAAGGGCGTCGGCGTCGTTGTGGGCGTGTCCGTGGGCCGCGGCGTACTACGCAAGCAGCGTGTGCTGGGTGGAATATTTTGTCCCTGTGCCAGAGAGAACACATTAGAGCAACTAGCAAATGGTAAAGACAACAGGTGCTAATTGGTCTACCCACACACCCCCACACACACATGCACACTCAAACACACACACACACACACACACCGACACTCACGACCACACACGCAACACTCTTCAGATGCTATTACTACTTTCCTTGTATTTCATTTAGTCGATCCAACGTTAATTTGCGATATTCTTGATAATATTATATTTATATATGTACATACATATATATATATCAGAAACTCTCTCGCCCGCTTCCTGTCTCACTCTGAATATTGACACACATATGTTTTGTGCCTGGATATAATATATGGGGACCTGATTCGTGCTCAAATCTAGGCAGGCTCTTGCCTTCCATTCGGCCAGTCGTGCTCGGTTGCTGTTGGCAACGGTTCTTACAAAACACTGCCAGCACTTGCCAGAGGGGAGGCGAGCTGACTTGAATGGGGTGTAAGGTGTACAACCCCCGGCGCTGGCAATGCTTCCCTACATCAGCTAACCCCACCCAGCCCCAGACCCTCTTGCTATCTCGGATGCTTGCTCATTAAAGCAAAAACAAAAGACTCTTCAAATTTCATGATACAAATTACAGTCGGCACTCATTAAGTCACACCAATATAGATACAATATACATATATATTTTTTCAACTTAAGCGTTTAACTTCTTGATTGAATAATTGATTATTGTTTTTTCTTTCGCAGGAAAACTGAAACAGAATATTCTTTCTTTCTTTTTTTTTTTTTTTTTTTTTTTTACTTGCTGCAATTCGATATATCTATTTATTTGTTTTTCGTATGTTGAAATCTTAAATGATATATTTATTGTCATAGGCCATGTTCGAAACAAAACGCTGTTTAAAAATGGTTTTCGATTGGGCATCGCAGTAATAAAAAACGAGTTTAGAAGCCAGGCAAACGACTTCTATAAAAAAGAAGCAAACAACAATTTTAAAGACCACATTTAAGCGTAGTTTTAACACCTGAATTTGTTGTGTATTACATACAGGTATATCAGTATGTATATAGGTATGTACACATGTATGCATGTTGTCTATATACATATTTCTTGGGGTTTGTTCACCTGAATATGTAAATGTATTTAACTAAATGAAATGATCAATCGATAATTCGATGGAATGTTATTGAAATCATAATAATTGAACATATACAATAAATATATATACATATTTGAATAACTCCAAGTTGTTTATTTATTTATTTATTTTTTAATTTTTTCATTTATTTATAAAATTTAAACGCTCAAGCCCAATATCAATCTATTCATGTTTATATACAATTTTAGATTCTTATCAACTTCCTAGGTTCTAGGTAAAACTTGGAAATATCGCCAACTAACTAACTGGTGTATATATCTAATAGCTTTCATAATAATATTTATAATTGAAAATTCAACAGGTTATATTTATTTATATCATAATATTTATTTATTCATTTCTGCACATAAATAATCTATGAAAAGGCATTGATTATCATCATCCGTCATTCGTCATTCGTCAATCTTTATTAATGAGGCATTACTTTATTAACTGTAATGTATATAACACATACTAAGAATCTGATTAAATGGCCAATTAAAAATAATTTAACATATTATTTTATTGATTTTTTTCTGCTCGTTTGTGTGCGCAAAGATGTTTTCAGAAAGCAAAGTAATGCAAGACTCGCTATGCAAGCATACATATGTATGTATGTATTTACATACAAATATGGAAATATAAATGCATTCGCACATGCCTATGTATATACATTCATAACTGTTCTTTCGAGCATCAATGAGTATCGCTAAGATAGCAAGGGAAATCCCGTTCTTTTTATGCTACGCTCAGTCCCACGCTTTCTGTCCACCTTTTCTCTCTATCTCTCATTCACTCTTGCTTAAAAAACGAGTTGACAGTGCTGCCCAATTCTGTTTAATTGGCGGCCATTGGAAAAGAGTAAAACGGAAAGTGAACCAAACTACAAAATGAAATAATTCGATTCTTACACTAATATACGTACACGCTCACACTTACGACAGCCACATACGCATATGCATGCAAAAGCACACGCGCATAAAAACGAATACACTTACGTTTTTATCAGCATTAACTTGTGCTTGCGCTGTTGTTGTAGTTGCTGCTGCTGTTGTTATTGTTGCTATTGGCAAAGCAATGTCGACGCTGTCAGCAGCAGCAGCAGCAGCAGCAGCAGCAGCAGCAGCAGCAGAAGCTGCCGCATTCAAATCTGTTGCGTCAGCTGCGCCGTCCACAATATCGGCGCTGTTCGTGCTGCTGCTGCTGTCGGCAGCAGAGCTGACAACAAGTGGAGCGACAGGCACTGGGGATGCCGTTACAGTTGCCGAAGATGCTGCGACTGTAGCCGATGTGACCTCGGCTATTGCTTCTACTGTTACAGCTGCCGCTGGCGCTGCCTCTGCTTCTGTCTCTGCTGCTGCGGTTTCAGAGCTTACTTCGTACTGCGCAGTCGATGTTTGCTCCTGCGGCGACTGCGGCAACGGATTCTCCACCAAAAGCTCTTCCTCTTCTGATTTAGCTGTTGCATTTGCGGTTTCCGTTTCAGTCTCAGTCTTAATTCCATCGCCAGATGCAGTTACTGCTACCGCTGATGCTGTTGTTGTTGTTGTTACTGCTGTTTCAGTTGCAGTGAAAATTTGCGCAGACGGCGTTGCCAACTCAGCCTCAGCCTCGGTAATTGTTGTGCTTGTTGTTGCATTTTCTGCAGCGCCTTTGTACACTTCCTGCTCCAATTTGACTGCCGGTGCTTCCTCTGCTTCTTTTTCATTATTGTCTTTGCCTTTTGGTGCTGCGGTCGTGCGCTCGGCAACGTCAACGTCAACGTAAACGTCAACATCAACATCAATATTATTACCGTTTTCATTGTCGGCTGCTATTGCCGACACCGATGCTGGCGTTTCGTTAGACGACGGCGTCGCTGCGACTGCTTTTGATTGCGCCTCATCTGCCTCTGCCGACGTCATTTTCTGTTTTTCTGTTATTTCTGCACGGGCGACGCTACTCCCGTTGTCATTGTTGGCGCCGACGTCGGCGCTAGCGTCAGCGTTTGCGTCGCTGGCCTGACTTTGGCTCTGGCCTTGAGGCTGCTGCTGCTGGGCGCCGTCCGTAATTTCCGTCTCGCATTTGACGGCCGCATCAAGCAACTTTGTTGGCTGCGGCTGCTGCGCTGCCTCCTGTTGCTTCTCATGCGTTTCGTCGCTTTTGATGCTTTGCTTTTTGTCCTTATCCTTGCAGGCAAACTGATTGTTGGCCAAATTGCGCCACTTTAGGGTCCTATCCTCGGCCAGGTCCAGGTTGAGCAGGGTGCCGCCCTCGGCGGTGCTAGTGGCGCAGTCGCTGTTAAAAGTACTGGACATGCTGTTCAACAGCTCTGCGACGTCCGTCATCTTTTCTTTGTGTTTATTATTTATTTTGATTTTGGTCTTTCGATTTTTTTTTTTTTTTTTACTTTGTTTTTGACTTTGATTTTTATTTTGATTTACAGTTAATTTAAGCTACGCTTTGAGTTCCGCTGAGCTGCTGATGCGCTGCTGCGAATAAGCGTATGCATAAAAAATATGGAATCAATACTTTGGTTTTCACCACGACACACGGCATCGATACCAGAACTGAACGGAACGAAGCGGAGGGGGTACGAATTGAGGGAGGGCTAAGCTAATGACGATAAGATTTCGACTCGCAGCAATTTATTTAACTCTGCATTTTCATAGTGAAAACGAAATGAAAAGGCAGCGCCAACGCCAGCACCAGCGGCAGCGGCAGAACCAATGGCAGCAACGACAGCGCGCAGTAAGCGCTGAGAAACAGTGCAGAGCAATAACAAAAACAATATTGCGGGCAACCCACTTGTCTACCGACAGGAGGCGCCTATTTGTGAGCAGAGGCAGAGCCAGCCCACCTTCGCAGGCAAGGGGACACGCACACCGAGGCACAAAACGCTCGCACATATACAATACACTTGCAAACGCACGAAGCAGCGGCGCGGTTGGAGTTGACGTTGACACCACGAGACGACGTCGACTGCGACCGCGACTACGAAAGCGTCGCTTCAGCTTTTCATTATATTTTATAAATATATAGCAAATAATTTCAACTGCAATTTCCCATTTCTACGTAATTATAATTAATTAATTATTTGGCCACGATAAAGGCGAAAACGTTAAAAAAAAAACCTCTGCCTGCCTTCAACCGATTCTGATTAGCTCACAACATGCTGTTTTTTTTCATTTTTTTTTTTTTTTTTTTTTTTTTTTTTGTATGAATATGGCCAGCTTTATTGTTGTTTTACTTTTCGTCTTGCTCTTCGCCGTCTTGGTGCTGGCTGCTAAACGACCGTGGTGGCTGCTCTGCTACTACTGCTGCTGCTGCTGCTGCTGCTGCTAGTGCTGGTGCTATAGCAGTTTATACATAGTTGTATTTGTAATTACTTATAATTGTTGATTTTGATTTTTCTTTTCAGCTGAATTTTTTAATGATTCCTCCCAAAATCTAGATGGAAATAGTGTACTGAGTTGCTTTCTGATAGCTGATATTAAATTCTTTATTTTCACACCCAAACACGATGCGAAATCAATTTACACTCACACAAAATGCTGAACATATCTGCAGTTTCCGATTTGTACAATATATGTAATTATGATTTAACTAATATTTGTTGTTACAAAAGAAAATAAAGAGAAACACACACACACGCACGCACGCACACTTTGTTTTAGGTCCGTCCGCCGTTATACGCCGCCAGCACATACTCTGTGCGTAACTCTCGACGAACCGTCTTCGTTGTAGTCTCGCACGCTCTCACTGCTGCTGTTGTTTGTCTGTTGACAGCTATGCACATTTACATGTTTCTGGTATTACGTTTTTTGGTATTTCTATTTGGTATTTTGGTATTGAACAATTGCCCGCAATATACAAAATTAAGGTCTAAGAAGAAATGCATCGATTCTTGTTGTGTTTTCCATTAAGTGCATAACTAAGAACTTTTAAGCATCAAATATTTACTCACTATTCGTTTCAAGTACACACTGAACATTATTAAAGCATTTCATAATCTTTATAGTTATGCAAAGTAGTAATTTTTAAAATATTATATTGTATATAGTAATAGCTAGACAGTCATATTCAATATTATATGTATAATTCGTGAAATATTTCTAGGAGCGCGCTTTGCTTTGTCAGCTAATTACATATATACGCATTTCGGTATTTTTTAATAGTGCCTAATTACGTTGACTCTGGTATTTTTTAAAGTTCCTAATTTTTGCTGAGATGCACACAAGTTACAGCTATGTTGGTGATTTAAAGTAGTTTGTTAACAGTGACTTGTTATGATAATATTTAAATGCATATTGTTTAAAAAATTGAATCCAACAGTTTATAATAACTGCCAATAAGCATAGAATTGCCAATACATGGCAGTTCAGCGTGTAAACAATATTCGTTTATAAAAAAAAGTAAGAAGAAAAATGTGACGGAAAATAGTGAAATATATTATCTACTTCCTTATAGTGTTTCAGCTGCTATCGAAGCATCCATATTGGACATTCTTCCTAATTGCCACCGGCACAATTGCTGCCTCCGAGGTGATATGGTACGCATACAACAGGATACGCAAGTGGATGCAGTCGCCAAAGGCTCAAGTGCATGAAGTGCTCATGTTCAATGAGCTGCGCTACGATTGCATCCAGGAGCATCGCAAGAGTAACGAAATACGCACTGAATACCGTTGTCATAATAGGTATTGCTATCAGCGTAACGTCGACCGCATGGTCAAGCAGCTGGATAAAGCCAAATACAGCATTGACCTGGCCATGTATCACTTATACTCCAGAGAGATGATAAAAGCCTTACGAAGGGCCTTGCGCCGCAAAGTTGTTGTACGTGTCATTTACCATCGACTACCAGAGCCTTACCTCCCCTCTGATCTTGCCGGTCTCATATACCGGGGTGCCCACTTACTCACCCATGACTCCCATTACTTTTTCCATCACAAATTCTGTTTGATCGATGGACCAGGGAGGGTGGATCACCTTTGGCGCCTGAAGAAACACAAAAAAAGACCAGAACCCACCGAGAGCGTGCTACTTAATGGCTCCCTCAATTGGACGGATGGTGGCCTCGGCGCCAACTGGGAAAACGTTGTCATCACATCCCATGCACAAATAGTCAACGAATTCCAATCAGAATTCAATCGTTTGTGGAAGGTGTTCTCACTTAATATGAGTAAACAACATTGTTGATAATTGATACAATATCATATACAACATAACTACATTTATAAAAAACAAATAGAACAAATTAAATTTTGTTCAATAGCTTTATAATAAATGTAATTTGTATTGGTAGATTCAAATCTAATAAGCATAAGGATCATTAAAAGACAAGATTAGCTTAAGCTCTTATGGAATTGATACAGGCATCAAGATGGACCAAAATGTGCTCTATTGAGCTATGCCATATTTTACATATAATAATAACGTATACTTTAATAAGCTAAAATTGGAAGACTACCTCATAAATATACATTAATTTACAGAGATACTTAATGTAAGAGTCATACTGATTTTATGAAGAATCTACATGTTTAAAAAATGAAGACAGTTCAAAGCGAATATAATAAACCATTTTTATTTGTATATAACTCTTTAATTATAGATGATTCTTATTAATTAGACAATCCTCACACATAATATAAAATATTCAAGGTCACAAAAATCACATATTTGACTGACTACATGAGAAATCATATCACAAAACATTAACTAGGTATACTAGGCTGTATTAAAATAATCTTTTCTATAGGGAGCACATATAGTAGACGCCACGGCATGTGGCACATTTGCGTCGTCTAGCATTCTGCTGAGACTGCGGGAGCAGCGATTGAAAGTATTTGGAAATAATATCGAGAATCTCGAAGCGGCGACGCTCGAGAAAATCAGCAGCGCAGCTATCGTAGTTCTTGATACAGTGATCCAGTATGCGATAGAGCACCAGCTCAGTGGACACGAACGAGTTCAAGTTGCGATCGATACCATCCACTTGCTGCTCAACAAATTTGCGAGTGAGCTGCAGCAACAGCTGGGCGGCCTGGTCGCCGAAGTAGTGGAAGAGACCGTCGAGCACATCGCTGAAGCTGCCCAGATTGCTGATCCGTTGAACAAACTTGCCGCCCAGCTGGCTGGCCAGCTGATCGATATCCACGCGCAGTTGACCGTTCACATTGTGGCGAGCGAAGCGGGGTAGGACACCAGCAACGGCCATAGCGTTCGAAACTGTGGAGCCACGGAATAAATGCGAATGGATGTTGTGGAGACTGAGCAACGCCTCCTTATAGGGTATATCGTTCATGATTCGCACAATATCTAATTTACCACCGGCCTGATTGCTGTGCAGCTTGATTGATTCCTGCGCAATGCGATCAAATAATTTGCGGCTCTGCGTGCTGAGGGCATGTCGCAGGCTGTAACCATTGGTCGCCTTGGAGGCGATGCGCAGGTTGTTGATGGAGTGGGTGAAGATCAGCAGACTGGAGGCAATTTGCATAACATCCGAGCTATTTAGCACCTGTTCATCGCTAATCTTCAAGTACAAATCATAGACGCCATTGAGAACGCCCGTGCCAGAGATGACAACGGATGACAGATTGATACCCTTGACAGCCAATTGGACAGCGGTGCCTGTGTTTTGGCGCATGATGTTAACTGCTGTGGTTGCACCCGATGCCCCCAACCCGGCAACACCGCCTACCACGCCCAACCAACTGCTGCGCGCCTCGCTGTTTCTCAAAGATGTGGTCTGGCCATGCGAGCGGCGATCAATGAGTCGTGTGGCCGAACGTACTGTGCTGTAGGCAGCCGTGGAATAGCCAACCACAGTTGCAGCCATTAGTATGGGAGCAGCCACTGGGCATGCCAGGGAAGCTGCCATAGGCACAGTGCCAAGAATGCCACCAATTGTGGCCAGCTTATCGCTGACATTTAATACCTTATGTTTGATCCATCCAGCGGGTGTTGATTGCACCATCAAGTTTACTATTTCGTTGTTGTCGTCGCCGCTAAATGTATAGATGCCCTTCTCGGGTGCTATCATCGTGCCCTTAGGCAGCGCATTGTTGCGTAAATATTTCTGCCAATTGGCATAGACGCGTCCAGTCTCATCGATGAAGATCATGCAGCAGCCGTCACTATTCCCGCCATCCCCTTGCACGCATTTGCGCGTACGTATGACTGGATGACAGCTGAAGCTAGTGGATTGCAATGCCAAGGCGGGATCCGATTCTGCGGTAACCAGCACATAAATAATAGCTGACAGCAGAGTGCGATTCGTGTAGATGCGCTGCTTCCACACATTGTCGAACAGCTGCTTGCGTTGATTCGCCAGCGCCTTGGGGTTCAGACCCTGATCATGGATCAGATTTGATAACTTTTGTTTAAATAAATCCGCCTGCTCGGGCGCCAGGCTGTGGGCAACCAAATTATGCAGATTATAAAATTAGTCTGCAATGCATATATACATATGTATGTATATATATGCATACTTCTATATCTAAACTTACGAGTCCCAAATTATTTCTGAACGTATGCCGCTGCTCATCGCAAAGTCCCGTTGTACTTCATATACGGTGCGCGCCATATTTGTAGCCATAATGCATAGAAAATCCAATTCAGTTGCAATACAATTTTTTTTTTAATTTCTATATATTTTTCTTGATTATCAAAACGTTTTGCTTTTCTTCTTGCAAATATATTATTATGAAGCTCGTTCAAATTGTGCGCTTCTTCAGTGTGCACAATTATATATCGCAGCTGGCCAACAATAATCGAATTACCAGGGCTGCATGCCAATTTTCCGATTATTGCTACTGCTTTTATGCGCCCAATGTGATTTGTAGCAAAATATATAAGAATGTAAATAAAGTACACAATTTACTTAGCACAACGTTACTGTGTTACTGTATTTACACATTTGCTTATTCATACAATATTACTCTACAAATTTTATTCGTCTCCGTTAGAGTGCTTTGGCCTTGGCCTAATGACGTCACAAAAAAAACTCAATTGTTTAAAAGGTATTAATTAATAGATAAGCATATATTTAAAATTAAATATATAAATACAAAATTAAGTAAGGTAAAACTATGCGTTTAGATTAAACAAGCATGATGTCACGAGTTGTTAACAACCTTCTCAGCTAACATTGGCTGTGCGTTACCTTCTTCGGCTGGAGTATTGTTGTTGTACACTGAAAACCTATCGATGTGTGCTCTTTGATAGTTATATATAACAACCAATTGTTATGTGTTGGTGGTGGTGCGTGTGGTGTGTTTGAATATTTTCTGCATTTGTTTTCATGTTTATTATCAGTTTTTGTTTTTGCTGAACTCACACACATCCACACACACAAACACGCAGACACCAATACAGCTTCTCGATTATAGAATGTTTGAAGATGCGCATGCGCGGCCGTCGACTGATACCAATTGCCATATCGCTAATTGTAATCATCATCTTATGCATCAGCTACATAACAAGTCCGCTGCGCAGCAAGAGTCAAAACGATGAGTTTCTCGTCCATCTGCCGCCCAATAGCGTGGAGGACAAGGACAATGCTGACCAGACGACCCTGTCGGAACATCTGCCAGAAGTTGGGCCTGGTCCGTTGCTGAATCTCTCCAACTTTGATTATCTGCTGGCCAGTAATGTGTGTCGACGCGCCGAACGTGAGCTGCTGGGTGAGTAGTGGCATCCAATAATCCCCACATCTAATTACCGTCATCAATTGCAGCTGTGCTCATTGTCACTTCGTATGCGGGCCACGATGCACTGCGTGCTGCCCACCGACAGGCCATTGCACAGAGCAAACTAGCTGAGATGGGCTTGCAGCGTGTCTTTCTATTGGCCGCTCTGCCCGCGAGCGAGCATTTCGTGACGCAGGCGCAACTGGTGAACGAGCAGGCGCGCTTTGGGGATCTCCTACAGGGCAACTTTGTCGAGGCCTATCGCAATCTCAGCTACAAGCATGTGATGGGTCTCCGCTGGGCAGCAAGCGAGTGCCAGCATCGCACTAAGTTCATCATCAAGATGGACGATGACATCATCTACGATATATTCCATTTGCGTCGCTATCTCGAAACGTTGGAGCTCAGCCAGCCTGCGCTGGCTACCAGTAGCGCCCTCCTCGCAGGCTACGTGCTGGACGCCAAGCCGCCAATACGCCTGCAGGCGAACAAATGGTATGTGACTCGTCAGGAATATCCCCACGCGCTCTATCCGGCCTACCTGTCCGGCTGGCTGTACATCACGAACGTGGCCACTGCAGCCAGGTTGGTAGCAGAGGCAATGCGCGTGCCATTCTTTTGGATCGACGACACCTGGCTGACGGGCATTGTGCGCACACGGCTGGGCATTCCCCTAAAGCGTCACAACAATTGGTATTCCGCCAACGCCGAGTTCCTCGATTGCTGTGTGCGCGACCTTAAGCTCCATGGCTACGAGTGTGAATACTTTGCTGGCCCCAATGGGGCCGATGCCAAGCTGCTTGTCGAGTTCTTGCACAACGTGGAGAAGTGTTACTTTGACGAGTGCATCAAAAGGCCGCCGGGCAAGTCTCTCAAAGAGACCTGCCTGGCCACCGTCAAATCGCCAGCGCCCGAGCATGGAGTCGCCCACGTCCAGCCCTTCAGGCTAAGATGACCCACCAGATCGTGTGATAGTGAGACCATCAGCCGAACGATTGATTGCCAGCTGGAGGACTGGCTATCAGCTTCTTTTTCATCTAAGCCTAGGCATTTCTAGATTTAGTTCATTCCATGTGCAAGCTATCGTATATTTGAATAGGTTTAAGATTGAATGGTACTCCGATCAGCGTACACTTACTAACTTATTATTTTTATTTAACTAGACTAACTCAATGCAATATACCTATTATATTATACTATATATAAATACAAATAATCGTATATGCTTAATGTCTTTTCTTAAGCTCCCAAGAAGAAGAGGGAGGGAAAAGTTTCCGTAGATGTATGGATAGAAGGAGGGAGACTAGCAGATATAGAGAAAGAGTAATATAAAGCTAATATAAGGACATCGATAAATAAATATATAGAGAAAGAGAGCAACAGAAAAATAAAGAGATTACTTGCGTATACTAAGATTTCCCTGACTCCTTGTACTGTGTCTCACAATCACTCCTTATCTATATTATATTAAATCATATGTAAAGGGTATACAGCATAATTAGTTCTAAAATCATAATTTTCCTAAACTAACATTCCATTCTATTCCATTCAAATGGTATAAAAGCTTCTAATGCTCTAGCTAATTAGAGCTTTGAGGCTTATACCAGCGTGTGTGTGAGTAGATTTATGGATTATACGAAATTGGAATGAAATAATATTTTGAATGCTGGTCAAAGTTGATGTCAACAAATTCTATTTGGAATCTAATTTTGTGGCTGACACGTTACAAGCGTTACACATGCTCCAGCTATGGGGACAGGGGCGGGCATTGTGACACGGCAGAAGCTTTTTATACCCTGAACCCATTGAAAATGGGAATTCAGGGTATAATGGTTTTGTGAAAATGTATGTAACAGGCAGAAGGAGACGTCGCAGACCCCATAAAGTATATATATTCTTGATCAGCATCGAAAAATAAGTTGATCTAGCCCTGTCCGTCTGTCCGTCCGTCTCTCCGTCTGTCCGTCTGTCCGTCTGTCCGTCCGTCCGTCCGTCCGTATGAACGTCGAGATTTCGGAAACTATAAAAGCTAGAGAGCTGAAATTTCACATGAACACTCGTATGTTACCTACGCAATACGAGTTTATTTTGTTTTTTCGATAACTTGTCCCATTTCCAAATTATCGATAAAAAATCGAAAATTCGTTTCCATTTTTTAGGTTTTTTGTGTATAACTACTACACCGTTTCACCTAGAGACTTTAACTTTATATATTTAGATAGAAATTATGGATACACAGATTTTGTAGTTTTCAGATTTTGGATGCCACGCCCCCCTCGCCCACAATTTGCAAAAAACGCATTTAAAATACTAGAGACTTGCAATTTGGCAAATAGTTAGATATAGATACTCTAAATCTACTTTTAAAATTTCATGAAGATCATGCATCTAGAAATGGAGTTATAAGCGTCCAAAGTTCAGCCCAACCCACCCCCAAGCCGCGGCAGCAACTGCGCAGTTAGCGGAGAGCGCGCTCATAAGTAGAGCGTAAAGAGGAAGAGTATCACTTTTTTTGCAGGGTTCAGGGTATCTCGTAGTCGAGCCGTCTCGACTAGAGCCTTCTTACTTGTTTGAATATGGGAAACTAATCAGCACTCTGTGGAGATTGGCAGGGGAATTATGCAAATGTTGTTGTTAGCCGTTCGCTCTAAGGCCACATCAAAGTCGACCGGGTGAGCCCTACACAGCTGACAGAAAACAATTTTAGAGATACACACACACACACACAGAGACAGAGACAATAAGGAGAGAGGAAGAGAGGGGATGAGAGATAGTGAAATAGATAAGGGACTTTGCCTTTAACATGAATTCCTGGTTTGATTGTGGCGAAACATTTGTGAAATGTCTGAAAAGGATTTCACATGTCTAACTGAAAGTGCGGCAAGGAAATGGATATTGAAACTCGCATCATGATAATCAGCTTCAAATTGTCTCTACACACGCGCACATATGCGTGTGTGTGTGTGTGTGAGTGTATAGGTGTGTGCATTTGACATTCATATAATACATTATATCACTCACCATTACAAACTTTTCTCCTCCCTCCTTAACTATCTCCTTTGTGGTGCGCCTCAGTGAGCTTTGTGTCACATTTGCTATCGGTCTACCCAGTGTTTGGCTGTCAACTGTGGGTATATGCGGCCATATTCACAGAATTTAAACATAATTAGTGTTAACTACTATAACTTCGTGACAAAGTTGAAATACTTAAATTATCTTGTGGAAAAATCTATGAAACTTCTAAAATATAATAATATATTTATTATAGTTTCCTTGAAAGTACTAGATAAATAGTTTTGCCGGAACCAGAAGCAACTTGACCTACGATAGTATTTCGATATACAATTTAAATTGCGTTAAAATCAAGTATATCCTGTAGATACCCACATCATTTATTTATAAGTTTAAAATATTTATGTTTACAGTTGATAACACATATATCGAAATATTTTTATAAGTAAATGACTTTTTTAAATTACAGAGTATCTGCATGTCCATCAGCTACAAAGCTAGACTTACCTGAACTTGGCTTGGTGGTTCGAATATGCTTTTGTGTAGTTGCGCAATCGATGGATGCTGCACAATATAAATTGGCTCAATATTTAAAACTAGAAAAGGGGGCGGTTGATAAAGTTGGGTGGACGACCTTCATAAGACATAGCCACTGGCCTAGGCCCAACCTTAAATGCAAATTTGAGCTGCATCCAAACGAGGTGGGTGGTGGTGGGTGGTGTTTGGCTATTGGAGTTAAGGTAAAATTTTTGGAAAGTGTTGCTGGCCAGCTAGACGAATTTTCCAATTCGCTGACTTTCCGCAGGACCTTTCACGTTTTTCCAACACATTCAAAAGAGCCACCAACAGCAGGCAGCCCAGCTAGCAGCGAACCAGCACCCAAACGCCCAACCAGCGGGCCTGGTCGCCAACTTTTTGGGCGACTTCATTACCAATTCGTTGCCAGGCAAAAAAGTTGGCAGCCTTCGACTTAAATGAATTTCTTCGCATTTTTCCTCAAGTTTTTAGTTTAATTAATTTTAAAGCCAGTTCGTGGACAAAAAAAAAAAAAAAAAAAAGAATACAAAAAGAAAAAAAAATAAGAACACAGAAACATAGAATTGTAACTCGACTAACAGATGCCCTGGATTATTATAATCTATCAATATAAAACTTTGATTTCAGCTGATTTTGTTGGATGTATCTAATTTATCCTGAAAAGGAATTTCTATTTATACATTTTAATAGTTTTATGTGTATATACCCTGCCCTACAGCTGCATACCAAATTCCAAAAGTAAAATTTGTACCGTTCCCGAGTTCATTGAGATCAGCAGGAGATATTTATCTGATAATCCAATGCCAAGAAGCATACCTAATGTCATAGCTCAAGCTTCATACCAAATTGTAACCGTCTGCCGAGTTCTCTGGCATACTCATTAACATAGCGAAACAGGGTACAATAGAGCAGTAAATGAGAAGAAGAAGAAACAGAAAAGTTCAAATTTATTTTTATTTGCTTATTTGATTTATGCGCTTAAGTGAAAAGGCAGGCAAAGTAAATAAATTAGTGCAAAAAGGATTAGACGCACAAAAAGAAAAACGTGCAGTACAGTGAACACGATATATAAACTTGTATGAGGGAGGGGTGAAACTCAACAATCATCTAGCGCCAAGCAGCCAGCCTCCCGTCTCCCCAATTACTGCTAAAAACACGCCGCATCGCCCTAAGGTCCGCAGCTGTCCCTTTGCCCATAAATCATTCATTTCCTTTTTGCCAAAAGGCACAAAAAGCGGGCCACGCAAATTTTTATTTAATTTATTTGTCGCTGCTGTTGGCGTTGCCTATTGAAGCCTACTCTCACTCCTACTCCTACTTCTACTCCTACTTCTACTCCCACTTCTACTCCTACTCCTACTCCTCTCTCTCTTTCACACTCTCACACACAGTTACACTCGCTTTCTTCAATTCGCTTGGCGCGGCGAAATGAAATTGTAAATAATTCGCATGTAGACGGAAGGGACGCAAATTGCAGGCAAATTGCATGAAAATTAGACAAGCAACAACAACAGCGACAAAGAACGGTAAAAGTAAGAAGTAAGTCAATTGAGAGTAGTCGACTGCGCAATACTCTGTACGAGATGGAATGCACGACAAAAGACACAAATGAAGACTTCTAAGGTAATAGTTGTCAAACTGTAATTAGAAAAGCATTTAACAACTATGTATATTTTATTACAGATGCTCTTCATACTCTGGAAACCAATAAACTTTTCTCTGTTATATGAACAACTTATAAATAGTAGCAAACAAAGCAGAGAAATAAGACGAGAATGATTGGGAGAGAGAGAGAGGAAGGCGTGATAACGGCAATTGTGAGACGTGAGTCGTGAGAACGGGAGGCGCTTGAGCGGACAATGACGTGGCTACTTTTGGCGAGTGTTAGTGAATGACATTGCGTGCAAATAGTATTTCACATGCAAAATTGTTTTGCGGCAACGCGAGCAGCGGAGAGCAACAGGCCAGCGTTGATGTTGTCCCCTCTTACCTGAAGTGGCTGTCAGTTGTTGTTCTTTGTCTTGCAGCGGCTGTTGCTGCTGCTGCTGCTATGGCCTCTCTCTCTCTTCCTTCCTCTTACTTTGTACTCTCTGCTGCTGTTTCTATAGTTGTTTAGCAATGGCGTAATTCATGTTGAGCGCACGCAAAAAGCGCGCTGTCAGCGGCTATAAGGCTATGGCTACAATAAGTGCCATATGAGGCACTACATAACTGTACGTGTATATAGCTGTACATGCTATTACATGCATACCATATGCATGTATGCATATATATAGATACTTATGTATGTATGTATATGCACACGTTTACGAGCTTTTTAAATTGCCATCCCATGCAGTAGTAAGTCACACGCATCTGCATTCTCATAAGCAATTTCGCTAGCAATTTGAATAAGATATTAGGATATACATACATATACATACATACTTCTGTACTTTGTATGTATATTAATGTAGATACATATATTTATATCTGGCGATAAGTAGAAGATTGTCTTTATTATTTCATTGCATTCTTCATTATGTCATCGAAGTTAGCAAAATCTTTGCTGGAATATGTACATTGCTTATGTACACATGCCCACAAACACACACACATGTGTTTGCTTGAGCATTTGCATGTGTATATATAATTGGCAATAACACCCCTATCGGAGCACAGCCTGATGCACAATTTGCCTCCACGCTTCTCTGTCCTGTGCGCAACTTCTCCAGTTGGTAACACCATTCAGGATTGCCTCCATCTGGTCCTTCCAACGGGTTCGAGGTCTACCCCTTCTTCGTTCTCCTCTAACTACCGCATCAAAAACCGAACGAGCTGGAGTGTTTTCCTCCATACGAGCAATGTGACCCAACCAACGAAGACGCTGAATGTCAATTCGCTTGCCAATGTCAACATCGCCGTATAGCTCGTACAGCTCGTCGTTCCACCTGATACGATAGGTTTCGCCAACGCAAATTGGTCCAAAGATCTTGCGAAGAATCTTTCTCTCAAAGACACCAAGAGCAGCTGCATCTGACTGCGTCACGGTCCAGGCTTCCGCTCCATAAAGCAGCACTGGAATGATGAGTGTCTTGTAAAGGGATACCTTTGTCTTTCGAGAAAGGGCTCTACTGTTCATTTGCCTACTGAGCCCAAAGTAACATTTGTTGGCAAGTGTAATTCTCCGCTTGATCTCCAGGCTGACATCATTTTTGTTGGTCACTGCAGTTCCCAAATAGACAAAGTCCTTGACAGACTCAAAGTTATAGTCTCCAGCAGTAAGGTAAGAGTCAAGACGCCGCGACTCTCTAGTACTGCACACCATTTGCATGTGTGTTGTTATTAAATCTAGTCTACATACATACATATGTATGTAAGTGTTTGTGCTATATTCATAGCTTACAACAACAAGTAATCTCTATACATAGATACTCATGCATATGTATGTATGTAGTATATGTATACAAAATGGATTTATCGCAATTGCCAGCATGTTAGCTGAAAGTCCGATTCTCCTACCCCCCGCCCGCTCTTCCGCGCATCCTTTGGCATTCACATTTGCCGCCAACAATCGATTAACGCGATTCATGATGCTGCGTGTTGTTGGGGCCGCAGCTGTTAAAGCGAGTTCCGTTATGAATTATGCGACTTTCGACAAAGGACGTGTATTAAAGACGAAGTGCGAGATACGCAGCCAAATGAAATTTTAATGCAGACTTAACACAAACACAGAGAGCAGAGAGACAACGGGTGACGAAAGCAAAAACTCAAATATATTTTCAGCTTGGCAAGCAAACAAACAAAAAACAAAATATATATATAGAAACGAAACGAGACGAAACGAAATGAAATGAAATAAAATAAAAACCACTCACGAGTCAAAGTCAAAGTCTAAGGCGGCTTCAAGTCGTGCGAATCACATGTGAAGGCAAACACAGCTCAGACTCCTGCTGCAAGGCCAACGGGTTTTCATAAACATACATACATACAGATATACAGATGTCACTGTATGTGTGTGCGTATATAAATTTATCAAAATGTTTGTTGCGTGCCAAATTTTATTTGACTTTGCATGACTTTCGTGTGTCTTTGAACTGCAGAAACCAACCGCTGTGAAAAAAAAAAAAACAAAAAAAATAAGAGAGACGAGAGAGAGAGACCAGGGAAGAAAAGGCAAATCGACAGATCGATAACAGCGCCCATTTAAGCTATCGAAATGAATGTTTGCATTTAATCACTTTTATCAAAACATATAAAACGTTTATTGCCATTGAGTCTGCCCAACTTCATGTTTACCCTCTGTTATCAGTATGTATCGAGGCTGCAGCTGTTAATGCTAATAAAATGCAAATATTTTCGAATCATTAAAAGACTAATGCACACATACTCTTGCACAACAAGTTCAAGTTAATAGCATTTTAGAGTTGACATTGCAATGCCTACATTAATACTATTAACATTTCTTACTCTTATTAGCAATTATGTTAAGTTAACATTGCAACTTAAAATTGCAATAGCTCTTTAAATACAGTTAGCGTAGTAAATTGCTAATAACTGTATCTCTGTTATCGGCAGCTTACATATGTTAATAACATTTTGATTCTATTAACTTAGCGAGCATTTGCAAATGTATTTCATGTCAATAACCCTTAAAGCCATCAAACGTAGTCCAAGCGATTGATATAAAGCGTTTATGTTAATAGCATTTAAAGTCTTTAAATTCCAATCTGCCCCATTCCTCATGTTGTACGAATGCCCGCTGAGATCACAAATCACCCTGAACAACAGCTGACAGTTTTAACTGCGCCGCAATTGGAAATTCTTTAAGGCCATAAAAACTGAATGCTGTTGCTGGTGCTGCTGCTGCGGCTGGTGCTGCTGCTGCTGCGGCTGCTGCTGCTGGTGCTGGTGCTGCTGCTGCTGCCAGTCTGACCATTAGAATGCGGCCTCGATGGCCAGCGATTAGGGAGTCAAACACACACACGCACATATACATATACACATAATATATATAGACCTACACACAGATAGGCAAATGTACCCCCACATTGAGACGTGCCCAGTAAAGTATGCAACAAAAATGGGACTACGCTTAGGGCGATTCCCATGAATGGCATTTAATTAGCAATATGTATTATTAATTAGTATAATTTCCAATGCGCTGGCTCACATTTGATTTATGATTCCAGCAGCCTGCAGATAAGCACACGCACACACACACACGCAATTAAAATCTTGATTGAAATCGCTTAAGGCTTAGTCAAGGTGTAATTTTAGCATGTGTGTGTGGGGCAGGCAGAGGGAGCGTGTGTAATTGTGGGTGTAAGAGAGAGAGAGAGGGAAGAGAGAGAGAGTGAGAGAGAGAGAAAGAGAGAGACAGAGAGAGAAAGAGAGAGTGGGAGTGTATGTGAGAGAGAGAGAGAGTGTGTGTGAGAGAGAGAGAAGAAGACAGGTTGATTTTAATTACTTAACTTTTAATTTAACATTAGGCATTTAACATTTACAATTTAACATTTAATATTAACAATTTCATATATCACATTTAGCATTTCACATTTAGTACTCAAAACTTAATACTTAACATTAACAGTTAACATGTTTCATTATTCATATGCAGATGTTACATATTGAATGCCTTGGTTGTAATACCCTTCAACTGAGACGCCTTTGGCCAGCTTTTGATTAGATTTTGTGTAAACTTGTTGCTCTTTTCATTCTTCCTTCTTCCTTCTCATTCGCCAGCGCATTCGCATTCACAGTCCCCATTCACATTTAATGAAATACAAAAACATTTTTATTAAATTAAAAGCAAAACAAAGAATAAAGAAGTAGCAGGAAAAAAGTTGGTAAACGCATATTTTAGGAATTAAGCAATGAATAATGAAGTAAAGCTGAACAAACCAATGAAAACTTTTTAAATTATTTAGCTGCAAACTAGCCATGTACATACATACATATGCATATTTGTATATATATCCATATATATACCTCGATCTACCTTGATTTTGCCATGTTTATGGAAATGTTTGCATTTTCTGTTGACATTTTCTGTTGTGAAAAATTTGAAACCTGGCCACGCTTCAGTTCGCGTCTAATCTTTTTTTTTTTTTTTGTTGTTCTATGGTTTTGTTGACCGTTAGTCATATGTGAAGGCAAACACATAACATACGCACACATACATATATTTCTATATATAGAGTGTTCATGTGTTGGTTGAAAGGGCAAAGGTCCTGACTTTTGGCTCTTGGAAAAAAAAAAAAAAAAATCGTAAAAAAACAATTTGGCAAATGCCACAAATCGGGTATTTAGTTGAATCTCCCTTTTTGCTCGCTTCTTTGTTTTGGACCTTTGACAAGAACCTTTGGCAATAGCACATAGCAATAGCTCTATATATGACGGAACTATCAGATATTGCTTTGCATTGCCCTTGCATAGCCAGTTCGGTGCACTTTTAATTCTGCCACTCAATCAATACTCTAGTTCATTTCATATTTATGAATATGCATTGAATATATTCATGAATATATATATGCATGTATATATGTATATCCATATGCATGTCTATATATACTCATATCCCTTTCAATGGCACAATCAAACAGCAAAGCAGCTCGTCCTTCAAAACTTTTGCCTGGCATCAAAAGCAACTTCCTCCCCCTCCCCTTCTCTCTCGCTCTCTCTCTTCATCTCTGTCTTTCTCTGTGTGCACTTTATATGCATATTGTAATATCCTTTTCGCTTACTTTACTTTGACACAAAGCTGAAAGTGAGCCGAGTGCAATACGCGATGGGAGACTTCGTGTGTGTCAAAGTTTTTGAGTTCCTTATGGCTCCATTTGCAAAATACTTTTAATTCTTATTAGAGTTTTCAATATACTTGTATATATGATATATATGGGAATTCGAAATAGTAAGAGCAATGTAATGTTAAGTAATACAACAATTTTTATAGTGTTCACATTAAAGTTCATAATGATAATAGCAGACATAATACGAAAGATATTACTTATCTTAATCCTGTCCTCTCTCTCTCTCACAGCTTGAATCTATCACATTCTTTCATCACTCTCTTTCTCTCACTCTCTCTATCTCTCCTCTCTCCGTCTCTCTCTCTCTCTGTGTGTTCCTCTCGCCCTTTTTCTTTCTCTCTACCTATTCTTATTTCTACGCTCTACATCGCTCGTTTTTCCTCTTTTCTTATCAATCTCCTCCTCTCACACTCTTCCCTCGCACTATCTATTCCCACTCTGTCTTACTCTCACTCTCTTTCTTTCCCTCCATTCATCTATCTATCTCTCTCTCGCTCTCTCTCTAGATTTCTGCCGCTCTCACGCTCCAGCTCTCTGCTTCTCGCACTTTTCATCCCACTCTCTCTCTCTCTCTCTCTCTCTCTCTCTCTCTCTCTCTCTCACTGTCTCCTGCTCTCTACCATCGCCATGTCTAGCCTCAGCTATTTGTCACTTCTGTCAACAGTTAAGTTGACCAACTTTTATTCCGCTTTGTAAACTTGACTTGCTTGGGATAGTTTGCCAGTTTTCACAGTTGCAATCCTTAACTTTAATTGAATACATTAATTTGAGCACTTCCAGTGTTTGCATTTGACTCGTTCCTTGCCTTATTTGCGCTGTGTAAACAGGATGAGCGTGGAGCGTAGAGCGTAGAGCGCGGGCCACAGATATGGCCGGTTGAATAATGGCTTAAAAATTGAAATTTATGTTCGGCTCTAATGCCTTCCGCTGAGACCACGACGAGAGCAAATGCTAAATTTCATATTCATGTGGCGGCGTAAGACATCAACATTTTACAGCTGATTAGCCAGGTCGGACCAAAGTTGAAAATTGAAGTTCAAGTTAAAGTTTAACTTGCTGGTAAGGTTAAGGTTAAGTTTAAGGTTAAGCAGATTTTCCACTGCTATAACATGCGCGATAATGGAGCCAAAATTCAGATGGCATAAAGCATTTTTAATTTGTCATTTTATCGATTGATGGCCCCCAATTCAGGGGGGGGGGCGTAGCTTTGGGCGCTTGCTACCTGCGATTCTACCTTTGTCATTTACCGAATACGCATAAGAGATTGCAGTCGGCTGGCTGGGTGGGCGATGGTGGGTGGCATTAAGTTCAGGTAATGAGGGAAACTTCAGCATGAGTTTCAGTTTTTTAAAGCTGTCATAAATTTTTCAACTGTTGTGCATATGGAACTTGAAGATACTCTATATACATTGGCATTGGCATTGGTATCACATTATCATTATCATTCTTATTATCAGTCATATTGTCTTTCTCATTGTCTTTTTCATTGTCATTGTTATTGTCATTGTCATTGGCATTGTCATTGGTATTGTTATTGGCTTTGTCATTGGCATTGTCATTAGCATTGTCATTGACATTGTCATTGGCATTGGCATTGGCATTGTCATTGTCATTGTCATTGTCATTGTCATTGTCATTGTCATTGTCATTGTCATTGTCATTGTCATTGTCATTGTCATTGTCATTGTCATTGTCATTGGTATTGTTATTGGAATTGTCATTGGCATTGTCACTGGCATTGTCATTGGAATTGTCATTGGCATTGTCATTATCATTATTTTTCGCATTATTTTTCTTATTCTCATTATCAGTGACATTATCAATCCCATTACCAGTCTCATTATCATTCTCATTGGACAACAAATATCACATCCAATATCATAATCATGTTCATTATTATTAACAATATAATTACTTTCCTCCTCATCCATATCCATCTATTTAGAAAACTTTATCGCAGTACATAAAGCTTACAGACGAGAGAATAAATTATGGTTTACATTTTTATAATTTTATTCAATTTTCGGTTTCCGCACGTTTATCTTGGCTTTGGCTTGGCAGGAAGGACGCCTCATTGCATCCTTCTCGGACGGGGTATCAAAAGTCGAATTATATTTCAAGCACAAAAGCAATGGGAGCTACGGCGGAAATGGGGGGAGGCACTTATCCAGCTGCAAAATATATTCGACAGCTGTTCATAAGCTGCCTGCTTACCAGGTAGTCAGTGAGACAGTGAGCCAGTGAGCCAGGGGGCGGGCATCAGCCAATGGGTGGGCGTAAGGTGCTCGGCCAGGATGGCATGTACAGGATAAGTTTACAGCATTGCTGTATTGTATTTTCGCAATTTGTTTGCCAACCCAAAATCGCAAACTCACATACGAAGCTAGCCATGTATTAAATCCCCTTCGAGGCAAACAAATTGCAAGGAGCAAGCAGCAAGCAGCAAGGAGCGTGCAGAAAGTGCAAATCCCATATGCCGGCTAAACGTCATAATAATAATAATGGCAATAATAATAATAAAGTGCCTTGTTTTCCACATTAGCCTCGCTACCGTCGAGATTGAAATTACGAAAGATGCACAAGATTGGCTGCTCTAGCAAACGAAGCAGCAGCAGCAGCAGCGGCAATCGCTGCTTGAGCCACATTTATTACAAACTTTTGGCCGCATTTCCGTTGCCTGTTGCCAACTAACGGTATTGCTTGCTGCGAAAAGTTATCGATAAGTATGCCGATTCCACTTGCTGTGGCTATGTTAGTCTCAGCGGTGCTGACATTAAGGCGCAGCTGGCAATATATAATAGTGTTTCGATTCCATTTTGTCTCAAGCTGTTTTGCCTAAATGGAATTTGGCAGGCTTTGAATATACACTTCAACTTCGCATCATAAATGGAAAATTCCATTCCATTTTGTTTCTTAAAGGTTTGCCTAAATGTACGTAAAAGTACTGGAGACATAAACACTCGGACGAACTCACTTTAAATGTTTCACTTCACTTTCGTTCCATAGCGTTTAGCTGAAATGTGAATGGCAAACAAATTGCCAAAAAGAAAACCGCGTTTCAATGCCATTTCGTTTCAATGGAACTAAGGCAGCTATATATGCACATATATCTTATGCTAAACGCGCTTCCACACGATGCAAAACATTAAAAAAATATAAACAGACTTTAAGTTCAAGATGTGCTTCCAAATGATGACATTATAATGTCAAAAGCGAACAGAAACATGCATATGTTTTACATGGAAGTGCCACTTACACATGTGTGTGCATATGTACGTATGTGTGTGTGCGCTCGTGTGTGTGTGTGTGCGGTGACAGCTTTGCGACTGAGATTACTGACAGTTAGGCTCAGGCGGCTCACTTATGTAATTACCGCTTTTTTAGGGGGGCATTTAACAAGCGCAGAGTCGAGTGCACGACTAGCACATACCCTGTACAATTGTAAAAAAACATAATCTGTGTATGCAATATATGAAACATCATTCTTATACTAAGAAAGCGAAATAGTGAGTGAATTAGTCACTGGAAAAGTATATACCTTTAGCCACAATAGCTGCAGGGTATATCTTATGCAAAGCAAGAGCAGTGCTTCAGGTGTACTTCTCTCTCTCTCTCTCTCTCTCTCTCTGTCTCTTTCCCTTTCTCTCTGTGTATGTATATATTATACAATATCCTCGGGGCATCAGCAGTTGCCATGCTCTTTCATTTCAATTACGTGTTTGGCGACGTTTTTTTTTTTTTCTTCTCTGCTCCAGCTAAAGGGTGGCTTGGCTGCGCATTTAATTAGCATCCAAACAAGAACACTTACAACAACAACAACAACAACAAGATTATTGCTTGCGTGTGCGGAAGACGTTTTAAATATTTTGGCTCTACGCAATAGAAAAGCTCTCAAAGAACTGAAAACACGCAAAGCGAACACAAAGCAAAGCAACTATGAGAATACCCTGTACAATTTAGTGTAGCCTATCCCTGTATTGTATCAAATTCGAATTTTGGATTTTGGTTAGGAAATATCGAAGTATAGAAGTATAAATATATTTGTAATAACTTAGGTACTGAGATTTTATTTCAGTGTATCTTTTTAAGTTCTTCAACTCTCTCTCTCTCTTTCTCTCTCTATTTTGGTGTATATCCTTTTGCAGTATGTTTGTAGTCATTTTATATGCCAATTATAAGCTCAAGTTTTCAATGTAACCTCAATAACCTTCACCTACCAACGGGCGCAGCCACAGCTACATACTTCCCTTCCCTCTCATCAATTCGAGCATTCAAATCGTGGGTGTGTATGTGTGTGTGTGTGCGTGTGTGTGCGTGCGTGCGTGCGTGTGTGGCAATTTCATTTAAAATCTTATCTGGTTGGGCTGTAGCCACAACATTCACATTCAAACCGCTGTCTCTGATCCCTTTCTCCTTCCCTTTTCCTCGCATTCGCTCAGTCACCCTCTCTCCCTTGCTCTCACTTCCGTTCGTTGTCAATTTTTTTACGCATTTCCTTAAGCTTAATCTAAACACTGCAATTTGACATTTAGGGTATTATGAAATTTTTAAAGTTCATGTTACAGGCTGATGGAGGCGTGGCCGATCCCATAAACTATATATAATATAATCTTAATTTGGATCAGCAGACGAGACGTCTGTCAGACTGTGCTGTCAGTAGAGCTATAGGTGAAGGTAGAAGTAGAGCTAGAGCTAGAGCTAGAGCTAGAGCTAGAGCTAGAGCTAGAGCTAGAGCTAGAGCTAGAGCTACAGCTACAGCTAGAGCTAGAGCTAGAGGTAGAGCTACAGCTAGAGCTAGAGGTGAAGCTAGAGCTAGAGCTAGAACTAGAGCTAGAGCTACAGCTAGCGCTAGAGCTAGAGTTAGAGCTAGAACTAGAAATAGATGTAGAGCTAGGCTGTTCAATTCACATTGGTTAATATTCCATAAAGCAACTTCAGTTCAGAGCCAGGGAGCTTAC
Source organism: Drosophila borborema (assembly GCA_030914335.1). Taxonomy (NCBI): domain Eukaryota; kingdom Metazoa; phylum Arthropoda; class Insecta; order Diptera; family Drosophilidae; genus Drosophila; species Drosophila borborema. Next base: position 12,307,903 of record JAUESP010000307.1, read on the forward strand.
CAGTCGGTCAGGCCTGGCTAGAATATTCTTACTTATTTTTTTTCATTTACTACAAAGTATGTAGTAATGTTGTTGTACTTTTTTATGCATACATTTATGTATATATATAGAGGTATGCTTGTTCATATATACCCTGTAAATAAACAATGCTTAATAAAGTATCTCCATAACCAAGAAGTACATCCATATACAAAAAATTTCCACTTCCCAAGCTGGTATATGTACCATAAAATACTAAAAAAGATCTTTTAAATATATTATCAATAATTTCTCTGATATTGTTAGAGTATAGTTGGGTATTTAGGCTCTCTGTACATATTAAAATTTGACTTGTCTCGCATTTCTTGTTCCTCTTTTAATAACTTTTATGTACTCCTAGTTGAGAGACATTTATAGGGTATTTTTCAGTCAAGCTCTTTTTACTTGCTGCTTGCTGAATTGTTCGTGTCGCATTTTTATAGCTTTGGGCGCATTTTAATTTGAATCCTTTACAATATTTTTGACAACAATTCGAGCATCAGCACATACATGTACACATAAATAAATATACATATGTATATGTATATATTTTCATATATGTACATATAAATTTGTGGAAAGCGAGTTTAATGCACTTCAGATTTACAAGACATTCTGATGCTCGCTCACGCAGCGTAAGGTGAGTATATTGAGTGGTTCAACAAGCTTATCATATTTCGCTTGACACATGAATTTATATAATTCGACTCTCTATGAGAGGTTACAATAAGAAGGTAATTTCAGAAGACTTGAAAATTGGGGGGCGTGATAATATCAGCTATAACATTCGAAATTTCATGAGTCGATCACTCCCGACTGCAACTCCCTGACTAGCTTCACCCGTAGGCATAATTCAATATCTTTGCCACCGCAATGTATTTTGGCTTGTTATGATTTTTCACATGATTTTGTTTCCATTTGATTTTATAGCCTTCCGAGCAGCTTCCAATTGGATGAGCAATATGATGAGAACATATTGCAAACATCTTTGTAAGCTGCTTAAAAACGCAAAAAAAGTCAACACAGCCAAAATGGAGTCAAAGGAATTACTTTTGCGACAAAATTTGATGAATTTCTTTAAGCTAAATTGTTTCAAAGAAACTATGCAAATTATTTGAATAATTTGTGTATTGTACATGCATACATATATGAAATATGAAATTGTGTTTGAGTATTATTTGATATTCTCTTTATTGAGTCAATGCAAAGCAAAATGAATTTAAAGCCAAGGCTAGACGAGTTAGAAACTTTTATTGCATATCATTTCGATTGAAATGTGATTTAAATAGATGATGAGATTAAAAGAGAACGAGAGAGAGACTTATTGTGAGAGATAAACAGAAAGAAACAAAGACAATTAGATATACGTAAAGAAACGGAGCTATATAAAAAGAAATCTGTCTCGTTTTCCAATTCAAGTGCAGCACAATCAAACCTATTCACAATTACATTTAATATGTTTAAAGATTTTTAAATTTTGTACAAATTTATGGTGCAGTGCTTTCTAATCAGACCGCACTCACATGTAGTTAAGGCTACCACACATCAGGTAAGCTGCTCACGCTTTCGCACTCTCTCTCTCTCTCTCTCGCCCTCTCTCTCCCTCTCCCATTATATCAGTGTCCCGCCTTTCGTTGCTCCCGCTTCAGCTTGGCCATTACGCGATGCGCTTTTCATATTTTTCATTTGCCTGCCTGCATATTTTCTCTAATCCTCACGCTCTCTCTCGCTCCCACCTTCCTTCTATCTCCCTCTCTCTCTCTCTCTCCCTCTCTCGTTGGCTCTGCTTCATAGTAATGTCATAATTGCATTTTAAGTAGCCTTTGCTATTTCAGATTTCATGGCTGCTCGCGAGTGTTGCGTGGGCAAAGTTTGTGTAATCCCTAAGCTACCCAACACGACGGCATCCCTGGAGCATTCGCTTAGACGCTTTGATGCTTTGATGCTCTGATGCTTTGACGCTTTAACCCGCTGTGCCAGCTCGCTGCTCTGCATGCATATTAAACTTGAATGGAGTGAGCCGTTGGCATTGCAGCTGCGGTCCAGTGCTGTTCGACGCTTGCACTTGCCAGTGTTGCATAACGCACGTTCGTTGTAGGTGTTGAGAGTGTGGCAGTGTGGACGTGAGGGCGTGTGAGTGTAAGTATGTATGTGTGTGGGTGTGTGTGTGTGTGTGTGCATGGAGTAATTGCAATTGACTACCCTGTAGCTATTGACGTACAGAAACCTGCAGGCCTGACTGCTTGCATTTCTGTAGCCTGTAGCCTGTAGCCTGTAGCCTGTAGCCTGTAGCCTGTAGCCTGTAGCCTGTAGCCTGTAGCCTGTAGCCTGTAGCCTGTAGCCTGTAGCCTGTAGCCTGTAGCCTGTAGCCTGTAGCCTGTAGCCTGTAGCCTGTAGCCTGTAGCCTGTAGCCTGTAGCCTGTAGCCTGTAGCCTGTAGCCTGTAGCCTGTAGCCTGTAGCCTGTAGCCTGTAGCCTGTAGCCTGTAGCCTGTAGCCTTTAGCCCAGCCCAGACTAACCCCGCACTAATGTCGTTACATTACATACAATTGCAATTGGAGCTAACCTTCATGTGTCGTATACTTTTTACAGGGTATTCGAACGTGTTGAATGAGCAAAATCAGTGAGGCAAATTCAATTTTAGGCGCCACAAATCGATTTATTAAAGTTTTTAAACAGATGACAAAAACCAGCAAAACGTACGAAAAAAAATAGAGAGAAATAAATGAAGAGAAAATGGCGTCGACTGTGCGGCATGTCCCTCCATATCCTTCCATATCCTGCCATACCCGCTCGCGCCGCTCACTGTTAATTTAAATGAGCTGACGAACGGCCCCGGCCGCAGGCCATAAACAGCCTCGAAATGACAATACCAAATGGGATAAGGAGATTTTCGGTCGCATGGATAAGTCCATATCGCATAGACACAGACATATATATGGCGCACATATATATGTTGTGTGTGTGTGTGTGTGTGTGTGACTATATGCAAATGAGTCACGCACACGCTGGCCTCTTCATAAGTATTATGTGCTTGCTTCTTTCCATTTTTTCTCGTTTCTTTTTTGCCTGAATGTCGCGTTAATGTTATTTTTCACAGCTATTGGCAAGCAGCAGGACCCAGCGCACGTCGCATCTGGCAAGTAAATGAAATTACAGAGCACAACGACGAGAACGACAAATCCCTTTAAATAAATCCTGACCGCGTGCAACAGCAAAAATGAAAGCGACAAGAAATGAGTTAAAATAATCAGAATAAAGGATAAAAAAAAAAAGGAAAACAAACGCAAGGCACAAAGCTCGACTGTGAGTTGCCCTTACCCAGACTGTGAATATCCTAGCTTCCATCTGTATCTATATATATATGTATGTGTATATGAGCACATCTTACACGAATCTTTGATCAAAGGCTAATTTCCCCTTTGGGATTTTAAGTCTTAAGCACAAATTTCTCTGCCCAAACCAGTTGCCGTCAATGACGGGCAAAAGCCAAGCAAATCAAAGCTCGCAATTCAAGCTGAATTTAATAGCAATTGCATTTCCATTTACTGAATTCCAATAGAAATGCCTACACTTGGCCATAATCTACAGGTGCTTACGTCAGGTGACCAAGGATGAACATGCAATGAATCTATATAAATAAAAGTCAATCTTTACATTCTATAGAATATGCGTAAAATTTGCTAAAAACTAAAACAATAAATAAAAGTAAGAAAACAATATTTAGCAAAAATAAAAATAATTATAATACTAAATTACAAAACGAAAATTAATTAGAAATAAAAACAAAAAATCATATAGATATCATATAATTATTATACTTATAATACTAAATTAAAAAAAAAAATTAATTAGAAATAAAAACAAAAAATCATATAGATATCAAAGTTAAATATTAAAGACTCTTAATATAAGAAAATATATCTATAGTACTTTATATTTTAATACAAATAATTTGCTACACTTTTTTTTTACTTAATCACATTTTTGCTTGCTATATATGTATATATGAACAATTCTACAAGCATAAAAAATAAATAAATAAATAAAAAATCAATTAAAGAATTTAATAAATTGTATATATATTTATTTTAAGAGAACGAATCGACATATATAATAAAATTAAAATATAAAAATTTAATACATGCAAAGTTAAATTTAAAAACAAAAAATTAAAATTCAATATCTAATAAAATTAAATATATTTTTATATTAATAAATTTATTGAAACTTATAATATTTAAAAAATAAAAATTTATTATAATTGAATATATAAAAATTAAAATACATAAATGAAATTAAAACACATAGATGATAAAATTATTTGTACATATGTATGCATACATATATTTACATATATCTACATTGAATCCATTCCAGTCTTTTCATGGATATATGTAAATGGAGCATGCTCAAAAAAGCGTCAAGCAAATAAAATTACATTTAAATTAATTAACTGGATTTGTTACAGCAGCTTGGGCAAATGTCAAGCGCACTCGAGCACAGAGAGCAAGAAAGAGAAAGAGAGAGAGGGAGAGATGGAGCATACACGCAGACAGGCAAAAGGACTCACCCACACACACACACACATATATATAATTTAATGTATTTCGCCTCTCACTCTCTCTAACTACCTTCGCCTACTCGCGCCTCCTCGCCCCTCTCCCCTTCACGCTCTTTGAGCTGAAAGTAAATACAGATCAGTTAGTTAGTAAAATTGGCTGAGAGAGAAACGAACAAAACTTATTTCAGTTGGCCTAGGAGCTGAGCACCAGAACAGAGCAGGCTACATAGTTGCCCCATTACATCACAGGCGAACAAAGGGAACAAAATTCAGACTATTTCTTTGGATTTAGACTTGAAATTCACATTGAACTGACTAGAATTCTGCGTAAGTATATATCCAAAATGTAAAGTGGATAAAAGAAAAAAGCTTCTTTGCTCTGCTCTTTGTTCGTTTCGCTCGTCTCCATTGTCCTCTCTTTAGATCTGTTGAATTCGGCCAATCTCAACAAAGATTGGACACGCTCGACGAGCGACAAAGGGAGTTGAAGAAAACTAAAAACAAACAAACTTATATACTATCGAAAATGCCACGCAACGTGCGCCAGAAGAAACGCGCCGAGCGTCGCATTCAAGCGGCTGCAACAGCGGCCCTCGATGAGGCGCCCAACGCCACCCAACGCAATGAGCTGAACGAACTGGCCCTGGGCGATGGCCACATCAATGGCATCGATAGCAGCAACAGCAACAGCAATAGCAATGACAACGATTACGATAGTAACAGCAATAGCAACAGCAACAGTGATCAGCACAACGGCAATAGCAACAGCAATGCCAATGGCAACAACAGCAACACCAACAGGAGCAACACCAGCAGGAGCAACAGCAACAATGGCCACAATTGTCCAATCAGCTTCAGTAGCAACATCAGCAGCAACAATATGATGCACAACAAGATGCCGAAGTCATCGCGCGCCGATCCCATTCTGGCATCGCTGAGAAAGAATGCATTGCGTATGAGTGATGTGCAGCTGTTGCACGGACCACACTGGCTGAACGATGCGATATTGAATTTCTATTTCGACTATTTGGAGGAGATCAAGTACAAGTCGAACACAGACTTTCTATTTGTCACACCGGAGATGTCGCAGTGCATGCTCTACATGGACGACAAGGAGCTGCACGGACTGCTCGTCTCGCAGCATCAGGTGCTGCACAAGCCGTTCATCTTCATAGCGATCAATGACAGTCATTCGCGTGATCGCGGCGGTGCGCATTGGTCATTGGTGGTGGCCTCGCGGCCGGACAAGAGTTTCTTTCATTTCGATTCGTATGGTGGTGGCAATACGAATAGCTCCTTGGAGCTAGTCAACAATATCAAGGATGTGCTGGACATGCAGCAAGCTCGATTCCGTGGCATGCGCTGTCTACAGCAGAGCAACGACTACGACTGCGGCATCCATGTCATTTGCATGGCCGATCAGATCACTGACTATGTGAATCGCTATGACAGCGTCGATGGGGTGCAGCCCTTGCATCAGGATGTGATCAAGGCCAAGCGCAATCAGCTGATCAAGCTGGTCACCTCGCTGGGGCAGCATATCTGAATACTTGCTCAATACTCACACCACTTAGATATCTTAAAATCGGAACGCATTATTCCAAGTTTTACCCTAAATAACAATGCAACTGCATTACACTACGCACCTCGCAACACTCTCACTTGTTATGGTTTCCGCTCTTCCTTACACACTCACACTATCACATTCCCACCTACACACATACATAAATGTTCGGTCTTACACACTCTTACACTTTAGCTTCAACTTTACTTTGACTCAACTCTTTGACTCCTTAGATCGCTCTCTTTGATAATTTTGGAAAATGCGTTTTGTTTACTTCTTGGAATATACTGACACACACTAACTCATCCACTGTTTTTACTACTGCCGCATGACAATAGAAATACATTATATGATATATTTATTAAAAAATCAATGTATACGTATCATTAAGTGATTTATTTTCAGCTCAAGCTGTTCCTTATATAGATTCCTTTAGGATTCAATTGTTTCATCAAAGCCAATCAAATTGTACAGATTATTCGATTTATCACTTTCAGTTTGTGTAAGACTCGATGCTTAAGGAATCACATCTAAACTCAAAATTTGTCATCTTTTGTTTTGTTTTTGATTGTCGTTGGCTTCAATCATTAACCTAACCTCAAAGTGCTGAAAGAGTTAAAGTGTACGCATTAAACCTGACTTAACCTCAATTTTTAACTTATTTTTTAATGATCTTTACACACATTATTCACACATTCAAACACATTACCAACTCATATTAAAGCTGTTTTTTTTTTTAAATTATTTAGCCTCAATTTTCAACTTGGCTTAAGCATCAAGTCTGACCTAACCTCATTTTGAACAGTTTATTTAAGATAATTTTTACACACATTTAAAGACAACATCTACCACATCGACTATTCAGACTTATTTAAAATCTCCGCTTATACCTCCATTTGTTACTTGCTCTAAGCATCAAGAGCTAACCTCAATTTGTTTAGCTCTTTTGCTGATGATCTCTAACTCGACGTTGGACATATGGCCAGCACGTTTGCAGGACGCTCGTTTGGTTTGTTGACCACAGCTGCACAGCTGAAGTGGCGAAATGGCTAAGACAATCCAACTTGTTGCCAAAAGTTCAAGCAGCAATCATGACCTAACCTCAATTTATTTGGCTTTTTTTTTCAGCATTTCTTATGTGACTTTCTCATTTTATGCTTCTTTTTTTTTTTTGGAGTAGTCGCTGTTTAAACAAATACCGCATGCACTGCAAATACGTTTTCAGCGAGCTACGTGCTGCCGCAAATGTTTTTCTTTGCTTGCTTCAACAGCGACTCAAAGCGTAAACTCAATTTACGTGATCGAATTTCGTTCCTTTTCCCCTACTCAAGAATTTTTATTTTTTGGCCATACCCTCAACCCACAGTTAACTTTTGAGGTAGTCGTCATTTGATATAAGCGTTTGCAACAAATAGAAGAACGGCGATGTGGGTTATATGTGTATATATATGTATATGATCTGCCAGCGACTTGGCAGCTTTAGATATATATATATATATCTTATATCTTATATCTTAACTCCAATTTTAGTTAGTTAAATAGATAGATATTGCACTAATGGATGTCTAAATCCCTGTAAAGCATATCTATATAATATGAATATAATATGATTTTCAATAACATCTCATCGCTATTCTATATAGCTATTCTATATAATTAAGAACTATGCTCTTTGGATAGTATTCATTATCTTGTATCATTTATATGTATAAGCTTAGGTTTCAGTTTGGGTATCTACAAGTCGAATACTCCCGGCTAGAGCACTTTCAGTAGTTGTTTGTTTTTCTTGCCCTAGCACTTTAGGTGTAATCAGATTCACAGCTGCTTCGGTTCGGCTAACCACACACGCACACACTCATGCACACACACACACTCCTTGCTCACTCTCTCAGAGTTGTTGGGTTGAGCAACACTCTGATTGTAATCAGTTTTTGTCATCTGTGGGTGTTGGAAGCTGCCAAGCTTTTTCGGCAACTCTGGCTCCAATCATTTACGAAGGCACAAAATAAAAAGCCAATACGATTTAATTTAGCTTATTATTTATTAATTTAATGCCGAGTCCGTGATATTTGTTTAGGCAAAGTTAATTGTATGCGAAAAGATAAGAGAGATGTTGCGCGCTTGCAGACAACTTTCGTACAGAATTAGAGAATTTAAAGAAAAAAAGTTACAAGTATAAGCAAGTAAAAGGAAGGCGAAAATTACATATGTATGTCTGTTATGCTTTCTTATGTGTATGAGTGCATTAACAGCGAATGAAATGATATAGAGAATAGACTAATTTAAGAGAAACTTATTTAAGAGTATTTATTAGCTGCTGCGCCGAACATCCTCCCCCCCGTTGAAAGACCAAGTCTTTCAACAGGATCATCAACCGGAAGGACGCACAGCTTATTGACAGCTCGACGTGTAGTTCCAGTGGGCGTACGTAGAACAGCAACTCTCACGACACCATCAGCTCCAGCAATGATCTCAACGACCCGGGCTAATGGCCATTTCAAAGGTGGCAAGTTTTCGTCTTTCACGCATACGACATCGTTGACTTTGATAGAAGACTGCGGGGTGCGCCATTTTCCACGCTGTTGGAGAATGGTGAGGTATTCATCACTCCAGCGTTTCCAAAACAACTGCTGTATGTACGTCATGCGTTGCCAGCGATCAAGGCGATTGTGGTCCAACCCAGTTACGTCTGGCTCGGGGAAACTGATGAGTGGTCGACCAATCAAGAAATGTCCTGGAGTGAGAACTCCAAGATCATCGGGATTTTCTGAAATTGCAACAAGAGGACGAGAATTGATTATGGCCTGAATTTGGCATACCAAAGTGCGCAGTTCGTCGAAGCCAAGAAGTGCCGATCTCATAGAGAGATATAAATGTTTTTTAGCTGTCTTCACTGCTGCTTCCCATAGGCCGCCGAAGTGTGGCGAACGAGGAGGTATGAACTTCCAATCGAAGCTGTTGTTGATGCAGTAGTTGTGGACTTCAATGCGATGTTCCTGGCTCAACAATAGGCGCCGCAAATCCGCCAACTCGTTCCGTGCACCCACAAAGTTAGTAGCATTGTCAGACCAAATGCATTTTGGAATGCCACGCGTACCAATGAAACGCTTGAGGGCGCCCAAAAAGCAGCTGTCGAAAGATCCTTTGCGAGTTCCAACCATACAGCCTTGGTTGCGAAGCAAACGAACACGCAGATGTAGCACTTTACAGAGGCTTTGTTTCGTCCATCAGGCTTGTAGTAAAAAGGACCACAATAATCCACTCCAGTGACTGTAAATGCCGGTGAGCACTGTGCACGATCCTTGGGCAAGTCCGCCATTATATGCTCAACGAGACGAGGCCGAGATCTGCAGCAAATTATACATTTTCGCAATGCTCGGGCAACCGTTTTCATGCCACCTATGGGCCAGAATTGCTGTCGAATTATTCCAAGCAAAGCCTGCGGTCCTGCATGGTGATACTTCTGATGAAAATGCGAGATTATAGCGAAGGTTAGGGGATGCTCTTTGGGCAAGATAATTGGGTGGCGCGCATCGAAGCCGAGAGTAGAGTGTCGCAAACGACCACCGACTCTAAGTAGACCAAAATCATCCATAAATGGAGAGAGCGAAAGAGTGGAGCTTGACGAATGTATATTCTTTCCATTCTGTAGGGCAGAGTATTCTGGCTGCAACTGAGTTCTTTGAAGAAGACGGCATAGTAGGAACGATCCCTGACGAAGATCGTCTGATGACAACTCAGCTGACTTTATTTTTCTGATAAATTTGTGAATGTAGCCAAAAATGCGCTTCATTATTCCGAATGAATTTATGTGTTTGAATGACAAAGAGATATCTACGTGCTCAGCTGAGAATAAAACCTTTTGGCGCATTTCAGGAAGACATGCTTCAGACAAGCAGTGCCTTGGCCAATAACATTTCTCCTTTTGCAAGAAAGAAGGTCCATGCATCCATAATTTTGAGTGCAAAAGTTCCAACGGTGCTGCTCCCTTGGATAACATATCCGCCGGATTCATCTCGGTTGGCACGTAATGCCACTCCATGCCGATCGTGAGCTGCTGTATGGCACAAATCTTGTTAGAGACAAACACATTGAATTTGGATGGCTCTTCCTTTAACCAAGACAAGACCACGGCTGAATCTGACCAACAATGCATCTCACACTCGAACAAGTTCATTTTGTTTATTTCGCTTACCAAGTTCGCAAGCAGAAATGCAGCGCATAACTCAAGTTTAGGCACAGTAAGAGTCTTTAGTGGGGCGACCCTGGCTTTGGAACAGAGCAACTGAACTTGAACAGCATTCTTCGATGAGCGAACATAAACACAAGAGCCATAAGCCTGAAGACTAGCATCGCAGAAGGCATGCAGTTCGACCCTTGCTTTAAGTTGGAGTACATAACGAGGAAATACTGCATGGCTCACTTGCTGAAAGTCCTTACAAAACTCGCTCCAAGCCGTTTCCAATGGTTGCGGTAAGCTCTCATCCCATTGCAGCTTGTCTCTCCACAGGCGTTGCAAGATGATTTTGGCCCTAGTTAAAGTTGGTCCGATCAAACCTAACGGATCGTAACATCGCGCAATGGTTGATAAAACCGAGCGTTTTGTGTGTGTGCCAGTATTAATTTTGGGCTCGAAAGTGAACACGAAGCTGTCCTTCCGAGGCTCCCAGATGAGTCCAAGTGTTTTTGTCACATCGCTGCCGTCGTCGAGTTTGAGAAAACTCTCCTGCTCAGTTTCTGGAACTCCGCGAAGTATATCAGTTGAGTTAGAGCACCATTTTCTCAATTTAAAATTTCCTCGGTCAAGAAGATTTGTAGTTTGTCGCATCATGTCTCGAACTTCTTCAACTGAATTGCCTCCTGATATCAAATCATCAACGTAGAAATCTCGCAAGACAGTTTTAGATCCTAATGGGTACGACGAAGACTCATCCATTGCTAGTTGATGCATTGCACGAATTGCCAAAAAGGAAGCGGGTTTGGTTCCATACGTGACGGTATTCAATTTGAAAACTTGAATATCATGGTCTGAAGAGTCTCGCCACAAAATGCACTGAAGCATAGAATCAGGCTCTGAGACTTTAACACACCTATACATTTTACCGATATCTCCTGTAAGTGCAATGGAAAATGTGCGAAAACGAACGAGCGTGTTAAACAATGTAGCTTGAATAGTCGGTCCTGACATAAGCAAATCGTTTAATGAGAGCCCAGATGTGGTAATGGCTGAGCCGTCAAAGACAACTCTCAGCTTTGTTGTCGAACTCTCTTCTTTGTATACGCAATGATGGGGTAAGAAATATTTGCATTTATTGATATCTGCGCTGGGCACCAGTGACATATGTTTGAGGTCAATATATTCCTTTATAAATGCTGAATATTTCTCCTTGAGAATTTCATTTCGAGCGAATTTACGCTCCAAGTTTACGAGTCGACGCTTGGCCTGCAAATAAGAGTCGCCCAAAGATTCGACGCCTAGCTTTTTTGGCAAGCAAACTGAATATTCCCCTGATGACAATCGACGATAGTTTGCGATGAAATGCTGCTGACAATGGAGCTCCTCGGTTGTTACCTTGGCTATAGGCTCGAAGACGTGCTCCACTTCCCAAAATTGACGCACTAACTCATCAAGCCGAGTGCTGTGATTAGTGTCATCCGAAGCTCTTTGGGTTGCGATGAACGATGAGAGTTTGGGGGCTGATTGCCCGCCACCTGACACGATCCAGCCGAGTTGAGTTTTCTGCAAAATTGGTAAACCAGGTGCTAACAGAATTTGACCAACACACAACAGCTCGAAGAAAAGACCAGCTCCGATGAGAAGATCAATCCGTTGTGACTTATGGAATAAGGGATCAGCTAGCTGTATGTTTGAGGGTATATTCCAACTATTAGTAGACATTGACATCCCAGGCTGATTGTCAGTAATCATTTGGGCAACGATTGCAGTGATAGTAGTAGAATAATTTGAAATCCGCGATTTCAAAACGAGATCGACTGAGTATCCTTCAGTTGAGAAGCTAGCATCTCCAATGCCAGAAACTGCAGTGAGCGATTTGCTTTTTCGAAGCTGAAGCTGATTTGCGAAACGACTGGTGACGAAGTGAAGTTGAGATCCTGAATCCAAGAGTACACGACACGGAACGAATGTTCCAGCTCGATTCTTGACAAGGATTATTGCAGTAGCTAGAAACACAACATCAGACGAACTAGGCGATATGTGGGCTTGAGGCAGAGAAGGTGACATTGCAACCATGGCAGTGGGGTGTATTGTATGTGCTTGTTGATCAGGTTTCAACACAGCGTTGGATGTAGCTATCGAAGACTGATTGTAATGCAATAGAGTATGGTGCTTCGATTGGCAAGTACGACAGGAGCTAGATTTACAATCCTTTAGCTGATGACCTTTTCTCAAACAATTAAGACAAAGCGCGAGTCTCTTGGCCTCCTTATGTCTTGCCATTGGCGACAATTTCTCAAAGCGCTTACATTGAAATATCATGTGACTTGTGTCTTCGCAGAATACACAACAACTAGGAATCTTGGAAGCAACAAATGATTTTCTTAAATGTGTACTCACGATCTTCCCTGACTTGCCAACCTGACCATCTTGCAAAACTTGATCCACATTTTCAAGCATTCGACATCGCCCTTGCAAGAAAGCTGACAATTTGGCCCACGATGGTAACTCATTAGCAGACGAGCTTTCCTCCCATTTGACCTGAGTTGACTTATCCAATTTCTGCAACACTGTCTGCACGATGATAATATCAGCAACTTCTTCCCTCGACGCTAAAGAATCCATAGCACGAAGGTGAGATGTCACTTTATCTGTTAATTGCCTCAGCCTACCTACAGAGGTATCAGCCTTCTCAAGCCCAAATATCGCTCTGATGTGTGCCTGTAAGATAAAACGTTTATTATCAAAACGACGTTGAAGAATATCCAGAGCGACGATATAGTTAGCCTTGTTAATTTCCAAAGAGCTGATGGAATCCAAAGCAGAACCGCTTAAGCAAGATCGAAGATGCTGGAACTTCTCAACAGGATTGAGATCAGGATCAGTATCTATGATCGTTTTGAACATAGAGTAAAAGTTTTCCCACTCAGTGTAGATTCCATTAAATTTTGGCAGCTCCAGCTGCGGCAAACGCGATCGATTAGACATGACGACCATTGGATGAGCATTTGTAAAACTTGTATTGAGCGTTGAAGATAGCTGTGGATTCGGCCGACTTCCCAGTTCACGCTGAAGCAAGGCCTTAAACTTTAGTAGAGTTGATTCAAATTTCGCAGGTAAATCACTAGATATGGATTCAAAATCTGATTCCTCTAAGCTAGTGTGAACCGCTTCAAAATTTGACTCTAACTTGGTGATCGAATCCAACAGCACACGTAGCTCACACGAATCCATATGACTTAATTTTTCCACGTCTAATTCGGCATATAACCTTTCAAGTCTGTCGAAAAGAGCTTTCGTTTTAAGCCTTAAATAAGTGACCTGAGATGCAGGCACTCCATCAGCATTAGATTCTGAGTTATTCATTTTGATACGTCACAAATTCACTTAAGTTATGCTCAATTCAATTCAATTCACAAGTTCAATTGCAAAGTTGATGCACAAGCTAATAGACTCACTAATGCACTTCCAATTTAGCTGCACCTTTTATATGCAAGCTCACTGTGTGTGTATGTTTGTATGTGTGTGATCTAACACAGCTATTTTCGGATTAGCGGGCCTTCTATGCAGACGCTGCACAAAAGGCGCCAACGGCGACGAACGAAGCGAACGATTAAAAGAGAATGAGAAAGACAAAGATAATGCTCGCACAACTGCATACACTGAATTATGCACTTTGAACAAAATTATTTGTTCACAAATGCTAATGTTTTACACTGTTGCGTTAGGATGAAATTAATTGTTAATTTGAATGCACTATTTTGCACAAATGTTTATAAATTTCACGGAGAAGGCTAATGTTTTACACTGTTGTGTTACGATGAAATTGATTGTTAATTTGAATGCACTATTTTGCACAAATGTTTATAAATTTCACGGTTGAGCGACGACGAAATAGATTAATAACTTTTAGCGCACTAAACGAACATCACGAAGTGTATAAATCACGTCGGGGTCACCAAAATGTTGGAAGCTGCCAAGCTTTTTCGGCAACTCTGGCTCCAATCATTTACGAAGGCACAAAATAAAAAGCCAATACGATTTAATTTAGCTTATTATTTATTAATTTAATGCCGAGTCCGTGATATTTGTTTAGGCAAAGTTAATTGTATGCGAAAAGATAAGAGAGATGTTGCGCGCTTGCAGACAACTTTCGTACAGAATTAGAGAATTTAAAGAAAAAAAGTTACAAGTATAAGCAAGTAAAAGGAAGGCGAAAATTACATATGTATGTCTGTTATGCTTTCTTATGTGTATGAGTGCATTAACAGCGAATGAAATGATATAGAGAATAGACTAATTTAAGAGAAACTTATTTAAGAGTATTTATTAGCTGCTGCGCCGAACAGTGGGTATTAAAGTTGGTTTAGCTTAGTGCTTCATGGCATAAACATAAACGGAAATGGAAATTATTTGGAAAATTAAATTTGATTTTTTGTTGACAAATATGGCGAAGCCTTTTATGGCCTGCACATACATACATATGTATATATATGCGATTTGCGGTTGCGGTTTAGAGAAATACCAATTGGAATTTTCATTCGATTTTACTTTAAGTTGGTTTCCATATCCAGTAGCCACATATAATGTTAATGAAGGGGTATATTCGTTGTGTGAACTTCCTTGCAATAATTTTATATTCTGTATATATATTCCATATACGATATATTCGATTTGTTTTGTAAGAAAATCATTAAGATGTAGAAAATCAAGATACAATAGAAGCTTAGCTAGCTTTAAATAACTTTCCTTGCGGTCTTATATATCGTATATTCAGAAGAGTTGACAAAAGTTCAGCGATCTTTTTGATTATTTCATAGAAAGCGATATATATCGAATAAAATTACCATAGGGGAAATTTAAGTATAGAAGAGAGCTTAGCTACAACTGTTGTTGTAAAAGATCTTTGTAAGATTTTCACGAATCTATTGTCTCTTCCAAGCAATCCAATTGCCGAGTAACTTATAGTCGTGCACTTCATGGCTTCTGAGCTCCGGCTGTTGGTATTCCTTTTGTGTTTCATTTTGGGTCTTGCGTTTATTTACCTCATGCATCATTTGCCACACAATTGTGCGGGTGCTGCATGGACTCGGTAGCTATTGTTTTATTGTTTTGGCTTGTGTGGCAGTTGCTTTAACCCCCAGCCCCTTAACCCGTACAGCCTTCGCCGATCCTTCGCCCCTTGCCCCTTGGTATTCTCACGCTTCGTCTTTTTTTTTTGTTGGTCGTTAACGATTTTTATTGTATTTATTTTGCACTTCATGGACGAGCTGACTGGAAAGCAAATGGCTACTCAAAGCGTGCCACAGATTAAACGTGTGTATATATGCATGTGTGTGCGTGTGTTTGTGTGTGTTTGTGTGTGTGTGCAAGCGTATTTGAAGAGCCCTCCAGTGTAAACAAGCACAAACACAAACACAAACACAAGCACAGGCACTCACACGTTAACCGATAACTCGTTACTGACAGCGAGTACTCGTTACCGTTACCTGCTACCGGTTACTTAACCTGGGCAGAATGTCAATGTCAACGTCGAAGGCGGTGAATCAATTCAATTGAACGTCTTATTTAAATGAACTTGTAAACTGATTGACTGAGCAGCAGTGTTGTCAATTTTGTAGCGGAAAAAAAGCTATTTTTGGCGGGCAGTGAAACAGAAAAACAGAAAAGTAACACAAAGAAGAATAAAAGATTAAACCATAGAATGCACATGTTTTATTGCAAAATTTTACTGCGGCTATTGCTAAGTTTTCGAAATAGTCAAAATGAGGCGAAAAGAAGAAAAGTAAAGATTTTCCGCTATAAAAAAATGTACCATAAAAATGACTGATTTGACGAGGGAAAACCAAATTTTGGCAATGCTGGAAATCAGCGAACTATTCGCCTTCAAAAACGAATCGTTCCTTAGAGTCATTAAATTATCGAACTAAAGTCGCCAACTCAGCCAGCCATTGAGTTGGGCACGCTTTGGTTTCATTTAGGACAACAGGTTTGTTGCCCATTTGGTAGCAAGAAATTTAATCGGTTTCTCAACTTAAAACAGAGATATACGTATTTGTGTTTGCCTCTCTCTCTCTCTCTCTCTCTCTCTCTCTCTCTCTCTCTCTCTCTCTGTCTCTCTCTCTCTCTCTGGTGAGTGTAATCACAGCTGGTTGTCCCAGTTGGTCGAGGACATTTCTCAGTGGCCTGGCTTTCGAGCTAATGAGCCATGAGTCAACAAAAAGCCAGGCAAACACGCTCAACCGGCTCAGCATCAGCATCCAGGCTAAGTTCTGTCAATCCCTAACCCCAAACCTCTTAACGTCTACCAAATCACAATTTTATGTTTCGCACCCTGAACACTCTGTGTGTGTGTGTGTGTATGTGTGCTTAAATATTTATGGCATTTGCTTAAGTTAGACTAAAACCCAAACGTAGACCCGCGCCACATTGCGTGCCATTCACCAGACATTGAGCAAATCAATCAATTTGGTTAGGCAAACTACCTGACTTACACCTCTGTCTCTCTGTCTCTGTCCCACTGGCTGTGTGGGTGTGTACCAAGTGGTATCTCACTTGACTTTAAAATGACATCGAGGTTCTGTCGTCTACCTCCTCTCTCACAATCTCCATGTGTGCACGGCTGGGAAAACTGATAGCAGACGGATGCGGGCTGCTGGCTTGGCTTCTGTGCCCATGGTGCGCCCGGAGGGGCATTAGGAACGGACTAAGTATGTCTGCCAGCTAAAGCGCAGCATTAAGTACACTGGAAGAAATGCTCAAACATATTGAATCTAAGCTCGTTCGTAAAGATTGCTAACTATCTACAAGGGCAGCGACTAATGCCTATCGATAGCACTGATCAAGCGTATCTTTCGATAACAAGCATTATTTGTATATTCAATAAATTTAGATTGACGACTAGCTTAGCTTATTCTCTCAGTGTACCCAAGCGCCCCCGCTGAACAAGGCAATGACTCAAGCGCAGCGCAACAGATGTGCATAAATGAGAAATAAGTCGAAGCTACGATACAGACGCTACTCATATGAACAGATGCATTTAGATAGATAATAGCTCTCAGTTTAAAGCAAATTACGTACATATAATGTTATTGCTTGATGCATATTAAGATCATTTGAACTTATTTCATATAAGGCTGAGCGTGAAGAGAGAGAGAGAGAGATGTGGGCCTTGGATTGAAAGAGTTGAAATGGGACATGTCCTAAAAAAAAACGGCAAAAAGTCAACAGAATATATCTGCTGAGTAGCTGAAACTGACAAATTTTGCTATATCTAGCAAAAAGAGAGCTGCATAACAAAATACCTAGACCTATATATTCTCAATTCTAGATGAGGAGAATGAACTATGATTAAATAGTAAAATATTGATAAATTGCTTGTGACTAAATTAGATAAATATCGATAAATCGATATCTATATTGTTATAATCTCTTCAAGTTGTCATCAGCTAAATGATACATCTGTTTGCCAGCCAACTAATTAAAAAGCTCACTTAGCTCGCAATTAAGTGAAATTCGACTTGAGCAACTCTTTGCACAGCTAAAGTTCTACACATGGATCCATTAAAGTTGTATCAAGTTTTCAACTTAAAGAATTTCGAATGAAAACAAAAACAAAGTCTGAGCTCAGGCTCTGCGTAGCTAAGAAACGAGTTAAGCTTATATATATACTGTATACAACTAAATATATACTATATATATTATATATATATATATATATATATGTATGTGTGTGTGTGTTTATTCCCTGATGAATTCAAGTAGTTGCTGTGCATAGCCATAGCGAGAAGGATATGCAGCCAATGTTCGTGCTGTTGACTTTAACAAAAATTTATGTTGTTTACTACGGCATAAGCATACAAGAGGCAAGAACGAGTGATGGCCCGGACACTAAGCCAAATGGAGGCAAGCTGCTAGCAAGCACAGCAGGCGACAACAACACCCACACACACACACACGCACACCAATACACACTCACACAGCAATACACACTCTCACACAGCAGCCAATGCAGTGCGAGTGCAAATCGAAAGATATATTGAGCATTATTCTCGCATTTCAGCATTGGCCCAATCTCAATTCCAAATCAAATGCCTGGGGAATGGCGTCACTTGTCTTAAGGGGGCGTGGCACTGCCTTTCATTACGACTGCTACTATGTGTATGTGTGTGTGTCTCTGTGTGTGCGTGTGTGTGTGTGTGTTGCATATTGAATGATTCGATTCTCGGACTTGCATCTTTTTTTTTTTTTTTTTTTTTTTTTTATTTTATTTATTTAAGTGTTGAACCCATACATTACAATTGTAGTATCTTAACAGCACATTTATATACTAAAATAATAACCTAACCTTTTGTTTTATACAGAAGGACTTATAACTATTTAAATAATTTTTAATTTAATTATACTAGTGTTTATTAATCAATATTTTTGGCGAATCCCAAGCGTTTTAGTCGCCTTAGTGGTCTCATAGGGGCATCTTTAATTAGGTAGCGAATTGGTAGAGATTGTCGTGCGCCCTGAAGTAGGCAACAGTTTTTATTTTCTTTTCTTTATTCATATTTATTTCGCTTGCTTGATTCATTTTTAGTCAGCTTATTGTCTTGGACTCTATAGCGATATTTTTGTATTTTCATTTAAATTTTCTGCTCAATATTTACAAGAAATATGTGTGAGATAATAATAATAATATGTTTTAATAATTACTCTAATTTTGTATTATATTTATTTTTGCATTATCTGTAGCGATATACTATTCAAACCACATAGAACTGATAGATTCTGATTAATTTATAATTAAATCTTTTGCTGTTTAAAATCTTTGATTATTTAGCTGCCTTATCTGTAGGGCAGTATACACTACACCATAAAGCGAGACTTATTTATATCTTATTCTACTATTGTTCTATTCAATAGTATTTTAAGTTTGTTCTGATTCCTCAACGATCCCATTCGCAAATCCCACTTCAATTGATCTTGCTCAGTGTCTTCAGCGATATTTTCTTCAGCTGCTTTATCATAGCCCAGCATCGTTCATCAATAGAGAAGATCAGCTCACTCAGTTCACTTCATTAGCTATTATAGTGCAATTATAGTAATTCGAATTGACTTTAAGAATCTGGTAAGTCGCTCGCTGTGTGCCGTTCACGTAATTGAGAACATTCTATTAAATGTGCAAAGCCATTTTAATTTGAAACTTTCTTGCCCTGTTCCACGGGCGAACTGAAGAAAACGAAAGAAAGAAGGAAAGAAATAAAGCAAATGAATGGAATGTAACAAGCAGCGGGACAGCGGGACAGCGGGACAGCGGGACAGTGAAGCAAAGCAGCGTGCATAGAGCGTACATGAGAATTGCGTAGAGGGGCACGCCGGGACTGCCGGCGACTGCGGTAGGTAGGTGGCTAGAGGTATAGAGCCCCGACCAGCAGCAAATTGCACAGCGGGCATAATAACGTCAAGCATAATAAAGCAATTTAATGCTCGAACAGGAACGCCGGCAACAATAACCAAGCGACTGCTCTAAGGGGCGGAACCCAAAATGAGGCAGGGAACTGAGGCGCGGGTGCATGGTGGTTCGTAGGGTAGATAGAGCAGACGGACGAACAACAACAAACGAACAAGAAGAGTGTAAGAACTTTGGGACAATTGATATTGGTAGCTCATGCATGAATTTCGACACGAATCGCCAAAGGAAACGTGGCTGGGTGCAGGGATTGGGGTTGGGGTTGGGGTTGGGGTTGGGGTTGGGGTTGGGGTTGGGGTTAGGGTTGGGGTTGGGGTTGGGGTTGGGGTTGGGGTTGGGGTTGGGGTTGGGGTTACGACTGGGGCACAGCCAAAGACGTTCATCATAGCCTGTCAAGTCCCGACAAATTCCATCTAAACCTTTCCACAATACGCACACAAACAGACACACACACACACATATATATATACATATATATGTATGTATATATTTATTTATTTATTTATTGCGTATTTACAGTGAAAGCAGCTTAAATACGTTTGTAAAGTGTATTCAAATATTCTTTTGCTCTGCTAAAAATATATAAAAGAAACTACATATATATATAAATGTATATATCAGCCAGATTTATCACGCCTCTATGGGGCGCATGGGAAAATCTTTAGCACATTCTAAGCCGAAAGAAAAGAACTTTAATACTATATACATATATTATATTCAATTGTAACAATTGTGCAAGCTTCACTGTACACATATACCTATATATGTATATATGTGTGTGTTCAAAGGTATATAGCTATCATACATATTTATGTTTAGCTGCTTGGTTGTCCTTGGAGGACATAAAGGACGCTCTTAAGCAATGGCCAAATGAATGGACGTGCGCTTTGGCTATTGTCTGTAATTGTTGACGTTTCTATTGCAACAGTTGCAATAGGGGCATGGGGCTGCACCCATGCCCCATGCCCCATGCCCTTGCCCTTGCCCTTGCCCAGTGCAGCTTTAGCCTGTGCACAAAAAATATTTCGCGACTTTTCGGACGATTTGAAAATCTGGCCACATTTGCCATTCCGTTTTCGTTGTTAGCCAAGCTGTTGCAGCAGCAATTTGAGTACGCCGAAACATGAATTCCCATTACAACAACAACAACAGCAGCTAGAACTGTGAGGATTTTGTTATTTGAATTTGAATTTGAGTTGGGAAGTCAATTAAAGTTTATAATTTGGCGTTTGCGTTATCCTTTTGTGTATGTTGTGAGTCGCTGAATATCCTGGGAGTCTTCTTCAAATCACTCAACCGTCCTCCTGCTCACACTCCTGCTCGCGCTCCCAGTCCGCCCACTCCTGCTCCTTGCTCCTCCTGCAGCGCCTTGTGTGTGCAGCCAAATGGAAACCATGAAACGACATTTGCACACGCTGCTCTCTAGCTATCGCCCCACATTGGATGTGGATGTGGCTGTGTATGTGGATGAGGCATGTGGCGCACCTAATGCGGAAGCTATCAACGCCGCCTCAGGCCCTGCCGCTAGCCGCCTCTGTTCTGAGTTTGAGCCAGTCAGTCAGCCATCAGGCTGACGTGCTGCCGACATTTAACTATAATAAACGATATTTCCTTCATATGCTGACAGGTCTATGACTATAAGTCTCCCATTCCACGCCTGCCACGCCCACCGCCCACCAAAGAGCCCTGTGCGTGGCCAATGCTAAAGCACTTTACATAATTCTCGCATGGACCAAATTGCAACCGAGATCCAGAGCCAAAGCAATAAACTCATGGATATAAACGACTACAAATTGTATATACTATATAGAAACACGATATATATGTATGTATATATATATGAAGTATATATGGCAGAACAGACTCTTGGCTGGCTGCCCATTCGGTATGCTCTATTCGCTTTTGACTTTTATTATTTTCTATGAAATTTTGCAATATGAATGCGAGATGAAGAAGAAGAAGAAGAAGCAAGCATTTGCTACAGTTGGCATACAATATGAGAGACAGCGGGCCATGAGGGAGTATATATCAAAGTGCAAAATACAAAATAAGCATAGAGTAGAACTAGAGGAATGAGTGTGAGAAGCAAAGTAGAGCAGAAGAGAAGTTGAGATGGAATGGTAATGAAACATAGGAATATATGAAGTGAAACGCACAGCAAGAAGCAACAGAAGAAGGTAGAAGAGAGGGAAGTGAAAGTGAAAGAGAGAAGCAACAGCCAAAGTGAGAAAGAATCAAACAGATTGGATTAAATATATCTTTAAGAGAGGGAAGTTAATGAAGAATAGAGAAGAGAGAGAGAGAGAGAGAGAGAGAGAGAGAGAGAGAGAGAGAGAGAGACAGAGAGAGAAGTTAAAAGGGAAGTTAGGAGCAGAAGATTGAAAAAGACAGAAATAATAGCAAAAGTTAAGAGAAGTTAATGAGAAAAAGACAAAATACTTGAATACAAGATGAGAAGAAAGAATAAAAGTGAGAAAAAGATGAAGATGAAAACATGAGAAGAAACAAGAAATACAAGAAACCCTAAGGCAAATCAACACAAGAAACAAACTGAGACATCCAAATGAAGTTCAAAGCTCTCAAAGTCATATTTAAAGCGAGAAGCATAAAAAGAAGAAGTAAGAAGACAACCAATGGAAAAAATTGCAAAAAAGCGAAGAAGAAAAAAAATGAGAACCAAAGGAGAATCATTGGGAAAAGCCAATGTAAACATTATGCGACAAGCAAGCAGATAAGCAAATCAACTAACAAACCTGAGAAAAAAGATAAGTCATGTAACATACAAAGAAAGTCCTTGAAATGGTTTCATTTCCTCCCAAGAGAGAGAGAGAAAGAGAGTGAGAAGCAATGTAATGCTATAAATTAGCAATCCATTCCATGGCAACTCCACAATTAACAATGATTCATCTAGGTAGAGCTAAGTAATTGTTAGTCAATAGGCATCGTATGCCGCATGTTGTCAGTGTAGAAGAAGTTCGCATGGAATCGAATATTTGCGCCTGGAACATTTGCAATGTGATTAACAGCCAAAGTTGGTCAAGTTGATGCCCGACCCAGGGCAGGGTATATCTAGTGGCTGAGGCACTGAGCTAAGTGCCAAATAACAAAATCAAATGAATGTTGCGGCCCAACAGAGAGATAAAGAGGGAGAGAGAGGGCAACGTGTGTGTGTGTGTGTGGAGGGCAATGAGAGGTCAGTAGATAAAAAGCCAAGCGCAAGCAAATCAAATAAATTACATTAAAAGAAAAATATGTAATAAAATAAAAATGCCTCCGTCAAACGCATAAACAAAGGGACAACGGGAGGATGCTGAGAGCTCTGCCTGCTCTCTGCGCTGCTCTGCATTAGAGAACAAAGCGCACAAATGGACAAAAATGGCCAAACACAAAAGCCAAAAAGCACACACCGACACACACACACACACATAAATAGAGATGTCTATATATGAATTGAATTGTTGCTACATCTTTTTCATCGCAGAAATTCATTTCATTCATTTTTATTAAGCGAGTTTTGTTAACTGAACGCGGTCTGGCAACGCCAAAGCATTTAATGTGCACATTAAGTTAGCTGCGCCTTAAATATTTCGCCAAATTAAAGCTGTTCATCGAGTCCAAAGATATGGAAAGGAGTTGGTATCTCCATTCGTTAATGTAGTTGGCGGAGCAATTGAAGTATTTAAGTGCAACTAGATAATACTGCACGTACATATATATACACTATAAAATAAAATCCGCCTATGCTATTATTCATGGCTTAACAACTTAAAAGTG
Source organism: Drosophila borborema (assembly GCA_030914335.1). Lineage (NCBI taxonomy): Eukaryota > Metazoa > Arthropoda > Insecta > Diptera > Drosophilidae > Drosophila > Drosophila borborema. The sequence continues at coordinate 12,331,459 of JAUESP010000307.1, forward strand.
AATTAAAGTTGCATATTTGGTCACCCTAATAGTGAATAATTTAGTAATCTTATTTAAGAGTCCTATATCAGCATATCCTACATCAGTCATATTTCCTCACCCTGCTAGTCTGAAAGTCTGTCATATTTTGTCATATTTGAGAATCTCTACATATATATATATAGAATCTATATATATATATCTACATATATCTATATGTATATCCCTATTGTAGGCATTATGCCCTAGGAACTATAAATATACTAATCCGCTTTTAGATGACAGAAAGACAAGTCCATCTGTTTTTCTGTATCCGGAAGAAGACCATCATGTATTATTCAGATTATGCATTTTAAATACTTCATTCTCACTTCCCTCACTCACTTAATAAGAGTTATTTAAATTATTCACACATTCAATGTACCTCAGTACCAAAGTCATCCAATAACTAGTTTCTTCTAGTGTAAACTAAAATCATCTGAAATGAAATGGTATTATTTTTTTTGGAAGCAACTGTACCCCCTCATAAACAACTCAAATAGTTTGATGAATTCGCACAAGTTTAACTTTCGCCTTATTTTCATTATTCTCATTGTATGAAAATATACTTAATTCATTCAGTTTGAGTAGGAAATTAAGTAAACTGGATATTAAATTACTCGCTCATTAAGTTGGCTGCGCCTGAGCACATCTAAGTGCACTTTCTAATTGGTCTGGGACAAAGTTTGTTGAGCATTTAATCACAGCATTAAGTTGGCTGCACCTCAGCACCTGCCACATGCCACATGCCACACGCGAGCTGGACACGAAGTCTAATTGCCATTAAACGGCGATTTAAACCAACTAATTAGTTCATTAAGTTGGCTGCGCATCACTGCACACATCAGCCATGTGGATGTTCTGAAACTTTCTTAACGCATTACAAAAACAAAGAAAAACAAAAGCAGGATAAACAAAAAACAATTTCGTAACTTAACAACGCGAACAAGAAACCCATAAAAAGGCCAAGTTCAATGCTGCAGCAACATTTCCGGAAATATTCATAAAATTACAGATTTTATATGCTTCGCTCGCTTTAAGTTTGTAGCTTTGGGCCTTGAGCCTGAGCCGTGAGCCTTGAGCCTTGAGCCTTGAGCGACCTGAATTTAATCCAAATATTATTGTTTATTATTCGCCATCCGCGAGCTTTGTGCTTAACCCTCTAATGCTGTTTTCTAAACTATTGGAGGAAAATAATTGGAACAATTTTTTTTTTAAGTAAATTTAGGCTTCTAAACTCAAAAATGAACTCAGAAAAAATATAGAAGTTTTTGTTTAGCCGTCAGGTGCAAAAAAGGTAATAAGTGTCTCAAGACACTCTTGGGCATCTAAGAGTAAAAAAAAACGTATTTAATAGAAATGTTAATTTTTATTATTCATATGATATGTTTTAAAACAATTTTTTGTTGATGTGCAGCATAGATGTAAATTACATTTTTCACAAATGCATTGCGTTTGTGATGATTTACAGAGCTTGCACCGTCTCTTATTGTCCCGATCCAACCAATTTGGGAAGTGGTTGACTTGGTCAAAACGTAATTCCGCTATTGGGTGTAAAGTTTTTTTTCCAAGTTTAAGCTCAAGCTGTGATGGTCGGGCCCGTGGGGATTGTGAAAAAGGTGACCGATCTGTTCGCAAAGATGGTGACTGCATCTGGTCTTGTAGAGATACGGTACTGACTGGACGACCTGCGTGGGCTTTATTTCTAAAAGCCACCAATCCTTCAGCGATTGACTCGGATAACTCTGCATCGGAAGGGACATTCTCAAACAATTCCAACAACTGCTCATCAGTTAAATCGGATAATTTGAATCGTACCCGGTTTGCCATCTTTATATGGTTAATATGTCAGTTTCTAGTAAAACAATCCATATAATGAATAACTGTACACACAAAATTGCAAGCAGTTGTGAAATAGCTGCTGGTAAAAAAAGTTGCTTGCAGCCCCAAAAGTGTCTCAAGACACTTATCACTGTTTTTAAGCTACAACGCACATTTTTTATTTATTTTTATTTTTGTAAACTAGTTTTCATTGTAAATAAACATACCTTCCAATAAAAAATTATTTTAAATGGATTGCTTTCACAGATTTTGTAAAATAATTGTTGCACAACAGCACATGCAGCAGATCAATTTACACGCGCGAAAAAACATATGTTTTGTGTTTATGAAAATAAAAAGTACCGTTTAAAGCACTGGAGAGCTTTTAAAGCTTTTTTCTCAGTAAATTTGAATGTTTTATTAACGATCAAGCAATATTTGAAAGACAAAAAAGCTCCCATTTTTTTTTTTAAATTTAAAAATAAAATAAGCGTCTCAAGACACTTGAGCGTTAGAGGGTTAATGCTCCAGTAACATAACTGTAAAACCATAAAACACTTTCTGCCTCTTCTTAGCCAAATTGAAAACAGAAAATGAAATAAGCAAGCTGCATACGAAAACAAATTCCATAAAACTTTGCCCAATTTCTTAAAAAAAAGCTAAAGAAACAAAACGAACGCATCAAAAAACTTTTGTTTCATATGAAATACTCCCTGAACTCCCCCGCCCCTTCCCCCCCCCCCCCCTCATTCTCTGCCTCAACAGAGTTCTGCACAGGTTGAGCTTATATTGTTCACTCTGGATGAGTCATGCTCGAGTCCATTGTGAAGCAATTGTGTTGCTTCAGCTTTCGCATCCATTGTTATGTCCGACGCTTCAATGGGGCTCAATTGAACGGCCTGCCATAACCAATCATAGCTGCCAAACACCAGTGACTTCACCCCCGCTCTCTCCTCTCTCCCCATTACAAGCCTCGTCTGTTCATGGCCCGCTGCGTGAGCTGAGCGCGCCCATAAGTAGGCAATGGAAAGTGTTTCGTTACTTTGTCCTTGAGACGGCATTTGGCTAAGTCACATAATCCAGAGATGCCCCACGCCTCTTGCCCAAAACACAGAGTCGCGGCCACATTTACCTGCATGCTACTTAACCTAGCACAAAGAAAGAGCGAGAGTGAGAATGAGAGAGAGAGAGAGATAGAGGGGGAGAGAGAGAGGGTGAGGAAGACCATGGGTCTCAGCCACTGACATTGGCGGCAAGTAGCTTAAATCCTTTACATTATCCCTTACGTTATCCCACATGTAACTGTTTCTAAGCGTGCCTAAGAACCAAGTCTATCCAACACTCTATCTCTGTCTCCATCTCTGTCTCTGTCTGTGTGTGTGTGTGTCCAAAGGCAGAAGGGCACATATTCGACTGCTTGAACTAAAACTCTGGCAATTTAAGAGCAAATTTCCCACAGCTGAAGAGCAAACACTGGAAATGTCCTGGAAAATGCAGAAATGCTCTGCAACGACTACACAATGCGCTGCAATTGAGAATTTATGTTGGCATATTAAACTAAAAATTCAATTTTAAAATATGAAAATTAAATTTAAAAAAAAATTAAATTATAAAAATGAGTTTAAAGATACAATTATTATATTAAATAAAATAAATAATTTCTTTGCATTACATTTTTAATTTAAACTAAACTAAAAATGAAAAGACTAATTTACAAAATGTAATTTTTTAATATAAATTTAACTAAAACTTTAAAGTTTATTTTTAATATTAAATTTTTTAATTTAAAAATTAATTTTTAAAATTTAATTTCTTTATTAAAATTAAACTAAAAATTACAAATTCATTTTCTAAATCTATTTATGAATATAAAAGTATAAGTAAATTAATTTGAAATATAAATTAACCAGAGCTTAATAATAAAGCGCTATAACTAGATATAGTCATCAATAATTTGATTATCCTTTTTCAAAGGCTAGCGATGGGGACATACATCGTGTGGCAAAAGACTTCTTGCAGCTCAGCAACCTGTTGAACAGCGAATCCATATGCTGTGCTTAAACATCGTCTACACTACATTTCCAGCACTGGAAGGCGAGAGAGAGAGAGAGGGAGAGAGAGCGCGCGCTCTGAGAAAATTGCCCAGCGCTGAGTGAAAGCGCCAAATTACAATTCGAAATAGATTAGACCGTTACTAACGGTCTTTCGCTGTTGCAGATTTAACAAAATGTCGGACTTTGGCCAACGTCCAGGCGAATGATTCAATTAAAAGCGAAAAGTGTTCAATTTTTGCAATCCAATATGCAAACACACTTGTCAGCTCATCAGCCTGGGCAGCCGTGTCAGTCCTGTCAGTCCTGTCAGTCCTGTCAGTTTGTCAGCTTGGCCAGAGTATGCAGCTCTGGCTAATTGAATGCGAGGCAGTACGTTAGTGAAGCTACTTAACTACCCAGGGGTATTAACGCTGCAGGCGCAGCTCATCAGCTCAGTCAGCTCGAGTTTCGACAATGTGATTAATTGTGCATTTGCTGCAGGCTTTTGGGCGAGAGAGGCATTGTGGCAACTGTTGCATGCACAGCTCATGCTGGACGCACCGGATCTGTGTGCTCTGTGCTATAAATAATACACATTGAGGTTAGGTTCAAATTAAGTTAGCTTAGTTTCGAAGTCCCAGTTCAACACGGTGCACATAAATTGCAGGTTTTTCGCATATTGCATGAAACACTTGTTGTTGTTGTTGTTATTGCTGCTGCTGCTGCTGCTGCTGCTGTTAAATTCTCATTCATTATAAGCGGAGGAATTCAAGGACATGCAGCGAGCAACTATGGCAGATGTCAGAGCTTCCATGCCAACAATTTCTTTGAATCCAGGATTTTACCCATTCCCGGAAAACGAACGCTCTAATTAGACGCCCAAGTTATCACAAACAGTTACGAGTTTCATCACTCACAGCGCTCATAGCCGACAAAAAGCCACGGCAACTGCAACTGCAATTGCAACTGTAACTGTAACTGTAACTGCATAGCAACTGCAACTGCGCTAAATAGCAACGGAAAACAATGTGAAAGTCAAGGGACAAAATCATATGTGACTAAGGCGACGTCTGATGTACGTGGCTAGCTTAGATACCCTGTAAGAGCAGCTCCATAAGTTGCTAAAGCTTTCATTTCAAGGCAATGCTCTCGATAAATGCGGAAACTACGAGTGAAGTTACTTTATGTTAATAAGAGTTTGAATAAGTAAATAAAATGGAACTAATTAAAATAAAACCAGTTTGCAAAAAGGGTTAAGTGAACTAATCCGCAAGAATTGCAAGCATTCATAAAATGGAACTAGCTCGGAATAATAATTCAAATGGAACCTGCTCTCGGCTAATTTAAATAGAACCAGTTCAGATGAAAGAAATGAAAATTGAAGTTCGCAGTAAATGAAGTTCAAATAGAACTAGTTCAATGGAAGTAAAACTATATGCATCAATGCGAATTTTATGATGATCACAGTCGAATACACCCGCATGCGCATGCAATTGGTTGATGAAAACTGATTATAGAGAGTAAAATGAAAAACACGCGGCCCAGTTGTAACAAGCAGAAATTCAATTTGATTTCGTTGGGTTTTCCTTTTAATCCAGCATATGAGCACGCACACACACACACACGCACATAAATTGGCCCACTCACTCACACACACACGCACGCACACACACTCTACATATTGTTGCGCTTTTAATTGGAACTTTTAGTAGATGAGTCTTTTCAGAGTGGCTTAAATTTTTAGCACTTCGATACAGCGAGAGCCTAATTACAAGTTATCTCCGTCTCACTCTCGCGCTCGTTCAGCTGCCTGAGCAAATGCAAGCGCAAGCAAATTGCAAGCAAGAAAGGGCAGAGGATGATGGAGAGGGAGATGAGATGGAGAGCCATGCAGACAATGTACTTAAATAAGCAGCGACATTCTTAGCAGCAACTGCAACAGTTTAACTGTTTATGTTCTCTTTTACACCGACTCTCCCTTCACACAGCTGTCAACTTCACAGTGGTGTGAAACGCAAGCAAAGCTGACTTATTGTTGTTGCTATTAAGATATATTTTGTTTATTGTTTTTTGTTTTTAAATGCAATTACTGCAGCATTTATGCTTGACGAACAATGCCTAAATGAATCAATAATAAAACACAAAAGAAAAACGATGGCCCGTGTGTGAGCAGAAGAACCGATAATGCGACTCAAATGATTCAGACCACGAACGATTCAGGAACCAAACGAGCTAGCGAACTGGACTCAGCTAGCTCCTTTAATTGAGCTGCCTTAATGAACAACTAATGTAGCATACTCTTTTAGGCCAGCAACTTAAGTTCAAGTCGTATGTGTCTGTTTCAGGAACAACTGATTTTATCTGCTCAAATGAGACCGAGGCACACATATCGCTCGGCTACATATGTGTACGTGTGTGTATGTGTATGTGCAGTGCAGACATCAACACAAAAAACCTTTCAAAAATCTAGTGCGTACATTCGTTTGCTGCACACATTTCAATTTCCGCTTCATTTACGCCTTCCTTTTCATGCGTGTGTGTATGTGTGTGTGTGTGGCGCTCTTCCTCTTCAATGTACTTTCAACACATCTGCACTGAGCCATTCACACACACAGCAGCACCAATACCAATACCTATACGCATCTATATTTAAACACGCTCATTCGTTCATTAAAATTGAAGAGTCTTCAGTTGGCAGGTCTTGCAGCATTCAACTTTTGCAATGCAGCACATAATACTAAACACACAGTTACACACACATAGATAACATGTGTGTGGCTACAGTGAAGGACTTTGCTGCTTTAATCAATCTATTTTTTTTTTTTTTTTTTTTTTTTGCATGAATAAACTATTATTCTTGTCTATTCGAAAATAGTCTATAAAAATGCATATAAATATAGATATAATGCTTGCAAATAAAAAATATAAAAATAAAGAAAAGAAAAATACAATTTTCATATTCTACTATCAAAAATAGAAAAGGAAAAAAAATTACCACTACGAGCAGCATCCATTCTGTGGTTCATGAATGTGCTACAATTTATAGCAGCCAGAACACGTATCCAGCGAATTGGCAAATACAGGAATATTGTGTACTAAAAATACGCAGCGAATTCCGCGTAGACAGCAACCAGCTAAGCGTCAAAAAGCAGTTCAGACGCAAACCAACCAATATTTTAGAAAAGGGAAAAGTAATCACCGAGGACATAAATAAATAAATGGCAACGGCAGTATAAGAGTGGATTCAAATGCAAGGAAATAAATAAATCCTGTTTTTATGAAAAAAGATAATAGGATATTTAACAGCATCAATTCAAAGAAAACAAAGCACCGTTAGCTGAACAATCTTTAAGGTATATATTTTGTTGTTGTTTTCGTGTTAGATTGATCGCATTATTTGACATAGTTTCGATATAAAAAAAAAAGAACGGTAACGTTATGTAATTGCTAACAACTGACTAACGGTTCGTTTTCTCTTATCGTTCATCATTTTGATTCATTCTCATTGTGATTCTCATTTTCATTTTCCATTTCAATTTCATTCTCAAGTTTTGTGTTTGGGCTGCTTACGAATAGACGCTTAATAATTAACGGTAAAGTCCTCTGCTTAACGACTACATAAAAATCTGCACATTTACAGCTATACGAACATAAGTTGTGTGTAAACATACACATATATAAAAAAAAACATACAGACAAGCGCATGCATACATGCATGCACACATACTTATGCACAGTCCAAAAAAATCGGCTTAAGTACACCAATTTGCTATGCCCATAGAGATTAACATAACCTCACTTAAACATATGCTTAACACTAAATTCGGGAAGGATGCCGGAAAGGGGCAAGGGGCAACGGGCAAGGAGCTAAACCTAAAGATACATCATATATTTATACATATGCATATATGTGTGTAAGGCTTAAGAACTAAAGACTACAGATTAAAAAATAAACAAATTAAAACAAAAAAAAAATGTTCAAAAAAAACATCAATATATATAGAATATGGCGCGGATGGATAGGATTTGGATATGGATTGAGCTTGGGTGCAGGTGCAGGGGGATTGGTTTGGATGGGGGTTGAGGGGCGCGCTTTTGCACTTGGTCCTTAGGCAGCGGCGTGTGGAGGGGGCATGACGGCGCGAGTCGGCCACGCCCACTAGAAGCGCTGCGGCAAGAGGTCGCCCTTCAAGCCCCTTATCGAGTGCTTCTTCTTGCGGTGCGTGGACAGGTTGCAGGACTGCTTGAAGGAGGCGCTGCACATATCACAGTTGAATCGCCGCTCCTTGCTGTGCACCACCCGATGCAGCTCCATGCGCGACTTGTACTTGAATTTCAGGCCACAGGTGCCATAATCGCAGATATACCAGCGCTCGCCGTCATCCGACGAGACGGCGCTGCTCGCACTGGCCGTCGTGCTATTCGAGTCCTTCGGCAGCAGTTCCTGGCCGCCGGCTAGCAGCGGTATGCACGACTGCTGCAGCACCACTGCGGCGGCGGCGGCCGCAGCAGCAGCCGCTGCATTCGCATTCGCTGCATTAGCATTGACATTAACATTCACATTGGAGCCGCCCATCACTGGGCCGGCCAGTGCGGCATGCGATAAGGGCGGTGGCGGCGGGGGCGTGACCGTTGCCGCCATCGATGCACTCGTCGTCGCCGTTGTCGCCGTGACCGCGTTCACAAAGCAGGACGTCGACGCCGGCGGCGGTGGCGGTGGTGCCACCGGCACTGGCACCACCTGCGACAAATGATAGATTGTGGCGTTGGCGTTGTTCCCGGCGGCTGCTGCCGCCACCTGCATATCCGGCGGCAGGCTCAAACTGGCGGGCTCCACTTTGATGTCAATGCTGCCGCCGCCACCACCTCCTCCGGCGCCACTACTGTTACTGCTGCGCGCACTGTGCTCGCCAGCAGCAGCTACTGCCACGGCATGTAGCTCGGCCAGATCCTTGGCTGTATCCCGCTGCTGCTGTTGCTGTTGTTGATGGTGCTGAAGCTGCAACTGCTGTTGTTGTTGTTGCTGCTGCTGTTGTTCCTGTTCCTGCTCCTCTTCGTTGTACTTGGGGCAGTGATACAAGGCCAGCGGTATGGGTAAGCCAGTCGACAACGTTGTGGTGGCACTAGTAACAGGCGTCTCCGCGTCCGGCAGGCAATAGCTGGAACTACGTCCATGCTCCTGTTCACACAAACACAAAGATATGAAAACAAACATTTTGGGCGCCAAAATAACAATAGAGAGAAAGAATACCAATGCACTAACATGCTGATATCAGTTAGCTACAGGCCGGAGCACTTACCTTGGCGAGTCCGTGCAGAAAGTTGTGCTCATCCTGGATATGCTTCCAGAAGGCGTCCTGTGTCTGCAGCTCCTCCTGGCATGTGTGGCAGACGATCCAGAAGCTGTCGCCCGATAGGCAGAACTCGCCGAGCTTTGTATAGATTTTATTATTCTTGCTGAGAATGCGCGGAAAGCCCATTGCGTTGACGTTGTTTGGCGACGCCTCGGGGCCGTGCGTTGCGTTTTATTGTTATTATTATTTATATGAATGTTTTGTTGGCTGGCCGCAGTACAGGGTTGCATATGGCAAGCTGTGCATTTTAATGCCGATGTATCGAACTGTATATCGATATTAATTGGCACGTTGAGCAACACGCCGACTGGACGCATAGCGTTGCCAGCCGTGACAATATTTGAAAAGCCCGCCAAACATTTGAATTGAATAAGTAAAAAGACGTTTCATATATTTTTTTAGCATTTGTTTTTGTGTTTTTAAATTTATTTTGCTTAATTTTTCTGCAAGTTCATTTAGTAAATTTTATTTTCTGTTGGTCTTGAAATTAAAGTAATAAACAGGAAAAAAAAAAAATAATATTTATATATATATACATATATGTATATATAGTGTTTTATAAATACTTTGACGGCTTCAACTAACAATAAAAATATATGTTTATATATATATATATGGATATATATACGTATGTTTGTGTGTGTATGTAGTATTAAACTGAAACGAAAATTGAAATCTCTTAAAATTTATATTTACCCCCAAATCTAATTTAATAACAGCACAAAAAAATAGATGTCTAGTATATATATAAGTATATATGCATATATATACATATATATATATATATATATATAGTTAGAGTACAAAAATGTTTAATACAAATAAATATGTGTAGCTTGTTCTTTGCCAAATAATCCATAAAACGGATATTATTCATATAACTTATTACACATATACATATATGCACACATATACACATATATATATATATACATATGTGTATATAGTGTATGCCTACATATATGTTCAGACATGTGTATATATATACACATACTTTGTATAACATAAGCAATATCTTTTTTATGTTTTTAACATATATACTTTTTTGTTTTCATTTCTTTTCTTTTTGTTCTTTGTGTTTGTTTTTTGTTTATCATAAATTTTAAGACTTGGATATTGTTAATTTACAAAGTACATAAGTAGTTGTTTGTTGCTTATATGGAACATATTTTAACATTGTTTGTGACGATGAGAACTCGACACAAACTGCATATGAATTTCTTTATAATACACGTTGAATTATATTTATATATTTAATTTTTGTTTTGTTTCTGTTTTTTTCTTTTCGTTTCTTTTGTTTTTTTATCTTTGTTTACGAGTAGTTTTTGCAAGAAATTGAATTTCTTGCTTAGAATTAAATGTTAATGACTTCATATAATTTATTTATTTATGCATAAGCATATGAAAAATGAATTTAATTTATAAACTATGCAGTCGGTAAATGTTTTTTTGTTTTCAGTAAAGGTTTTTCTTTTTTATTATTATTATTATTATTACTAAATATATTTTTTATTTGTTTTTTTTTTTTTCTATTACGAGCAGACAGCGCGCGCTCACTGAAAACCGAAGCAAACTTTTAAATTTTGCATGTGTGTGTGTGTGTGTTGACCTTGAAGAATGCTAAAGTTATTTTGTTTTCGTTTGGTTTGCTTAAATTGTGGCTTTAATGTAATCAGTTCTTTGAGTTCTCAGTTTGAAATTGTTGTTTTTTTTTTCATTTTTTTTTTTTTTTTTTTAACACAAACGAAAAAGCAAAATAAACGATAGTAGTTTGTTTGGTTTTTGTGTTTGCGCTGTCATCGATACATTTGCATGTACATATACATATATTTCTTTAGATATATTTACTTCGCTTCGTGTAACTATCGATAAACAATTTCTTCTGCTTCTTCTTTGCTTTTGTTTTTTTTTTTTTTTCCGGCATATTATGCCCAGAAAATTAGTTAACCTACTTACAAGCTACAAAAAAAAAAAAAAAAAAAAAAAAAATTAAAAAAAATTTGATTATTGTTATATCGAAACAAATTAATAAATAACTTAGGCATAGTCTATTTAATTTACATGGTGTCACATGCGTGCGTGCCTGCGTGAGTGCATGCGTGCGCGCGAGTCCTCTCAGAAGGCATCGCCCGCATACCAGGGATGCACCCAGGGCGCCGACGGCGGCGGCGTTGGCGGATAAATCGTCGGCGATGGCTGGCCATGTGCATGATGATGCGCGGCTGCTGCTGCTGCCGCTGCCGCTGCATTCATATGATGATAGGGCGCTGAGAAGGCGCCATAATAGGAAGCCGCTGCCAAAGCTGCGGCCGCTGCCGTTGGCGACGCCGCCGTCGACGACGAGTGCGTAGAGGAGGCGGGCGACAGGCTGGCAATGCCGGCAGCACAAATACTATGTCGCCGATGCATGATCGCCTGACGCTGCTGACGCTCTGCAGCGGCCGCTGCTGCCACAGCTGCGCCACGCGTGCTGGACGACTCCATTGGTGGGGCGCGACGTGCACGCTGCTGCTGTAGCTGTTGCTGCTGTTGCTGTTGCTGCTGTTGCTGCTGTTGCTGATGGTGGTGGTGATGTTGCTGCTGCTGTTGCTGTTGCAACTGTTGCTGGTGCTGCTGTTGCTGATGTAACTGTTCCTGATGCTGCTCCTGCAACTGTTGCTGATGACGGGTGGCTGCCGCTTCCTGCTGCTGCAGCGTGCCCAAGCTCCAGTCGAAGGCGCTGCTGCGACGCGCCTCCTGCTGCGCTGCAACAGGTGCTCCGCTCAGCGGCGGACTGAGCATATTGGCCGCCGCCTTACCATAAAGCGTGGACAAATATGCATGCTCCGCCTCGGCCATTTGCTGGGCAGCGGTGCGGCTGCCCTTATTACTATTGCTGCTACAGCTGGCAGCGCTGCTGCTGCCGCTGCCGCTGCTGGCGTGCTGTCGTTTCTTTAGCTGGCGCTGTTGCTCCTGCTGTTGGCGTGTTGTTGCTGCCGCTGCAGCGGCGGCGGCTGCTGCTGCTGCAGCTCCTGATGTTGGGTGTGTTGCACGCAGCTCCATTGGCGAAGGGTGCGGGCGGTGCGATTGTTGGTTGTGGGAGTACAACATTTCGTATGTGTTGCTGCTGTGTGTTGCTGTCTGTTGATAGTGTTGCTGGTGTTGCTGATGTTGTTTCTGTTGCTGATGCGACTGCTGTTGATGGTGCTGTTGTTGTTGTTGTTGTTGTTGTTGGTGGTGGTGGTGGTGCTGATGTTGTTGTGGTGCTGGCGGCGGTGCCAAATGAGCCATGTGATGAGATGCGGGTATTGTCTTATGTTGTTTGTCTGTAGCTGTTGTTTTTGTTGTAGTCATTGTGTTATTGTTGTCTGTGGCTGCTGCTGCTGCTGCTGCTGCTGCTGCTGATGATGCTGTTGCTGTTGCTGTTGCTGTTGCTGTCGGTGTTGTTGTAGATGTTGGCAAATGTTGTGCTCCCCAGCTTAATTCCTAGCTCGTGCGCGTGCGCTTCGATGGCGGCTGCTCCGATTGGCGTGTCATGAAAGTCAACTGCGTCATGTACTTAATTATGTCGCGCACCTGCACCAGCGGCATATTCTCATTGTAGGAACGATCATACTCCATCAGTATTTGCACCTGTCGTCTGTGTTCAAAATGCAACCAGAGGAAGAATGAGACACAGAGAGAAAGAGAGAGGGAGAGAGAGAGAGAGAGAGATGGAGGAAGAGAGTGTGAGGTGAGCAATTAGTAAATGTGTTGCATTCGCTACTATTCTCATTAGCATTCTTATTCGCTCTTCCATTCACTCGCTACAGTCACGCTATATATCGTACATACATATAATACATACTCAAATATTACCTAGAATACCCATACAGGTATTCTAGCTAGCTGCTCTTGCCAAAAGTTATTCGTTATATTTACTCGCTACTTCTACACGCTGCAAAGCGAGCAGATACACGCTACTCGCTACTACTACTCGCAGCTGCCTTCAGAAGTTACTAGCTAATATTGCGATTTACTAGCTAATATTGCTCGCTACACTCGCAATCTACTCGCTACTTCTACTCGCTGCATTCAGAAGCTATATACTGGCATACTTGTATACCCTAGAATATCCATGTATCCTAGCTAATTACATTCGATGGATGTTATTCGTTGTACTTACTCGCTACTATTACTCACTGCAATCGCTACTTTTATAAGATTTTGTCTAGTCATATAATCTAACCCATAGATATATTCCCAAAATAAACTGTCTCATCTCGCTGTTATTCATTACATTTACTCGCTACTTCTACTAGCTGAATTTACTTGCTAATTTTACCAACTATTCATGGCCCTAATTTCTACAATTACCAAATTTACTTTGTGTTCTAGCTTCGATTAAATAATTGTATACATTGGGTATTTCTCCTCCATTTTTGTATATATTTCTACTCGCTACTTTTCCCTCGTCAGATCCACACGCTGTTCGCCTACCTAACTATTTTCTACTAATTTATTTTTATAATAAATGTATATAATTTTGACCACTTACCGATTTGCCTTGTAGAGCTCGACGCCGAGCGCCTCGATCAGACGCTTGCAGTGATCCAGTGCGACAGTGGGAAAGAAGTTCTTCTGGAACTCGGTGAGTGTCATCAGCTGCTCGGATTCATTGTAGGCCTTCATGTTGATGCAGGGCACCAGATGCTTGTCGACGCATACCTTGCGCACCTTGTACGGCGTCGGATTCATGTTGCTGGTCTGTATCTCCGGTATGACAGACAGCCGATGTGCCCCATCCCCTGATGCACTGGCGCAGGCAGCGGCCGCCAGTGCCGCATGTCTTTGCAGATGCATCGAGGCGCTGTTGGCGTTCGAGTTGCTGTTGCCGCCGGACGAGCTGCCGCCATTGGAGGCAGATGAACCGCCGCCACTACCACCGCCCCCATTCTGCTGCAGATGCTGGGCATGATGAGCCAGGGCGGCGGACATGCGCTGATGCTGTGCCGCCACAGCCTGTTGCTGCTGCTGTTGTTGTTGTTGCTGCTGTTGCTGTTGCTGCTGCTGCTGGACGGCTGCGGCGGCCTGCTGCTGCTGCTGATGGAATGTTGAGGCAGCTAACGACCTTCGGGATGAAGACAAATCGATAACATCAGTGGGCGTTGTGCTGGGCGTGATTGTGGTGCTGGCAATGCCAATGTCCAAATGGCAATTGCCACCACCAGCAACACCACTGATACTAAATGGCTGATGACTGTGTGACTGACGACCATAACCACTGCCAATCGATTGCGATTGTTGCTGTTGTTGTTGTTTGTGACGCGCACCACCCCCACCGGCGCTACTATTGCCACCCCCATTGCCGCCACCACTACCGGCCAGCGATAATATGGCCAATGGCAGTGCATTGGCCTTCGTTGAGCAAATCACACTCTTTTGCCTTGCACCACCCGCACCACCGTTAACACAATTATTAGAGCCACCGCCACCACCGCTGTTGCCCAGCGGCGAGGCAGCCGTCGTGGAGGCACTCGAACTGGAGCACGAACTGGACGGCGAGTGCAGAAAATGTCCCGGCAACTGTGGTGTGATCGTCACGTTTGGATTCGAGGCCAGCGACAAGGTGGTCACGTTAGCACCACCAATCGCCGGCGACATGGGTGGCGAAATGTACGCGTTTAGCGGATGTGAATTACTATTGTGATTATTATTATTATTATTATTGCTATTATTATTGTGATTGTTGTTCGCATTGGTCTGTATGGAGGTGGAGAGATCTGGATTGGCTATCACCTTGTGTATGACGGCTCGCATCTCATCCGTCATATTGAACTTCTTCTCGAAATCCTCCAACGCTTGCGTGGAGTTCAAAGGTATTGTGGTGACACCACCAGTACGCTGTTTTCTGCCAGACGGTGATGCAGATTGTTGTCGCTGCTGCTGCTGCTGCAACTGTTGCTGTTGTTGATGATGTTCATCCGATATCAATGGCGGCACTGTGGGTTTAGTAAAGGTGCCACCCGATGCACCACTTGCACCACTTGATTTACTGCTGCTGCTGCTGCTGCTGCTTTTATTATTCGCCTGCTTGTTGGGATTGTTGTAGTCGAGCATCGTGATCAAATCAGTGTCCAGTGGCAACGATGGCAATGCCGGAAAGTTGCCACCATGCGCCAATTTGGGCGACGAGCTGGCAGCGCCATTGCCACCACCGCCACCGCCGCTGCCACCGCTGACGCCTTTCATTTGTTGCGTCAATAATAGACGCTGCGTTGGCGTTAGCTGGTTCCAGAGCGCCAGATTGGTGTAGTCTGCACGCGTGGAGGGCATATTGTAATTGAAGGGACTGCCCAGCAGGGCGTGCATATTGGCAGCGACGGCAGCAGCGGCAGCGGCAGTGGCAGCGGCAGCAGCAGCTGCTGCTGAGCCGGCATTTGAGGAGCTGTTGCTGCTGCTGTTGTTGTTGCTCTTGTTGCTGGCGGAGTTGTGCGTACTATTATTATTATTATTATTATTATTATTGTTGCTATTATTATTATTAATGTTGTTGTTGTTGGCAAGGACATGGCCATGATGGCCACGTGAACTGTGCGTGTTTGGGGAGTGTTGTTGTTGTTGTGCATGGTTAAATGTGCTATGGTGTTGTTGTCGTTGTTGTTGCTGTTGTTGTGTCTGTTGTTGTTGTTGTTGCACCAGTGATTGCTCGACATTTGACCTAGAAACATTATATACAATACATGAGTCGCATTTAGCTTGGCTGCAAAATTTCCAGCTTTTTTTTTTTTTTTAATTTGGTTTTTTTATTTGTTATATATGTATAAAATTGTATTTGTTTTTCTTTCATTTCTCATTTGATTAATTTTTAAGCATTTTTCAAATTTTGTTGATACTCGCCTAGCAATAGTTTCAATATAAATATACACACACACGCATACACACGCACCAACTAACTGCTTTTAATTGCCCTTTGCTGCATATCAAGTCTTATAAAAAATTCAAAAAAAAAAAAAAAATCAATTTATGCATTCATCATAATTTAGTATTAATCGAAAATTTGCAACATTGTGTGCCCATAATCATTTCCTTAGCCAAGTGTTCCCCTACTTAATTTAGATTTCATTAATTCAAACTTGAACAAATACGATAAAAAGCACTAAAAAACACATGTATTTTGAACAGTTTATCTTTTATTTGGTTTGAGTAATTTATTATTTATTAAATATGCCCGTGTTTGTGTGAGGAGTGTGTGTGGTTTGTGTATTTTGTATACATCGAAATTAGCATGTTCAATGATTGTATCGTGTATGCGTGTATGTGTGTATGTGTGTATGAGTGTGTGTATGCAATGCAATTTATTTATTTTATTTAATTTAGTTGCAACTTGCAAGTTGCAGCTTCACAGCGTTTGTTTTATATTCGTTAAAATTTCATTTCTTTTTGGTATAACAAACTTTCTTAAAGTACATTAATTGAAAAAGCCTTCATCATTGGGCTAAGAAGTCTCTACGTTGATTCATACATACATACATACATACATATGTATATATTTATATTTATATTCATATATATTATATATGTAATATATGTATGTATGATAAACTTAAAAGATTTTTGAATATATAAATACATTTTTGCTTGTTTGAGAATTTTGTTTGCCAAATTGATATCAACTTGTACACGCATTATATATAATGTTCTCTTGATCTTGCTCTCTCACTTTCCCTGTCTTTCATTTTCTCGCTCTCTCTCTCACTATCTCACTCTGTCCCTTTCTGCGCTCATTTTGTATGGGGATAGCTTAGATGTCTGATTCTGTGCAGTTGGTTTTGATTGCGGCTCTTGTTAATTCGATTGATATCTTGAGGCCGGGTTTGTGGTTGAGGTTGAGTTCTTTGCGGATTGATGTTGGTTTCTCTGCCATAGGGGGTAGTGGGATACCTGTCACCAGAATTTCTTGTTAAAATTCCATTTTTAATTTGTATTTGTATATTGTTTGGTATTTTATTTTATAGGTATTTTATAGGTATTTTGTTGTATTTTTTTGTTGTGATTTGCGATTTTCTGTTGGTTTTGTTTTTGTTGTTGTTGTTGTTGCTTTTATTTAATTTATTTGAATTTTAATTTGAATTTGAATTTATTTTGTTTATTGTAAATTCGATTCACGATTGAGTCACGATTTTTTTTTTTTGTTCTTTTCGGATATCGTTTTCGAGTGCGACAAAATAGTTAGGGGTAGTCAGTACACACAGCCATCAAATCAAATGTATGTATGTATGTTTGCATGTAAATATGTTTGGTTTCATCTATATATATATATATATATATATATATATTTTCATATTGATAAGAGATTAGCAATAACAATATTTCATAATAAACAAACATATACATATATATATATATATATATATATACATATATATATATATATGTAACGTATATAGAATCAAAATAAACATTGTTTCTTTCATAGAACACAAACAATATTGTTTATTGCTTTAAATGCGAATTCATGTTTTTCAAAATATGTTGTAGTTCTTCTATTAGCGTTTCATCAAAGAAAAAACAAAAAACAAAAAAAATACATATTAAAGTTAAAGAAAGTGAACAAAATTCTAAAGTGAAGCAATTATGTTGTTTTTATTTGTATTTTATTTTCAATTTTTTCTTTTTTTTTTAGCAAGCATCACAAGTAGAAAGAATTGTCTTAAAAAGCGCTAAAGTTTAAGGCATGCAAAATACAAGAAAAAGTGAAGAAAAAAATTACATGTAAAAAAAATACTACAAAGTGAATGTAGGTGTGTGTATGTGTGTGTGTGTGTGGGCGTATGACTGCTTCGTGTTCTGTGTTAATTTCGTTTACCCTTATTACCCTTTAACTGTATAACAAAAAAACAAAAAAAAAAAGTATAAATAAAATGGTAAACAAATGGACACCCTAATGCATGCCATATTGAACAAATGCATTTCGTTTTTTTATGGTTAGTAACGCAAAAGAGAGAAAGTAGTCAAAAGATGGTTTCAATTTGTTTCGGTTGCGGATATATGTATGGATATTTTGAAAAACATAATCTGCAGTAACGCCCTAAATGAAACATACATATGTATATATATATAAAGTATTTATATTTATATATATCTACGTATTTCTCGGTGACAAAATCTCGAATGCAGTGAGAAAGCGATAAATGTTTTTTTACTTCTCTTTTTTCTTCCTTTTTTTTAACTACTACAACAACAATAAGAAAAACATGGAAAGATTTTTTGATTTTTTTGTATACATTAATTACAATTAATTTTTGTTTTTGTTTTGCGTGTTAGAAATAAATTACGAAAAATAATGTAGCGTGACTTTTTTTAGTTTTGTTTTTCTTTCATTTTTATTTTCTTTTTTTTATGTGGGTTTGGTAAAAGGGCAAACGGAATTGTAGCAAATAAGTTATATATGTATATATATGCGTTTAACGATTATTTTTCATAATTTCATAACATGTATATATAGAGGTTCTTTTTTTTTTGTCATGAATGGTAAAAACACAGTCGAAATTTAGATTTAAATTAAATAAAATGCGTGCACAAACGCCGATTTCGGTAAACTGTTTTCTCTTTAAGTTAAAGTTTTTTTTTTTTTTTTTAATATTACAAATAAGATGAAAAAAAAAAACAATTGATGCATAGAAAAAAAAAACATAAACTATGAAATAAATACAACTGTCTTTGAAATTTGATTATTATTAGTTTTTTTTTATATTATTTATTTCTATTTTTTTTTTTTTTTTTTTTTTTTTTTTTTTTTTTTTTTTTTTTGTTCTTATGTCGTGTGGCACCCTAATGGCAGAAAAATATTCAACTTAACTTAGAGTGAAAAAGTAATGTATGCATGTACACATAATAAACGAATTACAACAAAATTTGAAAAACACAATTTCTGAGCAAAAAAAATGTTTGTTTTGTTTTGGGTTTTTTTTTTTTTATATAATCATGTGAGCATGTAAATATACATATAAGTATATATAAATACATACACATACATAGATGAAGAAAAGCAAAATCAAAGTAAATAGCAAAAACTAATTGTAACTGTAATTGCAAATTGCTTGCATTATTTGATTAATTGAAATTTGAAACGGCGCAGTTACATATCGATAGCAACAAAATGAAAACAATCGATAAAAGAATCGATCGCATATAAATACTTACATGTGATTGGCATTCTGTCCGGCAGCGGAGCGAACCAGTGGCGGCGGCGCATTGCCGCCACCGCTATGACTGTTCACCGAGGACATCGAAATCGCAGGATTGTTGTACGAATACGGTTGACGGCTGCTGCCACCCAGCATCATGTTGTTTATGTGTTCTCGATAGGCGCCTCGATTTGCATTCGCATGCGATTGTTGCGCCTACAGGTTGCAAATAGAACAACCAAGAGGAAGAAAGAAAGAGAAAGAGAAATGAGAATGGTAAGAGAAAAATCAACCAAATCATTTATTGTAATAGGCTCATGTGAGCGAATGAGCGCGAGATAAAATAAACCTCAACAGGTTGCCAAGCACAGAAGCAAACAAATGCGCACATGCACATACACATATGTACATACACCACTCACACACGTGCCTATGTTTGCTCGAGCAAAGAGCTTTAACTATAGCGAGAGCATAGCGTAAATCTTTGTATGCATGTGTTTATGTGTATGCATGTATGTACATATGTGTGTATGACCCAGTTTCTAAGCTGCTGCGGCTGGGCCGCTGCTTCTGCTGCGCTGGCTATTGCCAAACTGTGTGAAAAAAAAAAATTTGCTAAATATACCCACACAGTCATACTCACAATACACACACACTCACATTACATTATCTAGACATGTGCTCATTACAGAGACGTGGCTAAATGTTATTTTCTTTTACCCATTTAATGCTAAAGTTATCCTTATGATCACCTGGCGTTCATTAACTCATTCCATTTTTTATTGCTATTCATTCCAAGAGCTGTTGATTCATTTTGCTTCGTTCTTTTCTTCGATTTATCGATAACATACATTCCTGAACTAGCGCCTGGCACGAGTGGAAGATGAACCAGCATTCAATTTCATTGATGAATAGCAAAAACAGAACGGTTACGTTTCATGAAGAACAGCTGCACGCATTGAACTGTGACAAGCGCTCAACAGTTCGATGGCATGAACGGTTCGTTTGGACTTGATTTTTTTTTTTTTTTGCACTGGAATAACTTAAATTACGTTATGCTCTATTGAAGCTGGACACATGCAACTATTAGTATATATGTATGCAGAAATGCATTCTAGATATAGATATAGTTATATTAGTGAAACTTGACAATATGTTAGGTCCTTTACATGCTATACTCTGCCCTTGAGCGTTATTGTCGGGGTTTCTTCCTATAGCCATAGATACTGTAATGATGGCCATCGACCAACATCAGGAACTTAACCATTCGAGGTTTCTGCGTTAGCAATTCATAACAAACTCGTTCTACGAGTCAGCCCCCCCTTTGGATGGGAGAAGCGTTGAGCGGTTGTTATAATCGTTCGTATATTTAGGGCCTAATTGATGCGAACGAGGAATGATACTTTCGAAGCACTTGTCCCTGGTCTATGTGTCTCTCTCTCTCTCAATGATCGAGAATGCGCTGCTATTGATACACAATTATATTATTGTAGCAATACAAAGTCATTGCGGGTTATTATTTATGAATAAGTTTTTAATTATGAAATGCAGTTCCAGATTCAGATCCAGTGGACCTCCCCCTCCTTATGAGAGGAATATACTACATACATATATCTATATGTATGTATGTATGTCTACATATTGCTTTCATAATGTATTGTGCCTTTGTGGCTAGTCAGAAACACAACTAAACAAGCTTAATTAAATCAACAGAACATTAATGGCAATAATACTGAGCGTTAAACAATACTGTGATTCTTCACAAGCTTTAAATCATTTATTAATGAACTGCTTTTAGTACCCCGCCCATCAGTGGATGGCAGGCTGTTGCTGTTATGTGTGTTTTTCCTAGCTTTTTAATGTACAAGTGGTGCAAGTGTACCAAAAAACTAATAATATTAATAATAATAATAATAATAATAAACTACTCTATTTGCCCAGTTGGTACACATGGTACAATTTGAATGCTATAAAGCTGCTTTTGTATACAGCTATGTATGTATGTTATTTAAGTAAACATGTAAGAGGACACTGGTCGGGGTTGGATTAGCAGGAGATACCCAGAAACCAGAATTCTCGGCCTGTTTATCATAGTGTAATCATATATGTACATGTATGTATGTATGTATGTACATACATACCAATTGTATTCAAATTCGCTACTTTATAATTATGTATGTATGTATGTATGTATGTATGTATGTTTCTTAAAAATAAATAAGTTAACAAAAACACTCAACTTCATCGACTCCAAACTCGTACACTCAATTCTAAGTGCAATGCCTCCATCAACACCATCAACAGTCAATGTTATTTAGTTACGAATTCGAAACTAATGCATTGAGATCTAAAACTCACTAATCACGCATACACACGCACGCACATATACGGTTACAGACACACATACACGTACGCACACAATTCAATTGAAATTCGGATTCTGCGAATATGCTAGAATGCATGCCATTTCATTGTATGTGTGCACACGCATAGAAAAGAAGAAACGTTTGAATATGTGTATGTATGAATGTGTGTATGTGACAGCGCTATGTACATACATATGTATGTATGTATGTATGTATATAGGAAAAGGCCTTGGCGCTTACTTCTGCTTCTATAAATTCTCTGCTTCCATGAAACTTTCAGCTTAATATCTAATTTATTGAAATATTTATCAGTAGTATTTAGTTGAAATGCAAACTCCTTTACTTATTTGCTATATATACATATGAAACCTTTAATTGAATGAATTTCAATTTGATAATTTTGAAGCCAACATTAAAAAAACTATAAAACAAATAAAAATTGTATGAAATATACATATATGAAATCCAACATAAAATTTCACAGACTCCAATTCTAATGATGTTTAAGAGTCATCATTTTAAAATACAAATTTGATAAGCTTATTTATCGATAACTTTCAAACGCGAAACTGCATTTAAAAAAAAAAAAAAAAACAATTCTCTACTTTTATAGTTGAAACGATAACATGAAACTATACCCATTTGAATTATCGATTTGTTTGAAACAAATACGATTTGAACATTTCAAATGTGGGGCTACGATAATTATATTAAAAACAAATCAAATCTTTAGCATTGTGACTGATGAGCGGAAAGATGGAGAAGTTTAGCTAATCTTGATCAAGATTAAACACACTTTAATGACTCTGCCACGCCTTCTTTCGCCTGTTATATACATTACTTTCATAAAGCCAATATACTCAGCTATCTCATTTGCAATGGGTATACACTAGTTATACGCTCTCTGCTCCCTTCCTCCCCACCTCCCCTTCTTTAACAACTTTCGCACACACATGCATATGCACATAGCATTATACTATACTATCGATATCTTTAGATCTATGTACATATATGCATTACTCACCAACATTTGGACATGCAGCTGCGGCACATTGTTCTGACTGTTCATCCAGCCACCGCTGGCCAGAGCCTGGACGGTGGCCTGGGTGAGCATCCGTGAGTTGCCTTGCGTCTGCAGCATGGCCGCTGCGGCTGCATGGGTATTGAATGCTGCTGCCGCAGCCGCTGCAGCAGCGGCCGATGGGAAATTGCTGCCATTTGCCACGCCATTGGCAGCGGCAGCGGCAGCGACGGCGGCGCGCTGCTTCATCATATGCTGTTGCTGAGCCGCAGCGGCAGCGGCTGTCGAATGCTGTTGCTGCTGCTGTTGTTGCTGCTGCTGCTGTGACTTTTGTACGTTGACGGCGTTGCTGCTGTTGACGCTGGCAGACATTTTTGGTGGCGGTGCCGATGGCTGGCGTGTCCAATTAACTGAATTGGTAACATTGGCCCGATTGCCGATCAATAGATTGGAGTCGACCACCTTGCTGGGCCAATAGTCCTCGAATTCGGTGCCATTAGGAAAATAGCTCTTGATGTCGGTTAGGGAAATGACGGCGACATTCTCGCTGGAGAAGAGCTCGTTGCGTATGCCCTGGACCTTGCAACAGAACTTCAAATAGGCCAGATCCCAGCCATTGAGCAATTCGGCTTTGGTTTTCAGATTCTCCGTTTCGCCCTCGAAATAGAAGAGGGGCACCACCTGCTGGCTGTTGCGTACGGTG
Source organism: Drosophila borborema (assembly GCA_030914335.1). Lineage (NCBI taxonomy): Eukaryota > Metazoa > Arthropoda > Insecta > Diptera > Drosophilidae > Drosophila > Drosophila borborema. The sequence continues at coordinate 12,354,923 of JAUESP010000307.1, forward strand.
TACGGCACCACCGACTCCTTGTTGATGCGTATGAAGCCGCATTTCTCCGATGGTGTTTTGCTGCCCGCCACCAGCTTGCGATAGCATATGTCGAGGAATTGGTAAAATTTGGATGCGTCGCTGAGACGGACGACCAGATCCTTTTGGGTGAATATATCACGACCGAATTCACCATCGCAATGCTTGTGATTGATCTCGATGAAGAGACGGGCCTCGGCATCGGTTATGTAGTAGCTGCGTACGCATGTGCAGCTGGAGTAGATGTCCGGATGTAGGCAATTGAGATATTTGCCAAGTAGCTTCAGTTCAATCATGCGCACCGAGCAATACTTCTCCGATTGTCTGTATATATAGGGTATCGATACTTTGCCGAATTGTGCCCAGCCGAAATGACCCTTTATTGATTCCTCGTCACACGGACCGCCGCCCGACTTCTTATCGCCGTTGTTATTATCGATTATGGCTCCGTTCGCCCGACCATTCGCGGCCAGAGCGGGCACCACTTGCATTGTGCCGTTGGGCAGCTTCTGATGGCGCGACAGGTAGCTCATGATATTTGTCTGGCCATTGCCATTAGTTAACGGTGGCTGCATTGCAGATCCACCTCCACCACCGCCCACTCCGCCGCCGTTGGCATGCTGCATGGCCGCCTGACGGCTGGCCTGTTGGGCCGCTTGCTGTTTCTGCTGTTCCTTCATCTTGGCCGCCAATTCGCGAATTTCAGCATCGTCTTCCTGCTTGACGGGCGGACCAAGCGCACCGCCCAAACTGTTGCCGTGCAGCGGCAGCGTCTGGCCATTGGCATCGATCACGCTAGTGATCTGCACATCGTCACTGCTGGACATGACTACTGCTCTCACTCACTCTCTGTTTATAAAATTTTTTTACTTTCTTTTTCTTGTACTCTTCCTTTTTTGTCGTTTATATTTGCAGCTTTAATTCATGTTTCAAATGCTGCAATTAGGCGAAGAAAAAAAAACAATATTTTTTATAAGCACAATCAAAACTCAAAAAAAAGAAGAAAAATCCAACACATCGAACTGACAGCGAATTGACACAGACTCTGTCACTCACTCCACTGTTCCTCTCACTCTATCACTCTCTTGCTCTGTGGCTGCCACTGCCCGGCATGCGCCAGCGCTCAGCTGACACAGATATGGCAACACTGGCTCGACCGTTGGCCATACACACACACAGGCACATATATACATATGCACACACTCACTCTCTTTTTATCTTTCTCTCTCTCTCTTTCGTACAGACACACAGACACACACACACACGCATACACAACAACAAAACGTGCTGCTTGCTATGTTGTTGATGTTATTTTGTTGTTGCTTTTCAACTTTTTTTTTTGCTGTTTCTGCTGCTACTGCTGCTGTTGTTGTTGTTGTTCGTATATCGTGCTGTTTCTTTCGCGCGCACTTTTTGTTGTTTATGGTATGTGTTGCTGCATAGCGGGCGGCAGCAACTGCTACTGCCAGTTTTTTTTCTTCTCCTTTTCTTTTTGCTTTCTGTTTTGCAAATTTCTTTTTTCAAGCAACTGTCAAACATTTGTATATCATCTAAGTTGCATTCATTTATGTACCCACAACACACATTTATATTATATATGATGCATTGCACGCAATTTTGTTGTTCACTTACAATTTGTAGTATTGTTGATATTAGAACTTAAAAAAAAATGTATACAACGGCATAATCACTTCGCTTCTCTTTTTTTTTTTTGTAATAATTTGTTTCGCTTATTACATTTGTATATACAATGTACAAGAATAAAATATTCGTTTTTAAATATGTATATATAGATATTTTTATGTTTTGTTTGTTGATTATACACCGCCGACGCGACGCCTACTACGACGACGGCGACAAACGACGCGAAAAAAAACGGTGCTTTTTGCTATGCGGACTGCGACGAGACGTCCTCCCGTCTTCGCAATACACAAACGAGTGTGATCGTTGTTACGAAAATTATTTCAACGAAGTCAACTGAAAAATGTGTGCGTGTGTATGAGTGCGCGCGCGAGTCTGTGTGTGTGCGTTTGACTGTGTATGTGTGTATATATAGTGGCAACGTCGACGGCGACGCCAACAGCGCAGCAGCTTTGTGTGTGTATACATTGAAATACATACATACATACGCTCACACTTACACACACGTACAATAGCGCAAAAAGAAATACAAAATATATAGAGCTGTCGCTACTGCCGGCGCTGCAGCAGCACCAACAACAACAACAACAGCAACAACGGCTGCAGAGACACGAACATGCAACGAACATTTTGCCGAATTGCTGCTGCGCTGCTGCTGCTTTGCCCGCCACCGCACACCTCGCAGCCCCCTCGTGCAATTCTTCTTTCGACTAGCTAAGCGGCACTGCTAGCTACATCTACTACAATTACAGTGGTGCAATTCGTTCGAAAAATAGATACACAAAGCTTATATTGAATTACCTAAACCATGCGCTAAGCCTGAGTATATGTGTATGTGTATGTATTTGTATGTATGTATATGCGTACATAAATAGCGTAATAAGTTATGTATGTACATACATACATATATAGTACATATGTATGTATATGGAATATTATTGACTCAAGCCAATATTATTGATTATATCGTGTATACATATGTACATACATATGTATAACAAATTTAACAAATTTTGTAAATTTATTTTGAAGACAGACATTTTTACTGGAAAATAACTTTTTGGCATTTTCGTTGAAGGAAATAACTGTAGAAAGCAAATATAAGAAATATTGTTAATAAATTTTGTATATGTATGTATATTATTGATAATAATTTTTAATAATTTGGAATTGCTGAAATCTTTAGAATATGCACAGCCTAAGGCTTTAAGTTGAGTCTATTATCTATTTCATAATCAAAGGCGGCTTAGAGAATTATGCTAAGTCTTTAATTACGCATACTAAGACCACGGTGCAAGCAAAGCTTAAGCCATGTACGATTCAAGCACATAGAGCTAGGCTGATGGCGGCGACGTCGACGGCTGCGTCAGACGCTGGCTTTGGCTCTGGCTTTGGCTCTCTCTATGATGTGTGCCTTGGCTGCAGCGTGGGTCAAATACGCCACAGCCACCGAGCGTCAGTGTTTATTGTGTGTGTGTGTGTGTGTGTGTGTGTGGGTGTAGGTGTAGGTGTAGATGTGTGTGTGCGAGTGTGGATGTATATGAATGTATTTTGGGGCAGCACAGCTCAGTGCGCGGGGGCGTCTCTATTTTTGGCAACGCCATGCTAACCCCGCCCCGCGCTTCCATCGCTAGCAGCAGCAACAGCAGCAGCAGCACCACCACCACCACCGCTAACACCATCAACAACACCACCACCACCACCACCGCCACCCGGCTCGACCCCTGCTTGGTCATACTTCGACTTATGTATAGCATGCAGTCGCTTGCTCGCAGGCCCTGGCTCTGTGCACGCGCTCCCTGCCCACCTCTCGCTCTCTGTCTCATTAGCTCACGCTCTCTCCATCATTCCCTCTCTTTTACGCTCGCTGGCCATCTCACGCTCTGTATGTATATGCAAGAAGTTTTCGTTATTCGTGAGCTCGGTGTGCTCAAGAAAGGCCCCGCTTCGTTCGGCAGCAGCAGCGGCGGCAGCAGCAGCAGCGGCAGCAGCAGACAAGACAGCAGCTGCCGACAACATAGCGGACAACGGACACGAGAGTGCTTCGTAAATGCGTACGTATGTGTGTGTGTGTGTGTCGGTGTCTGTCTGTTTGTTGTTGTTGCTGCTGCGACGTTAGCTGGGCCATTGTACGGTAAAAAGCAAAAACTGCGACGGTGCGCAGCACTAAAAGGTCGCACATTGAATGCATTTTCCAAAAACAACAACAACAACGACAAACATTTTTTTTTTGTAACAAAAACAAAAATTCCGTCGCGCACTTACCTGAGCCCAGGCAACAAATCAGCTAATGCGCTCTCAGCCGCTCTCTCAGCCTAAAAGCTTGTTCTTCTATGTGTGTGTGTGTCTGTATTTAAGCAGAGCTTTAGTTTCACAGCTGCGTCTAAAATTAGATTCATGTGCGTTTGCATGTACTACATACACACATACATACATGTATGAATGTATATGCATGAATGTATACACGATTGTGTGCGTGTGTGTGATTTCTCAGCGTTTTGCTAATTAGTCAGCTGTGTTGGGCCTTTACCGTATTTTGGAGAATACCAAATGGGCTACGGCCGGACTTGTGTTGTTTTCCCTTACGTAAATTACACTATGTATGTATGAGTGTACATATACATACATATATAAATGTATATAAATAAATGATGTATGTATATTATAATTTACAAATACATACATACATATGTATGTATGTATGTGTATATATATTATATAAATAAATATATGTATGTATATGACGCACACTCATATAAAGCACAATATATGTATGTATGTATGAATATATGTATGTGCATGCATACATACACAAGCACGCACAGCCATCGATAAGCGTTTTTTTTTTTTTTTTTTGTCTTTTTCTCAGTCGGGTAACCCGAACAACGCCAGCAAAGCGAGGCCCCGTTTCGTGCACGCTTTGCTATGTAAACACAGCTAAGCATGTGTTTGTGTGTGTGTGTGTGTGAGAATGAGTGTGAGTGAGAGACTGTGCTAGCCTTTTCCCATTGATACGAAACGGTTGAAACGAACGGCAGGGCAATGGAAATGGAAAGAGGAAGGCGAACAAGCGATAGGCGATGGGCGATGCGGTGTGAGCGATTGGGTAGCTAACCAAAGTTGTTGTTATTTTGTGCATTGCAAATAGCTCGATATGATATTAACATGAATTGGAGTTGGAGTTGGGAGTTGGCGTTGGAGTTGTGGGGTGGGTAGACAGAAGAGTGTACTTGGATGTGTGTGTGGCAGTGGGTAAGGAGTGCAACGCGTCCTGTTCGGGATGTGCGTATATACATATGTATCTCTATATATACCCATCTCTATAGTTGTATGTATGCATGAATCTAATATCTGAATAAGCTTTGTGCTATGATACGTTATCTGTATGCAGATACAATTATAAACAGTTATTGACTGACTGATTGACTATGTACAGTTAGCTGACAGATTGAATGATTAATTGATTGATTGAATGGATTGATTGATTGGCTAGCTGATTGATTGGTAACCTAATTTCTTGATTGATTGACTACAGTTTGTCTGTCTGATTGACTGATTGATTGATTGAAAGACTGACTCCATTAATTGATAGAGTGACTAACTCTAAGTATAGTTCGGCTTCATTGATTGATGGGATAATTGATTGATAAACTGATTAAATAACTTGACTCACTGACTACTAACGGATTGATTAACTACTATATAGCTGATAGATTAAGTGATCGATTGATTGATTGAATATAACTGATTGATTGGCTAAGTATCTGATTGATAAACAGATAGATTACACATTTGGTAAATGGATATAGTCATTGATGATTTGGCTCTATTTACTGACTGATTAATGGATTGAGTGTTTGCTAAGCTGACCAATTCGTAGACTGCTTGGCTATTTCGTCGTCTGATTAGTAATTGACGAATGACTGATGACAAACCTGATATGATTGATTAATTGATTGAAAGCCTATTTCCATAGATTATTATACTGATTGACTATACGGCTCATTGCCTGAGTAACTTAGTTGATAGACTGACGAGCTGCATAGATAGACTCACTGATTCATTGATTTGGCTGCTTTCTTTGAATATTATATATACATACATATCATATTGTATACCTATTTACGTACTATATTTCCTTCAAGTTTAACATTACTATATAAACATATTTCAATCGAGACGAAGATCTCGTTTAGCCAGTTATAAGAACTGTAGTTCATTGAATATACATACATATGTACATAGCTTTCACTGTAGTTTCACACACACACACACACGCTTACGCGTCCATGCATGCTTGTGTGTGTGTCTGTTCGCTGGTCCAAATTATTGGCTAGAGTGGTCCCCCAATCATTTTGGCCCTGGTTGGACGGCATTGGGCCGGATATCCGCTCGCCCACAATCAGAGAACGTTTAGTTCGTTGGCTACCTTACCTAAACAACAGTATGTTCCCCTCAGCCCTAACCCTCTAGTTGCCAGACCACCCCACTCTCCAGCCCCCCTTGATAATCCTCGATTGCATTACAACTTTTTGAACAAGTTTGCTTTCTGCTTCATTATCACAATTCACATCTTTGCTTATCAGTTTTATTGCTGTTGTTCGTTGTTGTTTTAGTCTATGCAAATAAAACAACTAAAACAGCAGAAGTAGTAGAAAAAAGCCAGAGTAGAAGAGTGGAAGACGTGCTTAATAAATTTTTTACACACCTACACACACACACAGATAGAAGCATGCACACGCACACGCACACGCACACGCACACATGCATACATAAATAAATACAGTTTCTAGCCATGCACTTTCATTCGCTTACACATTCGTTCGCTCTCCCACCACGCTCTCTCCCTCGCTCGCTAGCTCGCTAGCTCGCTCGCTCGCTCTCACTGCACGCACTCGTAGAAAATAATAAGTTACCATTCGCTATTGCTTCTTTGGTCGCACGTGGGCTGCAGCTGTTGTTGTAGCTGTGGTTGATATTCTTCTTGCAGCTGTTTGCTGTTTTTATGCTCTTCGCACTGGCTTGGATTTGTAACTTTCTGAAGCTTTCTTTCAACAAAAAACAAAAAATTCGGAAAAACTGCGAAAACGATTAGAATGAATTTCTTGCAATAATGAAAATTCCTGGCAGATTCCTTTGCTGACAGTTGACGACGGCGTTGCCACCTGGTGTCAAAACGATATACAATTGATATTGTCAATGCCTGCGTCAGCTGCATCTTTACTACGCCTTTAACTTCTGTGACGGCGACTTTGACGCAGGCAGCGACAGCAGCAGCAGCAGTAGCAGCAGCAGCCGTATCTGCTGCTATCGCAACGTTTGTTGCGCTGCTCGGCTTTATGTAGGGCATCTTTGTTATTACATTTTCGCGCGACTTAGAACAAACCAATGAGCATAATATGTGTATGTGCATGTGTATGTGTATATACAAATGTTTGGCCGGAACATTGAGATAATTAACTGTCCAGACAACAATAGTTTTGATTCGCACAGGTGAGCGCAACTGTTGATATTTCCATCTCGTTCTCGCTCTCTTTCATTCATTCTTTTGTTTTAGGCGTAGCGCATGCCGAGTGTCAAAGAAGCCGGCGCTACGAACTTCTGACCCAAACAAGCAACAACAATAATCGACGATGAAAAGACGCGAAAAAAAAATTAAAAAGAATCATAAGGAAAAAAAAAAACGAACAGCGCGCAAAGCGTTTAGCGGCCTCTGTGTCTGTGTGTGCAAATGTATTGGTGGGTGGGGCTGAAGTCGAAGCAGGCGACAAACGTTTTGTATATGTATACATATATATATGTATATGTGTATGTATGTATATATGTATATATGTATATATATGTATATATGTATATATGTATATATGTATATATGTATATATATATATATATATATATATATATATATATATATATATATATATATATATATATATATATATATATATATATATATATATATATATATATGTATATGCATACAGTTAGACTTTGCCATAGTCGAAATGTTGTCGTCATCAAACTTCGTAGCGACACGACCGACGGCTGCTGTTGCTGCTTCTTCTTCATTCAATTTACTTGTGCACACACTTGTACACAGATTGGCTTACATACACACACACACACACACACACAACTAATGCATATATGTATGTACGTGCATAGCTACGTCGCTGCCGCCGTCGCTGCTGCTGCCACGCAACGCTCCGTCGTCATTTTGGGCTATGCGTGTGTGTGTCTGTGTGTGTATGTTTTTTTTTTCTTCTCTTTCTGTTGTTGCTGTTTCTCGTTCGTTGCTCGCTCGTTTGCCGTCGGCTGCCGTCGATGCGCATATTTAAACGTGCTGCATAGTCTCTTGCCAGGCCCTCGTCAGCCGGCAGCCAAGCAAAATCAAGCGAGGCGAACGGTCGTCGTGACCGTCGGCCCGTCAGTTCGTCATTCATTCAAGCACGCTGCTAGCTAGGCACACATACATACATATTTACATGCATTTATATATACACATATGTATACATATATACATATGTATGTATAAAACTGTATATACAATCAAGCACACACACACACAGCGAAACAAAAATTCAATTGGCCTCAATAATGAATTAACGAAAAAGAAGGCAAAAACAACAACTACTACAACAACAACAACAACAACAACAAAAAGCAACAGAAATGTAGACGTAGCGTGCGAAAAGCAGGGGATGAGTGATGGCAGGGGGAGCAAACATGCTTGCTGAAAGACAGGGAGAGCAATATACAGAGAGAGCGTAAAAGATAAGCGACTTGTGTAAAGTTGTGTTATTACAGTTACATGGCATGTGCATATATATTTACGTGTGCACATACATATATACATATACATATACATATGTATATACTTTTAAAATGAATTTCTTAACATTTTGTTGTAATTGCTATTATATTTGGGATTAGAGTATAACAGTTAGTAGTATCATGAACACTGTGTGTGAGTGTGGGCATATGCACTACAATGTGTGTGTGTGTGTGTGTGTGTGTTTGAGTGTGCTTATGTACATACATACATATATTTGTATGTATGTAGGTGTGTGTGTGTGTATTTAGTCATCGCCACCAGCCGCTGCCTCTGCTGGAAAAAACTTGTTGTGCCTGCCGCAAACGAAACGGGGCCTGCGACTCTTTGGGCTCTGTTGACTCTCGAGATTAAAGAGACGGCGAAGTGAGGCGAGGCGAGGTGACAACGGCGACAGCGACAGCGACGGCGGCAGCGGCAGCGGCAGCCAGAAGCGTACAGCCGAATGAGTAAGCGAGCGCGTTGCGCAAGGCCGGCCATTGTGTTTGCTTGCTAATGCTAGCGAAAGAGGGGAGAGAGCAACAAAACGAAAAACATGCGTGTGTGTGTGTGAGCGCCGTTATCGCAATAGCTGCTTCTAAAACCGCCCACACACCACGCCTCACGTTGGTCCCTGCCGGACAAGGTTTTTTCATTTTCTTTTTGGTGATTGATATCTTTATTCGAAACTACGACGACGACGGCGCTGGCGTTGGCGCGGGGCCTTGTGAGTGGGTGGCAACTGCGGGCGGCTGCTGGTCGCGGAGGGGTCGTGCGAGCGATTGCATGAGCCTTCGTTCTTCTCTGTCCATCTCTTTCGCACGCTCACACTCACTAGCTCTATGCCTCCCTCTCTCTGTCGCACTGCCCTCGTTTGTGTGCGAGTCTGAGGCTGGTGTAAATTTAACTCGTTTTTGTTTAATTTCTTTCTCTTCTTTGCGCTTGCTTTCCTTTCTTTATGCTCGTTTTGCTTCATTGCGCGTTTTTTGTTTGCGTTTTGTGTTCTTATTTGCTTGTGATTTCGTTTACTTCGACTATGTTTTGTGTTCGTTTTCTTTGCTTTTTCTTCTATCTCATTAGTTTTTTTTTTTTTTTTTTTTTGCCCAAGCAACAGCAGTAGCATTGACAACCCGTTATCGTTGCTCCTTCTTCACGCTATCGTCGGCGTCTCTCTATTTCTCTCTCGCGCGCTCGCTCGCTCCCGTTTGTCACATAGCGCCAATTGCAGTCGACGTCATAAATCGTCGCTGTTGTCAACGTCATCATTGTTTTGTGTTTTGTGTTTATTATTATTGTTATCATTATTATACCATTCGCATTGCGCTACACACAAATTTGCCGCCCATATCGGTAATGCGGTCAATGGCAACAGGCTCAGCTGTAGGCGACACAGATGTAAACACAGAGCTGTTATTCGGCTTAGACACTTTCACGCTGATTCTACTCCGATTTTACGCTCAATGTCATCACATTAAACGTAACCTAATGTGCAAACGTACATACATATGCATGTACATACATACATGTATTTAAGTATATAAATGTTCAGTGAAACTAATAATGTTTTCATATAGCATTCAATTATTCTTTGGGCAGGAATAATATACATATGTATGTATGTATGTACATATGTATATGTTTTATGAGTATATTGCAAAAGAAAAATATTAATGCAGTCTTAGATAAGATTCTTAAACTTAATAACACTTATTTTATTTAACATTAAGAAATTACAAGTCGCTGCTGTGCGCATAAATTTTTAGTACACTGTATGCATAAATGTCTTTTCGACATTTGTCCGCACTTCAAGGCTCCGTTAGGTTCGTTTTAGTTGCTTACGTTGCGCTGCAGTTTGCTGCTGAATTCGCCGAAAAACCAGCAACTGCCGGCGACCTTGAGCAACAGCGCATGCATATGTCTGGCTGGCCGGCAAACTTTATTGCCGCACTGGCCGCAGTCGAGCTGTCTGCACTGCTGCCGATGACGTTGACGATGGCTGGGCTGGTCTTGGCATTTGCGTTGGCGTTGGCGTTGCCGTAGCCGTTGGCTTTGGTTTTAACGTTAACGTCAGCGCTGCTGTCGTCGACATTGCCAATGCATTCTCATACTCTCCCTCTCTGGCTCGCTCTCTTGTTTCGTCCTGTTGCAGCGACAAATTGACGAATCGAAGAACCGACCGTCGCAACGCTGCGGCCTGCTGACGTTCGCTTAGATTTACAACATTACGACGCCATAAAGCGTCGACGGCGAACATTTTTCAAGTGCTGCGCAGCTATCGCTGGCGCCAGCAGCAAATATTTCCCATGCTGCAAAGCAACGGCGACGTCGGCGTCGACGTTGCCGCATGTTGGCGAGTCAAAAGCACAGTTATAATTTTATTGTAAATGTATGTGCTCTTATCAAACACACACACACTTACATACATATATAAACGCACGGTGGCCAGTGCTGGGCACTACCGGTACCTGGTCACCGGCCAAAAGAGGGGTGGGGGCGAGTGCTTGGGTTCGGCCTATGCCCAGGGCCAGAAATTTGATCGTTGGCTACTGCTGCGCCATCTAGCGAGCAAAGTGAGAGCTGTCGAGTGGGCGTGTGTGTGTGCTTGCTAGTGTTAGTGTTAGTGTGTGTGTGAGTGGTGGCTGCCCGGCAGCACCGAGATTAGCAACAGCAGAAAATTCCACAAAAGCTGACGCTAGCAGCGATGCCGGCGCCGGCGCACCCAGCACAGCAAACTTCATTCGTTTTCACATATTTGGGTATTTTGTTGTTGCTTTTTTTTTTTTTTTGGTTCCTCTGCTTTCTGCCAATTCATGTTTTTAAATTAGCAGCATGCTGAATAAAATGAGAGCGAAGACAGAGTGAGCGAGCGAGCGAGCGAATGCTTGTGTTGATAAAGTAAGAGTAGAAGAACGTGGAGGAAGAGGGAGAAGAGGGGAGTATGGCGAAGGGTGGCCATTCTTGTGAGAGAGAGTTAGATGCCAAAGGGAAAGAAGAAGCAATAGATACATACAGACAAACAAACATACATACATACATACATACATGTGTATATATAAAGTACAGTTTGGTTAACGAAAATCCAGCGCTTAGCCTGTGGGCCGCCATATTTTATGTTTTGCTCGTTTTGTTATTGTTGTCGCTGCTGTTGCAATGAAAAAAGATGGCGATCAGGCAAGAGCCCAGACAACGTTGCCATCCTGTTTGAGCGCCATTGATCCAACTGAACGATGGCAACGCTGCCTACGTTACAATTTATAAACAACAGGATTTTTTGATTATATTTATGATATTTATAATTATTAAATTGGTTATTACTAGAGTATTTAAGCTTCGTTGTGATGCAGTTAAATGCACTCTTCTTCTTCTTCTTCTTCTGGATGCTTTGTTTTCAATCTACAACTGTGTATGTACGTATGTGTGTATGCATTTGTTTATGTGTGTAAATTAGCCTTGCTGATGTGACAATTGTTGTTGTGAGTGCTTGTCGTGATTCATCAATTATGAATTTACATGCAGACATATATACAAACATGAAATCAGCTGCCTCAAATGACATTCAGCTACCTATATTATGATCTTTTACCCCATATACATAGATACATACATATGTATAAAAACATACATATTAAATATGCAATTTATTCGGAAATATCAGTGTTGGAAAAGTTCATAAGTTTGATATATGTACATACATATATAAATGTTATGTAATTTAATAGGTTAACTTTTCTGTAAGTTTTTCATTTCACAATGGAAATATCTAGAGCAGAGTAGACGTATGTATGTATGTAGGCAATACGAGTGGGAATGGAGGACGGAATTTATGTGTGTGTGTGTGGGGGGGTCTTTCCAGTGATATGGTGGTGATTTAAACAGAAAGTTATTATTGCTTTTTGTGATTATTGTTGTAGAGTGCTTGAGGGTTGATCAGGGGGTTGATCAGGTGTGTGGGTGACTATAACTTATGGACTGCCATGCAATGGTAGGGCGTAGGAGGAGAGGGAGGGGCCGGGTGGAGGTGAGCGAGAATGAGAAATCGATGGATAGGGCGTAGAAAAAATGGAAGTGGGAGTAGGAAAAGAAGAATAAGAAGGAGAAAGCAAAGCAGATGAAGCAAGGAAAGAAAATATAAACAAACTAATCGGAAGGAGAGGAAAAAGCAGACTATGGACCTGGGGAGAACGAAGAGAAAAATGAAGGACAATTGGGAAAACGAACGAGGAGAACGAGGCGTTAAGTATACAATATACGCAAACGAACTTTAAAAAGTTCATAAAATATTAAAAAGAAGCACTTGAAAGATGAAAAGTACAAATTGTAATATTTTTTTTAAGAATACTTGTCAAGAGCTTGCACCGAGTGATATAAGGGAATGTCATTAGGAAAATTTGTTGCAAACTCGAGGCGTAACTGTACAGCAATATCTGGAAATCTGAATAGTAAACAAGTTGCTCTCGGTGCGAGAGCGAGAGACGGCACTCAAGTTAATCCAAACTTCATTTCTAGATATTTTTGCTATTTATTTGCCTGTCAGACTGTCGTCTACCTGATTAACGAAAGATTTACGTTGAGCCACCCCTATAAAGCTCCTGAGCGTGTCCCATTTTACCTGAGTGGCGAAGATCCTGCATTTTCGTACGCTACCTGAATTGCGAAACCAACTTAGATCTACCACAAAGGTAGCCCTTTTCTATCTATTATTTATTGTATATGTATGTCGATGTATGTACATATACATATGTTTCTATAGATACACCTCATTTATATCTATTGCAATCACATTGAAAGACATTGAACTGACCAAGTCGAACAGGAAAAATACAGGATATAGATGGAAATGAAGTTTTTCGTTTCCTTCAGATCATAACTATAAAGGAAATAATAATAGTATTACTAACAATTAAAATAAGTATAATATTACTATAAAATTCCGTTTTACTTACATGTATTCTTCTTTGTCTTTCTAGCTATCTGCCTGTCCATCTACTGTATATATTGCTATTTCACATCTCTCCTTCTTTCTCTGTCTCTCTCTTTCTTTCTATTTCCATTTGTCTATATATACATACATATGTACATATGTATGCATATATTTATCCCTCTTTTTTAAGTACTCTTTACCTACATCCTCTTCTTCGCCGCTATCTATTACTCTCTCTCTCTCTCTCTCTCTCTCTCTTTCTCTCAAAGTTTACTTTTAACTCAAGCTCGATTGTCTTATACATATGTATATACATATGTATGTATGTATATCTACATTCATATATTCCACATTTGTTTTCCCACAGTTGTATCAAACTCTGAGCATATAGAAATCGAGCCATAAAAAGAAAATTGGTTTTTCATATGAATTTTCTACTTACTGCGTTTTGCGCTTTTCTTTTTGCCGCACATACAAACACACACACATGCATGCACATGAATTTATGTACATACATACATACATATATGTATATGTATGTATATTTTTACATACATACATATGTATGTATGCATGTATGCATGTTCACAGAGAAAGCTACCATGATTGTCTATATACTTTTTATAAATACAATATTATATACATACATACATATGTAAGTATGTACATATGTACATACATGTATGTATGTGTACATAAATGTCTACAGATACTCACAGTTGTCTGTATGCATGTATGTACATACATACATATGTACATATGTATGTATGTATGTATGTAGATATTAAGTTGCAGTTCTTCAAGCGCATACAATGCTATACAGACATACACACGTACATACATATGTACATATGTATATACATACATATGTATGAAGCAACAGCCATATTGACATTGAATAGACCTCTATATACTACATGCATACATGTATGTATGTACATGCATACATATGCATAACTGTATGTACATACATACATACATACATATGTATGTGTCAGCTATACGCACATATACTCGTATTAGATACTGTAACGCACACACACACACCAATACATGAATGTACATACATACATACACACATATATGTATGTACATGTATGCACATACATACATACATACATACATATATCTAAAAACATTTATAAATGATTTATTTTGCAGTACGAAAGCAACGGCAGCGCCGCAAAACAGAAATAAAAAATGCAACAATGAAAATCCACCAAAAGAAAGAGAAGAAAAACAAAAGATAAACATAGCAAAAGAGTGAGCGCAAGTCAAAGCGTTGCCACTCTTCGCTTTTTTTCTTTTCTTTTTGGTTAAATGCCAAAAAAAAAGAACAGCAACAAAACAAGAAGAAGAAAAAAAAAAAAAAAGAATATGCAAACAGTCCGTTGAACCGGAACTGTAGTAGCCCATTGGCAAGGGACGATGGGTGGAGGGGGGGACAAGGGACGGTCGGATGACGGAAAAGGAACGCTCGAAAGGGGCTGCGGGCCGAACTTCAGGAACTGTGGAAAATGTGTGTATGCCTCGACACTTGTTGGCAAGTGCCGCAGACCAAAGCAGCCACGCAGTCAGACAGCCAGCGAGCCACCCACCTATCCACACACACACACACACACACACACACACACACCTTTGCTGCTGCAATTCGCAAGAAATGTGTCTTATAAATACATAGAGTAGAAGTATATATGTGTGCAAATAAATATGTACATATATTTATATACATATGTGTATGTATGTATATAAATAAAAATAAATTTGGGAAAATGAAAAGACAAAGCGGCAAATGAAGTCATAAATGGGTAACGACAGCGACGCAGCTGAGCTGTTCAGCGAATATAAAAATCAAAAGGGAACGAAAATTCATAAATTACTTGCACACAAATATAAATACATACATACATACATACACTCATATCTATATACACAGATAGTATGTGTTTAGATAATCGTTTATATACTAATTTACATGCCCTGTATAATCTGCAATGATCTCTCTGCGGCTGCGATGGAAGCAGAGGCAGCAGAGTTAGCAGCAACAACAGCTTCAAGTCTTCTTGATGGGAAAAAAGGTCAAAGTATCTCTCAAACATACAAAACTCTCACACTCTCTCGCACACACACACACACACTTACACTTACAGCTGGGAGTGAATTCGCAGCAGCAACAACAACAAAAACTTAAAGTCGCAGCTGGTTACACGCACACACTCAATATATACATAGATATATACATGTATATGTGTGCATGCATATACTAAATATATGTATATGTAGATAGAGTGAGAGCTCATAAAAGAGAGAGGGAGAGAGAGAGATAGAGAGAGCGTTCACTAACGCTAAAGTGCGGGAGCATGGGTACGCGAGGGGAGCAGTTACAGCTACATAACAGATACATACATACAAGAAGGTACCCGTACCATTACACACACACACAGACTCAGCTGCATGCATATATGTATGCTATGTACGTGTGTATGTATGTATTTATATGGCCAATATATTTTGTGCTAGGGCAGCGCAGCGGCCACGAAACTGAGGGACACAACAACAGCAACAACGAAAAGTAGCGGCACCAACAACAACAGTAACAACAAACCTAGCAGCAGCAGCAACAGCAGAAGAATAAGAAGAAGAGAAACACCAAAAGTGCGCTATGCAGCGAAGGTCGCCGTCACTGTTTATCTGTCGGTCGACGCTGACGCCGACGTCAACGTCGATGCTAACAGCGACAGCAACAACGGAGAATTCCTTATAGAAAATCAAGAAAACTGCATTAAATTTTCGTATCTGTTTTGTGTGAATGTTTGCCTTTGGGTACTTGCACACATACACATGTACTCACACAGAGACGCGCGCTCATTTGAGCGTGTGTTAGTTGAATACGGGTTTTTTTTGTGATATCCGTTCACTCGCTAAAAAAAAGCTTCAATACAAGTAAACAGGCATACGCATGCATACTAATGTGTGTATGCATGCGTGTATCTACAGCTAATTACAGACATACATACATATGTATGTACATATATAAAATCAATTGCCGTGCGAGAATTTTGCAAGAATTTCGAGTCGGGCTTCACAAATTTGATTGAATAATTTTTTGTATCTTGTTGGGGTGTTTCTGAAAGAGAAGAATAATATAAGCAAAAGACCATTTCCATTAATATTAGAATTTTCCTTAGTATGTCTGCAGATAATGATAAAGAGAAAGGTCCGATATAAGTAAAGATCAGCGAGGAACTAGTTTGAGCCGCTCTGATATTCCGCAACATCTCATAAAATATAACACTATATACATACATATGTACATCATACATGCATACATACATACATATATGTATATATAATCTCAATATGCATTTGTGCATTTTCCAATTAAGTTTTAGAACCACCAAAGATGAAAGATGAAAGCAGAATGAAAAATTTTCAAGCATAAAAATAATGATCGATGATAACAGTGCAAAACACATCGATAGGAATTGTCAATCGCATAAGGATTCAAGGATGCTGCTCAGCTGGAATCATTTCGTTCATTTGAGCCCTGCAAGTAGAAGTGGTTCTTCTTGCACTTGCAGCAATAATAAATTTTAATCGCAAATCGAAAGGTACCAAAATTATTGATTGTACAAAGGGAAAGAAGGAAAAAGAATAGAGGAAGAAAGAGAGTGTAATTACGATAATAATCTTTTTTGCCAGCTCAGCGACAACTTGTACATTGCATTGCTGTTTTTGCCGCCCAGCATGGCACCGAATGTTGTTGTTGTTGCCAGAGTTTTTGAATATGATCATGGAACAAACAAACATGAAGGTAAGCTCAAATGACACAATGCATGCATGATCCTAACATCTGAATAACGCGAATATCGAAATAAATACTTAAAACCAAACTACGTAATTATGTGCATATCTGTATATATTTATGTAGGTATATACATATGTACATATGTATGTAGACATATGTAGCTATCCGATTTGTATATGTATGTATAAATGTATATAAATAGAAAATGGAATATTAAACAACGGAAATTCCCCTCGACTCAATCTTTTTTATTTCTAATATAAATAAATATATTCTATAGTATTGTATTTCTGGGAAGCAACTCATTTCAATTGGAGATCCCCCAAACGAATTGACTTTGATTCTTGATTTTTATACTCCAAATCTGGGGGAAAAATAAAATTTATTTTCATAAAACTTCCGTTCGTAAGGATATTAAGCTGATCAGCGTTTTTTGCTTGTTTTGGAATCACTGTAACAAATGCAGGTGTTATTTTTGCTTTGTCCTCCAGAAAACACATTCATTAAATATGCGAAAATTGCACCTAAAGCTAGTAATTAGTTTTAATATCGATTTGTAGTGTTGCCAACCTATCATAAACAGCGAGATTTTAGACAACTATTAAAGTTGCCACCTGACAGCTGTGTTATAACTGCAAAGAGAATAATGATGAGGAGGTAGGCGTGGAGGAGTAAATTGGGTAGGGGAGAGGGCGAAAGCTAAGTTTGCTTGCCGCCAGAGGGTGTTGCGAAAGTGAAGAGAACGAAACGAAGGTGCCGTTAATGCTGGAATGAAACCGGTAGCGGGCCAAGGAAGTGTATGCAGGATGGAGAGGGTGGTGTTAGGTATGGGTGGTGGCAAATTAAAAGTAAATTTGCTATCGCCATTTCGAACATGCAGGGTAATAAGCAGCAGCAACAACAACAAAAGCAACAATAAAAACAAAAAAGCACGAACAGCTCGATTCGGCTGTGCCGAACGCCAAAGCCGAAGTCCGCGACCGCAAAACGAGCACACAAAAGCTTTCAAAATGGGAAGTAGATGGAAATATTCCCGGTCGCGCGCCAACGCGTTCGCCCGCCCACACTGTGACACGCCCAGGGCACGCAAACGCCGCCCTTGCGCGCACTGTTTGAGTGTGTGAGTGTGGGTGAGTGTTGTGTGTGTGTGTGTGTGAGTGTGAGTGTGTCGAGCTGCCAAAGTTGCTGCGCGCGCGGCATCGTCATCACAGTGGCCGCACTGCCACTGCTGCTGCCGCCGCCGTTGCCACTGTCGCCGTCGTCTTCTACTCTGCCTCTCGCTTTCCCTCTGCTGCTGCCTCTGCCTGCCTACCTACCATGTGCTATTGCGCGTCACGAAGCGGGGCCTGGCCAGGAGACTATGCAACTTGTGTGTGTTGTCTACACATTGTGTGTTTTCTTGTTGTTGTTTTTCTCTTGTCTTTTCTTCTTTTATTTTTCTTGCTTCGTTTTTTTTTGGTTTGCTGATTTTTGCTTTTGCACTTATTTACATACATACATATGTACATATGTTTGTATGTACATATATTGTATTTTTGCTGCAAAGAAATACATAGTTGTATATGTATATGTATAAGCATGTATGTAAGCAAATACTAGAGAGAGAGATACATACATAAGTATACATATGTATGCATATGTATGTATGTGCGTTCATGCATATGCATGTCGTTTGTATGTATGCTTATATGTATGCATGTATTTATATGAGCTTTTGCTTAAGAAAGCATTACACGTATACATACATACATACAAATATATGTAGTATGCATATATACTAAAATACATATGGAAATTAAGCTCATTTATGTGTGTGTATTGTACATATTTTATAGACTGCTTGCTATTTTTATGCAGATATGTATGTATGTATGTATATTTGTCTGTATGTTAGTACCTGTGTGTGAATGTACATATGTATGTAAATAAATATTTGTTTTTAATACCCTGTATACTCAGTAAAAGCTATTCAACTAACGGATATTTGTGCTTCAAAAATGCAGCAATCTCTTTTACCTTCTATCTCTCTCTTTTTTTTCACACAAATACTTTCTTTATTTCTTATTACAGATGTACAAAGATGTAGATATTCTTGAGCAATTGCACTTCCGCTTACCGACTTCATGGGATGAAATTTTAAGGTAAGATCAGATAAACTAGTTAGACAGCTTGAATATTGAAGCTGCTCTATATATTGTATATATGGTTGGGGAAGATTAGTTCATAGAATCTTATTATATGTATTATTTGAGTTCATATTTTTAGTGATTTGCAGTGGATGAATATATCTTGGGTAATACCTTAATTTTTTTAACAATATTTAAATACTGTTAGTTGCTCTGACTGTGCATAAATCAATTGAGTTAACAAACTGAATTTATGGCCAATTAAATAAGCATTAAGAAGCACACGGCACAATTTCCCGGCATTTAAAGAATAATTGCCGAGCAAATTTCCAGTCGATGCAACAGCGAATACCAATCGAATCATTTAATCAACAGTCAATTAAATTAAATATCTTTTAAATAGGCGCTTTTTGGCGGCAAAGAGTGTATACACACTATTTGTCTTTAGTGAAAGAAAAACCGCGCGCTTTTGTACGCAATGATAAGCCTGAATTAATGTTTATTAAATTGAAGTACATCAAATTAAGTAAAGAATTACATGACTTTAATGAAGTACGAATTGAACCAAATGCTTGTTCCATGTTGCTTTGATGCATAAATCTTGCTAATTATGTTAACTTTTAAATTATCGACTGGAAATAGTGTGTACACTTGCTGTTTAAGAATCGCATGGGACACATGGCAAACAATTTAAATTTATTCTATGAAAAATACTAATTTAATGCAAATAATGAATATAGATATATGATAAAGATAAAATCTAACA
Organism: Drosophila borborema; assembly: GCA_030914335.1. Lineage (NCBI taxonomy): Eukaryota > Metazoa > Arthropoda > Insecta > Diptera > Drosophilidae > Drosophila > Drosophila borborema. The sequence goes on from JAUESP010000307.1 coordinate 12,375,014, forward strand.
TGAGCAGCATGTGCTCCTCTGCTGTTGCTATCAGTCGCAACACCAAAAGTATTTTATTCTTTTTTAAATTGGCGCGCTTTGGTGTACGCACATCATGGTATTTTTGATTTATCGATTAACGATAACATCGTAAAGCGTTTTTTGTTTGCACTGATCGAGATTGAAAGCATACTGCAGCTGGATCAATACAAATAAGCTAATTTCATGTTAATTGAATGCAAATAAAGAATATTTATAGATATATAAATCAAGTGAGAAATATGTGTGATTCGGCCGCTGCACCTGATCAGCGTAATGTAGAGATTAAGGCGCGCATACCCGGCGGACCGTCCGAGTTCGAACGCCGGTTGGAGATAGCCCGTCAGCTAACGGGCTCCGATGGGGAGTTGATTGTCCAACGCGATGTCTTCTTCAATTCACCCAAGGGTGGGCGGTTGAAGTTGCGCTATTTACAGCCACCGGCACGCTCTCAGCTGGTCTACTACGACAGACCCGACGTAGCCGGTCCGAAGCTCTCCAGATACAACAAAATCGAAGTCGACGAACCGGCTGTGCTGGAGAAGATGCTCGGCCAGTCGAACGGTGCGCTGGGCGTGCTGGCCAAACGTCGCCTGCTCTTCCTGCACGAACAAACGCGTATTCACATGGACGATGTGCAGGATCTAGGACATTTCATGGAATTCGAGGTGTGCCTGCGACCCGAGCAGACTCTGCAACAGGGCCAGGACATTGCCGAGCAGCTGAGTCGCACATTTGACATTGCCAAGGAGGATTTGATGACGGGCTCCTATTTCGATGCACTGAACAAAGGCGGCGATGCATGAACTAGATTTAATCTAAGCTAAGCTTTATAAGCGTTTCATACCTTATACGCTTTTATAAATATTCAAATAGATACAACGTAGATTCAACTGAAAGATAAATCTCTATATATTGTTCATGTAAATATCATATTGTGCTATATATATGTACATATATCTATTCGAGATAAGTACAGTTGAGCCTATAAGGGTTTTCAACGAACGCTTCTAGACTCTATATATATATCCGATTATAAACGATTTTTTAAAACACTATATAGCTGCAGAATTTTATTAATTCACAATTTGGCAAACAATAGAATTAAACAAATCGAACTGGGATTCAAATAAAACGTATTTACAATTTGAATGCTGACCTCTTTGAGATATATAAGTATATATGTATATGTATATAAATAAATAAATATATATATATTACATATTTGTTTTTAGGGCTTTCTTCAATTTAAAATGAACTTAAAGCTGAATATAAATGCAGTTGTTAACAAAACAATGAAAAATAAAAAAATAATAGTTTTCTTTAAATAGAAGGAATACTTTTTCCCGAATTGGAACACAAGATGTGGAGAGAATTAATGGATACTCAATTATGGTTAACTTATTGGCTATAAGGACATGCTTAAGGACTTGGAGCTTAGAGCTAATCCAGCTGCCCATTTACAATGGGTCGAACAGCTTTCGTACGTTTTTTTTTCTCTCTTTGCATTTTCTTTTTGTTCTCATTTTCCAAATTGAGCGACAAAAAATTCGTATATTTTTGGGGTTGTCGAAAATTTTGGCTTGACGTTTAACAAATATAATGTCGACTGAACGGTGTGGTAGAAGCGGGCGGTGGCGGCGCTAGATGGCATGGCGTGGCAGGGGGCGTGGCACATGTGTAAATTTAGCAGTAGGAACCAATCAGGCTAATGGATATGCTGTCCGATATGGGATCGGGTGCCGAAATCGGCTTCCAATATAACCAATTGTAGTTGACTGTGGAGAGAGAGAGAGAGAGAGAGAGAGAGAGAGGTGTGGAGTGAGCGAGAGAGAGGCAGAGGTAGAGTTTGTGGTAACGATACATACGCACAAAGGATTGACTGAGACGCATGGAGAGCGTCCGACATCGCTGCCGACACTCGCTGGTCGGACGCAGAATGATGAAGCGTGTGCCCACCGCCTGATGCACATAAACATTGGGGCATTCCGTTTCGGGCAGCGTATACGCTGGCGCCTGTGCCGTATCAATGGCAACATATCGTTCCAGTGCCACGCCCATACTAGGCAGCCGCAGGGGCCGGGCGAAGATCGGACGCAACAAGCGGGCGGGCAGCATGCGATTGCAACGCCACAAATTGTGGGCCGTTGAGAGCTGAACAAAGTTACCCTGCTGCTGCTGCTGCTGCTGTTGCTCGTGTTCATTATCATCATCATTGTGATTAAGGTGGGCAGCGTTGCTCGCATTGAACTGGCCAAAGAGATCCTCCAGATTGTGGACACCCTGGTTGGTGGAGTGCACACGATACGCATCCCGCTGAAAGATTTTCAAGTTTTTTGCATAGATCTTGTAGAAATCGGCCAGTTCGAAGGTATCCTGATTACTTCGGAAAGTGTATGGCATGTGATCCGTGGGCCGGCGGCAATGCTGCAGCAGCGCCAGATGCTTGTAGGTGGCCAGTGTGCCTGATGCCAAGCCCGACTCCGGCTGGCTGCCATTATTGGGATTCTGACTAGTATCGGCATACAGCTGGGCGCACTCATCGCTCTCCAGCCAAACGCTCTCGACATTCGCGCAGGGGCCACAACTGAGATCCTCCACCTGAAAGAATGGATTGCCCATCAGGCAGGACTCGTCGTAGAGTTCGGTTAGCCGTGGAAATCGTTGGATTAGCGGCATGGTCATGCGACGCCACATCCGCATGCCGGGATAGACTAGTGATTGCACCATTCGTCCATTGTGGCCGCCGTGCAATGAGGTCGTCTCGTAGCGATACGCCACGACGCACAGCGACATCAATGTCAGGTAGAAGAGCCAGCAGAGGATTTTTCGCCGACGATCGAGCAAATGATGCAGCACCTCCAGCCTCAGGTATGCCATCAGAGGCGTAGTTGTATTGTAAAGAGGCTGGGAGCTGCGCTGCTGGAAATACTGAAAGATCACATAGTTATCGAAGCTGAGCGGACGGACGCCATAGTTGACATCGGCGAGGCGGCGCAGTTGGCGTACAGCGCTGGTATAACGCTGCAGCAGCTGCTGACGACTCAGCTGCATAAAGTTTAAATCCAAATCAATATCGAAGTCCTCCATGTCGTGGATTGTTGTTGCGTTTTTGCTGCAGCTGCTGCGACGCGGGCGTCGCTTTTGTTGATTGCAAAAGAAGTCGACCTACTGTGTGAATGTGTGTGTGTGTGTGTGTTTTTTTTTTAATGATGACTTCACTTGCTTCGTTTTAATTTTTGTTTTTCTTTTGCTGTCTGATACGATCAGTCTGTTATTTACATTCACCTCGATGCGTTTTTGTCGCTCTTGTTGTTGTTCTTTCTTCTTGTTAGTTTATCTACTTTGGTAGTTTTTCTAGTATTTGGTATTAGACCATTTTTATTTTGATATGGTCACTTTATTAGCGCGTTTCCACATTGATAAACAGTAATTGTTTTTAAATTATTTTTAAAAAGTAAATGGATTATGCGACAATGCATACTCATATTGGTGCAGTTTCAAATTTATTTTTAATTTTCCTTCATTTTATCTATCCACATTTTTTTTTTTTGTAAACAATTGAGTAATTTCAAATATAACAATATAACTGAACGCATATTTGAAGCTTCGATGTTTGTACTTGTTTAATGTAATTTTATGCTTTTTAGCAATTGATTTTCGTTCTTTTTTAGCGGCAATTAAAGATTTTTGAAAGATGTACTACGTGCTAATCTTGAACTCGATGATAATAAATTTTTCGGTTAGAGTGCATATGCCGAAACTCTGGTCCCACTTTTTTATGATATTTATGTTATTTAAATCTGGCCATACGCTCTCAGTTGTTTGATAATCGAGTAGCAGTGCGGAGCCGTCGCTAAAGTAATTGATACATTTTTTGCCAACTTTTTTTTTTATATTATTCTTATTGGGCACTTATTTGTTGTTGTGTATAAAGCAATAATTTTCGGTATGCAAAAAGTTCACACAAAAAGACACAAGACGTGTGCACTCTTACAACAATTGTGTATGCTTTGCATGTGTCGCGTGTGTGTGTGTATATATATGTGTACATATATGAATGGGCAACTCCACAAGTGTGTGCGTGAAATCAAAATAAAACCACAGCAGCGCGAACATGTCGCACCCTGATGGAAATATTTTGTAAAATTACTAATTGAAATGGCATAAAACATATGGATTGAATGGCCACATGTGTTAGAGTGTGCGTGAAATAATGTTAATGAAGTTATATTACGTAAGAAAATGTATAAGTTTTGACTGCATTCTTGGTCAAAGGAAAGTCTTCATGTTGATGATTTCATTGACGATGACGAAGACTACGCGGCCAACGCACACACATATACAGACGGCAATAAATATGCTTACGCATACATGTGTGCGATGGTGCATGTATGTGTGTTATTTGCTGTGTTCCATTAAATGAATATCCTCCACTTCAACTGCTGGAGCTAAAGAACAAAATGAGCAATAAATTCTACGGTGGGGTGGCAACACTTCAAAAGCTGACGATCAAACGTCAAATTGATTACAGTTAGCTAGTGCCAGTGAGCAGAAGTAGCAGCAGTAGCGCTCCCTATCGCTGCCGTGTATACAAGGAGTTGCAGATCCAATTGGTGCGATCTGTTGTTGTTGCACAGCCTATATACATGTATGCGCGTATGTATGTATGTGTGCATGTTTGCATAGCTGTGTTTATCTCTGCTTTTGGGCTGGTGTGTGAGGAATGGAACTTGTACGCCCACATTATGTAGCGCAGATGTTGCCGCTGCCTGATCTCCCGCCCGGCTGCCTGCCTACTGCCTACTGCCTAATGCTTGCGGTGGGCGAGCTAGTGAGCGAGGCCAAAAACCAAGACATATACAAAAATATATAAATGTGTGTGTTGACTTATGTTGTGGGCGCCCAAATTCAGCTCTTTGCTCTTTATTCATGCAAATTATTGCATCTTGCTCCACACTACCCAATCCAGCTGTTTATATTTAGATATCAAACCATCTGCACAGCTACCCTCTTTTTATTTTACTTTTTTGTGTTTTCAATTAAAGGCATGATTAACACCACTCTCAAGCCACCAGTCTCCAGTGTCAAGTTTTGCAAGGCGATTGATTATTCACTCGTGCCCGGAAGACGTCAGCGCAGTCGCGCTGCATGACTCAAGTTGTCTCTCTCTCTCATACATACGTACATTGTGTATGCAGAGCATAGTTGAGCATATTTACTGTAGAGGGAGCTTGCTTAATAAAAATGAGGAGGCGTCTTTGTCCTGTCCAAAGGGCGCCCTCTTTGTTTACGTTTTAGAATGAGTTGAGCCGAGAGCACAAGAACAGTAATTAACGCTCTTATCTGGCGGCCACCATTACCCTTTCTCTCGCTCTCTCATTCTCTCACTCTCTTATTGCAATTTAATTGTATTTCCAGCTGTGTAAGACGTGCAATTATTGGCATTTTATCGTTTGGCCCTTATTCAAGAATACCTTACGATAGCAGGCATGTGTGTTTTTCTTGTATGTAAGTGAGGGTATGTGTGTGTTGCGTGCGTATTTTTTGTTTTGTTTGTTTTGTTACACACAGCAGCAGAAGCCAGAAACGTAGAGGATGAGTCATTTCCAATTTGATTTTCGATTCGTTCGTTTCGTACGAAACGACGCTGATTGTACAGCGAAGACAACAACAACAAAGAGTGAGCAATAAATTGAAAGATGAGGCAAAACGGGGCTAGGCAAGGTAACGGCTGAACTGGGGAGCTGAGCAAATGTTTGCTGTCGCTACCCTTACGAAAGCTGGACGCGCATAAACACAGACACGCACACGCACACATAAAATTATACATATTTATATGCATAGATACACGCACACCTATACAATAATAAATAATAAATAATCTATTTTCGACAAATGTGCGCGAAAAGAAACATGTCAAACTAAAAGCTCGCGCACGCCTAACTTGTTTTACAGTGTATTAGGACTGTCAGTCTCATAAGAATTAATCCAATACGAACTTGCTAAACTTGTTGCGGTTACTTGAAATCGAATCCAATTGGTTTATGAATAGATTCGTCCTCGTACCTCAGCTATCAAATAGAATTGATTGCGTAAATGAGTAATGATTTATATCGAAAGCTTTCCATATTTGGATATACATTGTTTTATTGACTTCTCATTCATTCAGTCTCATTGAATTCATTGCAGCCGCTGCACCTAACACTTTCGCACCTCTTCCAACAGTAAAAGCGAGAGAGATACACGGTTAGAGTGTTGACCACGGAGAGTGAGAGAGAGAGAGAGAGAGAGAGAACAAAGACAACAACAGGAATCGCACCTGCACCCGCACACTGCTAGAAGACTCAAACAGCAAAACGCAATGATGCAGCAACAGGACATGCTGTTGTTGCTGCTGGCGCTGTGCTTCGTGTCCAGTACAACAAATTGGGCAACAGCGGCGCTGGGGCAACAAACGCTTGCAGCAGCAGCGGCGCAGCAATCGCCGGCCAAGCTGGAGCAGAATCCGTGCGTGAACAAGGTCACGTGTCACGAGTGTATCCAGACGCAGAACTGTGGATGGTGCATGAAACCGGACTATGGAGATCGGCCGCGTTGCTTTTTGCACACGCCAAAGGCGGAGATCTGTCCGGAAGAGTACATCTGGAATCCCGATACATCCGAGCGCATATTGATCAACAAGGATCTGACGTTGGCCAGCGGTGGTGCTGCATGGGCGGGCGGTCAATATGTTTCGGGCGTTGGCTACGAGAGCAGCGCCCATGGCCAGAGCTCAGCATCAGGCTCATATAGTGCCTCCAGTTCCAGTTCCAGCTACGGCTCCAGCTCCAGCTCGGGCTCCAGTTCTGGCTATAGTGGCAGCTCCAGCTCAGGCGGCTATGCCGCAGCGGCCAGTGGTGCAGCAGCAGCTGGCGAAATTGTGCAGATAAAGCCGCAGCGCGTTAGCCTCAAGCTGCGCATCAGTAAGTGCTCGATAAATTATCAAATCGATGAACCAATCCAACTGTAAATAACAATTTCTATATCTATTTCTATATTAGATGAGGTTCACAATCTGGATGTTAGTTACTCACAGGCCGTCGACTATCCCGTTGATCTCTATTATTTGATGGATCTGTCCAAGTCTATGGAGGACGACAAAGAGAAACTCTCTGCCTTGGGCGATAAACTGTCCGAGACAATGAAGCGCATTACATCCAACTTCCGCTTGGGTTTCGGCTCATTTGTGGACAAGGTGCTGATGCCCTATGTATCCACCATACCCAAGAAGTGAGTACTAAGCTAGCTTATACAATCTATTAATCTATATTAGAGTTAGATAAGTAGTTAAAATAGGTTTATGACTATTACAGAATTTCAGGCGAAACGAACAAATGAGACATTTTCTGAAAACATTTTTGATGATTCTTCCATTTGATAAGTTCGATTAGTCATGATTTGCCAGAAATCGAACAACCTATATTTAGTATATATATATATGATTAATAGAGAGTTATGTTTATGTATAGTGTACGATACGTTAATGAGCAGCTTTACTTGATCAAAATTAATAATTTGACACATTTGGAAATTGTACAAAATCGAAATATTCTCATGATATCTAACAAGAAAACTCACTTTTCTCATTGGCTTACCTTAATTGCAAATAATTGTGTTTTGTATACTCCAGCAGAAGTTACTCTTTGACTAGGGAGTATTTGTATAGCTCAGTTTATACATTTTCGAGAGAGAACGAGAGAAAGCTAGATCTCTATATCTAAAGGTATCTGGGTTCAATTAGGGGACTATGAGTATAACTTAATCTGTTACTATAACTCTCGCTCAATCTCTCTCTCTCTCTAATTTCTAGTTTTGTTCAAGATCTGTATAGCTTAGTTAAGCTCAATTCTCAGAGCTTATGCCATAGATGAGATATAAATCTTATGTATGTGCCTTTAGATATCTCTATAGATCACAAGTCAATTAACTCTGCTGAAGTATTCGAAAACATTTCGGCTCTACCGGAATTAACAGCGCTCATTATTAGTATTATAATTATAATTTTCTATTTGTAAGTTGCTCTATTTTTATGTATTTCTTTTTTGACAATGACTAATTCCAAACAAATCAAATTTTTACCTAATTTTTATTTTTATGCCAAAAAATAAAACAACCAAAACTAACGCCAAAAACAAACCAAATAATCAATGATTAAATGATTTAAAAAAAAACAACAACAACAACACCATCAATCAACGACAACTGCTCGATAACATATATATATATATATATATCTATATATATATTGATATTCCCCTATATATCCTATATAGACTCGAGCATCCATGCGATAACTGCAAGGCGCCGTATGGTTACCGCAATCACATGCCACTGAGCAATAACACCGAAAGCTTCTCTGTAAGAGCCATGAAAATCTTATGATTAATACTTTTTACATACTTTCTCTATGCACTCAATACACACTCACATATACACATACATGCATACATTTGTGTGTGCCGGCAATCAGAACACTATATCTATATCGTACTATATAACATATAACATCTAATACCTGCTCTTCATTTCCCTATGTTGCCTAACTCTATATATATCGTATCGTATCGTATCGTATCGTATTTTATTGTATAGTATTGTCTCGTATATACATCTTACATGTTTAGCACTTCATATACAAATCTATATATATATATATATCTAAACCTATAAGCCTTACTGGTACTACATATCTGTATAATTCTATGTTCTATGTTTCTGTGTAAGTTCAAAATGCAATAAAAGGCAAAGTTGGTTTTGGGAAGCGCAGCCAATAAGCCGTTGACAGTGTTGCCACATCGTTGCATTTTGCCTTTTGCTGCTTGCTTTGGGGTTGTGTCGTCACAATTGAATGTGATTTACATCTATTGCACTCTGCTATATGAATCGAAAATGTATTTCAATATATATATATATATATCTAAATATTTATTTTATTTTAGTTTTTGTTTTTATTTTGTGTTTCATTTTATTTTCATAAACAAATTTGCTCATCATACTATCTTCTCTCTCTCTCTCTCTCTCTATTTCTCTTTTATTTCTTAATATATATAAATATTTATTTTTTATGTCTATATATGTGTTTGAAAAATTGTGAAAAAATCGGTTGCTTGTTGCTTCACACTAAAAAAACAAAAAAACAAAAAATCGTATACAAAATTTAGCCTGGAGGAGCCATGCCCCAAATGCGATGCTCCCTATGGCTATCGTAACATCATGGGTTTGAGCATGGACACATATAGATTCTCTGTAAGTTGTCAACTGCCCAAAAAAAAGAAAATGTAAAAAAAGAAGCAGAAAATTTCCTTCTAATCCAATTAGAGACCTGTCCAAACTCGTTTAGCAGCTAACACCAACGAATTTCTTTTACTATTATTATAATCATTATTATTATTATTATTTTTTTTTTTCTAATATTCGGTATTTTGTGTCTTGTTTTGGTTTATGGTTATCCTAAAATTTGAATGCTATTGCACGTTCGTTCGTATTTCATTATTCACATCCTTAACTATTTGGCTTTGCCGCCTGCTGCATGAAAACACGTTTCCGTTAAGTCTCTATCAATGCCTTTGTCCCTGGCACACTCTTGTCGATATGATTATGTATGGTATAAGTATATACATATATACTATATATATGCAGGCATGCCATGCTTATATGCTAGCTAATCTTATCACAAAACGTTGGCATTTTATTTACTTTTACTTCTTTCAAGACTGAGAACTAAAATTGTATTAATAGCCTAGCGAAGCGTTGTTTCCAATTGAAAGCCAAAAACTAAACTAAAATTAATGTATTCTTTCAATTGAAGCAAACAAAAATATACATATATATAATATACATATATATAATATACATATATATAATATACATATATATAATATACATATATAAAGTCGATGACCAAAATAAAATGTATATGTTATCGATAACTTGTTTTAAAAGATCAACTTATTAGATTATCGATAGCTCAGGCAATACGATCAAAAATATGACAAAAATTATATCAATTATACATTAATGAGCTATCGATAACTGCATACATTTCTTAAAGAAATTGCAGATAAGCATATTTAGCTAACTTGATACATTTGAAATCCTTAATTTTTCAATAATTTTCCCACTTGATAAAGCTGCAAATAAATCGATAAATAGATGCACTGTAAAGTTTCTTATAACTTACCAGGTTGTGGCTATTGAAATCAAGCTTATCGATAAACATATGAAACAATAGTTAACACGCTTCAAATTTTAAATTAATCAATTAATAGCTAGGTATATCTTTTTTATGCTAAAATCGATAAATTATCGATCGCTTTAAATGCCTGCCAGCCACATACACATATAATATTTGTCAACGCTGTAAATCAAATCAAATCAACTCAATCGATCGATCAGCGACACAAAGTTCTTTATAATCGTTATCGAAAATAACGCTTCGCTATCGCCTAACCCAGACGAGGAGTGTGCCAACATCTAACGCCCGCTTAACAACTGCACCACAGCAATTGCATCTGAATAACAATTTTATTATCTGTTTATTAATATATAAATTTCTTTCTTAAATATATATAAATATGAACACACCTACAGAATGAGGTAAAGGAGGCGGCTGTCTCTGGAAATTTGGATGCACCTGAAGGTGGCTTCGATGCCATAATGCAGGCGATTGCCTGCCGACAGCAGATCGGTTGGCGCGAGAAGGCCCGTCGCTTGCTGGTGTTCTCAACGGATGCAGGATTCCATTATGCCGGCGATGGTAAATTGGGCGGCGTGATAACGCCGAATGATGGTGAATGCCATTTGAATGGACAGGGCATGTATACCCATTCGATCATACAGGATTATCCGAGCATATCGCAGATCAACCAGAAGGTCAAACAGAATGCTATCAACATCATCTTTGCTGTCACACAGAATCAGTATTCCGTCTATCAGAAGCTATCCGCACACATTGAGGGCTCGTCCAGCGCCATTTTATCCAATGATTCGTCCAATGTGGTGGATCTGGTTCGCGAGGAGTATGGCGTAAGTGATTGGGATAGAAATGATTTCGATATGTATTATTGATTGGCTTCATTTGGTTCATAGAAAATCTCATCGACTGTGGAGATGAAAGATAATGCCACTGGAGATGTTAAGGTCACATATTTATCGAGCTGCCTGACTAATGGACCTCAGATCAAGACAAACAAGTGCAGCGGTCTTAAGGTCGGCGACAAGGTCACCTTTACGGCTCAAATAACGGTGACCAAGTGCCCCACCGATCCACGTCATTGGAATCAGGTTTGTATAGAAAGATAGACATAGTTGGATAGATAGAGAGAGAGATAACTAGACTTTAATGTATGTTGATCATGTTTAACAATATCATTTACCTTGACAGGCCATTCAAATCTATCCGGTGGGCATAAACGAGAGTATGATCATTGATCTGGAGATGCTTTGCTCCTGTCCCTGCGAGCATGCCGGCTCCACTGGCTACGAGCTGCATTCGCAGAAATGTCACAATCATGGTACCTACATGTGCGGCATCTGTGAGTGCGATGAGCAGCACTTTGGCAATACCTGCGAGTGTTCCATGTCCGATGTGCATTCGAATAATAACAATGACAATATGTGCCGACCGAGCAACGATACGAGTGTAGCTGAGTGCAATGGACGCGGCAGCTGTGTGTGCGGCGCCTGCGAGTGCCACAAGCGCGCTAATCCCGACGAGATCATTTCGGGCAAGTATTGCGAATGCGAGAACTTCAGCTGTGAGCGACGCAAGAATTTGTTGTGCTCGGGTCCGGATCACGGCACCTGCGAGTGCAATCGCTGCGTGTGCAAGCCCGGCTGGACAGGCAACAGCTGCGACTGCCAGACATCGAAGGATACGTGCATGCCGCCAGGTGGCGGCGAGATCTGTTCGGGTCACGGCACCTGCGAGTGCGGCGTCTGCAAATGCAAATCGATGGACGAGGGTCGCTACTCGGGCAAATACTGCGACAAATGCCCCACGTGCTCGGGTCGTTGTCACGACCTGAAGGACTGCGTCCAGTGTCAAATGTATCAGACTGGCCAGCTGAAGAATGGCGATGATTGCGCTAAGAACTGCACCACATTCACGGCCATTAGCGTGGATACGGTCAAGATCGATGAGCACAAGGATGAGCAGCTGTGCGTATTCTTCGATGAGGATGATTGCAAGTTTACGTTCAAATACAGTGAGGTGGGTGAACTGGTCGTCTATGCCCAGCAGGAGAAGGAATGCCCGCCCAAGGTCTTCATGCTTGGCATTGTCCTGGGCGTCATCGGCGCCATTGTGCTCGTTGGCTTGGCCATATTGCTGCTCTGGAAGCTGCTGACCACCATACACGATCGTCGTGAATTCGCACGCTTCGAGAAGGAGCGCATGAATGCCAAATGGGATACGGTAAGACAATTGGAATATGATTTCTGTAATCATTATCTTTATCTTTTACTTTTTGTTTTTGCATTGCAGGGCGAGAATCCCATCTACAAGCAGGCCACATCCACCTTCAAGAATCCCATCTATGCGGGCAAATAATTTGCAATTTGAATTTGCCAATTGTTTTCTTTAGTGAAATTTTGCCATTTTTTTTTCTTTAAAAACTGACTGTCCACTTTTATTTACCACGTTTGCTAACCCAACTGAATTCATCGCTCCAGTCAATTGAAGCAGCTTCTATCTCTCCTCTTATACTTCAAATGGTGCGCGTGCCACATGCAACAAGAAACAACAACAACAAGAAAACAAAATGCTTGAACAAAAGTCAAACTGCCATTGAAACGCGTTCTTAACTAAGTCAAATTTATATAGATATATACTATATATATAGAGAGATATATGCTATATATATAAACACACACACACATGTGTTGCTTCCATTGGAAAAGCAAACGTATTGTGCCTTGCAATATATACGATATATATTTTAGAATTTTTTATATACATGTACTTGAAAAACAAAAACAAAAAGAAAATGACAAAAGCTTCCATTTGTAAACAGCCAAAACTAACAAGCAAAATAACAACAACAGCAACAACAACAACAACAACAACAACAACAACAATGAACGCACAAATAACCAAAATCAATGCAACAATCAAACAACGCAACAGAAACGATTCAAAAAGAAACAAAAAAGAATAACTTAAGAACACCAAAGTGTGCCTCTCTAACTTTCAACTAACCAACGAAACGATCATTTGTAATATATATATATATATATATATCTATATTTATGTATATCAACTATGTGCTACCCACTAAGACAACAATATTTGTTAAACAAACAAAAATCAGTTCGCAATGTTTTCATTGAGTTGCGCGTAGCACATTTGATATTATAATTCTAAATATGATTTCTTTAAATTTCGTAACTTAAGTATTTGGCTTCTTTCTATTTTATTTTATTTTAATTTTTTTTTTGGATCGAATTAATGTCCATGCAAGCAAAGCAATTTATTTATTAGCTAAACGATCCAACAATAACTGAATTTAATATGCCAATTGAGAGGAGAAGAGGAAAAAACAACAAAAAAGAAACTGATTTTGTTAACTTAATGGACTTGCGCCTATTTTTTTGTTTGCCGTCAATTATTTCGTGTTTTCTTTTAATGTGTATGTTTATTATTATTATTATGATATATTTTTTTTAATATAAATATTTTTATTTTAAATCTAACTATACAATTAATATTTAAGCGTATTAACATTTAAGCTTATAAGTGACAACAGAAAAGATATAAACGAAAATTGTGCCTGAATTTTATTTATGATTTTCTCTTGAATAGAAATCGTGGGCTTTCCAATTTTTGATCAATAATAGTATATTAATGCTACCCTAATTAAAAACATAAAAGAAAGTAAACATATTTTTGCGATTTGTACTGATTACTGATTAACAATAAAACGAAATGTATTTTGAGTGTAAAAAAAGAAGCGTAAATAATTGTTTATAAATAAAAAATGTGGAGACACTGGCAATTTTAATGAAACATAAACATACATATAATAAAAACTGTTTGATGCTAATTTTAGTGAAATAAATAAAATAATAAAAAAAAATTTTAATTGCGTCTTAATTTAACTATTTAAATAACTTATATTTGGGTATTTAAATTTGAAAAAAAAAAAAAAATATAAAATAAAATAAATAAAAATTAAATAAAAAATAATACAAATTATAATATAAATCTTTAAAATTCCATAAAATAAAAAATGTCTATTGAACAAAAATATATGTATGCAGATATGTATATATATAATTCATATTTCGTATAAACATATTCATGGAGCCTTTTTGATGTAGGTTTCAGTCATATTTTTATAATTTACCATTTTTCACTTAAGACAGTCTAACCCTAAAGGTCATATTTCCGTTTTCAAAGATTCGCTCATTTTTATAGTGCTTATTGATTCCCTAAGAAATACTTTTGGCTTTGAAGAACTCGCCAGATCTCTGCTTGCCGCCAAACTTCAGTTTGCTTAACAGAGTACAATCTGAAAATATGACGTCACAACAGAGCTGTTACTTAACATTAAGAGTAAGAGAACAGCTTTGTGCATAAGCTGCTGACTTTTAACAGTGAGGGCCGCATAATGCATATGCACAATACTTTTCAAGCTACCTCTCCCTCTCTTTCTCTCCTGCCTCTAATACAACTGAATAGGTTGACTTTTAAGTTTACAAAATTTGTAACCTGCAACGAAAACTTCGACTTGAATAAAATGTATTTTGTTCCATTAACAAATTAATCAGCTATAACGAAGAAAAGTTACAAGTTTGTAAATTATTTATTAAGTATAATTTTTATTTCTTTCGAGAACAAGTCGAAAATGTGTAATATTTTGGTTCATATGAAGGGGTTTGGTGGATACTAGAAATATTTACAATATTATAGAAAGTACAGTTTCAAGGGGCTAGATAGCTCATATATGTATATATGTAATAAAAGAACACACTTTTTTCAATATTTAATTTTTAGCAACCGTCAGCCTGATTAATTTTAAAACTTTATTTCAAATTAATGTGAAACGAGCTGAAATATGAATTGTATATTATCAAATTAAATTTATAATTACAATCTTTATGCAAGAATAATATTCATATATGTATACTATATATATACATATATAAATAATTACGTATTTCAAGCCATATATAATGTATGTTGTTCTTAGCACTCGAAAACTTTTCAAGGACTACCTGAGCTAAAATGTGTATTTAAGTTCCTTGCGTAACAGTTGTCTTTATGCTTAATACTAAATTAATGAACTAGAAAACTTTCATCTTAAGCACAATCATATAAGGCATATTTAAGAACTACTCAAGAAAGTTCGACACGAAGTCTGCTCTTATTACAGGTTGCAAATATTTGTAGATCTGATCAATTAATTTGAACTCTTTTCTCGTTTTTTTTTTTTTTTTTTTTTTTTTTTTTTCTATAATAAAAACGTATTGGTTTTATTACATGATTTTGTCAGTTGTTTATAAAATTCGTTGAATAATTTCTGGAAGTCGATGATTTTTGTGTGGTTTATTGAAGAAAAAAAAAATAGAATGTTTTTCAAAAAAATGTGTTTCAGGGGCGCTGCTATAATCTACACAATCAAAAAATCGTTATAGCTCTAAAAGTGTTGATATAAATATATATGTGACACATATATATAACTATATATATATATATATATATATATATATATATATATATTTATGCTTACATATGCACACATATATATCTATACCATAAGATGTTTCTCTGTATGTGTCTGTGTGTGTATTGTCGAGGACATGTTTGGCTGGGTAAGAAGGACACTTCCGACTTAAGTACGTTCCACAACAATATTAAGCAGCTAACAATGATACAAAGACACAAAGTTGGCTCGGCCGTCTGCCCCATATACATATATACATATGTATATATATAGAAGTCACTATGGACATCTGCTGTACGGCAGTCCACAAATGAGATATCTTTGCATTGATCACGCTCTTGGAGCGTCTAAACAGACAACAGGCAGGCTGGACAGTCAGTCTGTTCGCATGCTGGACATGGTTAGTTGACACTTTTTAGTGGAAGATCAAATCCGCATCGGGTGCACCCTTCTGGTGCTTGAACTTGTGCTTGTTGGGCTTCTGGTAGTAGCTCTGTGTAAAGTTGCGCTGCTGCAGTGGCAGCAGCGAATCTTGATAGTCCTCCTCCTCGATGCGTTCGGTTATATTCAGGGTCAGTCGCTTGACGCGCTCCTTCTCCTCACGCGTCTTCTGTTCCTGCAGCTTCAGATTGATGGCCAGCTGTGAGTCGGATGGGGCCACAAATGACTTGAATTGCTGTTTGCCACCTTTGTTGCCGCGCACCATCAGCACGAATGGCACAGCGCCGCTGTTCCTTCCATATCCACCGCCAACGCCAACGCCTTCTGTAATGGCAGTGGTAGTGGCATCGCTTGAAGAGGCGGCAGCAGTTGCTGATATTATTCCTTGGCTTCCGCCATCCCAAGTGTGGCCATGATTTGTGGGAGTTGAGGGGGCAGAAGCATTGGCCTTTGAGATCTGCATTGTATTGTTGCAGTTTAGCTGCTCGTAGGACTTCTTATGGAGGCGCGCCATCATGGGCACCGGTATGTCCTTGTTGGTGGCTTTCAATGGCGGCTCCTTGAGTCGCTCCTGATACGAATCGCTGGTCATCTTTTCATACATTTGCTCAAATTCCAGATCCTCTTTGGATTTCTCTGGCGGTGGCGGCGGCGCCACTGGCTCTACCTCATATTCTGTCCAATTGCCCTGATCCGCTTCCGAACCACCGGTCGCTTGACGCTCTCGCTGATCATTCGATGAGCCCGAGTCATCAGTAATCTGAAATACATTAGATTGCAATATTATGAATCGGAACAGATATATAAGTGTATATATGAGACTTACGCCATCGTCGAGTTCGCTAATTTCATTGATCGTAGACAAGCTGGCATCCTGAGCATTATTGTTGTTGCTGCAGGCCTTCAGCTGTGGATACAGCTGCTCCTGCAGCTGATCGATGGCCTCCTTGGCCTGCTCCAGACTCTTGTACAGCTTGAGTTTCGGACGCACTCCGGCCAGACAGTCGCGATAGGTGTGATCGACTAGTATGGGAAACAGATCCGACGTATTTTCCGACTTGCTGAACACCGGATGCGACTTCTTGTGCCAATAATAGTGCTGGAAGAATACCAGAAAGTAGTCCAATCTGTGGGATATGAAATATATAAATATTTAAATATATATAATATGAATGTTATCCAGATTCAATTACTTCTTGCGCGTGGCCTGGCTGGTGAAGTAGGGGGCGCAGGTGTCGATCAGCATGCAGGCGAGTTTCAGGCGAAACAAACTCTCGGGCGGATCGAGTGGCGAGATCACAGACTGATCCAATGTCACACCAAGCGATATTATCGAATAGAGTGTATTAAGTATATGCGATGACTCCACTAGCTTATAGTTGTACATCTCGCCCAAGTACTTGGCCATGGCGATGCGACGCTGCGACATCTTGGGCGAATGGATCTCGAGTCCGGCACGTATATCCTCAAATACATTGTCAATGACAATGGTGACGGCACGCGGCTGGTAAGAGCTCAGTCCAGAGACGAGATCGGCCAGGCAACGGATGAGTGGGAAGCGCAACAGATACGCTTTGCTCAAGCATTTGATGGCATAGCTGGAGACCTCTGGATCGTTCCAATTGATGCGTCGCAGCATCTTAATGCAACGCTCCACATTCTGCTTGCATAGCTCCTCGAATATCAGATGGCGTATATACTCGTGCATGGGCGGCCGGGGCGTAACTTCACGCTTCGCTGAATCTGGCGGTTTAACCAGATAGTAAACGCTCTCAATTTGCGCCGCATGACGCGAATCCATTGCCGTGGCCGTCTTCATGCGCAGCATCTGATCGAGAAAGACGTTCATCAGCAGCCGCGAGTCGCGACAATTGTACAGATAGACACCGCTGACCTCGACAAAGGCGCACGCCATCTCGATGTGATGATGGATGAAGTCACGCAACAGCATCTTCAAGCAGCCCAAAGCATCGAACTTCTTGAACAGCCCAAACTTCACCAGTTCGCCAATGAAACGTACGATCTTCAGCTTCGACTCAATGTTTAGCTGATTCTTCTTGCGAATATGCCACTTGAACTCCTTGCGCAGCAGCTCGGATAGATCTGCGGCGACATCCGTATTGCACATGTGCACAATGGCCACGAATCGTGACAAATATGGCAAGATATCGAGTCGTGTGCGCTGCACACTGAATATCGTTCGTGTTAGCTTCTTGCGCTGATGCTTTGTATTATAGTTGAGCAGAAATTCAATGGCAGCCGAGTCGATCAGCTCCTTGCTGACGCAATTGAAGAGATTAAGTAGAAATACATCGAACTGCTGCCGTAGATGTTGGCCCTGCGATTGCAATTGCTGTGGATAGAGAAAGAGAGAGAGGGAGATCAAGAGATAGATATATTAGTATCGTCTATATGCAATCCAATTAAGTTTCGGCTATGCAGCAGTGCTGCTATGTCTGCTCTTTTCACGTCAGATCTGGCTTTATTAAGAGCGGAAACAAATTAGAAACAACGGGGCATTGGGGAAATACAAATTTACAGTAATTTTTTAGACTATCGCGACTATCGAAAAGGTAATCAATATATGCCTACAAAAATTATTTCTCTTAGTTACTTAGTTTTTAATTATTTTTTGTTGTTTCCTTTTTCATTCATTTTGATCGCGATTTAGCTCTTCTCGATCTAGCTTTTTCTGATCTAACAAAAAAAAAAAATATGGCAACACTGCTAAGCAGCTGTTAAGCCACTCACCGTTTGTTGTTGCTGCTGCTGCAATGCAGGAAGAGTAGAGCGCGACAGTGAAAGAGAGAAAATAAGCAGTATTGAGTGTAAGAGAGATAGAGATAGATAGATAGAGAGTGAGGGAGAGAGGGAGTCTTTACTTACCCCACTAACTGTGTGCTGCTGCTGCTGTTGCTGACGTCCCAGTTCCATTAGCGCGCTGCCCATTTTCTTATCAATGGGCAGAGGGGGAGTGGGAGTGACAGTAGGACTATTAGTAGCTGGAGGCATTCCAATTGCTGCCGCTACTCCTCCTCCTGACTCAGTGGGTGCATTGCCGCCAGGCTGCTGAGGTTCCTCCTGCTCCTTGTCGAGCGGCGTATCGCTGGTTGTTGACGGCGGATCATCCATATCTAGCTCCGCATCGATATTCGCATCGATGGCCTCCTCGGTCAGCTCGCTGGGCTCCTCGAACGTCTCCAGATCCACTTTGGGCGCCGAAAAGTTTGGTAAAAATTGACGCAAATCTGGCAAGTCGGTGTAAAAGGCGCGTGTCTCCTCATCACCCCACGGATCGAGTGTACCAAAGGCGGCGCTGTCCAGCATATTGTCAATGACGGTGCCTGGATTACAGCACTCCGATTCCTTGGTCAGCTCCGGCAACGGTTCGCCCAGCAGCTCGGAGAGCGATTGGGCCGAGGCGAGCAGCTTGTCAAAATTCGCCTGCATCACCTCGCATTTCTCGCGCTTCTCCTGGCTGATCTCGCCCTTGCACTCCATGGTGCGCCTAATGTTCTTGGTCATATTCATGAGGGCGGTCTGCTCGGCCAGCACATGCTTGCACAATGCCTTGAAGTAACCCTTGAGCATGGTGCGCAAATTGAGTTGTTTATCGGCGCTCAGGAAATCCGATTTGGGCACCTCGATGTCGTATTTGTTGGCCAGCTGCTGCATCTTTTGCGGCACCAGGCCGGCATACTCCTCGCCGCAGTGGCGACAGAACGACAAGATTATCGAGAAGTTGCTATGATCATCCTTGTCGAGGGCTATCAGCTGCACCAGCACCGTCCCGAGCAGTGCCAGGCCCGGCTTCATCTGTATAACACCCGAGCTGACCAGCTCCGCGAACAGACGCAGATCCACACGCAATTT
This sequence comes from Drosophila borborema, assembly GCA_030914335.1. NCBI lineage: Eukaryota > Metazoa > Arthropoda > Insecta > Diptera > Drosophilidae > Drosophila > Drosophila borborema. The sequence continues at coordinate 12,395,053 of JAUESP010000307.1, forward strand.
GCTCGGATTGCTAATCTTTTCGGTTGTCTTGAGCGCCTTCTGCCAGGCCTCGAGGAACTGGGCACTGAAGTCCGCATAGGTGCAGTGCAGCTTGGAGGCCAGAGTCACCACGGCTGGCACATCTGTCATCTTGAGCTTGGCCTCTGCCAGAGCAGCGCATATTTCGGATATATATTTGCTTAGATTGAGAGCCGAGAGTTCGCGTAATAGCGAATCCAGCTGTGTGCTTGTGAATAGCTTCAATTTCTTGACAAATGCCGTATTCTTCTTCAGGCTCGAATCAAGGCGCGCAAAATACTCATCGTCCGGCAGCTCAAAGTTGGCGTTTTGCTGTCGCAACTGACGCTTGGCGTCAATCTTTTCCTGCAGATCGCTGATGAAATGCTTCAGTTCAGCCAAGCCTTGTAGCTCATCTTCCGGTAGTCCACTTGCTATAGTATCCGATATTTCGGTATCTGCCTCGCTTGCAGCTGCACTTGTTGTTATTGGCGCGGTTGTTGTTGTTGTTGCTGCTGATGTTACTGATGCTGTTGGCACCGTGGGCGCCTCGCTTGTTTTATTGGCGCTCATGGCATTAAATAGGTTGAACTCGTTTGTTTGAATTCTAATAGTTGCTTGCTGAGCGAGCTGTTCAATCAAATCTGTACTCGAATATTATATGTGATTTGAGTTAGCTATCCTCGCCTTCTATGTTCCCCAACTAACGTTTCGATTTCCAAGTGTTGTCTAGTATTGTTTTTTTTTTCTCTTCTTTTTTGCGTTGACCGTGTTCGTGGTGCACATCGCACATCGTACATCTGTATGTAAGTCATGTGTACACACTTAGGCATGAGTTGTGTTTGATACTAAATATCGATGAGGGTGAACGGCACAATGGTAAATAGAAATATCGATGATACCAAAATCGAAATGTATCTAGATGTTCAAATAGAACTTTCGGAAAATTGGCAACTGCAAGGAACAGAGAATTATAGTAAGTTCTTACATCAGAATCAAATACGAAAATAATATATATGTTAAAAGTATTTTGCATTTATGAAGACAATTCGAATCGGCTCAGAATATAAACGATTTAAGAACGAAACTTGGCAGGATAGTCGCTCGCATATTTAATTTAAAATATCGACATAACGAGTTCCTTATCGATTCAGAACATTGCACATCACTAAACATATGGCAACGCCGGTGTATTGACAAATTCGCATACTGTTCTTGCCGGTGTACGGTCACATCTAACGAGCTGCAGCCATTAAAACAAGTTTCGCAAAATGTTCAAAAAGTATGTATTAAACATAAGCAGATGCCTATTTGGCAACTAACGTTTGTGGATATATAGATTCGAGGATAAGGATAGCATCTCATCGATACAGCAGCTCAAATCGTCTGTACAGAAAGGCATACGTACACAACTATTGAAGGCATATCCAAAGCTAGAAACGCACATTGATTTAATATTACCCAAGAAAGACTCGTATCGCATTGCCAAATGGTAAGCAACATATATTAATTTAACCACTCACAACATTCTAATTTAATTTTGTACATAGCCATGATCATATCGAAATACTGTTAAATGGTGTCGGCGAGCAGGTATTCTTTAGACACCGGGATGGTCCGTGGATGCCCACGTTGCGTTTGCTGCACAAATTCCCATACTTTGTTACCATGCAGCAGGTGGACAAGGGCGCAATACGATTTGTTTTGAGCGGTGCCAATGTTATGTGTCCTGGCTTGACGTCGCCGGGCGCCTGCATGACGCCGGCGGAAAAGGGAACAGTTGTTGCCATCATGGCCGAAGGCAAGGAGCATGCGCTAGCAATTGGATTACTCACGCTTTCCACGGAAGATATGTGCGTATCGAGAGCTTTAATTTATGTACATAGATGATTTGGTTTTAATTCCTGTATCTTGCAGCTTGAAAGTAAACAAGGGCATCGGCATTGAGACGTATCATTTCCTCAATGATGGCCTTTGGAAATCAAAACCCGTGAAGTAGATTGTATAGCCGGCTAGTATGGCTAGATAATGGAGCTGCTGCAGCGCCTAGCCATGCACTCGCGTCCTACTACATAGTCTTCGAGAGCAAAAGAATGTTTTTTTCTTTTTTTTTTTTTGCATATTAATTTTGCATTTGAAAGTTCAACTGTATTTAATATTTTTGTAATTTTTGATGCCACTTAAATTATTTTAAATCAATTCGAAATATATACAATTCAATAATTGCATTCAAATGCCTAAAGGCTTGCGCATTCACCTGCGCAGACAGCAGTTGGTGCAACCACCTGTGGCGATGACCCAGACGTTGGCGGTCGGGGTTGTCACGTGGGGATGGTTCTTGCACAAACTTTGAGCAGAGATTTTAGGCTCGAATATTTTATTGAGTTGTTGGTAATTTCGACAAGAGTTTTCTGTCTTGTTTTCAGATGCATTAATTGACTCCTTTATTGATTTTTCAATGAGTTGGACAGCATAATAAATCAGCTGTTGGTGGAATAACGGTGCACATTGTACACTGCTCCTGGATATGCTCATCAACGTGACGTCACAATTCCTATCAATATGCATGCAGCTAATAAGAGATGAGTTGAAATGTAATGTCTGGAGATATATGCTAAGCATTTGTACCCATAAAAAAAATGAAAATAAATAACTTGCTGCTCCAAAAAACATCAAGTAGTTTGAATTTTACATTCTTCAAAAATTTCCAGCGGCCACGCATTTTGGGCATAACCCTACATTTTGGACCACGTGAGAGCGCGCGTAGAATTCGTATGCCGCATGCGCAAGTAACGGACTTTCTGCGAATACGTGTGACGTACGTATGTTTGCGTGTGTGTGCATATATTATATGCCAGCAGAAACAGCAGCAGCGTAAAAAGAAATTGTTTTCAGTTTCAGTTGCTGTCAGCATTTGTCGCACAGCAAGCAGTCAACGACAATTGCAACGCTTTTTGTAAGAAACACAAAAAAAGATAGGCAAAAAATAACAAAAAAAAAAAAGGATAGGAAAAGTGTTGAAAAACCACAAGTGGTAGACAAGAGTTGAACAATAACCGAAATGGCAAAAGGATGAAATACAAAAGCAGAAACTTGGAAAGCATTTGAAAGTGATTGTGTATGTGTGTGTGTGTATTTGTGTGGCATATGGAATAAAAAAACGGGACATTCAAATTTAAATCCTGTACGTTGCAGCAGTGCACGTATGTATGTACATGTGTTTGTGTGTGTGCGTGTTTCTGTTTGTGTGTGGATGTATGTCGGTATATGCGCCTGTTAATGTATGAAAAGTTTTTCAAGGAAAACGGATACACACAGTTTGAACTTTTTTTGAAGGTGCAAAATGCAAGAACAAAGTTTCCACTCTTCTTTCATTCTTTTTGTCCTTTTGTTTTTGTTTTGTTATCGCTCAAGTGGGCGTGTGAGTCATGTTGAGAATTGCAAGTGGTCGCCAGGAGCAACAGCAAAGCACACGCAAAAAAAAAAACCGTACATATATGTATGTATGTATGTATGTATGTACATACATATATGCACACTCACATATGGAGGCATGTCGGCACTATAAACAATATGGCCACAATGTGCCGTTGGAATGCAATTCGTTTTCTGTTACATTTTTATTGATTTTACTCCAATCTTAATACTATTCTTTCTTTTGCCTCCTTTTTATATGTATATTTTTTGAGCAGGCGCTGGCGGTAATTGAGTTGATGTTGATGACATGCATAGGCGAATCGTTCGCGCCTCCCATTCGCATTTACAACTGAGCAACAACAACAGCAAAATCAGCAGCAGCACCAAAGGCGACGAAGGAGTACAAAGGAAACAGCAACAATAGCAACAACAACTACAACGATATACACATTAACAGCTAAAAGACACGAGCAACAGCGCCAACTGGCAGACGGAGCTAGCGAAGTAAATCGAGTGAGGCAGAGTAAGAGAAAGGGAGAGCTCGCAAACCCAAGAGTTGCATGTGTGTGTGTGTGCAATATGGAAGACCTTTTTCTGCTACTTATTAAGGAGTCAACGGGCACCAAGCACAACGCGCTGCGACAAACGGCGCAAATTGCTTACGGTAAATATTCACATATTCATATGTTCTTCAGTTTTACGCGTGTGTGTGTGTGTTTTTGTGCGTGTCGTGTGAACAACAACAGCAACCACAACAATAAAAGTCAACGGCAATGGTAGCGGCAACGGCAACGGCAACGCCGCATTGAAAACATGCAATAACGCAATTTCCCCTTTTGGAGTTGTTGCTTTTACTGTTCTTCTTCTTCGTTTGTTACTCATTATTGTTGTTGTTGCTGTTGTTGGCGTGTCCGCCCTTTGGCACATCCGTTGGCATTTCCTTTGTTTTATACCCTGCGGCAAATGAAAACGATTTGAAAAACGGGAATATTTAGCGGCTGTATAGATGATTGAAATAGAAGAGAACAAAAAGTTGGGTTAACAAAAGTTGCTATTGAATTTAATTTAAGATTTATAATAACAAAGTTTAAGTTAAATTCCATTAGCTGATGACATATTTATTTATTGGCTAGCAACAGGGTGTAAATTAGTTCAGCTCTTTCGACTTGTTCATTTTGGTGTTGGCAGAGCTTATCTTGACCACAGCGGCAGGAAATACGGCAACAATTTGTGGCTAGTTACCCCTTCTTCAATTCATTGCGCCATTTCGACCTAATTGTTTGCCTAGAGTATTCCCTAGTCCTAACCATTCGAGTAGCCTATTTATCCCATTATTTTCTGTTGTTGCTATTCAATATGTTTGTCTTTGACCGCGGTAGCAGGATTGGCCTGGCCCCAATTTGTGGCTAGTTGCCGCTGATGCGTATTGCGTTCCATTCATTGCCAGGCGTAATTGTTAGCCAGGTCGCAACGCTGTGCGTTTTATGCTGATAAGCCACTTGGAGCATTTCGATTTCATTTGACCATTTATGTGTATTTGCAGATAAACTTTATCGACAGCATGGCATACACAGGGATCCGTCGCATGAGCTGCGCTCCGTGTGCTTTACGGCATTGCAAATGGCCTTGGACACGAAGCGGCCAAAGTTCATCACAATGGGCCTTAATGGCCTGCATGTAAGTACAAAACAAAGAAAAAGAGAAAAAGCAATAAAAGCAGAAATACAAAAGCTAGAAGCTCGGTATGAACAAAGAGCAGCAAAGAGGCGGAGGAGTCAATTATCGAACGGGTTTCCAGGCAATTGTCCGCCCGTTTCCGTTTCCGCACCGGATATGCTCAGACTGACGACAGACACGAAATTGCGAAAACTGTGAAATGAGTTTAGCTAATTGCCCACAGCCAAACAGACGGTCGAACGGATGAATTGACGAACGGACGAACGGACGAACAGACTGAACCTAGTTTCAGTTTCAGTTACAGTTCAAGTCCCAGTCCTAGCCTTTCCTATCGCACAAATCCATCAATGGAAGTTGTATAAATTTTGAGGCCAAGGCTAACAGCTGCATCACACGCAATTTTCAATCAATTCTTAAGCCAACATGAGGAATTAAGAATTGCACTCAAATTAATGAATATAAGGTGAACTCTTACGGAATATGGCTTTTCCATTTATGATTGCGATTGCTTTTGCTTTTGCCTTTGCTTCAAGAGCGACACTTAAAACAATTAAGAATTTTAGCTGGGAGCGAGGTGAGGCAAGACGAAAGACTTTTCAAGACTTTTCAAATCATTTCGATGGATTTTGAGCTGCACTTGAATTAATTAAGAAGATTTCTTGAAGTTAAGTGTGCGTGGGCTAGTACTGAGCATATTGTGATTTTATATTGGTATTATTCTGGCTTTAAGGAGAATGCTTTAAATAAAATACATTTCTTTTGGAACTGCTTTGAAGCATATTAAGCTCAACGATAAGACTCGAGGCCTTAACGAATAGAGTAACTGAAAATTCACAATTCAAATAATAATTCTTAGTTTGAATTTTTTATAGCATACTTTTACGAGTACTTATGTTAATTGATTTATTTCTGAGTTAAATTACAATTTGTTATATATTTATGCAATTAAGTCTAGTTAAAGACATTCTTTATTAATTTCTTTACTTTCTTTCTCGTATTTCCATAGCGCGTCATCAAGGATGAACGCTTCTACATTGGCCTGGAGCCGGAGGATGACTCTGTGTGGCTGCCCTCGCAGCTGTTGCGTGCCACAAATGGAATTTTGCCATCGACAAGCAGCGAGGATACCGTGGTGAATGTACTGCGCCTGTTCCTGGCCATGGCCTGCTCGCCGGCCTGCACGCTGAACGGGCGTTTGCTCATCGAGATACTCTCGCGTTGCGGCGAATGCTGGGAACTGGGCTCACGGGCAATTAAGGCTGCTTCGCTGGCCGCCGCTTCGCAGTGTTTGCGCACCTTTTGCGCCTTCCTCATCGAGGAGGCTGAGGAGGTAAAGAAGACAGCACCTGCTGGCCTGATGACACAAACGCAGGCATCGGCCGTCTACAATGAGGTAATACCCGTAATGCAGTGGCTCTGCAGTCGCCTGATAGAGCCGAATGTCAACAATGCGTCGCCAAATAAGAAGTGTGAGAATCCCAGTTCACTCTATCTAACCGAATGCATCCTGACGCTCAGCTCGGCGCTGCCAAGGAATGTGCACGCCAATCCGCACTTTACCTCGTTCCTCTGGCAAAAGTTCTGCCCAACGCTGGCCGCGGCGCTCGGCTCGCCGGGTCGCATTAATCTGGATAAAAAGTTTACCTACAAGTAAGTGAACGAGCTGAGATAATCCAGCTATATAAGAATTATATATGCGAACTATATATTCTATCTTCTACCTTCCACAGAGATGCTCTGCACATGATTGAGAATGAGGCGCGTGGATTTTTCACGGGACCTGGCTTGGATGGGCCGCAGGCACGTTGCGTCTACTTGACAGCGATACAATTGCTGCGCATTGCCGGCGCCCATGGCTCGTTGCGTCCAATGCTGGAGGCGCTGTTCCATCGCATGGTCTTGCTGCCGGCGCCACTGAATCGCACCGAGCCATTGCGCTGTGTGCGCGAGATCTTCAAGAGTCCAGAGCGTCTAATCGATTTGGCGGTCATACTCTACGTGGACAAGAATACGGCGCAGGGCTGCAGCGACGAGATGGCGCTTTTTCGACTGTATTTAAACTGAGTGATTGTAAATGATTCGAATACCAATTAAAACCTCTTTCTGTTTACAGTCTGGTGGATGCCATGGAGGAGTGCGCTTATGGAGCCAGTGCGGGCAGCGCCACAGAGGCGAGCCTGCAGGCGAGCGTGGAGTGCATGGTCGCCTTGCTGGATAGCCTGCAGGTCCTGTGCAGCGGCGAATTGACCGAATCCATGATCAGTGACCAGATCGTGCAAGTGGTCAATTCGCGGCACGAGCTGCTTAAGGATGCGGACTACTCTGGTCCGTTGACATATCAGAGCATGGCAAGGCTGCCCGCCCCATATCGGGATGCGATTGTGGAGTTTCGACAGAACGTGTTCGAGACGTCGTCCGGCTCGGAAAGCGAATGTGAGCCGCCGCATGAACAGGATGCGGCCTCAAATGGCTCGGGCGATACAGAGGGACCGGAGGATGATGAACCGAGCAGCTCCAGCGATGAGACATCACGGGTGGAGAATCGCTGGCCCTACTCCCATTTGGAGGCGCCCGTCATGCCCATTCGCACAGACAGCGACAATGATCGCCAGCATGCGCGAGATTTTGCGAAAGCTTTGCGTCAGGATCTAGTGCCGAAGCTACTGCGTTTGCGCAGCTGCGTCGAACTGGACGAGGCAATGCAGGAGTTCGCATCAGCCGTGTGCCAGGAGAACAGCATGAACTTTTCCGATTTCGATTACAATCTGACGGCCATCAATGCGGATGGCATTTACCTGGCCATCTACTCCTCGCTGCTGCTCAGCCTGCAGCTGATGCGTGCCGGCTACTATGATCAGCACTCGGTCAAGGAGAGCATACTGGTGCCGATGTCGGAGCAGCAGTTCGTTACCTCCGTGCAGAATACGGGCGTACTGGTTTACCTCTCCTCGCCCTGGCTCTGTGAGCTCTATCAATCGGTTATAGTTTCCAATATACTAGAGGCCATGACACGACAGCAGCTGGAAGGCAGCGGACCGCGTTGTGCCCTGGTCGATATGCTCTGCGATGCCGGCGGCTTGGCCAACACACAAATGCTATCCGAGTGGCAGCGCTTGCAGACGGCGACAGTGAAACACAGTGATGACGAACAGCACGACAAACGTCGCGAGGCGGCAAAGAAATTGTGCCGTCGCCTGCTCACGTGCTGCTGGGACTCAATGGTCATAGTGCTCAGCTCCGGGCTGGGAGATCTGCAGAGCACCGCCTCCAATAAGCTGGTGGCGCTCTCCAAGCGCACGTTGCGCGTCAAGGCCAAAACGAACAAGTCCAATGGCGAGGCGCTCTATGCCATGTGCCTGGATGGACTGCATTCGGTGAGACTACTCAACAAATCTATGTACATATAACAGAAGCTAATCTATTTTCAAATATTGCAGGCTGCCACCTTGAGCAACAGCCTCAATTTGCAGCATTTGGCTGGCAAGATACTCAATCTCTTGGCCTCCAATGTGTGCCAGACGAGCGGGCCACGCATCTCCGCAAGCCAGGCCATGTCCATGGACGTGGTACTCACGGGCGGCTTGAATTTGGGCAGCTACAGCGCCGACTGCTGGCAGAGCATCTTTGCCGTCTGTCGCCATGTCAGCCAGCTGGAGCACGAGATCTTCAGTATGCAGAATCCTTCAATAGCTGCATCGCCGGGCAGCAGTCGACGCGACATGGAGACGGGCGAGAAGCTGAGCAATGGCAATGCTCAGGATAAACTCAATCTGTCCTCGATTCCCATAGACGACGACGAAACGTGGTGAGTGCTGTAAAAAGTCACAAGTGTAAGATAGAAAGAAAGAAGAAAATAGAGCAGAATGATGGGAATAGAAAAAGAGTGCAAAAAGATAAGAAGAGAGAAAAGAGGTCGGCAGGGAGATATGAAGAGAGAAGAGTGGGAGGATTAAAGAATAGCGAGGGTAAGAAAGAAGGAGGGGCAGGAGCGATAGAGAGGGACGAGTGAAAGAGAGGGAACGCGCCGAGACGATAGAGGAAAATCTATATAATCTGTATCTGTAGAAAGTCTAATCAATTTACTATATATTCTAAATTACCCACAAACTAACTCTGTCTCTTTCTATTTACAGTGTGGATGTCTATAGCTTCTTGCAGGCACCGCTGCAGAGCCCCAATACGAATATCACGTCTATCCTAAAGGTGTACTCGGGCACCAATGAGACGGTGCTGCTGAGCCAGAGCGATACCTCAAAGGTGCTTTGCGCCCTGTCCCACCAGGCCGAGAATCTGTTCAATGATGCAGCCGAACGGCTCAGTCTGCCATCGCTGTGCCAATTCCTGAAGCATCTGTGCCGTGCCTCGCGCGATCAGCTCTACAAGAGCCAGGTGGCACGCAAGGGCGGTGGCACGCGCATCTGGTGGCCGAGCAAGGGCTGGAAGAAGCTCGACTCGTTGCCCATGTCGCTGCTACTGCATCGCATCGGTGACGTAACGCTCAAAGTGTTTCGCAGCTCACGGCCGCTGCTGCACGTGCTCAAGGTGTGGGCCATCACGGGACCTCATCTAATGGACGTAAGTAGAGATGATTGTATGGGAATGCAAGTCTATAGCATTATGTTAGATGGAACTAACTCCTCAATGTATATAATACCGTGTTATTCTTTTTCCCTTCAGGCCGCCTGTCATCGGGATCGCATGATATCGAAGCGAGCCATTGAGTATATCCACGATATAATAACGGCTCTGCTCGTGGAGCAATCGGAGCTGCCCTATTTCCACTTCAATGAGGCACTACTGAAGCCCTTCGAGAATCTGCTGAGCATGGACACGTGCGATGTGGATGTCCAGGATCAGATTGTCGCCTGCCTCTATGAGATTGTGGAGGCGCATCGCACTGAAATTCGTTCTGGCTGGCGGCCGTTGTTTGGCACGCTGCGTAATGCCCGCAGCCGTATGCTAAACATGAGCAATATCATCGACATCTTTCGCGTCTTCCTCGACTCGGACAACACGCTGGTGTTCGCCAATGCGGGACTGGATTGTATATTGTGTCTGTTGTCCTATTTGGAAATCTCTGGCAATAGCGGTGCCGGCAGCTCCGGGTCGAATAATAATGCTTGTGGCGAGGACAACGACAATACGTTCCGACCGACAGATTTTCTGCACGAGACACTGCGATTTCTGGAGCGCTGCTCCAGCATATTGGGCTTCATGTACAGCATGCCCAAGTGCCCGAACTTTCACTCGACGTACAAGATCAAGGGCATTTCGTACACGCATATCATAGACGCCAATATACCCAGCTCCATGGAGAACTTCACGTACTTTGGCAACGACTATCTGCAGACCAAGAATGAACAGTATATGATATCCTATAGATCGCTGCACATCGACAAGGATACGATCGTGAAGATCGACGAAATGGACAAGCCGTCGGGTGTGCTCAAAGTTTGGTTCCTGCTGCTCGATGGTCTGACCAATTCGCTGATTGTCTGCCCCTATTCGCACCAGGCGCCCATCTTGCAGACCATCTTTAAGCTCTTCAAGAATCTGATGTCCACGCCGGGCATTGACTTTGGTTTCTATTGCATCAATCACCTGCTCATACCGATGATACAGGATTGGCTGCGCTACATCAACAAGACGGCGACCAGCTGGCAGCTGATTGAGAAGAACTTCAAGCACTGCTGCTGCATGACCACGGATCTGGTGGTGGAGTTCATTGAGAAATCGGTGCCGGAGCAGCGGCGCTTGGGCGCTGGCACTAAGACGCGCCTCGCCCAGATCGTGCATCCCGCCGACAATCTGATCTACTCGAAGCTGAAGTTCGTAACTGAGCAAATGCCGGATGGACAGCAGCAGTCGGGGGGCATGCACTATGATAGCTGCTCCAGTTCGGCGAGCGACGAGCACAGTAATAGCAACAATAGCAACTCGACGAGTGCTCCAAATCCCAATCTCAATGTCAATCACAATCTGATCGAGTCGCCCACAAAGATATCCGGCTCGGCGACGTTGGCACTGAAGCAGCTGCTGCTCGTCCTGATCGAGTGTGCGGCCCAGTCGCAGGAGGCGATCGCCAGGATCTCAGTGTCCTGTCTGAAGCATGTTATCCTCTCCACGGGCATGCTGTTTAACGAATCGCAGTGGATGATCGCCTGCTCGGCCATCCATCGCGCCTGTACAGTGACAATCGCGCCATTGCGCCAGCTCTCCTTTGCATTCCACGAGAAGTCGAATAGCTTCTATGGAGATTGCGCCAACGTCAAGGTAGCAGCACGTCGTGACAGCACACTGGAGGAGCTGGCACGCATCTATGCCCTGGCCCAGCAGGTCTTCCTCTCCGACAATCAGCGTGAGCCCAACCAGAGCCAGGGCCCCGGCCAGACAACAAGCCCGACTTCCGCAACAGCCACACAAATCAAGAGCTCGGTCTCGGGATCGGCACAGTTGTCGGATGATCGCAGCTACTCGTTTCTGCTGTATCCACTCAACAATGGCTTCAATTCCAATCTGGATAATTTTGTCATACGCATTCCCTTCAAGAATCTGGTTGTGGGTCTGCTGGCCAATCAGATGCTGCTGCAGCTGGTGGCCAAGCTGTTGCTCTCGCGCCTCAAATGCGTGCCACAGGCGGTGTCCACGTGCATTTTCGACAACTATGCCGCTTCCGCATCGACGCCCAGTCATGATTACGATCTGGATTTTCGCTCCAAGGAGATTCTGTTGCGCTGCGTCAAGCAGTACTTGATGTCCGCACTGGAGTTCGATTCGCGTCCTGGACTCAAATTTCTGATGCAGAAGGTCTCGAATATTGAGTACGCGGCCAATTTGTACAAGCAGATGACCTCCTCCTGGATGATCTACTACATAGCACTGGTCGATTCGCATCTGAATGATATTGTGGTCTATAATTTGGGCGCCGAGGACTTGAACTTCATTTTGGAATCGTGCTCCAGGCTGAACACCACCACGGTCAAAAAGAAGGAGAACTTTGTGCGCTATCTGTTCTGCCTGCAGGATGCCTGGAATCTGGTCTGTGAGCTCTACTTGAGCAACTCGGCGCTGCACGACATCGAGAATGGAAAACTGCGTAGCCAGCAGCAGAAGATGCCCATGCATCTGGGCGCGGCCAAGTCCATGAGTATTGCCCTCAATGGAAACGGTGATGCGGCCAGCAGCAGCGCTAACAATCACACGGATCTGGCCAATGATGGCACCTGCAACGGACGCCCCAATTCCACGTCGCCCAGCAAGTGCGTGCAGCTGGAGGAGGAGAATGTGACAATGACCACGTTGATAAGCGAATTCCAGCCAAAGTGCCGCAGCAATCCGTTCGACACGAATCGCCAGGCAACCAAAACAGAGGCCGAGTCCATCTCGCCCGAGATCGAACAGCAGCGAGCGACGAGCATCCTGAAGGACTCGAACTATAAGCGTGCTGCGTTGGCTCAGCTCGTTGTTGCCTCCATGGAATTGTTGCGCTCGCTGCCTAACGAGGCCGAGGAGAATCTCAAATTGTTAATGACGCCCACCATAAGGGAAGCGTTTCGACTCGTCCAGCTGCAGGGCAACGAGCTGAAGGTCAACCAATTTTAGGCAATGCTTGTTGAGTTTTATTTTGATCTGTAGACGCAGCTAAACATGCCTCTACACACCACACAACTCCCGGGTTCACTCACCCACTCTCACTCTGTCTGACTTTCTCATTGTTTCCCTCTCTCTGACTCTCACTCTCACCCTCACCTCTCTCTCTCTCTCTCTCTCTCTCTCTCTCTCTCTCTCTCTCTCTCTCTCTCTCTCTGACCCCTCTATGTCACTTGTCAGTGCATGAATAGCTTCAATGCTATCCATGACAGCACTCAGGTATTCACTAACCCATATCCTCACATGCCAAAATCCTAACTAAGTTCAAACTAACCTAACCTTAACCCAAGCTTAATATATTGCTTATTTATACACATTACTGGTTCAACCTAAACTACGTTTTAAAGTGAGCTTAAGTTAATCTACATTCAACATACCTTGAGATAAACCTAACATAACCTATAAGCTCAAATCAAACCCAATTCAACCTAACCCAAGTTTTAACGAGCTCAAGTTCAACTGAGCCTCAACGATCTTGTCGATCAGCTGTGTGGCTTTGCATAACGGTTAATTAAGGCTACGTTTTACAACGCACGCTCTCTAATTCAATATGTCTCTCAATCTGTTTCTGTCTCTCTCTCTCTCTCTCTCCCTCTCTGACACACGCACTCATACACGCCAACCAACTCTGTCTCTCGCTCACTCTCTCTCTCTCGCTCCCTCCACAGCAGGCCAAACCATTTCAAAGTAAAAGCTCAACATGAAAAGGCACAAAAAGTAAAAAGTAAAAAAAAAAAAAAACGAAACTGAACGAAAGTACAATTCGAATGCTGCAATAAGAAGAAGACGATGAAGAAACAGAATACGTATTAATTAACGAAGAACAGCAGAAAATTCCAAATGTAAAATGTAGTAAACATAAACAAGAAGAAGATGCAGCAACGTAAGCAACGTAGTCTTGTACATTGTAACTATTTAGCAAAACTAAAACCAAAAACCTTTTTGAACCACAATTTCAACAGCCCCACAGCACGTTTACCCATTAATTCCATAATAGTCATAGTCTTTCTACTCCTCTCTCTCTCTCTCTCTTACACACTTTCTCACTGCCTCTCTTGTATGTGCACCACTGTACAGTTCTCTCTCTTTCCCTGTCTCTCCCTATTTCTAAGTTCATTTTAAGCGGTCTTTTTAGAGTCTACGAGTCTTTTCCATTACGTAAAAAGAATTAAAAAAAAAAAAAAAAAAAAGACAGAAAAACAACGTAAAAACCAAGCAAAGAAATCCCTCTTATAATAGTGAAACAAGTGTACTATATATATATATCATCGATCGCTATTATGTGTTGTGCCTAAGTAGGTAACCTAAAACAAAAACAAAAAATTAAAATGAGAAAAACTAAAAAAAAAAAAAAAAAAAAAAAAAAAACTAAAATTATTTTTGATTCAAAACTATATGCCAGCCTATATACACAAACATTATATATATATAAATGAAGCCTATATAAAATCTATAATATGTATATCTTAGCCTAAGAGCCGCTTTAACGAACTTCTGTATAGCCTGTATATTTTCGAAATTAACGATATATAAGCTTAAATCGAGATAAATGAATGCAAAACAAAAAACAAAACAAAAAAAAAAAAAAAAAAAACAACTTAAATTAAACAAGAGATCTATATATGAGATCGGATTTCAGCTCAATATGATAGACATATTTAAAGAGAACTAAATGTAAACTGTATTATATATAGCTCATAATTTGCCTATACAAAATTATTCATATATATATACAACTATATATGTATATATATATAGAAAGTATCTATGAAATTGTATTATCTATTATATATATATACACATATATATGTATTATAAAAGTAAACATATAGCGAATGTTAACTAACACAAAATCAGTGCCGCCCATTAATCCACGATTACCACCATTAAATATTAGTCAAACACACACATACACATATACACACAATCAAGCACAAACATACACACACACACACACACACACACACACACACATAAACCTAGAGTATTTTATGCATACACTTCACATACTTGTATATACATATATATGTATATATAACAATATATGCGAGGGTATTCTATATAATTGTGGCTAGAAAAAGGAAATTAAAATTTATTTATTTAAAGTTTTATATATATAGTTTATATGAAGTCAAGCAATGCTATAGAGTATCCTCATCAGCATATATGTATATATATATTTATATATATATATATCTTGTATGTGAACCGTAGTCCCGCGCTGCCTTTAAACTAGCATACATTTTGTACCAGTGTGCGTACCTAAGAGAAACACAAACCTTACAACAAATTCTCAAATACACTTTTGCACTAATAGTCGTCATCGTCGCCGTCGCTTCTTAGCCTCCGTTCAACACTTAGCTTTAAACGTTCGTGTACGCGCAGCTTATGAAGGACCCTATATTCAAATACATATATAGCCATATTATACCAAAACCATTATCTATATACACGCATATATACACAGATATGCTTATTTAAAACCAAAGAGCTACAGAGCTAGAAATATTTAGCTATATATATGTAGATATATACATATATGTATATGTGAACATTGCTATATCTGTAAATGTACTTACATGTATTATAGTTGCCTCTTGAATATATACTCTATGTTGTAAATGTCGAAAAACGAAAGAAACGAAACAGAAATCATTTTTATATATATGTGACAACTATACAGAAGACTCTATATATATATAGATATATATATATATTAGCTACAGCGCTACAAATCTATACGTACATATTTACGAGTATAAACGAGTATATATATTTCGCTTCTTATGTTATTTATGTACTTGCCCATATCTCTTTCAAACTCTCTATCTCTCTTTCTATCTAACTTGTAACTAAAACTAATTGTATTTAAGTGCGAAGAGTATGAATGACAACAATGAAATGAGTTACGAGAAATGGGGCATAGCGAAATGATTGAATTGCAAACTATGTATGTAATTCAACTCTTGAAGAGAGTCCATTTGTAATACGAATGAAAATACAAAATTAAACAACGCTTTCGCAACTTTACTAAAACACATCAACGTTTTTCAATTTTTCAAATTCGATAGAAACGCGCGCACACATTCTTACAAACCTAGCTTTCATCACTAGATGTTGTTGGCTGCTAGGGTGGCAGCACTTCAGAAGGACATGCTCATACTTATCGATTAATCGATACTTTTTGTCAGCAAGTACAGCGCTGTAAAAACGTTAAAGAATTTGAAAATATATCGTACGAGCAATAGAATTTTCGTTTTGAATTGCTCGCTGATTTTTCCATTATTTTATTAGACAATCTTTGCATTCCTTCTATCTCCCATAATTTCCCAAAATAAAATGAAAAAATATAAATACTTTGTGTGATTTTGTTGCTTTGTTTTATATATGCCACAATTCCACATTTATTATGTTGCATGTACATATAGATACGTGCACGTACTCCACTTGTGTTTGTTATATATCAGTATATATGTATATGTATATTAACACCTTTAATGGCTAAACTTAATTTAGTTATTACAGTTAGAGGACCTTAATTACAAACAGCGGTTTGACTTTTATTTTTCAACCTAAAAATGGATTGACGTGAAAAAAAATGCCTTAACTTGGTTGTATTAATAATTAAGTGGTTTTTCTCTTTTTTTATTTCTTGTTTATATTAGGTTTAGATTTAAGATATTTAGAATTTTTTGCTTTTCTTTCGCATTTTGTTCCATTTCAGTTAGCAAATCGATGCGCGCTGCGCTGCAGCCTTCTCAATTAAGAGTTAAATGTAAAAAAAAAATTATATATATATATTAATATTTATATATATATATATATAAATAAACAAACAAATTAATTGTCGTTTAAACAAGGTTTGAAATCGAAGCATATATATACGTATGTATGTATATATACGCGAGTGTAACTAAAACATATGCGCAATAAATAGTTAACATTTGCTTGGTGGCATTTCATAGTGTCTGTGTATAAGTGTAAGTGTGTGTGTGTGTATATATATATGTGTGAGTGCTAGCATATAAATGTTAAACTTAATTAAATTAATCTTTAAATCATTAAGAAAAGTCCATATAATAAGCGTTTTCATTTGTTTCCTTTTCACTATATCTTTTTTTTTTTTAGTTTTTTTTTTTTTTTTTGCTGTTCTGTGCGATAAAAATAAAAAAAAAAAATTAAAAAGAAATTTTCAAAGACTCTAAATTGTTGACTTAGCTTTCTGCTTGAAATACATTTTGATTTATGTACGAATGCGAAATGTTTAAAATTAATTACATAGAAATTGCTGAAAAATTGTAAAAGGAAAGTAAAAGTTATTAAAGAAAAAGGAGAAATAAAGGGAAAAATCAGCAGCAGAAGTCAATTAGCTCTCCTAACTCCTTCTAATATTCTTTGTTTTTCTTCAGTTTTTTTTTTTTTTTTTTTTGAATCATCATTTTCTTGGTTTGGCTTGTAAATGTTTTGAATAGCGACGAGTCCGTTATGGATCTCGTCGTGGATTGGATTAGGGGTTTACACTTGGGTGGATGGAGTGAAATTGAATATATTCTAATAGTTGAACTCCTCCTGCTTCTCCGAGTCGCTACGCAAATCATTCATGAGCGGCTCAAAGCATGACTTTGGTATCATAGTGCCGACGATTTTCTCTCCCTCCGTGGTCTTCATGCGTATCACCTGCATTTTGCTGTTGGAACGTGTATTCAGTATGTGCTCGACTCGTCCCCACACGGACAGCACGGAGCCGGCTAAGACATGATAGAGACGCTGACGAAGACCCACCTGCAAATGGAAATGAAATATGAATTAAGACTTCCTTGAAGCAGATTTTATAGCTGATCTGGCCTTACCTCGCAGTCGTTGCCCAGACTGACGTTGCGACAATTGCCATTCCAGTAGGCGTGGGAACAGGTGTGCACCGAGGCATCATACTGTTCCGTCCAATGCGGTTCGGCCTCCTCGCTGGACACCTTGCGATATTTCTTCTCCAGCTCGGCGAGCGACTCGTGGCGCACCTGCAGGCCAGTGTTGGGCCGGTAAATCTGGCACATGATTTCCTTCTTGCTGCGTGTCTTCCTCTTCTGCGCCTTGCTGCTGCTGCTGCCATCCGCGTCCGCAGAGCCACGAGCCGGCGGCTGCTGATCGATAACAACCACCAGGATGGCCGTGCGCTTCTGATTGCGCAACTGATGCGAGGTGTAGAAGCCTTCGTGCTCGTTGAACAGATCCGCATATCTAGCAAAGGGTAGATATATATTAATCAGTCTATATATTTGATGATCAACACTCACTTGTCAATGGCCTCCTGCCAGATCATGCCGCGTTCCACGCGCACTGTGTGCAGTTCTGTGGGCGCAACGCCAGTGGCATGCTTGCGCATGAAGCGCGTCAGACGCACGCGGGTCACGTTCTCGCCAGCTGCGCCCAAATCTGAAAATAAACGAGAAATAAGAGTCCAGTAAAGTCCAGGTTATATAAGCTTAAATAATATCCTAGATGAGATTACTCACCAACAATGCCCAGATCGAAGCGACCCCCACGCTTGGCCTGATTGATGATGGCCGCCATGGTGTCGGTGAAATATTTGAAGAGACGATTCTGCAAGTCAACTGGACAGCCGAGTATGCGATTGAGAAACTTGGATATGTTGTTGTAGTCCTTGTCCAGGCTGAGCACGCCCGGATGGCTCTCGCTGTTCACAATTATGCCCACGCCGACCAGGGCGCCGGCAATATCCTTGAAGAACTCGCCGTTGTAGTCGGTGGGCGGCAGCACCAGTGGCGTCTCATAGCCCATGATGGTGCGCATGACTGTCTCCAGAGCCTGTCGGCCGTACTTGTTGTCAATGTTGAACTGAGAGAGATCACGTGTCTCGGTGGCACGTCGATCGCCGTGCGTCAAAGCGCCCAGCGACTCAAGCCGCTTGGCTACCGTCGAGGCAAAGCGACGCTCGCCCGCCAAGTCCGAGATGAGAAATATGTACTCGGGCGCATTCACCTGGTTGGAGCGATGGGTGCGGCCAAACTGTTGGATAGCCCGGTCAGCCGACCACGGCAGTTCCAGTGTGATGTGAACGCGACGTCGCTGGTTGAAGACGCGTCGATCGCTTTGCAGCGAAATGCCACTGGAGGCGGCCTCCGAGATGATGGCGACATCCTTTTGGCCATCCATGAAGCGTTGCTTCTCCGTTATGTTGAGCGTCTCGAGCGGCACATCCGATTCGGTGCGTGACTCATACTGAATGGATCCGTCGTCGCTCTGGACGACCCGACCACGTCGGCCCGTCATCTCGGCCACATTATCCGGCCCGCCCAGCTCGTCGATCAACTGGTCCAGCGTATTCGGCGGCAGCCGTGCGCCAAGTCGTTCGATTTTGCGCAACAGCTCCTCCTTCATGGTGCAAGCCCGTTCGATGGCATCCTTGGGCGGCGGGCCATAGTTCAGCTTTACGCCATTCACACCCACCGGCGTCATTGTGCCCTTCAGCTCCTGCTTCTTTTGCAGCAGATCCTGGATCTTGTCCTGCGTGGATAGCTGCTGGGGCTTGCGGCTCTTGGCTGCATTTAGGGCAGCGACCACCGTGGCCGACATGGCTGAATTGTTGTTGTTGCTGCTGCTGCTGTTGTTGTTGTTGTTGCTGCTTGTGGATGTCGCCGAGTTGGACTCCTTCTTAATGGCCTTGGCATCCTTGGCCTTCTTCTTCTTGGACTTCTTTTGGGTCTTCTTGTTGCTGGACTTCTTGCTGCGCGCATTCACCCAGGGATCCATGTCGCTGTCGCTTCCACTAAGGAAGAACGGATTAAAGTCAGAGCTGTAGTCGCTTGCCACGCTATGCCTGTCGCTGTCGTTGTCATGCTTATCCTCGTCATCGTCCTCATCGTCATCATCATCCTCGTTGCGATTCTCATCGTCGTCGTCATCGTCCTCATCATTGTTGTCATCATTAAACGCATCATCGCTGTCCGCTGCATCATCGCTGTTGTTGTCCAAATCGCCGCTGGACGTGTGCGCCGCCTCCTCGTCGCTATCGCTATAGGGCCACGATCCGCTGCGCTTCTTCTTCTTCTTCGATTTGCGACTGCTCGCCGTTGAGCTGGCGCCCTTGCGCTTGCTTCGATTACTGCTGCCGGTGGTGGTGGAGTTGCTGCTCTTGTTGTTGTTGTTCAGAGTCTTATGGGGTTCCTGCTTGATGGCCGGCGACTCGTCATACAGGCCCAAAATGCGATTGATCCGATTGCGATCGGGTGCTGGAAAATGACGCTCTACAAACGACTGGAAGACGCCTCTGCAAAAGGGAGGGAGCAAAGTGCATTTGTTAAATTGATGCGAAAGCACATGAAAGCTTTAACAATTGTGGACCAGAAAATAGAGAATATCCTCAGTTAATCTGCTCTTTGCCACTGCAAAATCTCAATAAAGCTATCTTCTACTATATGGCTAAACATCAAATTGAATAAATTGAAACTCACTTGGCTGTGGACACAAAATCAGTTAGTTCGCCATCATCGCGTTCCAGCTGATCGAGGGTTCGCGCCTCGCCTGTGGACTGGAGACCGATGACAACGCATTTGCCATATTTGATGGATTCGCGGGCCACAGTCACCGCATGATTGACCTTGGCCGCAATGCAGAGGTATTTGAAGAAGCGCTGATGCGACGACCAGAACTGACCCCACATTGTCTTCTTCATGCGGCTCTCGGCATCGATCAGTTCGGCGGCTTCTGTAAACTTTTGCATTGCCTCTACCCAGAGCTCCACGCTCTGATCGTAGATCTTGCGGAATTCCTTGGAGAGCGGCACCTCCTCGATCTTGAAGCTGACGCCCTTGAAGCTTAGCTGTCGCGCTATATACATGCCGCGCAGCTTCATGTCCATGGCAACGATTTCCATGGCACCGACACCGCTGCACGAATGAGAAAAGTGAATTGTAAACAGATCAATAGAGAATTGCAAACATTTCATTTGATTTGTGCTCACCGTCGCTCCACGGCCGTAATGAAGTCATTAAATGTGGCAAAGGCTGTGCCCTGGCCCCACAGGCCGAGACGCACCATGTAGGCCATGTTCTTGGGCTCGGAGGCGCCCGTTGCCGATGCATAAACAACTCGAGCCTTAGGCAACTTTTGCTGCAGCTCGAGCACCGTTTGGCCCGTCTTAGTGGGTTTGCCCGAGCCGACGGGACACAGATTCTTGGCCTTGTGGCACTCGTCGAAGATGATGAGACCCTCAAAGTCCTCGCCACACCATTGCAGCAATTGACGGAAGCGTGAACGATATTTGCCCGTCTTGTTGTTCGATTCACCAATTAGCGCCGAGTAAGTGCTAAAGATGACGCCGCGCTTGCAATTGTTGTTGGCATCGGAATTGATCTTGGCGTACTTAAACTGTTCAAGTAAAGAAGAATCGATCGCATTGAATTAGTATAAACTACTTAGTATTAATATTTATATAATCAATCATGCTAGTCTTAAGTAGCTACGAGAGTTAGTTAGTAGCTATCACCTTATTGAGCGCATGGACCTCGATGCGCGTGGCTCCAATGTCGCTGAGATCGCGTTCCGCATCGTATTTGAGATCATTGGAGACGGATATCCAGAGCGCCTTCTTGCGCCCCTTCAGATAGTTCTCGTAGATGATGCCGGCTATGGTGCGACCTTTGCCCACACCGGCACCATCGCCAATTAGGAAGCCCGCCCGACTGTTGTCCGGCAGAAGATGATCGTGCGCCTGCGATGCATACGTGATGGACTCCAGCTGCAGGGCGCTCAGCTGGCCGCTGTTGATGGTTTCGGCGGGTATGGACAGCTTGTAGTAGACATCGCACGGCTCCACGGAGCTAAGTGAGGCGGTCTCGACGACCGGATCCGGATGCTTTTTGCCCAACTTAACTGTGAGTGTCAAGAAGAGATTCCATCACAGATTTCTCATTGATATATGTATGTCGTATACTTACGTTTGGCTGGCCAATAGTCGGCATATGTCTCGGCTACGCCCATCTCCTCATAGTCCACCTCGTCCTCCTCCTGCTGCACATAGACAGAGGCAGCTGCAGCTGCCGTCGCCGCATTGGCATTGCCCACAGCCGTATTCTGCAGTTGCTGTTGTTGCTGCAGCTGCAGCTGCTGTTGCTGTTGCTGCGGCGGCAGCCGCATCGGCTGCATGAACAGCTGCGTCATCACATGATTGGGTATACCACTGGTCAAGTACTCCGGATTCACCGAGATCAGCTGCTGCAGCTTCTCCAGCATCATGGTGTTCAGCTTCATACCGCCACCACCTCCGGGTGCAGGTCCAGCGGTAGCTGCCACCTGTGGCGTGGCACCGCCAACGACGCTGCTGCTCTTCATTGTGGCACTGGCAGCCACGCTCGCTGCCATGCCCACCGGCTGCGGCTTGAAGGGCGTACGCATGGGCATGGCACCGCCCGCATAGCTCACTGCAAGACAAGTGTGGGGAATTGGATTTGTATCGTTGTCGATCGTTTCAGGATGTGTTTCGTGTGCATGTGACAGACAGAGAGGGCGAAACAGTGAAAGATATGAAGAGAGAGAGATAGAGCATAGTAGGATATCAAGAAATTGGAGAGTGAAAGAAATATTAAATATTATGAACACAATAGAGAGAGAGGGAAGAAACAAAGAAAGCGCGAGTGAGAGGGAGGTAGAGCGACATAAACGGTGCAGAAATGAAGAAAGAAAGAGAGAGTGTGAGAGCGAGAGAAGGTGAAACAGTGTGGGATATGAAGGAGAAACAAACAAAATAGTAGATATGAAAAATTTGCGAGAGAACGAGAGAGGAAAAACAAAGAAAACGGGAGGGAAAGGAAAGGCGGCAGAAACAGTGTAAACCATGGAGGGAGAGAGAGATGTAAAAACAGTGTGCAGAGAGAAAGAAACAGTGTGCGTTATGAAGAGAGAGAGAGAAAGAGAATGTGTTTCATGTGATTAGTAGAGCAAATAGATTGCGTTTTAAAATTAGTTAACTAACAAATGGATCTCAATAATTAGTTATATATATTTGTATATATAAAGTAGATCAAATGCATGACATATATATTAACGTATAGAAGATATATCAATATAGATTGAACGATATTCAAAACAGATTTAGCTGAATTCAATAATTAGCTAATTATACAACGATTTCTAGAGCACTTCATAGTATAGAACCCAATTTCATAATGTATAGAAATAATGTAAAGCCCTAGGGCTTTAGCAGAAGAGAATCATTAAAGAACGAAGCTATGCTATGATTCAGAGAATATCAGACGGCAGCGAAAGACGAATTGGATCATGCAATCGAATTAAATGCAAGCGGGATTTCTTTGATGGCTAGATTCCCTGATAGTCAAAAGACGTTTAAGTCACAAATTGTGGTCCAAGATAGTATTTATTGTAGTACTATATGCGGGTTTTAAAAGTACCTAAAAGATATTCAAGAAATGACGAAACTAGACGAAAAATATTTGTGGTATGCTCGTGTGGGGTTCAAATGGGACAGCGAATTTTCCGACGGTCGCTGGCACTCCGGCAAGAAATGATCTTTAGTTCGATTCCCAATTTGGTGGCTGTGCGATCTTTGGCATTATGGCCGATTTGGAGCGTCGCGGCTGGGGTAGGGGCCATGCTGGCGGGTATTTGAAGCGATTGAGGTATAGTGAAAATGCTGACTTTTTGTACATCAGGTTCGTTTTCAGCAATCGTTTATTAATCTTCTTCACTTCCTCCTCAGACGGCTCAACCTGCACCGTGGTCATATCACTCAATTGTGGGGTCTTCTCATTATCTGACTTCAATTGTGTATCCCCGATTTGGCCGATGGGCATCGTGGTGAATGAAGGATTTTGGTAGATACATTCAACTCTTTCTTTCTCGGTAACATCGTCCGGGCCCAGTCTGGCGTTTTCCGCCTGTAGCTGCAGTAGCGATGGTGAGTTTGTAAGTGTCGAATCCGAGCTGGTCAGGGACCGCAGCACAGCATCCAGTGAAGGATTTTTAGCGTTGCTTTCGTAGCGCAGCAATGCGGAAAAACAGGAACGCAGCGAGTTGGTCAACGACGGGGTAGGTGTGAAAAGAGACAGTTTATCCTTCGGACAGCGTTTGTGCTTATCGCACACGTCTTGGCAATAGGTGGAGCTTGATTGCAAACCCGCCTTAAAGCTCATCAGCATCGGACGAACCTTCTGTAGGCGCCGCATCACACGCTGCAGCAGAAGTTCATGATCTCCACGTGTAGAGTCCAGCCGTGGCACCAGTTCCTCCAACACCAAGCTCTCCAGCTTGTTCAAGGACTCGCCATAGATTCGATAGAAACGGTCCATTGCTTTGGCCACCTGTTCTTCCACCAACCGCTCCACATGCTGCTTGTCATAGCGGTGGCCATCGTTTCCCAATGTAGTTGAACTGTCGCACCCACAAAACGAATCACTGAAACTTGTACTTGAGACCATCGGAGTGGTAAAATTGCGCGAACTGCTTTTCTCCATGATTGAGATTCGAAAGATTTTACAATTAAATAAAAAAAAAAAACTGGAATTTGTTTTTCTGTATTTATACATAAAATTTTTTTTTTTTTGAAAATAAAACTGAAAATTTGGAAAAATGCTCGTAATGTGTTCAGCTGTGTAGCTTGAATAAAACTGAGGAGCAAAATTTTCTGAGCTCAGCCACAATACATCGTCGATTCCAAGGCCTACTCAGTGAATTCCGAATTTTAAACTCAACAAAAGCCTATTCGATCAACTAACTATAAAGCAATGCGAGGCTTTACTCCAGTTTCATGACATTTGAATGCCTAACAGAGCCCACCACTGTTATTAACAGTGGCAAGAAAGGCACAACAGTGAAAAGTGTAAACCGTGCATGTTGCGAGAAATCAAATCTCGCTGCCATGTAGAGAGAAACGTCATCAAAATACCAATAACAGAGCCCACCACTGTTATTAACAAACAGTGTTATTCAAGGATGTGAGAAGGTTGCACTTACAAGCGTTGCCAGCTTTCTCAAGCAACTATTTGTCAATGTGCACAACATACCCACAACACAACACACACACACACACACACACATAGACATAGGGATTATTAAAGATTATTTATGTTTGTGTTTGTTATTTTCTTGGTTGTTACCAACATTACAGGACTTACTCTGCGCCAATAAAGACGCGGCCATATTGAAATTGGCAGAGGCGGCTGAAGTTGAGGCGCCGCCGCTATTGCCAAAGAAGCTGCTGCTGCCGTTGATCATGTTGTTGTTGTTGCTGCTGTTGTTGCTATTCGCTGATGATCCCTTGGAGGCGACATAGGCGGCAAGGCTCATCAGATCGTTGGTGCTGAGACTGTTCAAGTAATTGCCGGCGCCACTGTTCAAATAGGCGCTGGCAGCACTCAAGCCGGTTGCGCTGCCGCTACCGACGCCGACGCCGCTGGCGGTATTTGTGCCAATCCTTGTGTTGTTGGCGCCGCTGGCAGCTGCTGCTCCTGCTGGACCAAAAGCAAAACGAAAGGAAACGAAACGAAAGGACGAAAACAACAACAACGACAACAACAACCAAAACGAAAATCAAATAAAAAAGCACAACCAAAAAATCAAATCAAATCAAACGAAATAGAACGAAAGAACGAGCGAGCGAGCGAGCAAGATTATGAAACCGTTTGAAATTGAATATGCGGCAGCGAAATGGGAAAAAATAGTGTGGGAGAGACAGAAAGAGAGAGAGAGAGAGAGAGAGAGAGAGAGAGAGAAAGACAGCAGCATTAATTTTAAGTTGAGCTTGCAAAAAATTGCCTCTGGCGCAATATGCGTGTAAACTGCATGTATGCATGTATGTGTGATAGTGTGAATGTATATGTGTATGAATGTGTGAGTGTGGGCGTTGTATTTGTTGAGTATTTGCATCTGGTCACACTTACCCGCCGTCAGTTTCTTTGGCATGTTGTTTAGGCTCTTATCCGCTAGGGCGACTTTAGTTGTTATTGCTGTTGGCAGCGCTGTGAATTTACCGCCCACAACTGTTGGCTTTGCTGTGTGCGTCACAATTGTTGGACGCAATACGGGAATATTATTGTTGCTATTGCTGTTGTTGTTGCTGCTCTTGATGATGTTGCTGCTGTTGATATTGTTGCTCAACAGCAAGGAGTTTGGCTTGCTAATGCTGTTCACTTTGATGACGTTGTTGTTGTTGTTGATGATGTTGATGCGATTGCTGATATTACTGCTAATGTTGTTTTTGTTATTGCTACTATTATTGTTGTTAATAATGTTGCTGCTGTTGTTGCCCAGCTTGAGAAAAGCTTCGCTTATGTTGCTGTTGCTGTTACCGCTTGGCCCGCTGTTCGCTTGCTTATTGGCAACGTTGATGCCAACTCCGCTGCGTATATTTTGCGCGTATGTAACTGCAGTATTCAGATCGCGACCACCACCTGAAAGCAAATGAAAAAAGGTTAATAAAGGATGAATCGGAAAATTGAATCATCAATATGAAATCTATATAATAAAAATCCATAATTGCTAATCTAATCTAATCTACAGCAAAATAAAATAATCAAACTAACTGAACTGCAGAATTTCCTTGAGTCTCAAAGTGCAAAGATCAATTCTCTTACAGTGATCCGCCTTGGCGGATTATCAGTTAGGCATGGCATTGCAGAGGCTCGTATGGATGCCTAAATGTATGCTCTGCCTTATAATTTGAGAAGCGCAGAGAGAAGACTGTTCGTTTTTTGAATAATTTCCCATATGGTCAATGCAGAAAACACGTAACATATCTATACTTAATATTGAATAGGTTTCAAAACTACGAGTCCCATATGAAAAATGATAAGAAATTCTACAAAAAAAATAATCCCACTTTATCCATGCTGAACGTAGGGCTATACCATGTGTTTAGGGATACGTAAAATCATGTTTTTAGTAGTATCAAAAACAATAAATTTCTATCTTAAAGAAGTTCATAAGCTCCACTTTGCTCTGCTTAGGTTAAGGTCGACTCAACAATCTTTCAACAATAAAATCGAATTATTCTTTCACTTTTAAGTCAAGCACAACTTTTACTTTCGCGACTTTAATAAACCTCAAGAAATTCTTATGTACAAGATATTTTCTCTCTCTCTCTCCCTCAATGTACCTATGTATATATATGATATATGTGTATATAAGTTATCATACAACATTATATATCTTGAATCGATTTATTTGCATTGCTGCCGCTGGCTATGTGCATCAAGGCCCCAACCATTTACCCATCAAGCCCATCAAGCAGTAGCATCACCCATCTCCTATTCGACCATTGCATCTTGCCTAGTGTTATGTATAGGGCAGCATCCGCCCACTTTATGATATCCACGCTCACCCACACACACACACATATATATATATATATATATATATATATATATATATATACATGTATAATGAGTATATAATTAGCAAATGCTTTAGACATTTGCTTCTCTCTATGCACATATGGAGAAAGCGAGAGAGAGAGAGAGAGAGAGAGAGAGAAAGGATGGATGGGTGCATGTGTCTATGCCTCCCTTATTTACCTGCCAACAGGGGCTGCATTAAGTATACGCCCCCACTAAAGACAGTTTGCCTTAAATCACTCAACCCGCTTCACTCTTTCCACTCTCATAACTAATTGACATTGAAATTGAACATTATTTTGACGTTTGGCAATAATATTAATTTGACATCATAATCTACACTGAGATGGTAATGATAATGCAATCTTTAAGATGCATAAATGAAGCGATTTGCTTATCTTTTGTATAATCGCTAGATCTGAAATATATTTGCTTTTGTGAGAATAAGTAAATGTTTCAAAATTACGATAACTTAATCGAAAGTCGATAAATATAAATTGTTTACTGACTTTATCAATCATAGTTATCGATCAAATTCAATATTTATTTAAATATTGCATTGGAGTTGGTGAATTTATGTTAGCTTTCTATAGTCTATTTTATGTTTTACAATATTGAATAATATAGTTAGCTGATGTGAGATTTCTCGATATCGATAAATGTATATATAACTTTATATTTTGATAGCTTTTATTAAAATAAATTGTTGGTTTAATATTTCAATAACTTTGAGTTGTATCGTTCCAGTTGATATTTCAATAACTTTTGTTGCAATTGATTGATTGATAAATTTTTAGTTGATTTACTGTAGAATATTTAAAAATTTGACTACACAACAATACAATCCATTAAAAGTAACTATACATATTTATGCTATACATATTTATGTATTGTATGCATATGCTGAGCTATCAATCAAACTAATTTATATTAGTCTTTATTTATATTTTATTGATAGGCCAAAGATTGAGGCCCGCTTGATGGGATTATTGGCTTTAATTGGCAGTTGAATAGGCATAAATTTATAAAATATAAATATATATATATATTTTTATATATATTTACATACTTGAATGTGTTGTTATTGCTGCTATCTATCTATAATAGATCGTTAATTAAGACCTTGCGTGGGAGGCTCTGCATTGAGACTTGATGTGCATACAACTTATGCCCAATGCAATATTGAAGACTACAATTGGATTTCTACAGATGCACCTATACACACACATATATATATATGGTATATAGAAAGATATGTATATATACACACGTGTACATAGCTGCTAAAGCAGGGCGATTCGCATCTGTATATATATAGACATAATTAATGGCATATATGGTCAGTAGACGTATATACAAGATGTGAATACATAGACAGCGAAAGAAAGAGAGAGGTATATATATAGATATATGTATATATATTTAGGGAAAGAGTGTGTGAGCTGCATATCATATATCATACGTCACATAAACCATATCGAATGCAAGTTGATTATATAATTAATTATTTCCTTTTACCAACTTTATTACCTGCAATTCGATTCATCTTGCAGCTGCACTCGGTAATTGTTTATTAATTACTATTGATTACTAAGTTGAGCCAACTGCACAACTGATAAAATGGGAAATTACTTGGAAACTTTAAAAGTCCATTTTCTGTATAAGGCAATAAATATTTGATACTAGAGTTTATCTGTAAGTGAATGTGTTTTCTAATAAGTCATGAATTTATCATAGAAATTAGAAACAAAAGCTCTGCTTAGCTATCGATAAACGATAAAGACTGTCATATCTTTTACTTAGTTCAAGTGCTTATTAAAAACGATAATTTGGGTTAATTTTAAAATATCGTATATTTAGAGCGAACTCCGGTAACTTCTATATATATATATAGATTATCGATAATGTTGATATATAAGTTATCGATAGTGAATAGTGAATTTCACTAGATCGATATCTTGCAGTTTGTTAGCAATAATCGCTGCTTGATAGATCTATTCATTTTCATTCTCTCTTCCTTTCTATATATCTATTATTCTCGCTATAATACAATTTCACTGAATAAATTATCCCGTTAAACGATAAAAATATTTCTTGATGTCATATTTTCTTTTTATAAATTGGTTCGACGAAAATATATACATAGTTATAAATCAGGAACTTGAGAGCTCTACAAATATGCACATACCAATTTGTATTGTGTGTAGCTTAAAAAGTTCTTCAGCTATTTATGAGCTTATGTGTGCACACACACTCACACACACACTTTAGAACATAAAGGACCCTTTGCTGGCATTTCTGGTATATGTATACCCAACTCTGTCTTCTACCTGTTACACCCCCCACACAGGTGAATTAGGCGCTATTCGAACCCTGGCCAAAATCGTTTCACAAAAACTATTTCAGTTGCCGTGCCAAACTCTTTTTCATCACAACAGCAAAGGTAAAGTTTGTGCGAGGGTTGAGGTTAGCGGGTCGAGGGACGATTCAAACTTAGAAGCGACAGCCTGTCCAGGTCCTGCCTGGGTCTAAAACTTTTCACATGCAAATCGTATTTCTGTTTGCCATTTTGCAGGCACTTACCGGGCACTTCTATTTGATCTGGATCTTCATCGTCATCGAAATCAGAGCCGGAATCATCGTCATCAAAATCGTCGTTATCATCGGCGTCCAAAAAGGATTTTCTCTTTTTCGATGTCTGCAAAGAAGGAAAGTAGAAAAAAAGTTATAAATATGAATATTAAGTAACATTGGAGAAGAAATTTAATATGTAAAATAAAAATATAAATTATAGAAATTTAATATATGAAAGCTATGCAATCTATATATTACGTATAATACATATTGCTATGCAAGATATCTATATATACAAATTATATATGTAACTTTCAAATAGAGTTTTCCACAAATGTATATCCAATGGCTTTTCACAGTTATCAAAAAGGTAATTTAAACAGGCCAGCTTTAAGTTTAGTCATATGTATGCTTCAAGTAAATTTTTAGACTTTCTGTGAACGCATTCTCTACAGCACTTTTTTTTTTTCAGTGTAAAAGCATAGCAAAACAAACGGAAAAAATGTGCACGCAGCTGGCTTTAAGAAATCGCACTCGAATTTAAGGGGAATCACCACAAAAAAAAGAAGAAAAAAAAAAAACAGAAAAAAGAGAGAAAAAATGTAGCACAATTTTGAGCACACACACACACACATACACGGACTACCAGACACTCTTACGCACACAGAGAGACAAATGCAAAAGAGAGCCAGCTAACGCGTGCTCGAGTGTGAGCGAGATAGCTTTATTTCATACAGTTGTTTAGAAAAAACGGCACAAAAGCACGAGAAAAAAACTGAGCGAACGAAAAAAAAACGCCAAAATGAGGCGGAATTTCGAACAGTCTGGCAACGTGTGAGAGGCTGCAGCAGAGCTGACCGAAGGCTTCAGTTGAACGGTTGCTTAGCTGCAGCTGAGGTCAGTTGCAGGTGATTCCACTTAACACTTGCCAACACTTGGATTCGACTGCTACGGCTACGGCTGCAATTTACGACTGTTCCTGCGCTCGTGTTGGACTCAACTACGCCATGCCGTGCTCCAGTGTCTCTCTCTTTGCCCCGACCAAGTAGCCAGGCAGCCAGGCAGTCAGGCAGTCAGGATGGCAGCCGAATTTCCATCAGGCCATCAGGCCTGAACACACGCTTGCAGTTTTTCGGCGTTTTGCGTTTGCCCACGGCCTACGACCCACACTCTCTCCGCTCTCCATTTAAAGCGCTCTAACCCCAATCAACAGCCGATCCGCCTGCCTCTTCACTACTCTTCTGGCTATGGCAATGGCTATAGCAAACACCCCTTTTGAATATTTCACGCTGCGCACTGGGGGCGTTCGGGTGGTTGGCCCAACTTTGAAACGGTCAGGAGCGAACGGACGGACAGGCAACCACCACTCGAATAACAACATACCAAACAGGCACAGCCTGTGCACAGTGGTGCAAAATGTGCTGAAATAGTCAGCAATGGCTGATCAAATATCAGAATTCTGATTATTCATTTCAAATAGTTTCAGCTATAGTATCTTATAAAACATTTATCATATACCAATTTATTGATCCAAGCACACATTTAGCTATCGATAAAGGAACTATCGATATATGGTATTCATATATGGTATTGTTAAAAATGAAGACATTATCTAGACATTAAAATTCCAATATCCGATATATAGTGATAGTTTTACAATGAAAAGGATGGACGTTAGCTAATTCATTTTCTATATCGATAAATACAATCGATAAATCGTTAATTTGTAACCTTATATATAAAATAAATTAAAGCTTTAGACTATATAGAGCTGTTATAGTTATCTTCTATCGATTAATTACCGAGACATATATGTGTATGCTCCAAGTCCTAATTAAACCAACTTAATGCACACCACTGTGGTTCGAGAAAGGGTTGAATGTTAAATATTACCCCACCCACCACACTCGCATTCTCGCACACACATACACACACACACACACAGTCAACGAGGCATGTTTGGCATGCAGAGATACCGAACACTATGAACTATGAGCAACGAGCTGAACTGAAAACTACGTGGCATGTGCAATGTGGCCGTGCCAACCCCCAATAAGAGGACAAACACCCCCCCGTCCACACCTCTACGGCTCCTTGATTGTTAGTGGCTGAAACAAAAGGATTGCCTGGTTAACTAACGGCGGCCTACTCATTGGAATGGAGGGGCGCAGGCCCAGATCGAAACGGAGCCCGAGGAGACGGCAGCGGCGACAATGAGTGGAACGGAGCCAAAGGATACACAGGACACAACGCATGCAGAGCGGGCAATTAGAGCAAGATAGCTGCAAACAGCACCGCCGAGTGGTTTACGACTAGCTGAAGCCAAGCGCCGAGCATGGCCTCCGCCGTGTCCCCTGCCCCCTCTGTCCCCTCTGGCGCTGTTGCTGTATCTGCTCCTATACATAGAGATAAATCAATGACTCGGTAGCTAGGCAAATCGCTGAAACAGAAACAGAAACAGACCCAGCCACAGTCGCTGCACCACCCAAGAACTCACCACGAATCACACTAATTGTAAACTACAGTGAGATCTCGGTATGAGCGACGGGTCAGGAAGTTTGAAATCAATGTCGTATATCTTAGTTTCAGGGCTTACGATTACCAAAACATTTCAATAGCGGACTTTATCAATATATACCTCATTTGAATAATTTCAGACTCATCAATTTGTTAAAAGCGACTCACAATAGAGAATATTAAAAGAAATAGCGAAGAAACTATAAATAATAATATAAATGAAATTAAGATATAGCTAGAGATGAACTTGAACCAAGTTTGCATAAAAGTGAAAGAGACAGAGAGATAGACAAGAGAGAAGGCTAGAAAGAATGAGAGAAGAGAGAGAGAGAGAGAGAGCGTGAGCGAGAGATAGGGAGATTGATGATGTGTAGATAGGATGGAGATAGCGATCTAATCTACTAGCCAAGACTATCCAATAAAGCTATAACCAAGAAGTTTCTAGAGACGCAGCGCCGCAAACTGAGACGCAGTTAGAGAGAAATATTAACCATATATGATCATATTAGTAATCGATTAATCATAAATATTAATTTAAATTTTCCCCGATACTTAATTATCAAATTAAAGTCTTTTTAATTTGCCACGCTAACAAGCATCTCGAAATAATTTCAATTAATCCTGTTGCACGTTCACCCACCCAGGCCACAAGTATTGGGGGCATGCAACACATTTTTATTGTTTTTTTTTTTTTCTTCTTTCCTACTTCCGCTTCTTGTGACACACAAAATAAAATCACAACGAATGACCTTGCGAAAAAGAAAACAAAAGCCCAAATACGTGTGTGTGTGTGTGTGCGAAAGGAAATACATCAACACGTTGTTGAATTTCCCAAAAATGGTGAAAATAACAAAGAAAAATATAATATAAATATATGAATATACATATATCGAAGGAGAGACAAAGAGAGAGTGGGAGAGGGAGAGGGTGAGGGAGAGAGAATGCAGCTTAGGGGTTGCGAAAAACGAAAATAAAAATAAAAACAAAACAGAGAAGTTGAAAGGAATAAACAGCAAAAGCAAACGCAACGCAAACAAAAGCATAAAAATAACATACAGTGTGCACTCGCTACAACAGATGGCAACAGGCTGTAAAGGAGTTTCACAACGAAAGGATACATAATAAACAATATATAAATATTATATAATTTATATACATGTATAAGTTTTTATATTAAGATTTATTGTAAAGAATTCCTTATTAAATTAATGATTAAATTAATAAATTAATGAAAATATTGGATCATCTAGAAATGGAGTTATAAGCGTACAAAGTATAGCCAGACCCACCCCAAGCCACGTACGTAAAGAAGAAAAGTATTTGTTTGTTTTTTTTTTTTTTTGCAGGGTTCAGGGTATCTCGTAGTCGAGCAGTCTCGACTAGAGCTTTTTTACTTGTTACATTTAGTTTTATTTTCTTGAATTAGATAAATTTCCCTATTAGCAGCCATTGAAAATAATTGCAGAGAATTATTTGAAATCAACAATAAGAATGAGATAGATAGAGATATAGTAAGCAAATAGATTTTCAGATATTGCTCATACCAGATATAGATCTCTAGCAATCATCAATTTACAATTTTGACTGTGCGTAGCGCCCATTGTTGATCAACAGATTGAATCATATATTGCAAATATATCTATCTCTTCCTTACTCGTTGCACATAGTATTGTATATACCTATGTATATATTATATGATTCCAGGCAGGTGCACAAGTGTGGGCGGAAATTGCCCCTTTGCCTTGACGCATGCGTCGCATGACCAAAGCGAATTGCAGCGAATGATAGCAAAGGACAAATGTCTGATAAATAAGCTGCTTGGATGTAGGGGAAATATGCTGGGAGTGGCATCAATTGCTGCTGCTGCTGATTGATGTAGATGTTGCTGCTGCTGCTGCCAGCAACCCCCATAAGAAACACCTTTACTATCCAGTTACTGCGCTGACCTGAGCAAATTGTTGCTGCACATACAGTGAACATTCATATGGAGCGGATTGGTAAGGAACTTAGGCAGATATTTACTTTGAACTACAAAATTTTAGTCGACAATTTTGTTTTTAAATGTTTTCTAAAGTATTCTACATTATTTATATTGCATGATTTAGAATAGCAATCGTAACTCTAAGATAAAATAATTATAAAGAATATAATTTTTTGAATGAATCCTTACAAACAAAACGTTTTTCAGTAACAGTTTAATTTCGTTTAAATAGAAAGAATATAATTTTGTAAAATATAATTTTACACAATAAATATTTTTTTAAAGAAATTATAAAGAAATAAATGATATTACAATTTAAAGAATTTCAGGTGGTAATAAAAAATAATATTGGCATCTTTTGTTAAAGTTTGTAAGCTGATATACAGCTGATATTGAAGTAGGGAACATGTTTATTAAAGATTTCTTATTTTTAGCCATTGTTCACTGTAGATCTCTATTAAAGCCAACAAAAATACGTAGTACATAGCCAATATAACTCATTCTGTGGGTTAAAAAAAAAAAGATGTGGGGGCAAAGCAAAGGTAAGCTTGGACAGTTTACTATGGCAACGGGCGCATGGCCTTAACCCTAACCTAGCACAAAATCGCTTAACGATTTTCACCCATAAAAAAATTGTGTAATGAAATTAAAGCCGCGACAATGTGGGTAAAGGAAATAAACAGATCCAATAAATGGAACGAAGAAGTGGCGACAAATGTAAACAAACAATGCAAATTAATTGTGTCGCGTGTAGCACTCTTCACTGTGCTCTCGCTCTCTCTCTCTCTCTCTCTCTCTCTCTCGCTCTCGCTCTCGCTCTCGTTTCAGCACTCGAATTCGCCATTGTCACATTGAAATGTTTTTGTTTTTGCTTTGGCGAATTTGCGTTTTTTTTTCGTTTGGCCCCACCATGTGGTTGTGCATGTAGCTAGTAAGTGTGAGCGAGATGGCTAGAGCATACACACTCAGCTGCTGCTGCCGCAGATGCTGCTAGCAGCGACAGCGCTGCTGCCGTTACTGATGATGCCTTTGCGGCCAGTGGCCATTGAAATTTGGCCATCAAATGCGGCGATTTGGCGACATCAACAAAGGAAATGCATAAGTCATGATATGATCAACAAACAACATCAACAATAAACACACAACAAACTAATAAATAAATAAACACATTGTATTAACTGAGAACTTACCATTTTTGTTGCTGTTATGCGTATGGCAATTTGTTTTTGCGGCTGCTTCTGTTATTGTTGTTGCTGTTGCTCTAGCTGCTGCTCTTGTTATTGTTGTTGTTGTTGCTGTTTGCCGTTAACTCCAGTTAGGCTAGGCCGGAAGAGGAAAAGCGACAAACGCGCGCGTTTAGAGAACAGGCGACAATGGCAAAGGCAACTACAAAACGAATGACGACTCTGACGGTCAGGCTGTCGGTCAGCAGCAGCGGCGAAGAGAGAAAGAGAAGGAGAGAGACAGAGCCCCGAGTCGCAATGGCAATTGAACAATTGCTCGCCTACTGCTGCTGCTACTGCTTCTTCCACTTCTTCAGCTTCAGCCTCTTGGAGCAGCGAGCACACGATTGAGCTCTGGCTCTGCCTTTGGCTCCGCGCTTCTGTTGCGGCTGCGACCCAGCACACGTTTTTTTTTTCTTCTATGCTTCTCTTTGCTTTTGGTCTTGTTCTTTTGTTTGTTTAAGTTTTCTGCACAGCCATTGCCTTAGAACGCTGCATACAAAATTGCTTGCTTGTTTCTTGACAACTTATTGAAATTTCGTTATTTTTGATATTTGTTACGGCTGCGCTTAGCTGTAGTCACGCACACGCACAATAACAAAAAAATAGAGGAAGAAAACAACAAAAAAAGTTAACAAGCCGAAAACACACGTAACATACGTCCGCAGCGCACGTCGCACGCTTATAAAGTAAAAATTATCGATATCGATGAATATACATATGGAAATGCTTTTTTGGTATTTGTGAAAATACACCAAAAATACTATGCTGCTGTTTTAAAACTTGAATATTCTGGAAATGAACTAAACATAAATAGGCAACTAGATCATTATTTTCTTGCCTGTGTAGTAAGGCATTACGTTTTATTAAAAAAAAAAAAAATACTAAATTTCACACTCAACGATATATGTATAGTCAGACCGCGTAATCATATTTATATGGCCGCCAAACAGGCAATAGGATTTTAAAGTTTAAGTTTAATATATTAAAAATTAATGAACCACCTAAGATCATATTAATTGAATTGATAAACTAAGAAGTTTTATCTTTTATATTTGTCCTTAATCGATGTATTTCAAACGATAGAACGATATGTGCTAACAGCGCATGTTAAATTGTTTGTCGCATTTCTAGAGATGCGCATAACTCAAATCGATAAATTTATGTTGTAGCACTAGTGTTTTGTTGTTGCGGTCGCGTTGCCAGTGCGGCGGTTTATATTTATTAGCTATTACTCAGAAAAGAAAACAGTCATTGTTTTTTCGGGCTTACACGGCAGAATGAGCGCGCCAACCAATTAAACACTAGGACCATCCATCCAATAAGCTACAGTTTCGGAAAACATTCGCACAAAATACAAAAAAAAAATCAATTTGCAAAATTCGTGCCGCCACTACCATCGCGCCTCTCCATAAAAAAAATCCACCAATAGAAAAAAACTCGTTCGTTTGTTTTCCTGCCCAAGACAAATATCGATCGATATCCGTTTTAACTAATTTTGGCCAGATTGTACTAGCTTTTTTCCCGTACCAACCAACAGTGTTTTTTTTTTTTTTTTGTAATCATTCGCTTCGGTTTGGGCGAAGATTGAAAAGACGAGACGAAGACAGAGAGAAGAAGAGTGCTGAAATCGCACGCTTGTCGCCGGGTGTAAGACGCAAAGAGAGCAGCTGAAGAAATTACCAAGGCATATATAACATAAAAAAAAATATATATATATATATATATATATATATATATATATATATATATATATATGTATATATACTTTGAAGAATGTTAAGATGTGTGTACATTGAATTCAATAAAAATCGCAAATATTAATGAGATTTGTTGTTGATGCTGCAGCACGCCAAGGAAACATTCAAATTGTATGTATAAAAATAAACCAAACAAATCGGCGCCGACATTTGCCACAGCTAGCAACAAGAGAGCATCAGTAGCAGAGAGAGAGAGAGAGTGAGAGTGAGCAAACGAGCATCCGCCCAGAGTGCCCCTGTGCTCAGATATTCCGCACACCCGCGCATCATAACGTAGAACGGTACTGCTCTTTGGGCGTCATCGATATTCGCGTAACCGTTTGTTTACGCGAGACGCGTGCAGGCAACCACAATACACGACACACCCTGTGTGAACTGAACTCCAACAAGGAGAGTCCTGCCCATTGCATGCGTGCCTAGCCGTCAACCGGGCGTCTTATCTATTCAGCACACACAGCAACGCCTATTGACCGAAGACCGCTCCTGCAACGACAACACAACAACACGACAACAATAACAACGCGCCATTGCCTGCCAGTTCCTCTTCCTTGTTCCATTGGGAAGCAGCCATTTGTGTGTGTGCGTGGTTTTTTTCTTGTGACCAACAGCATGGTAAGTTGAAACGAGAGTGATATTCACAATTTGATTGTGTGTGAGAGCTTTGTAACGGACCTGCACCTGTATTAGCACATTCTATGCCCATCATACGCCTAATACAAGGTCGGCAGACCATAATACATGTGCATGAGTGTGTGTCGTGTGTGTGACTTAACGTGGGTGCCCCACTGATGTGATTTTGTATTAATTGCTTATTAGTGTGACTATATAAAATGTAGAAATATACATACATACATATATCAAAATGCACACACATACATACGTATACGAGCGTATATTAAGGTGTGAACTGAGCGAGTTTTTAGGGTGGTTTCATGCTCATATCTGTCTCCGCTTGCAAATCAACTCCTATTTGAGCAAAGCAGTGTGACCCTATTTCAGATTAACAGCAAAAGCCAATTGGATGCCACAATGCAAGTTAGACTAACGGAATGCAATTTTCCTTCTCATTTCATATGCACACAGGCAATAGTGTTGCGATGCAGAAAATTTCCATTCAAGTATTCACTGGAGTAGGTTCCCATGGGCTTAAACTTAAACAAAAAACAAACCTCGAAAAAATGGCAATTTAGCGATAAAAAAAAACAAACAAACAATTCGCAGCACTGATGAGCTCTGATTGACCAGTAATTAAAGGCCTCAGGGGCATTCATACTCTACATATATTTTCTTTTTGTTTTTATTTATTTTTTTTGTATTGTGTTATCGATTATTGTGACAGGGACATGCGGACTCAAAGTGTTTGACGGGTGTACGTGAGTGTGTTTGTTGTTGCTTGCATTACAAATGTTACTTAGGCTTTATTTGTAGTTATAATTAACGTACCTTGATTGTGTACGCACTGAGCCTTATCTACATACCTATATACACACAACTACAAACGAGCGGTCTGCTTGCACAACCTACTGCGATAACGGGAAAGAGAGGTTGGTTGGGACAGGGGGCCACGTAAGGGGAGTGTCTCTATTCAGCTTGCTCTACGTACGCGCAGCGCGTGACAAATCCAGCAACAACAATAACATTAATGCGGAATGGCCCACTAGTGGACACCTGTTAGCCACCCAGAAAGGAATGTCCAATAACGCAACTAATTTTCTTTTTCTTTCTTTCTTTTTTTTTTTTGTTTTTTTTTTTGTTTTTTTTTTTTTTTTTGTTTGTTTCATTTTAATCTGCTTCTGTTTCTGTTCTTTTTTTATATTGGTTATTAGTCATAAATGCCTTTGTGTACATATATGTATATATATTTCAAAAATAAATACATATGTGCAAAGATACAGTAAAGGCTCCATTAGCGAACAATTGAGAAAGGAAATGTTAGTTAAATGAAATATATTTATATATGTATTTTTGTTGTTGCTTTTAATATATGTTATATGCATTTGTTGCGATATATAAATGCATACATATATATTCCTAAATTGATATATCATTATAGCATTTTATTTTTAGCCAATTCCTTTGGCAAAATTAGCGCCCTTTTATCGAGTCTTTACTATAGAGATGCATGTGTGTGTGTGTGTGTTTGTGTGTGCCGGCATTTAATGCACAATTGAATCAAAACGGGCCAACATACAACTTCATAATCAACGTAGCGACCGCTGTTGTAGTTTGATAACGTATTTAATTTATTATTATGACTATGGCCCACCGATACATGCGCCACTGCTGTGTACACACATACACATGCACAATAAGCCCGCAGCCTGCTTCACATACACTCATACATACATGCATATATACATATACGCACGCAGTCGGCTAAATGCTGGCTAGCTCTATCTCTTTGTCGCTCGTGCTCCGGCTCTCGCTCTCTTGCTTGGTAGCAGTAGCCAGCGCCAGCCGCTCGCCATTTTGTGGGACTCTCTCTTCGCCGCCAGCTCAGTGTAACGGCTGCCTTCGAAGTTCAAGCTTCGAAGCTCCTACAGAACATAAAATATAGAATAATAATAATAATAATAATAATATTATAAAAAAAAAAAAAAAACAATAACGAACGAATTGAACGAAACGCGCGAAAATTGAACGAAATAACAACAATGGCTTGTTAAACTACAACAACAACAATAACAACGGGTGGGTAAACGAAACTTCAAACTTTGTAACGTCTGTACGTGAACAAAAAAAAAAAAACGAATCTCGCACCTGACACCTGACGGGGTCATCAATATCGTTCGTCAAGTACAGCGCAATTATTTAGGTACATTCATATACACTGTAAATGGACTCGAGTTGTACTTTTTTTTTTGTTTTGGTTCTCCATTTGGAACTTTGCGAACTTTGTGTTTTAAGCTAGATTGGAGTACGTGTCGTGATTTTAATTGGATTCAACAAAATTCTATTCCAATTGAATGACATTAAAAAAAAGACTAGATATGTGGATTAGATTTTATTTAACACATATAAGTAACAATTATATTTACTTTAAAGCTCGTGCCGTATTAGGCGTGTACATATATATATATATAAATATGTATATGTATATTAGTTTTATGATCGCATTGGGCTTTTGGGTCGTTTAATTGCTTGCCCTGTTAATTACAGGTATACAATTTTTGTTGTTGTTGCTGTCGCCGGAAATTCCCCAGTTTAATTTGTGCTTTTGTAATATCTATATAGGTATTATAGATAAGTCTCTGATATATCCATGTATATACATATATGCATATTAGGATCCCTTTGTGCGCTAGATTTTGTAGCAGCTTCTAAGCAATGCATTCTGCATTTATTTCAATTTTTTATACCCTTGCAAATCTGCATCTAACAATCTGGGTATATTCGCTTTACAATGAACTGAACTCATCGATATGTTGCCTTTTTCATGGTATCTCTTAGTGAGGTCTTTGTTGTTTTTTTTTTCGTGCGAAAATGATTTCCATTTATTAACAACAATAACAATGGACAGCAGTCACAATAGAGAGCTCAAAAAACAACAAGTTAATGCACTACCGGTAGTCAGTGAAGCGTCACGTTGTCTATACCCTGCACTCAAAGTACAGGGTATATGCGTTTGCTCACAAATGCAAAAATCTGTACTATAATTTCCCTGAACTGTTCTTTCGCAGAAACAAATCTGGCTGTAAATATGTTGTACTAGGAAAGTGTGATATTAAAGCGGGTCTAGTTGTAACTTCATATAATAAAAATAATATATTGGAAGTAATTCAAATGAATCAAAATGCAATGTGCTTTGCTGTACGAGATCTTAGGGAACTACTTATGAGTAAACATTTGTTATACATAGATAGATAATTAGATTATGTTCTGTGCATGGAACCCATAGAAATGAATCCTGAATCCTGGAAAGTTTCTATCGATAGAGAACATAGAACATAGAGATTCTCATAGTAACTACCCTGGAAAATATCAAAGAGAAATACCTATTTAAAAACTTGATAACACATTGACGAATAAAGTTTAATGCTTAACGCATAGCAGGTATTGTCAACAAATTTTGATAAAATAATCTTTTACGCAAAAGTACTTTCAGATAATTATGCCCATGGACTATCTAGTTAGTTACGTCTTTGAAAAACTTGAGCTATATTTGTGTGT
This sequence comes from Drosophila borborema, assembly GCA_030914335.1. Classification (NCBI taxonomy): domain Eukaryota; kingdom Metazoa; phylum Arthropoda; class Insecta; order Diptera; family Drosophilidae; genus Drosophila; species Drosophila borborema. Next base: position 12,436,382 of record JAUESP010000307.1, read on the forward strand.
CTGATAAGTGCTTTCAGAAGCAACTGTTTATTTTTTTTTTCTATTTATATGGAATGAAAGAGCTCTCATCTTGTGCATGTTATATAATAGTGGATCGACGAGTGCATTGTTGATTTGTTGTTGTTCCCGCCACTTGAGAATATTTGAATGTTTTGTCTAATGGCACGAAATACACAATAAGCCACAAGTCGTAATGCCTTTTATTTTATTTTTTTTTTTTTATAACTGTTTTCTTTTCGTTTGATATACTCGTTTATAGGCTGATAAGATGTGTCATGTCCAAGGTCACAAGTTAATCTGTATTTCGTTTAGGATTCTCAAGTGATTTTAGAACACGCGCGTCATCATTAAATGTGGAGTCATTGTGGGGTATTTGGCTGAGCACTTGTTACTGCCCAATATACCCAGCGTGCTAAAAGGCCACTTAGTACAGATGATATATGTATATATGTATAGATTGATTCTTAATCATGATCAAGCAGCGAGTCGAGTACTCGAGTCGATCAAGTTTATATATCAATAAAAATAGAATTGAACTCTAGTTATTTCGAGCATATGTCGTAAGTCTCCATAGCTGTTGTGCTCTATATGTTCTCTTAAATCTTAGGATTTGCTAGCTAGTAAGTTGGGGCATCTGCTAGTCGCGCATTGCCAGATCGGACTTGTTTTGTTGGCGTTGTTATTAACGCTTGTTGGAATTATTTCTCGTTTGCACTTTGAATGGATTTTTATGTGTGTGTATATTTTCGTATTGTGCTTATCGCGTATGTGATTCAAGTTCATTACGCCCCCGAGAAAGAGCCGCAACAATCACAGACTTGACCAGGGGCTGCTTTCGAAGGGGAGCTTTCTGACTGACTGGCGGTTGGGCGGTTGGGGATAAGTGCGGCGAACGGGTTGACGTATATCACTTATCGGACAGGAACTGAGACACTGAAACGCTCAGACAGCACCGAGTCAAGTCACAAATGAGTCAGCCGAGAACTGAGAATTGAATACGCAGAACACAAGCTGATAAACTTTGACTCGAGCGACAAACGAGGTAGTCAGCCTCAATACTTCTTAATCGATGTTGATTCTATTAAATGATATACATACATTTATGTAGCATAGTTGTAATTGAATGATTAATTGTCAGCAGATTCAATGGGAGAGCATAGGTAGCATAGGGAGCAAAGGTTTATTTTCCTCCTCAATGGAATGTGACTTAAGTGATTCATTAGGCTGGCATCTTGAGTCAATCAGTGTAAAGAGTCGAAAGTCACTTAGTTTTAATATTAGATGAAGTAAAATTATATATGGATAGAGTGAAAAATGAGTGAAACTCTGCGTTAACTGTTGAATGAACTTGTAAAACAATTAATGGAATTGTTGATATCAATATATAAGAAATATATATATGTAGATTCATAGTAGAGATAGGTAAATAGAGGTGGAAATGGTAATATATATATATAAAGGGAATATACATACACAGATAGATATATGTAGATAGATCTATATATAAAGATATATACATATAGATAGAGGTATAATATCATATAACTATGGATATTGAACTACATATTCTATATGCAGATTAAACTAAATCTATATAGATTTATCTGCATATATATATTCTATATATTTATCAATTTGCTTATTCCATCATCTCTGGAAATAGATCAATTTTAAGTTCAAATATGTGAAACTTTCATACTCTTGCATTCATTTTGGAGTACTTCACTCATATGGCTAAAATCACGCCCACATGTGAAAAATGGGTGGGGAAATGGGAAGAGCTAATGCTTGAAGCGATATTATCTAGACGAAACAAGGTAACGCTAGTGAAGAGCAAAGAGTACAAGCGTCACTGGCTGCGAGTGCAGCAATTAATCATCAAATTATACATATATACATATATACTACATATATATATATATGTACATATATGTCACATATACATATATATTATGCATATATAATCTTATATTTGTTTTTATATGGTATACTCTATATAAATATAAGATGTACATATACTTCTTGTTTCTTATCAGTCTGCTAGCTCCCTCGTTCGCTCTCTCTCTCTCTCACTCTCTTTTGTGTTTTATTAGCCCCCCATCGTAATCGTAATCGTTATCGTAACGCCCAACAAATTCCAAGTAGTCGTCGACGCCGTCTAGAGTACAAACCAAATATTGTGCGAATCGCTGGCATTAAGCAACAGCAGGCATTGGGCATTGCTGGCCGAAATATAATAATTGATTGAGCATATATTCACTGGGGGTCCCAAAAGCAAAGCAAAACAAAGCAACAAAAAAAAAAAAAAACAAATCGAAAACTATATTTAATTTGAGACTTTATCGATATGATAAAAACGATATGATACAGTTGGAAAAAGAAAATATTAAAATAGATTTTTTAGCCAACTATTTAAATAAATCCAGGCATATTTGTTTGGTCTAAATTTAAGAAATTTTGTCAATTGCTTTAAAGCGAAAATTTTAATCGAATCAAGTTTTTAAAGTCGTTCGCATAAGAGTTAAAAAATTTCATTGGTTGTTTATAATCGATGCAAAGCAAACAAATTTCTTTAAAATTAAAAAAAAAAAAATATTAATAATAATTAATATTATATTATAGATATATTTATAATCTTGAACTGCTCGTTTGGTAGTTCAATCATTGTTGAGCGAGCATTTTGCAGTACAGACCATATATTCCTTTTAATCAGTTTTGTCATATGCCAAATAGTTATATATAATATATACGTCAGCTGTTCAGTTTTCCCCTCTTAATCATCGATGTTGAATGAGTTATCAATGCCATCATCAATATAAATATTATATTAATATAATAAATACAAATAAATATCATGTAATGCCCCATTAGGAAAGACATTGATAAATTCTGCCTAAGCTCTTAGTTAGTCATGCCCCATTTATTTAATAATTTACTTTTTTTCCTGGGGATTGCTTTTGAGTCATAGAGTTCCTGCCGTCTGCTATCACCCAATGCTCATAATGCCTATCTATCGATTCAATTAGAATAGACTCGACCAAATTAAAATCTAGGTACAACAAGTAAGAAGGCTCTACTCGAGACGGCTAGACTACGAGATACCCTGAACTCTGCAAAAAAACTAATATTCTTCTTCTTTACGAACGTTTGAGGGCGCGATCTGCTAACTGCGAAGTTGCTGCCGTGGCTTGGGGGTGGGTTAGGCAGAACTTTGGACGCTTATAACTCCAATTCCAGATGGACAATCTTCATGAAATTTTCTATCTAAATATACAAATTTGAAGTCTCTAGCTAAAACGGTATAGAAGTTATGCTCGAAAAACGTAAAAAGGTAAACGAATCGATTTGCTTATCGCTTATTTGGAAATGAGATGAGTTATCGAAAAAACAAAAACTCCTACTGCGTAACTATATCAACTATATATATATTTATAGCTATATCAACTTTTTGTTTGTTGTGCTGGAGTCTGCAAAATCTTCTTCTGCCTGTTACATACGTTTTCACAAAACAAATATACCCTGAATTCCCATTTTCAATCGGGTTCAGGGTATATAAAAACGTAGGGAATTGGAAAATTCCCACCCACGCGAGTGTTTGTCACATTTTGGGGATTTTTGCAGCACTTATAGATATGATATATATATATATATAAATATATAGCCGGGGCTATAATAATTTTGTTGAGCTCTACCATAAAGCAGGTGATGTGGGGAGAAGTGATCCATATAGTATTTCTAGACTATATAAAGTATCAATGTGGAGCATGAGCCATTAAGTCTATGAAATAGATTCAACGTTGTCGTATACCTCAACCCATTCAACTCAGGGTATCTAGTAGTCGAGCATGTCCAACTAGAATGCTCTCACTTGCTTTTATTGCTCATTAATTGCATGAACTTGACTTGCACTTTGGTTAACCCTGGTCAATTTTTTGACTAAGAATAATGACTGTTATAATTGTAATAATAACAATAATAGTAATGATAATGATAATGAAAATAATTGTACAACGATGACAACAGCAGTGACAGCAATAAAGAGAGCCAATTATAATCAAATCGATGGCATTTGAACTTCTTAATTGTTAAAGGCGAAACTATTTGCCCTCATGTAAATTGGACTATATATCAAATATATATGTATATACATATATGTATATCAATTTATATATATATGTACGTATGTGTATGTATGTCTGTATGGATGTGGGCATTATTTACTGCCCTAATCTCGGTGCAAGCAACAACAAAAACAACCAAATCAAACTATATAACTGAGAATGAGAGAATGAGAGTGAGAGAACTAGGGAGAGAGAGAGAGTAGCTAACTTTATTATTATCTTTAGTTGCACGAATTGCGAATGGTCTTAAAATTCATGTGGACTAACTTTTCTGATGCCGCCACAGTTGCGCTATAATATGGCATAAAAACATTTACTATAGCTGATATAGATTATTATTTCCGATCAAGATAGATGCATATCAACTGTATAAACTTATGTGCTATATAAAATTTGTAGTTTTACCATTTGAAAAATGTATTTAGGGATTTTTTTGTAGTATATTCAAATGCATTTTAAGTGGCATAAAGTTTAACCATTCAATTTTATGAAAATAGAAATTGAGAAAACTTTTGAAAATACAACTTTTATGAATTTTTAAAATTTTTATAATTTAGTCATAATAGCTCCAAACTCAGTCTCATCCGAATATGAACTGAAGCATATTAGCTCCATTGGCTGTATTTTCCCCTGGACTGTCTGACTAGATAATTTGACTTACTTAAACAGTGCTAAAACTTATATGACAACATATATACATATAGAAACTAAGCACAAGACGAGCCTGAACTCTATTAGACTGGCCAACACCTTGTAATTAGTTTGATTTTTGATAGTTCTTTAATGCATATCTTATATGATATAGAAATATACTTCAGAGTATATTTACATATATTTAGTATATAATAATATACATATACATATATATATATAATATATAATAATATAAGTATATATTTTAATATATGTTAAATATGTATAATAGATAAATATAAAATATTCTAAAATAATATGTTTGTACAATGAAAGTTCAGTTTATAAATAATACATATATATATATATTTTACAATATTTCATATATGATTCTTTCATATATTTTATACATATTTCATATATCCGAAATACACTCTGTATATGGAAATGGTCATACGCTTATATTCACTTTGATTGTGTGCAATCTCTGTTGTTCTCTGTTTGCAGTGTCTGCATATGGTGCACATGGTATACCCCACACGCTGTGTGTATGTAGGGTATTGACGGGCCATTGCTAGTTGGTTAGAGTTGCCTTAAGTACTTTGGTTATGGGTTGCTACGCACGCGAGGCCCCCGATAAGCCACATGTGAATCGCGCATGTGTGTAAGGGTGTGAGGGTGTGTGTATGTGTGTGTGTGTGTGTGTGAGGGTGAGTGTGCGTGCCTGCAGACATGTGTGAGTGCGCGCGTGTGCGTCTGCGTCTGCGTGTGTTTCACAGTTCACAGTCGTAAATTCCATCACAAGTCAAAAGTAATTTTGACGACTTTGCAGTCTAACGGAAAACCAGAGAAACACTTGAAAAGTTTAAACGAGCAGAGTTCAAATATATACATATAGATATATGCTAGATATACTATATATGAGAGCGAAGAGATATAAGAACTGTAGTAACCCAACTAAAGCTAACTTGAAACCGATTTCTAAATAATATTATATGATAATCATCATTTATTGAAATTATTAAGAAATATTTGTGAAATACATTTAAGTGAGAGAGCGAGCAAGGGGAGCGAGCGATGGGAGGAAGGAGAGAGTGAGGTAGAACCGTACATTATCGCTGCTTGGCAATTTCTTAGTATATTAACTAATCGAATTGCCGCATTATCTATATTTATGTTGCACGATTTGTGACATTCTTGAATGGAATCGAAGTTTGATTGATTATATTCTTTTATTATAGAAATGAGTGCCTCATCAGAGTGCGAGACGGCAACGAATCCAAGCGAATTATCAACGGCAGCAGCCAAGGGCAATAGTTGAACAACACGAAGAACAAGAAGAAGAAGAAAAAGAAGAAGAACTAGCAACAATTAAGAATTGCAACAAACACAAAAAAAAAAAAAAAACAGCAACAAAAAAAACGAAAAGCGAAAGAAAGATACAAAAAAAAACTAAAGGAAATCTTACAACTAGATCATAGATACAGTATATACCAGTTAAGAGCTACAAAACTCTGCACAAACCAAACCAAAATAAACATAAAGAAAATCAACAAAAAATATAACGGATACCCGCATCCTCCCATCCCCCCTCTGGGTCGCTATCCAAATAAACAAAAACAAAGAATCGAAGTGGAAACATAAGCAAAATTAAACATAAAGTAAAACATTAGAGTAACAAAAGAGAAAATCCATAAGACGCACACACGCGAACACACACACACACACACACGAACACACACACACTTATATAAACAACAGCCAACAGCAGTCAAGAAGACACTGGACGGAAACAGTGCACACTCAATATGATGAACTCGACAACGAAACATCTGCTGCACTGCACGCTGCTCTTCACTGTGATAATTACCTGCGAAGTATTCTCCGGCGGTATTAAGATCGATGAGAACTCGTTCACCATTGTCGATCCATGGACTGAGTATGGCCAGCTGGCCACCGTATTGCTGTACTTACTGCGTTTCCTCACCTTGCTCACATTGCCCCAGGTGCTATTCAATTTCTGCGGCCTTGTCTTCTACAATGCCTTCCCCGAGAAGGTGGTCCTCAAGGGTAGCCCACTGTTGGCGCCCTTCATCTGCATTCGCGTGGTCACCCGCGGCGATTTCCCGGAACTAGTCAAGATGAATGTGCTGCGGAACATTAATACATGCCTGGACACCGGCCTGGAGAACTTCCTGATTGAGGTCGTCACGGACAAGGCGGTGCATTTGGCGCAGCATCGGCGCATTCGCGAAATTGTCGTGCCCAAGGAGTATAAGACACGAACTGGCGCCCTGTTCAAGTCGCGCGCCCTTCAATACTGCCTCGAGGATACGGTGAATGTGCTGAACGATAACGATTGGATCGTCCATCTCGATGAGGAGACCCTGCTCACAGAGAACTCGGTGCGCGGCATCATCAATTTCGTCCTGGATGGCAAGCATCCGTTCGGACAGGGCCTCATCACCTATGCCAATGAGAATGTCGTCAATTGGCTGACCACCTTGGCGGACAGTTTTCGTGTATCCGACGACATGGGCAAACTGCGTCTGCAGTTCAAGCTCTTCCACAAGCCACTGTTCAGCTGGAAGGGTAGCTATGTGGTCACCCAAGTGAGTATAGCTTTCATTGTGGGAGTACGATCAGATGATAAATAGATTAAGAAGGGTACATTCAATACATCATTGATGTTAGCATTAGAGTTGCTATTACTATTAGTTTTAGTATTGATATTAGGGCTATTATTAGTATTAGTATTGGTAGTGGTATTGGTATTAGATTTGCTATTAGTATTAGTATTAGCATTCATTTTTAACATGCGCATTAGAGGTTGTTTAAGCATTAGCATTAGATTAGATTTGCTATTAGTATTAGTATTAGATTTGTTATTAGTATTAGTATTAGCATTAGCATTCATTGTAAACATGCGCATTAGAGGTTGTTTAAGCATTAGCATTAGATTAGATTTGCTATTAGTATTAGTATTAGATTTGTTATTAGTATTAGCATTAGCATTAGCATTCACATTAGCATTCATTATTAACATGCGCATTAGAGGTTGTTTAAGCATTAGCATTAGATTAGATTTGCTATTAGTATTAGTATTAGATTTGCTTTTAGTATTAGTATTAGCATTAGCATTTATTATTAACATGCATCTTTAGTCAAATTATTGAAGTCGACATTCGTACTACTTACTATCATTTAGCTATTCATTGGTATCAGCAATATCATTAGTACTACCTAACATTAGTATTATGAGCATTAGCGTAATAATTACTAGAATTATGCATATGTACATTTTATTTATACACATGTACATTTTAATACATCATTAGAATTAGCATTATCATTGGCATTACTATTATACTCTGTATTGAAACATTCTCTCTTTACGACTTTCATTTAATCGAAATCCCTCAAGAATATTTCAAACACTTTAATAATTTGTACTTCCATTTGAATAGGTTGGCGCTGAGCGTTCCGTTTCGTTTGACAATGGAATCGACGGATCTGTGGCCGAGGATTGCTTCTTTGCGATGCGTGCATTCAGCCAGGGCTATACGTTCAACTTTATCGAGGGCGAGATGTACGAGAAGTCGCCGTTCACGTTGCTGGATTTGCTGCAGCAGCGCAAACGCTGGCTCCAGGGCATACTGCTGGTGGTGCACTCGAAGCTGATACCGTTCAGGCACAAGCTGCTGTTGGGCATTAGCGTCTACTCCTGGGTAACGATGCCGCTGTCCACATCGAACATCATCTTCGCCGGCCTCTATCCGATACCCTGTCCCAATCTCGTTGACTTTGTCTGCGCATTCATAGCGGCCATCAATATCTACATGTATGTGTTTGGTGTCATCAAATCGTTCTCATTGTACCGCTTCGGGCTGCTCAAGTTTCTGGCCTGCGTGCTCGGCGCCGTTTGCACGATACCCGTCAATGTCGTCATCGAGAACGTGGCCGTCATTTGGGGCCTGGTTGGCAAGAAGCACAAGTTCTACGTGGTGCAGAAGGATGTGCGTGTGCTGGAAACGGTTTAAGCGACTGCGGCGCGTGTCCCTATGTCTATTAGTTTTTTTTTTTTTTTATTACTATTATTATTATTATTATTATTTTTTTGCCACTAATTAGCTGTAATTAACACAAAGCAAATAATTAATCAAAATGCAAGAAAACCAAATGAAACAAAAAATAATCGCACAACAACAACAACAACGTCATGATCTTTATCTGTAAGCCTAAGTTGCACACACACACACACACACAGAGGCACATGCACACACACACACACACACATTAATTGTTGTTAGTTTCTTAAAAACAAAAAAAGGAAAACAATATTTCTAAATTGTCTTTGGTCTAAACAAGAAATGCCAAAAAAAAAAGAATTAAAATTTGTAATTTCTAGATAAAATAGTAATACATACATATATGTATGTATGTATGTATATGTCAATGTATGCATACTGCTGTCTAAATGTATGCACACCCACACACAAAACACATACACGGCAAGACATGCAACAACAATAACAAGTTCTAAGTTTATAATAAATTCTATAAGTGTAATTTTTTTATTAGTTCTTAGTAGCAGCGCGAAAAACTAAATGTAACGCTCTTGTATGTGTATGAATATATATATATATATATATATATATATATATGATGTATTTATATATATATATATATATTTATATCTATGTATACTTATATATAGACTTATTATTATCATTATTTAAATTTAAAACTGTGTACATTAATGTATTGTAAATTGATAAACTGTTAAATATCATTCACACCAAATTAACAAACATCATTATCATTATCATTGTCATCACCAGTAAGCAGCAGCAGCAGTCCTCGATTTCTTATGTACTTATACATATTATGTATGTATGTTTTTTTAAAATTATGAATGACTCTCATTACATACATATGTACATATATCTATCTGAGTATGTATGTATGTGTTATACAACAACAACAATGAGATGAAGATGAAGATGAGGAATTTTAAAGCTCGTCCCTGCATCGCTTTAGTTTATCCAAAGGAGCAGAATTTGCTTTTTCATTTGTTAAAAATCATTTCGTATTTATTATATACACACACAAACACACACACACACAAGCGCACAGAGTGAACCCTCCACTTACACCGTAACTATGCACAATTGAACTTAATGAAACCCGATCAAACTTGGATATTTTGTTTAACATCAAACACACACACATACACTGGCACACTCATACACACACACGCACGGTGTGAATGATAGCAATCGTGTTCTGGTCTGCGGCCTGTCGAATTTTTCGCATTCTTTAATGTTTCTTAATTATATTATAACATATTTTTTTTATTTTTATTTTTGTTACTGTTATTGGTGCTTTGAGGAACACAATCAACACTCACACACAGACACAGACACACAAACACTTGCATATACATATTCAAAGAGCCCAAATAAGCCGCCGCCAGCAGTGAATTGCGATCCCTTAAAAGCAACTCACACACACACACACACACACACACACACACACACACACACACACACACACACACACACACACACAGACAAAGACACACACAGACACCTAATACTGTTTGCAAATGGAAAAAAAGAACCAAATACAAAATGATAATAAAATGATCAACAAAATATATAAAAACAAAAAAGTACATTGAACTGGTTTTATTTACATATTTGCTAGATTCAGGTCTTACGTCGACCTCTTACAAAAGAAAATGCTTTGAAAAAAAAATATATAAATATAACAAATATATAATACAAATATAATAAATATATAATATATAAAATATAAATATATCGATTTGATTGGATATCCGTTAATATAACAAATTCGAAAATACCTTTAATGGCAACGGAATTTAGAAGCGAATGTGTGACAGGGCTGTTATACGGCCAGTGTGTACACATGAGTGCAAGCCAAATTGTTGGCGTAGGGTTTTCTGCAACTATAGCTAAATTGAGTGAACAGCAACGGAATTTGTTCAGTTTAAAAAAGTAAAGAGTTCAATGCACTTTTTATTATATTAGTGCTATTTTGAATGCAAGGGCCCGAAGTTGAAAATATTCCACCCTCAAGGCAGTGAGGTGGGTCAAAATACTGGCAAGACACATTCGCAGAGCTTGCGAATCGTTCCCTGATCGACTAAAATCCCATAGTCAAGGCAAAAACGACTCAATGACCTCGTCATAGATTACACTACGAGTACCCAGCCCACACAATGCAATAGCTGTAGCAGAATAGCTTCTTGGAATACCTAGCAAATGCAATTAAATTTTATAACATTTCAAGAATATTGTAAAATTTTCTATTCTGTTTTAAAATAGAATATGTATATATCATACACAGATTTTAAATATTTTTCGCACTGCTCGATATAAAAGAATCAAAATGTAACGCTTGTTATCTCTTTCGGGCATTATATCTGTCTCTGTCATTATAGTGAACACGAATTGCAATTGGTGATTTAGTTATATTTATTTTTTTTTAAATAGCCTTAGAAATATACAAAGTCTATTTACTAAAAACAATATTATTTAAATAAAAAAAATTCAAGAAACAAAATTTGAGTTCCAAATATCTATCAACTGTGGAGTATCTATCCGGATATTGCCTAGAAGAACTTTTGCTTGGTCGAGGGTGTGTTCAAATCCAATCGCGACATTCTGTAAGCATATAGAAATTATTAGTTTTTACAATATGCTAAGCAAGTTATAGCATTTGAAATAACCTTGGTTTCTTCTCCGCCACCGAACCGGGGCTGGTGAAACTGGAGGACGTCTTGAGAGTGTCCACATCAGATTCCTCTTCGCCATCTGTGTTAGCGCTAGATAGCGTAACTGTTGCATTCTGTGGAGTGTCTGGAGTGGAGTTCTCTTTGTTGGCATTGATCGGATTCTGGCAATTGCCGTGGCACCTGCAGGTGGTGGTGCAACCACTGCTAGTCAAGAAACATCCGCAGCGCCTAGTGTTGCACTTGGTGCGACATTTGCAGTTCTTCGATGACTTGCGGCTTTCATCTGCCGTCGAGCTCATGTCTATGGTGCTCTGTAGACTGTTGTCGTTGCTGATGTTGTTGGTGTTAGTGTTGTTGTTGTTGCTAGTGGAGCTATTGTTGGGATTGTCGCCATTGGTATTGGGCGAAGTATTCGATTTCTGTGGAATAGAATTGTTATAAAGAAGATGCTAGAGCTATAGAGCGGTTGGCACTTGCCTTGGGGCGCTTCGTTTCGGGCACCCAGTCAGGATCGTTGTCATGATCCTCAATTCCATCGCTTAAAATGCTGTCATTGATCATGGATTCATCGAAAACGGGAGGTTTCTTTGTGTTCGAATTGATACGGTCCAATTTCTGTTGCAGCTGCTCTTTAGTGTTGAGCAGCTCCTCGACTATTTGCTGGCGTTCCAAGTCTTCTGGGTTCTCGGCCTCACTGCCGTTGAGTGCGTGCGAGCTGCGCAGCAGCACCGCTACTTTCTCCTCGTAGTTGCGCTGTTGGCTGACCATCAGCTCGGCGTGCTCTCGCTCCGCCTGGCGTAGACGCTTGGTCAGCTCGTCAATGCACTGCTGCGCCTCGTTTAGCTGGGTGCGCTGCTCGTCCACCAGCACTTTCTGCTCCATAATGCTCTGTGCTTGGTCGCGGCGCTGTTGCACCAGACTCTTTAGCAGCTGCTTGTTGAGTCCGCGCGATTCGCTCACAGTTTGGACGCTGTCACAGAGCGCCGCAATGCGACTATCTAGATCATTGGAGCAGACCTTCTGCTGCAGATCCGCAATTTGTGCGTTGCGCATCTCCAGCTCCTCCTCAAGGCTTGCCAACAGCTTCGCTTGCTCCGAGTCAGGCTCTGTCTGCTGCTCCCTAATCTCTGTGCAGTGTGCATTAATAATGGCACGATCTTCCATCAGTTGCTCCAGACTGTATTCTGCATCGATCAGTGAAAGAATTACCTCCAGTGTGCGATCCACAAAGGCAGCTAGATCAGTTGCGCCCGGTTGATCCTTGGTATGTCGCTGGCGTTGAGCCTGCGCGGCTCTTTGCCGTTCCAGTGCATCCTTGAGCCTAAGAATCGAATGCGAGTGTGAAGGTTAACGACTTTCAGTTTATCAAATTCAATTACCGTTTGTTGGTTGCCTGCGCCTCCTCACACTTCCGCTTGAGCACCTGTCGCTGCTTGGCATGCAGATTTTGTTGGCGGACCATCTCGCTCTGCATTTTGCGATCTTTGCTCTTCAGCTGTGTGAGTTGCTTCTCGCTCATTGTCCTCCATTGCCGGAAGCGATCGGATTCACCGCGCATGGCGCGTATTAGCTTCACCTTGGACTCCTTCATGGCGCGTATTTCGGTGGTGAGGATCTGAATCTTTTCGCGCTCCTTTTCACGCATCTTCAGTATACTCGCCTGCTGCATGATCTTGCGACGCATCTCCGTTATCTCCTGCTCCAACACTATCAACCGTTTGCGCCGCTCCTCGGCCAGCTTAGCAGACGTGTCCTTCTGTTTGGTGCTGCGAAGCTGATCGAGCAGCTCAGTGCGCTCCAACTCCAGCTGCTTGACCTTCTGCTCGCACTGCTTAAACTTCTCATCAATGCCATCGTCTTCGAGCTTGCTAAAGTTGCGCGCAACACGCTCGTGCAGCTCCTGCTTCAGCGTCAACTGGCGATCGATGTCGCGCAGTTCGCCTTTCAGGCACAGCTGCTTCATCGTGTGCTCTTCTGCGCGCGAGTCCAACAGCTCGTGTGTCTCAGCGTCGACGGAGCTCGATTCGTCGACGTTCAGGCATTCCTTGCGATGTGTCTGTAGTGCGTTTTCCGTTTGCTGCAGCTCTTCGTCCACGCACGACACCAACTGCGAGATATCCCGCATCCTGTCGCGCCACTGCTTATCCACCAGCTGGGATTGGTCTGTTGGCTGCTCCTCCTCCTCCGAGCCTACTTCTTCTGCCTTGGGTACTGCAGCTTCGGCCAGTTTTGACTTCAGCTCAACGAGGTGCACCTTCAGTTTGTCGTGCGTGACCTCGGCGATGTGAGCACGAATCTCGTTCTCAGCCAGATCGATCAGCGCCTGGTGCAGCTCCTGCTGCAGTTTGCGGTTCATCTTCTCACTGCGTGCATAGGCCTCCTGCACCTGCTCCAGCTGTTCTTTGTATCGCCGCCCTTCTTGTGCTGACAATCCTTGTGTGGAACTGAGACTGAGTCCGAGATTATCACCGCTCCCAACATCGCCGGAGCCGCCGCCACACGCCAGTAGTTCGACGCGTAGCTTCTGTATGATGTCCTTCAGCATCATTACCTCAGCCGCATGTGGGTCCAAATTGACGACCGGCTTGTTCTTGATCTGCAGTGCGCGATCTGCGTATCTCAATGTGCTGACTGTCTCGGCCACGTTGTAGTCCGCGGGACTAACACAGGCAATCATCAAGGTGATCGAGTTGCCGCCCAGCGAGTCTTGCAGCAGGCGTGTCAGCTTTGACTGCCGATAGGGCACATAGCTCGCTGTCTGGCCAGCTGTAAGGATCGGAAAAGAGGAGCATAATGAATATAGATAATCTCTGTATGTATGATTTCAGCTATTACTTACAGCCCAGCACATTGATGACATTGCCCAATGCGAGGAGGCCCTTGTTGATGTTGACACCTTCCTTGAAGCGATCGCCGCTAGCTAATGTCTTGGAGCAGCGCTCAGAGCCCGCTAGGTCCACGAAATTGAACTTTGATGTTGTCACAGATTTTCTGCGCAAGCAAGTTAAATATACATTAACAAATATTGAAGATGTGGTGCAGGAGGAGGCACTACTTACTGCCCAGTCTTCTTGGTGGCGATTACAGTTATAGTGAAAATCGCATGCGATCGGGATGAAGTCTCATTCATTGCCGTGGCGGCCACTGCACGGCCGGAGGAGCCACGCATCAACTCATCGGTGACATGCTTCGCTTGCGTCACCTCCACTTCAGTCACTCCAGGCATAACAATGCGATTCTTATCCTCGCGTATGTCCACAGTACTCTCCTCTCGCCTGTTGGGCGAAAACAGGTCGTAGAACTGCTCTTGATACAGTTCGACGAAGGAACATGTGATCTTGAAATGGAATTCATCGTCCATGGCGGCCGTCTCTTCGAAGATCTCGTGCACAGCACGTGGTATGACGCCGACATGCTCGTCCATCACACCATTGAATGCAGTTCCCATTGTGTAGGTCTTACCAGAGCCCGTCTGGCCGTATGCGAGAATCGTCACATTGAAGCCATGGAGCAGCTTCTTCAGCTTGCTGCGCACACAGGACTCATACACGTCCTGCTGCGAGTCCCGAGAGTCGAACACATAGTTATATGTAAACGAATCGCTGCGATTCACAGTCACCTGCGGCACGCCATCGGCGACGCGTTGCACGGCAATGCGGCATCCGCGATCCAGCTCCGACTTCACCAGCGGGCGCACGCGCAGAGCAACAGTCACAGAGTCTGACATGATTCGACGAATATAATCAGGTGCTGCAATTGCAATTGTATGAGAGAATATATGTATGTACATATGTATACAAAATATATGAAACACCAACTATTATTATTGCTGTTCTTCTATCTCACTTACCTGATTTATTATGTTAATTACAATTTGTATGCAATCGTCTTTGTCAGAATGCTTAAATATCCGAATATGTGGTGCACTAAGAAATTTCACAATTATACACTAATACAATAAATTATATATTAACTTTTGCAACTATCTGCTGCAGGCAGCCAAAGAGATTCGAAAAATGGTGGGATACAAAAATGGTCGGCGGCGTCTATATTTTGCAGCCCTGGAATGGCGAGTGTGTACACACGCGAGAGTAAAAGAATACGTTGCTTATGGTAGGGACTATCGGTTGCAATGATAGTTTACTATTTCAGTTTGGTTTGAAATGCATCCAATCAATAAAAACTTTAAGCAACTGAATTTGTGGAATTTTTAAAAAGTAAACAAGTTCGTATGAAGATGTAATAAAACTGACGAAAAATTTTTGTGTTGTGAGCACATAGCCAAAAATGAATTACGTCGCCTACTGTGATTACATTGAAACTACAAATTTCAAATCGAGAGTGCTCGATTGAGAAAATTTCATTGGTGAATAAAACTAAAATTTTATTTTCGGACTTGTACTTTCAAAATCAATAAAAATTTGTTGTCAAATATTTAAAGAAAAAAAAGTAGAAGAAAATGAAACAATATTTACCAGAAAACTGCAACTGTAGAGATACAGCTTTAAATTTAAAAAATATGTATATAATAAAGCAAATAAATAATAATAAAATATATAAATTATGTATGACTCATTGCAAAATTTGGAGATTCTAGTTTTAAAAGCGCGATATAATATATTTAATATATAATTTAATAACTTAATTTTGATAAGAGTGTTAGGAATAAAATTTAAAAATGCATAGCTCTCTATGTTTCAAAGTAAACACGATCTGCAAGTCAGTATATAGAATTTTTCAAGTCTAGCTTTTATAGGTGCTGAGATCAAGGATATATAAATCAATAATCTCTCTCTAACTAAACAATTAGAAGTCTTAAGCTCATCAAATCTGTTTCATAATAAATTGAAATAAAATACAGCGCAGAGTTATTATCGAGATGCGTTTAATAGCAGCTTTAGCATTGTTAAACATTTAAAATATTTTTGTGATTTTGCATGGCCTGAGAGTGGCAGCAGCTGGTTTGGCATCCAATTGGTATCCAAAGTCCAATAAGAACCAAAAGAGTGCTGCTGGCCATTGGATAACATAATGTTTAACACGAGATACTTGAGATTTGCTGTAAGTGGTCACGTCTGATGTATACTTGTGGCAGCTTCAGCATATTCAGGTCGCTGTCGATCAGATCCAGCTGCTGCTCCAGCCGGACTTTCAAGTTGCGCACGCGCAGCGTTCCCATTGAGATGGGCAGACGATTGTATTCCCAGATGAGCTCCTTTTGACGCGACTGGGCTGCCTTCAGCAGTGAGATGCGCTGCGCCTCCGTTAGTAGCACCTGGTCCTGGTCATGGTCATGGTAGGGATTCACCTTTCCATTGTTATTTTGTATTTGCGTTGTTTGCTTTGCTTCGTCAGCTGGCGATGGCGAGGGAGGCGGCGCTTCGTCGCACCTCTGCGAGTGGCAGGAGGCTTGGGTGCGTGCACTCAAGGGTTGATCTAATTGCGGCTCCTGCTCCACGTCCGTGACGTCGGGTATAGCCAGCTGCTGGACGTGGGGCGAACCCTTTGTCGAAATGCCATCAGCCTCCAGTTGCTCCGCTTTGGCCGGCTGGCACTCATCCTGCTGCAATTGAGCGGGCACAGTGTCCACACCGTGGCCAAGCAGCCGTTGATGCGCTCTGCGCTGCATCGACGGCTGCAGGCGTTGTGCGGGCACTTTGCCCAGCTCAAAATTGGAGGCAATGCGTCGCAGGCAGCTAACGTCCTGTTGTTGGCCATCAAACACGGCCCCCAGCACGGGCAACTCGTCGCCCTCGCTGCAGACGTGCTTGAATTGGGAGTGCTCCTTGCCCGCCTGCTCCGTGCACTTGAGCAGCGCCGCATTGAGGAACTGCTCATCACTGATGTCTTCCGTTTGTATTTCCTTCTCCGACCGCTGTTCGACCCTGCCAAAGGCACGCCCCAGGCCGCGCCCGCCATTGAACAGGCGTCGCTGCGTCTCCAACAGGGGCAGCGTGCCGGATCGATGCGCCAGCGAGGCGGCTGTCGGCAGTTCGTAGCTGGCCGGTGGCCAACGATGCGACTGCCTGCCGTGCTCCAGATGCCTAATGTTCTCTCGCTCGAGACGGCGCAGCGTCATCAGCGGCGTCTGGCCCACCAGCAGCCTGTTCTCGCGCAGAAAGTTCCGCTGCGTGACCTGGCCAGCGGCTGCGGAACGCTTCATCCACGACATCACCAATGGCAGAGTGCAAAATATAAATGTCTCAACGTACAAACGAGCAAATGTAAACGAGAAATCTGAACGAAACTCAACTATAAAATGGAGTATCTCCAGATGTATGTATATTTATACGTATGTATTATTATATAATTATTACATATATAAAGAGGAAATACCTGATTGCTTGTTCGTGCTGTACAAACTCGAAAACTACTGGACCGATTTATATTTTACTTTTACAACTCTACATTTTGAACTTTGATGATAATGTAATGTGGAGTTCGTCGTCACGATTAACTAAAACAGAGCGCGGAATGAACTGAATGTGTATGCCATTGCGAGAGCTCAGAACCATTTGGGCCTGCAGCACAAGCGGCTCCAGTGGCTGCTTCAGCTCCAGGCGAAATCGTTGGAGAATGCGAACGGTGTGCAGCTTCAGCAGCAGCAGTGAATATCGGCGGCCAATGCACACGTGTGGCCCAGCCGAATAGGGTATATAGCTATAGGGAGTTGGTTGTTGCGACGCCTGTAGCCAACGCTCCGGCCTGAAGTCATATGGCGCTGGGAAGTAACTGGCATCGTGGGCCAGGCCATACATATTAATCCAGAGCGTGACACCGGCGCAGTAACGTCGTCCACCAATAGTCGTTGCTTTGGTCGTCTGTCGGCCTGTGCTGGGCACTATGGTGTACATGCGCAACACCTCCTTCAGCACTGCATCCAAATAATCCAGCTCATTAAGTGCATCCATATCTGTGGCATCATCTGATGGCAGCTGAGAGAGTTCGGTGTGCAAACGCTCCTGCACCGAAAGATGCTTGGCCAGAGCATAGATCACAAAGCCCATGGCCGCAGTGGTTGTGTCCACGCCCTGTCGAAAATCGAGTAAGAGATGAAGAGCGAGGAAGAGAGAGAGAGAGAGAGAGAGAAGAGAAGGGAGCGGGCACTCACAGCGAAGACAAACGTGTTCACTTCATCGCGTATCTGCTGATGGCTTAGCCCTGCCAGCAACATCCTATCCAGGAGTATGCATGGTTGCTTCTCCTGCTCCGGCTGCTGTTGCTCTAGCTTAAGCTGTCTGCCCCGCTGCTCTATAATAAGTTCCATGAGCGAGTGAATCTGTTGCAGCTGTTCTTGCAACTCTCGCCACAGTGGCGTACGCTTGAACACAAAATCTGAGATCAGCAGAGGATTAATCATGCGCTTGAATAGCAGCTCGCTGGTGCGATGAAAGGCGCTCACAATGGGCGAGCGTTCGGCCAGCTGCGTGTCCAGCTGATAGCCCATTGAATTGTCTGAGAGAAAAGTTGTTCAAAATTTGTAATTTAATAGTGCAGACGCTTGTTTGAAAATAACGTAAGTAATCGATATTGTGAAAATAAGTGGCGGCGATCGATAGTAATTAAACATTAATTTGCCCAGGTAGAATAAAGAAAATATTTGAGTTCACTGAGTGGTAATTGATAATTAATTTTTTTTTTTTTTAATGGTTATAAACAACCAACCGCACTTGCTTGGAACAAACGTTATTTATCGATATATGGAGGGAAGGTGGAGGCGCTCGATAATAATTAAATATGCCCAGCTCTAGAACAAAGACATTAAGAGATTACCCTACACTTACCAACAATGCAATCTAGAAAACAAGCGAAGAGATGGTCCGTTACCTCAATGGCATTGCCGCCAGTTTGTTGCAGTCGGTCGAGCAAGCGATCCGCATGTTTGGCCAACGCAGGCGCAAAGCGGCGCAGCAGTTGCGGCTGAAAGGCAGGGGTTAGCAGGCGGCGCTGCGCTACCCAGTCGCTGCCATGACTGATCAGCAGCCCATTACCAATGAGCGGCGAAAGCTGCTGAAAGGTGTCAGCTTTGCGAAGCGTCGGATCGTGCAGTGCCTGGCGCGTCTCCTCGGCGCTATGCAGAAAGACCCACAGCTGGGGTCCCAGCCACATGCGATAGGTGGCGCCAAAGCGTTCGCGCAACTCTGTAAACACCAGAAAGATGACTGCGACAGTAACCTTTAAGCTGGACTTCAGCTCGATTAGCGACTGTTCTCGGACTCACACTCTGGCTTCAGTTTGCCAATCATCTGGGCATTGCCCAAGCCGGGCATGGCCCAGGGTCCAGGCAGGCTACAGCCCAGTTGCAGGCGCTGACGCAGGTGCCACAGCCCAAGGCACAGGCAGACAAACAGGCCGAGCAGCAAAGTCAAAAACGACATCTGTGCGCTAGAATTGATGAAACCAATTTGATTGATTGCAAGTGCATTCGTAATTCCAATTGGAACTAACGAGCACAATCAGCTGCGGTTTGCTGCTAATCAGATATATGTATGTACATATGTACGTACGCTTGCATACAAAGTCAATTGGATTTAGATTGGAGTTCAATATACGATTTAGCAGCGCTGTTAGCTAGCTGCCAATTGCTGTTAAGCACTACGCAGACTGTATAAAGCGCCATCAATTGATATTGCTTGAACGTCTATACATCTAGTATATAGTTATAAATAGTTTGTGTGGCTTCTAGTATCTAATCTGGTTTTAGACAGACGACAATCAAACGAGACCTTGGCCTTGGCCAACTACAAGCTATATAAACTTAACATAGCTCTGTTAAAGCAAGCAGTGCAGTTGACCTGTAATTAATATGAATTTTGTCCTTATAAATAAAAAATTTACACGGTGTTTTTTTTTTTTGAGAGTTGAATCAATTAATAACATTTTATTTATTGTATGTAATATTGTTTATTCAATAATATATTCATGAATGTATTCATTTATGTACGTGTATGTATAACTTTTTCTGATTTTTCATTTTCATTTCAAATCTGCGGAGACATAAATTTGTAATATTTGGTATTATTATCATTTGGTTTTTCATATATAGTATATATATATATCTTTGTTTGTTTTTTTTTTTTATTTTTGTTTTTATAGCTATGCTCGTAATGTTTTTGTGGCTTCGTTTTTTTTTATTGTTGAGAATTGTTTCAATTGCAATTTGCAAGTTCTATAACACATATCTAGTTTCATTAACATTTACAACGAATATAATTTATGTTGCTATTTAATTTGATTTATAATATACGTTTCTTTCGCTTTAAGGCTATAATAATTCAAGTAAAATAGATTTTTTTGTTTTTTGTGGGCTTCGTTTCGTCTTCTCTTCTCGTCTCTTCTCTTTTCTTCATCTATCTCTAGGTTGGTTTCTTTTTTGTTTGCTATATGTCAATTTGAACAATCTTTCTTTAGTTATACAAAAGTTAAATATTCAGTATATACATATATACATTCATTATATATATATATATATGCATGTATATATCTTTTGTTTAACTTCCGCTAAGAGCTCATTGCAAAATTACTTTGATTATTAAGTAGAGTTTAGAATTCAATTGGCGTTGTTTTTGTAATATATTTTCATGTGCGTTTCTGCTTTTGCTTCTAGTTCACTTAACGTATGTCTATCGAAGTTATCGAACTTCCCAAATCGGCAATTCGATCAACTGATTTATGTTCTTTGGCTTATCTAAGAGATATATCAAGAATAAAAGAGCGCCACGCGTTGTCACACAGGTGTGTGTGGCTATGCGATGCTCGACAAAAACGAAATCGATACGATAAATATCGATTGGTTCAATTGGCTCATGCTCTCGATTGCACACATTTCCAGGGCATGCGTCGAGTTGGTGAGAAAATGTGCGAAGACTTGGCAAATCGAGAACATGCCCGACCATCTATATATAATATATATCTATATATATATACTAAATATATATATATAGGTATATTTATTTGTGTATATAGTTTAATATTCGCATTCGCTAAAAGGCTCTAAGAGTTCATGTAACACTTGTATTTATTTTATTTTTTTTTCGCCAAGTCTAAATCATATTTTCTTCTTTTTTTTTATACTTTGCTTTAAATTACATTTGTAAATTTCTAGTTTTAAATAGATTATTATAAAGCGATTTTCTACTTGGTGTTGCGTTTTCCAGTTGCTATTGTAGTTAGTTATCTAGTAAATTTGTTTGTAACTTTGACTTTGTATGTAAACTATGACCCTTTTTTCATTTATTTCATAATTGGTGTTGTGGTTTTTTTTTACTTGTACAATTTTATTTTTAATTTTAATCGATGTATATTTATTTTAGTTTTTTTGCTGTATTTATTTTGTTTTGTTTTTGATTTTTTTGTTTTCATTCATCCATTGAGTACATATTTGGTGTTTGGTTGCTTCGACAGTTTCCAGTTTCCATTCAATCCAGTTGTCCAGCTCTCCAATTCGCCGACTTCACTTTCCAATTGGAACTCTTCATTTCCACTTTGATTTTAAAATAGCTATAAATTGTATTTAATAAAGGCTCTGCTCTCGCTCGATCGCTCAATCAATCAGATGCAATATATATACACACACACACATACATACATTTATATATATATATATGTATATGTATGTGTGTGTATAACTGCTCGTTAGCTTTCCATGCTAAGCCTAGTACAGCTCTATGCATATTAACAAACGCGAGTGCCGAAGCCAGGCTTCGGCATTACAATTATTCGATAAGAACTAGCTATGAGTGTGTATGTATATATGCATGCCATTATATATATATCAATATGCAGCATATACATATATATATATGCAGCATATAAACGTTAATAACATGGGCAATTGCAGTGGAAATATTTTGTTGCAGTTGATTGGGAAACAAAATATACATACAAAAAAGTAATGCATCTTAGAAATCATTTGAATTTCATTAAATATACATATGTATATATCTGTGTATATATATAGCTGTATGTGCGCATATAGCATATATATTCTGTTGGTTATTTTGGGCGCTTTGGTAACTAAGATTAAAGTAAGTTCTATTTTAGTTGCTGAACACGTTCGTGCTTATTGTTTCATCGTTGCGTTTGCCGTTGTTTTTTTTATTCATTTTTATTAAAACTTTAAATTTGCTTGCTTTTTATTTTAATTTGGTTTTAATTTGTTAATATTTATTTACTTTATGTTCGCCTGTTTCAGTTTTCTTATAGAGTTTTCTTGCAGCTGTCGTCGGTTGCTGTTGGCCAATGCGATTTGGTGGCTGCTCGTTTTTCTTGTTTTTTTTAAGGCCTGTGCTTGATGTTTCCGTTTTCCGATTTCCAATTTCGTATATTTGTTGCACAATTTCTTAGGCTGAAAAGTTTTGTGGCAGCGGCGCGTTTTCAGTGTGCAATTTGGCAACAGCGCATGCAAGCAAATTGTGCTAAAGATTAACAAAAATTTGCATTATATAAACTAAAAGCAAAAAAAAACATGAAGGAAAAATCAAAATTCAAACAATAAAAAATCAAATCAAATGCCGTTGGGCATACTCTTCTTTTTTTTTTTTAAATTATCTCATATAAAATGTTTTTATTTTTTTGTTGTTGTGTATAAATACAAATATAATTTGTGTTTTTGTTTTTGTTGTTGTTTTGTTTTTTTTTTTTCACATTATGCAAAATCAATAACAATTAAAGCGCTTACAAAAAAGCATTCAAATAATATATGCATATACATATACATATATCAAATTTTTAAGCTTAAAACATCTCTGTGTATGTGTGTGTGTGTTTGTGTGTGTTTGTGTGGGTGTATGGGTCATACCTAAGGTACAGTGCTTAAATATTGCATATATTAACTTGGCTTACATTTCGTTTCTTTTTTTTTTTTTGTTTTACTGTTTCTTCTTCTCTTTCATTATTAACAAAGAAAAAAAATTACACACACATACACACATCTATAAACACGCACAACAACAACATGCGCTACAATTAGCTTAAGGTGTACAATTACGACAAAAAAAAATTTGTATATTTATAATAATTACATAATAATAATATAATATAATATAATAATAATAATAATAATATTAATAGTAATAATAATAATAATAATAATATTAGTGCCTATGCTGATTATCATTTAAAATGTAACACAATCAATTTGATAAGTTATATTCGTACGTCCGTTACAATTAAAGCGAAATACATGATTCAATCAAAAAGTTGCGAAAGAGAAGGGGCGACAGTGTGAGTGTGAGGGAAAGGGAGAGAGAGGGAGAGAGTGTGTGTGTGTGTGTGCGGGAAATTACAGTTACAAATGAGAAGTTAAGTGGCTAAGAAATACACACACACACACACAGCTATGTATTTGCATGTGTGTCTGTGTATAACAGCATTATAACACATTGACAAAAGTTTGGCTAATTTTAGCAAAGTTTAAAAATTTGATTTTTCTTTTACAATTTAACAAGAGATATAATTGTTGTTGTTGTTGTTGTTGCACATAATCATCTTAAACTATGTTCCATTCGTTATCAATATTTTGTTATGCCTATAAATGTGTGTGTGTGTGTGTGTGTGTGTGTGTGTATTGTTATTTATTTTCTGTTCATTGTTTAGACAAGGCATCTATATATGTATGTATGTATATATATATTTTTTTTTTCTTTTTTCTTTTCTTTTGTATCTTCTGCATCAATCGCTGTCTTCCTGCTTACTTATGCGCTTGCCGCTATTCTGTTCAATTTGCATATGCGAACTGTTATACTAAATATGTAATCTGTTCTATTTCTGTTCAGTTGTTACTCGTTTTATTTCTGTTCTCATATTCTGTTCCGTTTGACGACGTTTCTACTTCTGCTTCATTCTTCTTCGATCACAATCAACGCTTTTTCTTTCTCTCGTTTAACACTTACAACACTAAAACATTACATAGATCATTTAACGATCGATAAATTAGAGAGTTATCGATCAGCTTTTAAAATTTACTCCACTCTTCATATACTTAACTACATACAAACATGGCTGAGGGTTTGGGGCTTTTGAGGGTACTTTAAAGCGAGACATAAAAAAACATACATACATATATATATATATATATATATATATATATATATATATATATATATATATATATATATATATGTATTAAATTAGATTGTATACATATATAGATAGATACGCATTTCAAATAAAATAAAACACACAACAATGGACAAACATGGGAAAGATTAAAACTTAATTTCTCTTTTTGTTTAGATATTTATAGATAAATAAAAAAATATTAAAGTCTGGCAAAAGTTATGCAAGAAAAAAGGTAAGAAAGTGCCTGTGTGTGTGTGTGTAAGTTTGTATCTCTGTGTGTGTGTGTGTGTGTGTGTCTCAAATGCAATTGCATATAAGTATGTAAAATTGTAAAAATGTAAATTAAAAAAAAAAACATAAAAACAAAAAGAAATGAAAGTGCGTCTATTTAGAAATTCATTTGTCATGTTTTGCGCGGCGGCGTCGGTGGCGGCGGCAGCGCCGGCGCAGCAGCAGCATAGGCAGCGTGCGACTGCCTGGCTGCCAGACTGTTCATGTCTTTGGGAATGTTTTTGTATTTGGCTGAAAGGTGATGGGACTGGTGAACAACTTGAGTATACCACCGGGCGGCCGGCCCAGCGCCTGCTTCTGCTTACCTGCAGCTGCAGCTGCTGCTGTTGCTGTTGCTGCTGCTGTTGTTGTAGCTGCTGTTGCTGTTGCTGCTGCTGTTGCTGCTGCGGTTGTTGATGCTGCTGCTGCTGCTGATATTGCTGTTGCTTGTTCATGCTTAAGCGCCACCGGTGAATCGCTATAGAAATTAGATTTGCGATAATTGCTGCCGTTGCCCAGAATGTTGCCATTGGCATTGACGTTGCCGCTGTTGCTGCTGATGTTGCTGCTGCTGCTGCTACTGCTGCTGCTGTTGTTGCCGATGCCATTGCTGTTGCTGCAATAATTGTTGCTGCCATTGTTGTTGTTGCTGGCACCCAGCGGCGGCAATGGTGGCTGCAGTTTGCCGGCATGCTTATTGCCAGCAGTGACGCCTCCTGCTGCGGCTGCTTGTGGAGTCAACGGTTCCGCATTTGTTGCCTTAGCCGTTACTAAACTTAGATTAGAAATTGCTGTTGGTAATGGAGATCTTTGTGAATCATTGCCGATTTCGCCAGTGTACCTGCAAGAGAATATGGAATTAGTAGCTGTAAGAGAGAGAGAGAGAGAGTGAGTGGGAGACTTACTTGATGTTGGTGTATTCCCGTCCAACTTGCAGGCTCTGCTCTTCGGCCCGCTTGCGCGCTATCAACGTCTGAATGTAATGCTGCACCGCATAGTACACAAACTTGTATTGCGCCTCCGTCTGCACCATGCCCGAGCGCTGCGATCGCACCATCTGAATTGTGCGCTGTATATCGATTTCAGTGTCCAAGCCTGTGAATATAAAGAAGTAAATTGATTAGAATTGAAATGAGATAGATGTTGCATCTAAATCTAGTTATTCCAAGTGCCTATGCCCAAGTCTTATTAGCTGCAGCAGCTGTTAGCTTACATTCTGTTAACATACATACATATATATGCAATTTTAACTAGTTTATGCTACAAATGCTTAGCTAACATTTAGTTAACATTATGCTAATCAAATGTTAGATTGTAAACTGTTAAAAGTTGAAGCTCTGCTAAGTTCTGGTTACATTATGTTAACATGCGAACATACTTTTAACAGCTTTTGTTACAAATATCTTTATATTGCTTTTTAGAATTTCATTTCATTTAAAATTTCCAAATCTGCTAATGTTCTTTTAACATACGCATGTAACAGCTTATGTTAAAAATTACCAACTAACATTAAGTCAACATAATATTCTATGCTAAGCTATGTTTACATTTTAAGCTGTTAACAGCTCAAGCTCAGCTTATGTTATAACTTTAACTATTTAACATTAATTTAGCATTTAATGTGGAGCAGCTCAATTTCTCAATTTTTAACAGTTCAAGCTCTCTTTTTACATTCTGTTTACAAACGACTCTAATACTAACAGCTTAAAGCATGCAGCAATCGCTGTTAACAATGCTTACCATTGCGCACGATCTGATCGAGAATCATGTCGATCACAATAAACGTGCCCGTGCGTCCAATGCCCGCTGAACAGTGCACACAAATGGGACCCTAAAGAGACAGAGAAAGAGGAAGAGATAGAGAGAGGGAGAGAGAGAGTGAAGATTTACTTTCCAATTGAAAGACCTATTTTGCTCATAGATTACTTACGGGCTTCTCGCCTGCCTGGGCCAGGCTGCTCTGCCTAGTGTTGACATCCTGCAGGAAGTTGAGCACACAGCCGGGATCGGCGGGCACGCCGTGATCGGGCCACACTTGGAAATGATAGTGGTAGATGCGACGCTCGGGCTTGTCGCGCCACGAGAAGAGAAACTCGCGCAGCGTATAGTCGTTGGTAGAGTTCTCCTTGATGCACTGCACCTTGGCATGGCCGAATTGCTTGCACTGGCCCTCATCGGGCCAGTACCGCTCACACTTGGTCTTGCCGCGCTCGATCTCCTTGGTGGTCATCACAATCACGCGTGTGTTCTCCTGCCAGATCATGTTCCAGAAGTCTGTCTTCGTGTTGGCCAGGCAGCCCTGCGTGGCGATATACGTCTTGTACATCTGACCCTCGCCGTTCAGCAGCGACCCGGTCGAGGGGCCGCTGCAGGAGGATGTCGTCGATGGCGGTGGCGATGCATCGCCGCAGTGCTTCTTCAGCAGCACGGCCAGGCAGCCATTGAGCGCCGCCGAGGCGGACGTATTGCCGGTGGCCGTGGGCGTGCCGGGACCTGTGCCCGCTGCTGAAGCATTCGCCGATGTTGACAGAGATTCGCTGCGTTTGTGCTTGCTGAGCGAATCGGATTTGCGATTGCAGGTGGCACAATTGATGGGCAACGTGGCCGACTTGACGGCGCACTGCACGCACGTCTTGTTCTGCTGCTGGCAATTGGGGCAATTGCGTTGCGTCTGCGCCGCTGTGCAGGCCGGGCAGGAGGCGACCGTGCTGTTGAGGCTCTCCGAGGAGCTGCTCATATTGTAAAGATCGCCGTCGGTGGGTAAACGTATGTAATTGGCATTTATATACTCGGCGCCCACTGCATTGCTTTCCACATCCAGAAGCTTCACGCGCGTGTGATCATCTAACAGCAGCAGATAACAGAGGTGAGTAAAGAAGAGAGAGAGTTGAAGAGAGAAAGAGATAGTTGCTTACAGGGCAATATATTGCGATAGCGATTCTTGAGACGATTCGCATCCCTATAGCCCTCCACACGCTCGAATGTGTCTCGGCTATCCTGCTGCAACGACTCGAACTCCTCCCAAAAGCCGCCCTGCAATATATATCGAATTATTATTATTATATTTCTCATTTGATGCTCAGCCACTCCACCTACCTTCACCAGCTGCTCCACGCGCGCATTGATGCCGGCAGCAGTGATGCGCGTCGCATTGAAGGGCTGTCGCAGGTGGACCACAGTGCCGCATGTCTCCACCATCGGATGGCGTTTGTAGTGCTCGATTAGCTCGGAGAGTGTATCAAATGAATCGCCGCCGCCTACGTCGTATTTTTTATCCTGCAACAAAAATGGGGGAAAAATGCGAGTTAGTTAAAGCAGAGCATTGAACTGCTTGTAAGCAGTCGAAATAAATATTCAGCTAGCGATTCTGCTACATCCTATTGTTAACTAACAATTAACAGCTATTTGTTTGCTTTTATTTACTTTATGTAAATTACATATGTCATATATTGTAAATACATATTTGTTGTACAGGAAATCCTAAAATATTATTAGGGCACGTTTGCCTCAGTTGCTGTTTAAGCCAAGGCAACAGCTTAAATACGTATTTTGACACGTTCCCTTAATTTCCTGACAAAGCGAATGTCAAATGTAACAGGCAGTGCTTAGCAGTCAAGTTGCTGTTAAAGCTAATGCTAACAGTAATAAGCAGAGCTACCTATGCAAGCTCTGTTCACATGCTGTTAAACTTCCTGTTAATGCCTAATAAAAGAATCTGTGTTAGCTATGCAAATTCTATTAGATGTATGTAGCAGTGTATGTAAATGTCAACAAGGTAAAAATCAATTTCATTTCCTCTTCAGCATAATATTATAAGCTTGCTGTTAACATACTGTTAAAGCACTGCAAACTGTGAAGTTGTTGCTTATTTTTGTTAAACTGTTAACATTTGGCTTGCTCTAGTTCTGTTAACTTGCTGTCAAACCTATTGTTATCAATCCATCAATGTTAAGTACATCATAAAAATAGATCTTAAATGCTCACAGCTAATTCATATTACATAAGATATATGACAGCTAGCTATACTTCATGCTCTTTGTTATTGGCTACTTAGCAGTAGGGTAGAGTCTCTCTCCCTCTCTCTGTCTCTCTCTTTCTTTCTCTCTTTTGCTATCTCTCTCTGCTCTGCTTGAACTGTAGCAATAAAAGTTTGAAGCCGAGTTGAAAAAACGCTATATAATTAGCCAATAAAAGTGCAAACGTGACCGCAATGTCAAATTGAAGTAAATGCTCAACCGGTCATGTAAATCGCATTATTCTAAATGCCGTCAAATGGCAATAGCAGCAACAGCAACAGCAACAACATCAGCAATTGCGCTAGCTCATCGGCTCTATGCGGGGACTTACAGTAGTTGGTGTAGTATAATAAATGAATTGAACAAAATAAATATATTTAGGATTCTCATGTTTGACTATAACAATAAAAATAAATAATAAAAAACCCCTGCACAAAATTACATTTTCAATATTTGCTTTCGCTAATAATAAATAATAATTGAGAAAAAGAAAACTAATGAATAGCAAATAAACTCGCTAGACAAATGTCGAATGTAAATGCATAGTAAATGTATATAGATATTGTATATATATATTTTCATTTATATTTGATTTGTGCTATAGGAAATACATTTAGGTAAAGCGAACAAGTTGTTCCATAAATTAATTTGATATTTTATAACAAAATTTGCGCATAGCTATTAGTTATTCATTATGCATTATTCCTGAATCATTAGTATGCATTTTGTGGTCGAACTAGTTGGTCCTTGCATAACACTTGGTCCACTCAACAGAGCTGCTGTGATGCAAGCAGTGCTGCTGCTACTGCTATTGCAGCTGCCTAGTAGTGCCAGCAAGCAGTGCACTGTACATGGACGACATAACGCATACGCCACGAGCAACGCATATTGCATTTGATGACAATAACCAAATATGTAAGCACTCTTTACATTTACATTTACAGCTACACAAACACATGACTGGCAACACACACACATATATATATCTTTATATTATAGATATTTATATGTATATAAATATTCCCATATGCAGTTAGACACAACTAATTCAAGGTCATACGATGAGGAACTTTATGGCCAGTCAGTCGGTCGCATTACTTGACTTGCTGCTGCTGTTGTTGCCTACAAGTTGTTGTCGTATAACACAAATCGATTTGCATTTGCATTGACTATTAACAGCCGCAGCAGCAGCAGCAGCATTTTTTTTTTTTTTTTGCATTTTGTTTTCTTGCTGCTCTTGGCTCAACTCACCTGCCATCTAATCATGACATGCGCCACTTTGTCGTCTGTGCGCACGGATAAAACGAAATCACCAGGTTTACTTTGAGATTCACGCACAAGAAATGAACCATTCTTGCCACGCTCCAATATCAATTTTTCAGCTTCTTTGCCAGAAAGATTGCCGTGAAACCATCTGCAATGAAAGTGAGCGAAAAGTTTGCATTAATTATTTTGTAAATTTCAATTTGTTTTCTTCTTGTCTTAAGCTTAGTTCATTTACGCGCCCATTTAATGCAGCTACAGCAGCTGTTCTCGACTTTAGCTGACTGACTGATTGACTGACTGATTGACTGACTGACTGACTGACTGCGTTGGCTTTTGCTTAGTGCCTTTTGTGGTGCTGCTCAGTACGTGCGCGCTTGAAATGCGACTATGAACTGCACAAATTGCAGGCATGTGTGCCAAATGACAGCAACAGCTCAAACAAAAAACGATGCCGACAAGCGACGAGCGACGACTCAGTAGGAAATCAAAAACGAATACAAATACGAATGCGAATGCGAATGCGAATACGTGTAAATGAAAACGAATACAAATCGAATTGCTGCAGCGGCAACAACTACAATAACAAGTGCGAAGAAAACAGACAAATGCAAGGCAAACAGCAGCAGCAACAACAACTTTTGCAAAAGTGCAAGTTGTTGCTGTTATTGCTTTGAGCTAAACGTATAAGGCTTTAACGTCGCCTGGCCAGTCAGTCGCCTATGGACATAGACCTAATATATACATATATAAATTATATATAAATGTATCTACATGTGCATTCAGATATATGTACATATATATATACAGCTGCACATGCATGTACGCAATAGCCTAAACAGTTGACACAGAAAGCAAATAAGCTGACTGTGAAATCTAATTGGAAACCTATTCAAAAAACACTGCTTGCTGCTGTGGCGTCAAATAGCTAAAAGCAGCGCTGTCAACAAGCAGTGCAAGCAGCTTCAAATGCATATTGGAAAGGAAATTTTTAATGTTTAGTAAAAGATTTGCTAAAGAGCATTCATAGTCGTCTTCGAAAAAAAAAGAAATCGTTACAAATGCGCAACAAGACAAATGTAGCTGACTTTCATTTATAGCCACTTAAAATGCAATTAATTAAGTAAATATATTAATTTGTTTTTGTTCTTTTTTTTATGTGCATTTTATCATAAATTATTTGGCTCATTTCACACAAGTCACGCAAATTCTTTACAGAGTATCTGTTTGTTTATCTGCGGCGACACCTTCGCATTTGTTTTTGCCCCAAAATTGACTTTGAAATTGTTGTGTTCTCTGTTGCTTCATTTGCATAAATAACACTAACTTAAAAAACTTGCTTTGAATTTCGAATGTGAGCAAAACAGAACAGAAAATAGAATCGAGAGCGCTGAAAGAAAAAACAACAATTTCGATTTCAATTTCGGTTTCAGTTAGTTTCTCGTTATGCGTGTGTATGTGTGTACGTGTGTGTGTGTGTGTGTGTGTGTATATATGGAAATTGTAGTTGCTCTGTCTAATGTCAACGTCATCTAGTATATTCTGTCACTTGTCGAGTTCGACGGCATCGCAAATATCGAGCATCGATTGACTTCTGTGTGCGTGTGTGCGTGTGTGTGTGTGTGCGTGTGTGTGTGTGTGTGCGAGTTGTCCTTAAGCCGGTTTCAATTTTTAAGTGCTATGATTCTTCGTTGCGATTTCATTGATTTGTTGCTGGGGTCAGAGTTATCATAAAACGCTCAACTCATGCTTTATGTATAGAGCATACACTTGAATAAGTATATATATATATATATATATATATATATATATATATATATATATATATCTATATATATATATATATATATATATATATATATATATATATATATATATATATATATATATATATATATATATATATATATTATCTACATACATACATATACATATATTTATCTATTTACATACACATCTATTGCCGGCCGCCTTTTATCGATTTATCTTCCGCATGTAAGTGCGCCAGCTTCTATTTATAGCTAGAAGTTGTATAAACAATTGCCATTACATTAGATCGTTAAGACACATACATACATGCATGCATACATACATACATACATACATATGTATGTATTTATGTATATCGTGCACTTGAATGGCTGATCGATCGTTAGGCCTGTTACATATTCAAGGTGCTGCGCAATGCTAGTGATAAGAGTTCGTCATGTTTATGTTATTTTTAGCACCGGAAATGACATTGAAGCAACTGTCGATAGTTCGATTAACGATAGTTAGATATAGATATGTACACACATGCACACGGACACACGCACACATGTTTTCTATTTGCGTGTCTCATCATCAATTGAATTAGTCGTATAGAGCTGTCATTCCAATTGGAATCTAACGACTCGCAGCTAATGCAGCAGCCAGCTTTATGTCACGCAGCCACTTAAACTCTAATATCTGTTTACCAATGCATAGTATAGTATGCTAATGCATATTCTTAATATATCTTATATTCTTTTTTGTGTTGCCTTTGTTTTTGCTTTGCTTTTTGCTTTTTGCTTTGTGATTCAGCGACAATCGACTTGGCTTTTGGGGCAGCCGCCGCCTCAGGCCCAGTCCCAATCCAGTCAACAGTCCAATTAGCACCTTTCTTAGTGTGTTCAGTTTTTATTACGCTATATAAATAAATATGCATACATCCTATAAAGCTTACATATGTATATACATATTTATTTATATATGTACGTTTGTCTTTTGTTTTGTTCGCCCTCCCCTGAGGATGGGGGTCAGCTGGCGTAACTGTTGACTGCATCGGCTGCAATTGCATTTCACTTTATGGCAGGTGAAATTGCTCGTCGCGCATACCCTGTAAATGTAACAGATGCGTGTAGGTTTGTTTCATTTGTCCATGAAGTCAAATTAATGTGTGCGATTAGCTGAAATTAGGCATCGAGCTGCATAGCATACCCTGTAGTCAATAGTAGTCTGCATTGTCAATTTAATAAAATATACAAAAAATAAGAGAATTAATTTGCTTCAACTAATTCCATTTCTTCTTCTTTACAGAGAATTTAATAGTCTTGCCTAAACAACGTCTAATGTATTTAAACAGCTGAAAGTAGCTCAAGAGCTCAATAGCGTTAACATTATAGGCCTACATATACCCTGTAAATATTACCTTATTAATTCCTAGTTGTCTGCATTGCTTATCAAACTAAATCAACATTCAAAATTAACATTTATGTTAATTCAATTTTTTTTTTAACCTTTACAGAGCATCTCATAGTCGTGGCTTCAATTTGTTGTTGTTTTTGGCATAACACCTAATTGTTACAGTTACAGTTACGCACAGGAAACAGCTGAAACATCCCAAAAGCCGAACTAAACCTGTTGGCCATTCATGAAACGTGAGAAAAAGGTCAACAAACAGCTTAACGCAAATATATTCATCAAATTATGCAGATCTCCCACGCCCTCTCTCTATATATGTATATATCGTATGTATATATATTAGAATTATGTGCTTAGCTACATTACATAAATTAAAATTTGTTGCCAAGTTCTCTCGACTCTATAAAACAACAACAACAACAACAGCTGACAGACTGGACACAAAAATGTGTTTTTTTGTGCTGACTGTACTTCGCTCTCAGCTCGGCTGTGCGTGTGTGAGAGAGACGGGTAGTGGGTAGCCCCCACTTGTTTAGGGCGCATTTATTGCCCTACTCTGTCAACAATGCTCATTGCGCATAAATTTGTAATTGTCTCAAAGACAAATCAAAAAAATTATAATTAGGCAAAAAAAAAAAATCTAATTAAATTTTTTTTTGTTATTGAAAAATTTGCTTTAGCAATCAAATTTAACGGAACTATGCAAAAGGAAAACAAAAACAGAAAAAAATGTAGTAAATAGCTTTAAAAAAAATAAATAAATAGCAATAACAACGCGCCAACTATTAAACAAATTCGCGTAGTTAGTTAACAAAATGTAAAGCAATTTACATTTGACAGGCTGCACTTGAGGCTGTCAAGCATGCCAGGGAGCGAGAAGAGAAAGGGGTGAGAGGGAGGAGGAGAGGAGAGGGTAGAGGCAACAGCTTACAGTGGGCAACTGGCAGGGGCGTGGGACATGGGGCGACTGGCACATAACGCCGTTGTGAGGGAATGCACTCTAACGGTAAACAGCTAAATGACCCAGTCTCCCCTCACTCTCTCTCTCCCTCTCTCTCTCTACCTCTCTCTCTCTCTCCCCCTAACAATTGCTTACAATTGACGGAAGCTCCATGGAGATGATAATGCGCTTTTGATTTCATAACAACTGGGAAAGAAGTCAACCTCATGATGTGTGCGATTGATGAAGAGAATCCCCCACACACAGAGCAGCGCATGGGATACAACAGCGAACAGAATCTAGACTTGAAAATAAATTCCCAAAAAAGATATTAAACTTTGCAGCACAATGTAGGTGAAGAAGCTAAACAGAGAGCAAAGGTTAACAGCTGTAGTTTAACAGATAACAGAACTGTTAGCCAAACAGAGCGGATCAAGCAAGGAGTTCAAGCAAAAGCGACAATAGAGTGTAAACAAAATTCTAGTTTTAAACTATTTTAAGAATTTTTAATCAAATTAGAGTAAAAATGAGAGAAATTTCTAGACATAGAGCAGAGAAAATCAAGAGATGAAATAACAGAATAAAAGCTAGCATTAGATCTGTGAAGATAATATTGAGATAAGTTAAGATTTGGGTTCTGTGATGCTCAAAATTCTAGGTATTGAGAAATAGAATAAATAATATATATATTAAATATAAAATATATATTAAATTTAGAACAAATATGTAATAAATACATACATATATATATATTTAAAGAAAATAATAATTAAGAAAACTCAAGTCGTACAGTTAAAATGCTAGATGAGCGTTACTAACTGGAAATTCCAAATTGGTTTTAAATATATTTCAAATAGTTTAAACACGTGAGAAACACTTGAAGCTGAGCTGCTCAAGTGCAAAATGTGGGTAAATGTAATAAGAAGAGAAAAGAAAAAAAAAACTTATCTAACATCTAAGTTAATAATCTCATAAATACTCGAGAGCTGTGGCCTCGACGAATGATAAATTCTTTATCAAGAGACAGCGCAAAGAATTGAAAGCAACACTGAATGTGACGGATGGGCAAACAGTGTGTGAGAGAGCCAAGATAAGCTGCAGATGAAGATGAGCAGTTCGGAAGAGCTACAATGGGGTGAAGGGGGGAGCCAAAGGGGGGCCAGTCAACAGGCAGATCTGAGAAATGACTTAACAAAGACCAAGACAGGCCTGCGACAGATGCAAATTCTCAGTATGCGCTGCTGCTGTTTTCTGCTTATCTGATTTATATAGAATATACCTATATATATATGTATGTATGCTACGTTGTTTATGAGCGAGCGGAATTTGGTTCGCTAAATGCCATAGATTATTTCATTAGAACTCGGTGTCGCACCACGCAGTCTCTAAATGCAAAGATCAATAAATATCTGAAAAGCTAACAAAAGAAAAGAAGAATAGAAATACTAAACTTAAGGCAATATAGATGCTAAGAGATACCCTGTAAGAGAGGGCAAGAAATTGAATGGCAAATATTTGTAATTTTATTCCATAAAATATTATTCAATTAAAAAATATGTATATTTAATAAATTTATAAATTAAATTTAAAAAATATGCATATTTAATAAAAGCATTAAAATTTGAATAAAATATATTTTAAAAATTTAAAAATTCTGCATTAATTTCTTTTCTTGAAAAACTAGATGCATTCTATTATTGGGGCCTGCTTGGCTTGATCAAATTTATAGAAACTACATAAGATAGCAGAGTGAAACAACTTCGGTTTCTCATTCTTGATTGGTAAGGATTTGAATGAATTAGATTGAACAATAAGTTTGGCTGAGCTTAATTGCTTTAACATATGACATATGAGAGATTTCAGAGATCATCGAAGAGACAGTTGAGAGCTTTTATATAAAGATTGTATTAGGTAAAGCTATATACTATATTTGAATGGAATAATATCACTTAATATACAGGAATTACTTGAAATATTTGTATCTATTCGAAACTAGCTAAATATGCATCAAAAATATGCAAAATAGAAGAAACTTTAAATGAATCCAGTCAATCAAGAATTGAATTCAATTTTGAATAACGAATAAGTAAATTTATAGAGCTTAATTTTTGTTATGGAGTGGAAGAATATCTCTCTTAAGCAATAGAGCATCAAGAGATGCACAATTATAGAAATAAATTTATGATATAAAGATATTAGAATATATTAGATATTAGATGGTAAGTATTGCAATATCTGCAAGCTGAGCCGCTTGGAGCTGAACTTTTATATCAAATATCTAGGCATATATAAAGAGAAACTATAGGACTTACAAATGAGCTTATAGAAGCATTTAAAGTCATATCAATATAGAAGACTTTAAGTATATAGAAGACATCACATCAGTGAATATATTGATTGATTGATATAGTGCTGTATGCTATGTTGAAAGATGTCTAAAATGATTAAAATGGTTAAAGATCAGCAAAAGATATACATGTAGATCGATTCTATAGAGCTCAAATATGCATATCGAGGCATCTCAAGCCATTTCTATGCATTGATATGATGCTGTATATAATACTAAGCTCAAGCTTAACCCAATTCCCCTCAGCTCATTCAACTCATCCATCTACAGGGTATATTCGTATGAATTAACTCAAAAAAAAAAAAATATATATATTATTGTCAATCATATTGAAAGCCATTCAAATCATAAACATAAACAAGAAAGCAACAAAATCAATGGAAACGTATACGAGCGCGCAGGCGTTTGTTTACGTATAAGCCATATATGGCAAATATATACACAGTTATATATGTATGTGTATATGTATGTATGTGCTTGTCTGTGTCACATATCCATTAGAATGTCACCAGCCCCACTCATTTGCTGTTGTTGTTGTTGTTGTTGTTGCTGATGTTTAACTTCAATATTTACTCATTTGCGTAGCAATTTTAGACACGACAATTTATTGCTGTTGTTGGCTTATTAGATGGCAGCAACAATATATATCATTTAATTTGTGTCCCACACGCGCCTCAAAAAAAATAAAGTGTAGCTAAATGATTTAAACAAAAAAAAAAAACAAAGTGTTGTCAATTTGTGCTGGCCATCCCTCGCCCTTCACTTCACTTCACTTCACTTCCCTCGCCCTACCCTTCAGTTCAATTCACTTACTTGTAGCCAAAGAGTTGTACGCGCATCCCCGCCAGAAAGGCCAGTGTGCCGCTGGATATGCCAAAGCTGTGCGGCGCAAAGTTTGGCGGTGAGCTGGACCACGATATGGGCGTTACGGGATTCGATGAGAGATAGGCGTGGCCATCGCTGCTGCCACTGCTGCTGGCGCTGCTGTTGCTGCCACGCGGCATGGCCAGCTGCAGCTGAGACAGTGATTCGGTCGAGGAGCAGCTCGAGGAGGCGCCCGTTGAGGTGGGACGACGTCTGTTTGCTCTGTTGTATTTGTGTTGATTGCTGTTGTTGCTGTTGTTGCTGTTGTGGGCAACGCCTCGTATAATCAGGGCCAGCTCGTCGTTGCTCATGCAATTTTTGCACTCGGTTGTTGTTGTCGCCGTCGTTGTTGCCTTTGTCTTGTGACCTTTGCTGGCCTTTGACTTTGAGTTGCTGCGCGTCCTTCCGCTGCCATAATGCGCCTGTATGGCGCGCTCATATTCAAAGTTGCGCTGTTTGTTGTACACACTATTGTTGTTGTTGTTATTTTCTTCGTTGCTGTTGTTGTTGTTGTTGTAGACCTGCTTCTCCTGCAGCTTGTGATGCACAACATGCCCCAGCGAACTGGACAATTTCTCGAGGCACTTATTGAATAGCATTTTGTTGCTTTGCTTATTATTATTTACAACTGATTCGGGAACAACACTTGTTTAAGCGTCAACAACAAAAAAACTATAAAAATTAAAAATTGTGTAATAAAAAAATTACAAAAAAAAAAAAAAACATAAATATTCAAATAACAGCACAAATTACATCAACTTTTGCACGTTGACAGAAACGCGTTAGTTCTTAGTGTTGTATTTGTTGCAAATGTTGTTGTTGTTTTATATAAGCACCAGATTAATAAACACAAATGCACTTGAAATTGTTGTTCTTATTATTCTTGTTCTTCCTATTTTAATAAGAAAAATAGTATAAATATTTTGCATATGGAAATAAAAATGTTTTATTGCACAAATTTCTTGAGGATCGTCAACAATTTCTTCTCCTTGGGTACAGTTGTTGTTGCTATTGTTGCTTTTGTTGCTTTCGTTGTCTGCAGCTTGGCCGCTACGATTGCCGCCTCGTTGTCCAGTCGCGTTTGTGCCGCAATTAAATGCTCCAAAACGAAGCCCGCCGAAGGCATAATAATTTATGGCGTATTCAATAAAAATTATTAAATTATGTTAATTGAGTAAAGTTCTTTGTTTGCTTTTTTTGTTCTTGTCTGTTTTGCAAAATTGCAATTAAGACAGCCGCCCACGCACTTAAACACTGCTTAAGCGACGGCTGCTGCCTGCTTGCACTGCTTGATAGCACGCGCTTCTGTTCGTTGTTTGTGTGTGCTCGAAGCACTTTTCGTGTTGTTTAGCCGCTGAACCGCAACTCGAGAATGAAGCTACAGCAGCCAAGTGCTAAGCTTTTTGCTCAAGTCAGTCGCTTGGCTTCGTATGCTTCGGGCCGCCGTCGTCGTCGTCGTCGTTGCTGCTGCTGCGCTCGTCGTCTTCGTCTTGGCTTCGGTTCTTCTCTTTGTTTACGTCGTTGCTGCTGCTGCTGCTTCGGTTAAATTCGGTTGCTGCCGCTGCGCTCGTCAACGTCTTCGTCTTTGTCTTCGCTTCGCTCTTCTCTTCACTTCTAGCAGTTTATAACTTCGTGTTCGCTGCTGCTGCTGAGATTTGCTCTGCTTGATGTTTTTTTTGTTGTTGTTATCTGCTTTTGCTGCTTTTTGCGCTCTGCCGCTGTTCTAAGCGCTCAGATCGTGTGCTCGTGCATGAATGAATGCTGCCTGGTTGCGTGCGACGCTTTTTGTTTTAAATGCACAAAAGCCCGTCCGAGCCAGGCAACAACAACAACAAAACTCGAACTCGTCTCAATCTTTTGGTCCATAACATGTCAACATTTGTAAAATGTAAGCTCACAGACGTTGCCTTCTTTGTGGGGGCGTTGGCGTCAGCGCACTTTATTTGTTATTGTATTTCACTGCTGATTTTGCTGCTGCTGCTGCTGCTGCTGTTGCTAATGCGGCTGCCTCTGCTTGCTGTTGTTTTTGTTGTAATGACTTGCTGCTTGCACTGCTTGGGAAATTCAGTTATTTGAAAGTGCATAGCTCAGACCAACACAGTGAAAGCTTGCATCTGTGGCTATGTGTGTGTGTGTGTTCACAAGAACCGTTTGAAAGTTGACCATCAGGCGACGAGGGCACTTTTACTTTTATTAACACCAGTGGCTGGGGCGGGAGCGTGGGCGGGAGTCAAGTTGGGGGCGTTGCCAAGTGTGACTAACTTAATTAAACTGCTGACATATGCGACATTTTTACTGTACTTAGTTATTTAGCAGCTATTTGAATGCGAGGCGACAGCAACTCGGCTCAGGCAAATGAATCAGAACCCGAATTCGCCTTAAGCTGAGCGTGTGTGTGTGGATGGTATAGCAGCATGTAAGCGCCGCCTGTTACCTGCCACCGGAAATGAAATTGAAACCGAATAACAATGCGGGCAATTTTTCGTGTTGCGTCTTTGGGGATTTTGTTATAGCGAGCAAAAGAGAGAGGGAGAGAGATGGAGTGAGATGGAGAGGGAGATGTAGCGTAAGAGGGGTAAGCAGGGAGCGAGAAGTAAAGTTAGGCACTTAATGCGTGCGTGCGACAAGGATGGGGCAACTCTTCTATGGCGCAGGCGCAGACGTCAGAGGCGAACGTGCTGCGCATATTTGGCAGCCAATTTTTGTTTCTCATGACAACGACGTGCGACAGCCCCCCCAAGCCACAGCCACAGCCACAGCAACAATTCCCAGTGCCAAGTGCCATTCGAACAGCAACAACAGCAGCAACAACTGGGAACAGGGCATTGGGGATTGGCGATCGTTTGGGCCGCACTGTGGGGGTTGTTCGGTGATGACAAACCGCTTGGTTACGATCGTCTCATCATCAATTTCGTTGGAACAACGTCAAACGAAAATGTTTCAAAGTCTAAAACAACATCCACGACAATAACGACAACAACAACGAATCACATTAATCGGTAACGTTAATGGTAATAAACAGAAGGTGGAAATAAACAAATAGCACTAAAGACTCGACTTACAACTATTCGTAACTCAAGCGGTGATATAAACATTGTTAATCTGGAAAGTTTTTAGTCACATTCATCGCTGTTACCCACCAAAGATGTCGATGAGGTGATCCATAGGCTTAGCCATACTAGAATTTGTGCACGCTCATTTTTAATTATAGACAAAATGCAACTGTTATTATACGCAAGGCAATGAGCAACAGAAACATCTATATCAAACCCCAAGCGAGAAGATAAACATTGTTCAATGGAATTCCATAAAGCTATATGTAAATGATATATATTCTATATTCTATATTCTATATTCTATATTCTATATTCTATATTCTATATTCTATATTCTATATTCTATATTCTATATTCTATATTCTATATTATATATTCTATATTCTATATTCTATATTCTATATTCTATATTCTATATTCTATATTCTATATTCTATATTCTGTTGTTCTTTGTTTTATTGAATCGAGCTTAAACATCGACCTTCGTTAGTCCCTAACCCATTGTCCAAGAATAGTAGTAAACAGGTAATTTACATGTATGTAAGCGACTAGCCAAATACCCCGCATTGGAATAAACGTGAGTTGTATACCCTCAAATGAAGCCAGATAAAAATAACTTCTCAGCTAATATAGTTAACTTTGTGCAAAATATCTTCTATGTGTTACATACGTTTGCCAGGCTAAGCTATACCCTGTCCTGTTTATCCACAGACTGGGTATCAGAAGTGAGCCCATAAAAATGTATATGAACATAATTTATTGTTTAATAACAATTTTGTATTGTGCGCAAAAGTTTGGTATTTAATATGCGCGCCGCGAAACTATGCGACGTATTCGATTGCCCAGAGTCGAGATACCCAATGTCTCTTTATGCCCGATACCCGATGCCCGATCCCCAAATGCCCCGTTGCCCAGCTGCCAACTCCCCAATTACCAATTGTTTATGGGCATGCGCATATACATATATGTATATATGGCTCTGGAGAGGCCCTCTGCTCAGTGGGACTTGGCATTGAGAACGAAGCTGAAAGATGTAAATATGTCCGGGGTTATTAGCCGTACTCAAGTTCACAGCCTAGCAACAGATATGCCCAAAATAAAAGGACATATCTGGCAATTAAGCAAGCTCTCCTCTAACATAATCTTGATCGAGCTACGCATAAGTCGCCATTGACTGACTGAGTCACAGTCCGAGCATATTCAGCATAAGCATTGTGAATCAATGCATGACTGCGCCGAATGAGTCAAAAAGTCGTCGAGCAAAGTCCTAAAGCAGCGACTAGTCAAGAATCAAGTTTACCTAACTAACTTATACCCTGTACTTAATTTGAAATTGACACAGCTGTTTTATTATTTTGATTGAAAGTATGTTTAGATTTTGACCCATGTATGTGCTAAATATTTAGATATAAAAGATATTGAATATATTTATAGATATGATAATATAATGGTCAGATGTAAATCATATATATGATCTATATATATATATGTAAATCAGATCAGATCTGTAGATCGTATGTTAATCATATGTAGATCGAATGTAGATCAAATTTAGATCGATTGTACATCATATGGAAATCGTATGTAGATCAAATTTAGATCTATTGTAGATCATATGTAGATCGTATGTAGATCGTTTGTAAATTGTGTGTAGATCGTACGTAATTCAAATTTAGATCGATTGTAGATCAAATTTAGATCGTATGTAGATAAAATTTAGATCTATTGTAGATCATATGTAGATCGTATGAAGATTGTGTGTAAATAGTACGTAGTTCAAACTTATATCGATTGTAGATCGATTACAGATTATATGGAGATCGTATGTAGATCAAATTTAGATCGATTGAAGATCATATGTAGACCATATAGATAACTTACTTTGTGTAAATCATTTAGATCATTAAGATCAATAGATCATATATCATATAAATCATATAGACTATCCGATAGTCATATGTATCATATATATAACATAATTTTCATAGATCATATAGACCACATAAACTATACGCTCATATCAATCAATTGTAAAACATGTAGAGGTAAAGTAGCTTTCATAGATCATGTAACTCTAATAAGAAGTCTAAAAGATTGAACAACATTTTTAAGCGTCTGCCCATTAAGTATTGACACTCCTACAGTCTGTAATTTCCAAAGTTTACTATTTTAATGTATAGGGTATATCACATGCCAAGCAGCTAAGATTTCAAATTTTAAATTTTATAGCGCGTATTTCATTATCTCGATTTGAATTATGGGCTTGTATAGAAGTAACTATTATTAGCAACTAGCAATACAATATGAATACGAGATATGTTTGACTGTACGTGAGCACAATTACGAAATGAATGTAAACCAGGTCAACTCTCTGGGCGAGAAATGAAAAGCGATCTCTGATATGTGGATATAAATGAAGTATAAATAATACAGATTAGAGCTGAGAACATATTTGCTTTCTCTTCCGGGTCTATGAGCTTAATTATTTTATATTCTATGTGAAGGACAACCTTTCGCCAATGATCGCACGTTTTTCCGTACCGAATTCGTGTGAGGGATTTACCT
Organism: Drosophila borborema; assembly: GCA_030914335.1. NCBI lineage: Eukaryota > Metazoa > Arthropoda > Insecta > Diptera > Drosophilidae > Drosophila > Drosophila borborema. The sequence continues at coordinate 12,479,444 of JAUESP010000307.1, forward strand.
GAATCGATAATCATGTGCATGCCTACTCATGTCGCTACTGCTGTACCTCTATCCATACCCCTACCCATACCCCTACCTGCCCTGCCCCACACCTGCCCTATCCACGATCTTGATGCCTTTGTCCAGTTGTCCATTTGCGGTTAGCTGCACGTTCGTGCCGTGCGGTTTAAATCGTGTTGTCGAGCCATTTAGGATACAATTTATGCACGTCTCTCTACCCATCTCACTCCCACACTATCTATATATTCATATATACATCATATCAGACTCATATGTAAGCATCTAACTGTTTGGACTTCGTGCGCACGCATTCGATTCCTCATTTGATATTTAACACTTGACTACAATTGGCTTGAGGGAAGCACACTCAGCGATAAGCTTACATTAATCTAATAATCTAATAAAAGAAAAATCACAAACTTAATTAGAATTTACACATTTAGATATACAATTTAGATAGGCATAGATTTTGTTGACAAGTTTATTTGAATATTAAAGTTGACTTGAATCATTGTTGCGTTTTCCTTTGTAATTCTCAAAGAACTCTAGCAGCAAGCAGTTTGAAAGATATAGCAAAAGCATCTACTCTATATAGATAATAAATTATACTCTATATAATATACTACATAATCTGTAGAACCATATTTATGTTTGAGCCTGATATCTTCAAAAATATTTTAAGACTTTGCCAAGTTTTTAGATAATATTTAAAAATTGGTTCAATTCCTACATATGTATATACCCAGATTTCACCAAAAATAGTCTGAGATATCTGGCTATATCTTCTGATAGTGATTGATGTGATAATGAACGGATGCATCAAATCAAAATAAGATCTTTATGCGCAGTTTGTCTAACGTGTGATCTACGATCTTTCGAAATGCATTTCAGAGTAGGATACACAGATCTTATGTAACTCATAGAGAATATGCTCTATAAATACATCAAGTACCTAGTCAATCAGGTTAGATCTTTTGAAATGCACTTTAGAGTAGGATACACAGATCTTATAGAGAATATGCTCTATAAATACTTCAAGTACCTAGTCAATCAGGTTAGATCGTTTGTCAATATCTAGCAAATGGATCATTAGATTTGGGAACTTACTTGTTTACTCGTATGATCATGTGATCAACAGATTGTGTTGCAAAAGAAAAATAAAAACAAAAAAACAAAAAATCATTCGCATTTTGTTATCGCAGAATGCGACAGGTAAATGGGGCCAAATAAATATGGATGATAAAATTCCGATGCACTGTGAGCAGACAGTTAGCCTGTTGACGATCAGGATGTTAGTATGTCAACAAAGTGGTCTATGTGACTGCTGACACGCACCAGCACACGATCATCAAATGTGCAGACCCCCCCCTCCCCCCCCCCCCCCTTAGGTAGGGGCGTGGCGTGGCGTGCTTTTAATGAGCTCAATTGTAGGCATCAGAATGAGATGCCATATGAAGCGATTAAAGTGTCTATAAAGACACTGCGAGCAATCGCAGCCACTGGAGATACAGATTTCAATAAACAGATACGAGAATACAGGCATGGATATATATATATATATATATATACATATATATTTATATATATATATTGTTAGCTTTAGAAACTGTTAACGTGCTTGGCATAATTTATAGAAGCATCTGTGTAGGCTTGTCTTAATGGCGAAAAATTGAAAGCATTTAGCATTTCAAGCACTTACACGCAGCAGTTCAGCGCCTGGGGGCAGCGATGTGAGAGGGATGGATGGGGTGTGGGGGGTGGTGGGGCGGCGTCAACTGGGCGGTACATTTTTATATAGAATGGAGGGCGTACAGGTGTTTACATTCAACGACCCATTACCCAACACGCCAAAAACACACAAACACAAACAACAACAAATTGAAAGCTTAATTGATTACTGACAACCGCTTCAAGTAGCTCAACTCTGAACTATACAGTAACTATAGAATTATATCCAAGTATATATTGCGAGAAGAAAGTAATGGCAGGCAGCAATTAGCACATTTAATTGCAACTATTAAAGTGCCACGCAAAGCAGCGAATTAATTGCTTTTCGCGTTACATTTGATTCGGTTCAAATAGATAGATTTTGTATTGTCCCAATGCCTGCTCAAGGAAATTCTAAAGAAAGTATATCAGTTTCCTTCTAATATCCTGATAACATAGTCGATTGATTGAATAATCTCTAGAATAGTAGATTATTCTATTCATTTCTACCCTCATCTAGTGTGTACTGTTTCTAGATTTGTCTATTGATCGCTTAAGACATACAGAATTGCACTAGTATATATCTAAGAGAGTTGAAATCTGGTAATTTATGTTCTTTTTAATAGCAGCCCATAAAGCTGTCAAGTGAATATAGCCAGGCCTTCGCGTAGAACGTGACAAATATAACAAATCGACATATACATATCTCTCACAGCTTGATTCACAGATCAGTTGGATCTTCCAAATAAACAGCAGCTATCCCCTGGATCCGCTGCTCCACAATTTAATCGTTCTATAGATGGATCCATAAATATGCTATGTATAATATAGAGTACATACAATCTGATGGAAATATCAATGTAGATTTCGTAATCTCAGAACTCTAGAGCCATCAAGCTCTCTCCCACTGACCTGCTCTACAGACTAATCCATAGACCTATAACTTACATACTTGATCTGATTAACCGAGCATGGGGATATGGTAATAAACCGAATCGTTGTTGTACAGTCAACGTATTGCATTGTATAATCGTATGGTATTTGCACCTGACTTCAACGTTTGTTCACATTTGTAATTTTTACGGTTGCTCAGTTACATTTTCTCTTGAAGGTCAAGCAAGGGGCTTACCGTATATCGAATAAGCCATTTTAAGGGATTGGCTAAATTCTATTGTACTTTACGCAACGCCTTTGTAAATACTTTTCCGCTTGATTTATTGCACCGAGTGATGTAAATTTCAGAGCTAAACTATAATTATAATAGATTGATTTTCCAATTAATATGGATTAATATAAGTCATGGGGTATATTTAGGTAACCATTGGTGAATTGGCTTAGCAACTGCCCCAGCAGATTTCTAAACTTCTAAAAGCATTCAATCATTTTCCCATTCATAATAATATAACTGAGTTAAATTCTAAATATAGCCAAATGCAGGAATTTAAGTAGAAATTCTGTAAAGAATCACATTCCATACAAATGACGTGCTTCTTGCCTTATGCATTTCTCAGCGATCGCAGATCAAAAGAACTGCGCCGAGAAAGGTTTCAGAGAGTCGATTTTGACAGTCTTTGTGAGTCCTTTCGAATTGATTCCCGATGGCCAATCAAAGCCTTATCTTGATTACATCACATCAAGAAGCTGCCAAAGCAGAGGTAATTAGAAGTGGCTTATGAGGGGAGAGAGAGAGAGAGAGAGAGAGAGAGAGAGAGAGAGAGAGAGAGAGAGAGAGAGAGAGAGAGAGAGAGAGAGAGAGAGAGAGAGAGAGAGAGAGAGAGAGAGAGAGAGAGAGAGAGAGAGAGAGAGAGAGAGAGAGAAAAAGAAACATAGCAGGAGAAAGAGAGAGGGAGACAAAGACAGAGTGTGTGAGAGAGAGGGAGAGCGAGAGAGACAGAGAGAGAGAGCGAGCGAGAGAGGGAGAGAGCGAGAGCGAGAGAGAGAGAGAGAGAAGAGAAACTGGCAGCTGGACTTTACACTGTCACTTAATTCAGATAATATCTAACATAGCACTGAATAAGCCAGGAAGTTAACGTACTTAGACGTTACCTGACAAAGTTGTTAGCTAATTTCGGAGTAATACGAAATTGAAATCGGACGTCAACCGACTAAATACGTCACGTGCGACTGACGAAAGGCGCATGGGGGCGATGTAATGAGATCAGTTATGAGTACAAATCAAATTGAGCTTTACGGCCAAATTGTTCCGATTACACAAGCTCGATTTATAAATAACGCAAAGCCAAAAATGCTGTTGTATATATATTTATATATACGTATATGCATTTTATATATACACATGCTTATAAAAATAACCAAACAATCCACAATATATCGAATAATTCGACCCACAGAACGTCACAATGCCAAATATTGCATTCTGGGTGTGGAACACAGCAGCAGAGGCAACTGCTATAAGGCAGAAAGAGAAGAGTATATACATATATGTATATGTGTATAAATGTAAATGCACACGTGTGCCTGTGTGTGTGTGCGTGTGTGCAGATGTTAAGGCGTCAGAGATGCGCACACACTTAACACAGTTTGAAGGCGCAATCGAACAGATTTTGACTTCCAGTTCTCAGCTGTGAGTATTTTTAAGTGCTCGCACAATGAAATTAGCCAAAGGAGGCAGACGGTCAAAGTCAGTGGGCGTGGCCGGCAAAAGAAAAAAATAATAATAAGAGAAAAAAAAGGTGGCTGACCGTTAGGATGCGGAAAAGGGGCAACAACAATGCGCACAACAACAAATTGCGTCGCACAATCGATCGTTTGGCAAACGCAACGAACAAAGAATGCGAAGGGAGTGTGAAACGGGGAGAGAGCGCAGAGAGTGAGTGAGTGCGGGAGCGGGAGCGCGTGCTGCAAAAGCTGCGCTGAGTGGTAATAAAATATTTGACAGTCGCACAAAAAATGTTAATAAGCAATAAATAACAAAAATATTTCTGTGTGTGTGTGTGTGTGTGTGTGTGTGTGTGTGTGTGTGTGTGTGTGTGTGTGTGTACTGCAAACAGCAAACACAACAATGCAACGCATTTATGAACAAAGTCTGGTAGGTGTGCGAATACACAGACACAGACACAGACACAAGCACACACAAATACAAATACAAATGCATACATATAGAATAAATAAATAAATATATGAGCACATATATATAGACATTTGTATGTAAATTTGTTTATTTCTGACCTTAAGACGCATTTTAGAAATTAACTTTGCTTTATAGTTGCGGCAGTCGGCAATTATGCGGCGCCTTTAACAGGGCGCTGTTAATGCTGCACGCGCCTGTTAACATTTGCACGCGTCTGTTAACGAGGCAGACAGCGCGACTTCTTGTGTACGTCGCGTGCGCGATCGTGCGTGAGTTTTATTTTCTGCGCTCACCATAAACAGCAACAGGCAAAAAGAAAAAAAAAAGCAAGCCACATTTTGGCTACAACAATTTGCGTAATGTTTATTCATTTAATTATTGGCCAAGCAACGTGTCGAATTGCTTGTGCCAATAGATTGTTTAATCAAAAACTTGCACAGAAATTCAGCTAAAGAAAGTCTTAACTGGTTTATCTACACATGTGTTTATACATACATACATATATACATATGTACATATGTTTGCTTAGCTCTCTTTTTATTGAGGTTATGTTGTTTACAATTCGAATATCCTTTGATGTTCAATACATACTACAAAAGTTATACATATGCAAATATTCCAATTTCAAGATTCCACTTGAGTCGAAAATCTTTTCAGACAATGCAAAATACATATGTATATGCATATAGTAACCAAAAGTCTATATCCATATATACATATTAAGAGATATGTATGTATCTATTAATAGATACAAGACGTCAGCCCATACATACATACATATGTACATATGTATGACTGCATTTGCCATATTCAAATATTTCGTTCACCAAATTCAAAATAGGTCAAATAAATTACGAGCAACAGCATAAGTATGCAAAGAACGCATAAGTACAAACATACACAATGCACACACACACATACACACGCAGGCGCACATATACATATGCTCATGCATGTGCGTGCCAGTGTGTGTGTGTGTGTGTACATGTATGTATTATAGACAGCATGGCGACATCGTTAGCGCCATCAGCTGCGCGTTTGGTAGATTGATAACATAATGTAAACAGAAGCAGCTGTTAACATATGTTACGCGTGCCGAAATTGCAGTTATCTAGAACTGCTGGACTGTGCTCAGCTCAGCTCAGCTTGGGTCCTCCACTTACCTTTCCGTTGTGGGCTCGGCACAGATGAGCGCATGCTTCAGCTCAATGGCCTGGCCATTCTTCTCCTTCAGCTCCCCATTCTCACTGTAGTATTGTACCAGCTCCGGCAATGTGGCGAACTTTTCACCTGTAACAGGTAGCGCATACGATTTAGTAATTAATATTTATTTCTTTGCCAGACTGCAAGTCAATTTTATTCCAATATTATTCTTATCCACTTACCGCCATAAAGATCAAAGAAATCACCATTGTTTTGGATTTTAATGTGTGTTACCTCGTTGCCGCGACGCACGGAAAGTGTGAAGGCGCCCGGATTCGATGATGATAGACGCGCTAGGTACGAACCGTCGTAGCCTTGTTCCTGTAATAGTTTTTCAGCTTCTAAGCCCGATATTGTTGGGTGGAACCATCTGAAATAGAGTTATATTATTGTAATATTTCAAATACATATATCATAAGCTACAGTTGTGATTATTCGTGTCACGAAAATGGATAGGATGAGCATTCTTGTATGATGTGCGGCTGCGTGAGTCGCGCGATCGTAACGTTAACGCGTGTGGCACATCTCTAACATGGTACAATATACATAAGGTTGCCCGCAACCACAGCAAAACGCCTCTGACCCAGCCACCTGCCATGCCATGCCCCTGTCTCTCCCCTCTGGGCAGCGCTGATGCTCCGTGACAGTAGCCGCAGCAGCAGAGGCAATAGCAACAGCAACGCAGCAGCAGCAGAGGTGGCAGACAGCAACAGCTGTAGCTGTAGCGCAAGCGATACTTTTTGCAAATTGTGTGCCGGTGCAGGCGAGGAGGGGTCGTTGGTTGTTGGGGGAGAGGAGCACAATTCACTTTCAGCACTTTGTTGCACTTTTTATCTCAATGTTGTTTCTTTTTTTTTTCCCTGCTCACTGCTTTGGTTTTTTTTTTTTATTTTGTATATACTTATACATACATATGTAAATAAACCCAGAGTGTATCTATGTGCATGTGTGGGTGCGTGTGCGGGATGGCATGTGTGCAAGTGTGTGCGCATGTGTGTATATGTGTGTACATGGCCCATATGTGTCTGGCAATGTACGTGTGTGTGAGTGCGTATGTGTATGTTCGTGTTTGCATGTGTTTGTACGTGTGTGTACATTGTCTTTTTCCTATTGGATTTACCTTCGCGATGACATTTTCTTATTAAACGCGCACTTAAAAAATAAATAAATTGTACACTTAACGAAAAAAAAACTAAACTTATGTGTGTATGCTTTTTATTAAACTTATTTTTACTGTTTGGATACAAAAAAAAAAACTATGGATAGGCAAGGCTATTTATCGTAGTGATGAGAGCTATCGAGCACGACTGCTATCGATACCACTCAGCCAACCATCGGTGTTGACTGCTGTGTGTGTAACAGATAGTGTGTACACACTGAACAATCATATTGAGCGATTGTTTAAATAATTTGTACACAAATATAGCCAATAAATTGAATGATAGTATTTTTTAATTAAATATAATTTAATTCGACTAACCATTGCTTTCTGCATTTTTTCTCATTTAAATAACGATGGCGTTGTCCACGGAAATATCCGCAAGTGCAAATATTTAAATTGTGGCAGCACGTCGATAATTTTTGTAACTGCCATTGGGACTGTGCGCTGGTTGGACAACATTGATAGACAATGTGCTCGTTTTGCTGGCTCTAATTGGAAATTGAGACGAGAATTTTTGTTGTTGGCTTTTGTATTTTTGTTTTTATTTAAGCAATTTAAAAGTTTTGTTTTCCTTTTGTATATAGAGCATTGCATTGCATGTATACATATACATATATATTTATATATGTTTGCTTTGTTAGTGTTTTTTTTTTGTTTTTGCATTTATACTTTTTTTCTAATTTATCAAATAAATATAATCTGCAAATTTTTTTTAACCTTTTTAATCAAATTTACAAATACATTTGCTTGACTTACGCATTTTTGTTTGCTCTATTTACCTTGTTTTTATGCATACTTTCTTGAGACCTTAAAAAAAAAAAGTTTTGCGTTTTTAATAAATACTTCTTTTTGTATAGTTATAAGCGATTCCATATATATTTATTTGTATATATATATAGTTTTGTATATATATAGTGTAAACATTTATGCAGTTATTTTATTTGTTGAATGTCTTTTATGTTTAGATTATGTTTTTATTTTTATTTGTTTTTAATAATTTATTTAAATTTTGTTATTTTTTTATCAAAGGTACCTAAGATTTGCATTAATTGTGGTGCCACGCCTACCAAAAATGTCTCAAAAGTAGCTTTCGAAGAAAAGTATTCAGTCTTCGGTTAACCGAAGTAAACAAAATTCTTTGATTTTTGTCGTTTTTTGTTATGTTGTATGTGAGATGTGAAACATGATATAAATGTTGAATTTGTTTTTGTTGTTGTTGTTGGACAGTTATATATATATATTCGCTATATGTATGTGCATTTGTTTGATTTATGTTTATATTTATAATTACTTTTTTGTTAACATAATTATACTCGTATAATTAATATTCAATAAAAGCAATGTGCGCCTGACTCAAATTTTTAAATATTTATTTGTTTTTTCTTTTTTTTTATTTATTTTTATTTATATTAGCTGTCAGTTAAAATGATTTTCATTTTGTTTTTGAAATATTATATTTTTATTATTATTATTAAAAATAAAAAGTAAATAACACAGCGAAATATTTTTAAAATAAAATTACATTTTTAATGAAACAAAAGCTTTTGTTTTTATGACACACGCCTTGAGCATAAAATAAATATAGTTCTTATCGTAAACGTAGTATATTCAATATAGACTTTTCAGAGCTTAATGCAAATTCAATTAAAATTGAAAAAAAAAAAATAAAATAATAGTAATAAAAACAATTAGCGCTGACAATATACAATAAGAATATTAATAGCAGTAATGATAATAGTAATAATAATCATAATAATTATAAACCTGATGCTGAGTTTTGAGATGATTTAGCAAAATGCATAAAATGCAAAACTCGTTGGAAATCGAGCAAAGAGCCAAAAAAGCAGTTAACAGTTTATATATATATATATATAGATATATATATAGAGAGACTTGATCTGTTGCTTAAATTATCATATAGATGCATATATATAAAGTTGTATTTGCTTGATTCTTAAGCTAAACTGTTTTCAAATCTAGCAACAAACACATTATGCAGATATACATATACATATATATATATCATTTTTGTTGTCTATATATGTCTTCTAAATGTTGTTGTATGGCATTACAATACATACATACATGCAGCTATAGCTATATATGTATATATGCTAACTATTACAGTTTTTGTTAATTTCTCATTTTTGTTGTGAAGCATTTGAAATATGGTAAATTTATGAAATATTTCTTTTATTATTTTGTTTTAGTTTTATATATATTTATTGTTGTTATTTAGTATTGCGTGCATCGCGAGCTTTGCATGAAAATCATTCGCTTTCTCTATATTTATGCTATAAACTCTCTCGTTCTTTCTTGCTTTTTAGCATGCGATTAGTTTTAGTGGGTCTTTGTGGAGCACAGCGAATATGTTATTCGCATATGTTACATATATTGTATATATATATATATATATATATATATATATATATATTAGTTAAAGGTAATATAAACTAAACATTTAATTAAATATAATATAATATATAATATATACTCGTATAAACACAGACAGAGAGATAGAGCGTATATTTTGTTTTTTTTTTTTTTTTTGTTAATCTTTCTTTTTTGTTTTTGTTGTTGTTGTTGCCGCTGTTATTGTTGTTGTAGCTTGTTGTGGGCGCAGTGTGTATTTATGTGGGACAGAGCACCTTCAAAATGTAGTCCGTCAAGAGCGTCGGCACTGTTGGACTATCCTCATTGATGGCCTTGAGTACTGCAAGTGAAAAAGAGAGATAATTTGAGTATATATTCTATATGTGTATATGATCAACAGGTTAGATGTGTAGCGCTTTGATGTGCAGCTCCAAACATTCATTCTTCTCTCACTTGCCTTTAAATCGATTCATTAAATATTTTCAATTTTTAGTGATATTTAAGAAACACAAAGTACAATGCTAAATTTTAGCGAACATTCTAATAATTTTCTCTATAAGTAATAGATCCCAAAGACAAATGCTAAGCCTTGATATGCAATCACAATATGAAGATTGATAGCAACTTCCTACTTCTTGCAATTGCCTCAAATTTATATACATCAAAAGTTACAACATTTCGCATATAGCTATTCTATATACATATATAGATATTATTTATAAGTTATACGAAGCATTAAATAAGCTTTCAGCTGGTCTAATTTTCTTGATAAGCAGCATATATACATAGTATATGAAATCTTTGAGATATAGTCTTAAAATTAGGTATATCGTATGACTTATTGCTACACTATAAATTGTTCTATTTTCGATGATGCATCTTAAGTTGAAATAACTCTGTTTACGCACAATGACAAGATGAGCGTAGGTACAGTGTATTGCCCCATTGGGCAGACTCGAGAGAAGCACTTATATATAGGTCAATTAGTTTGGTTTCATTGGATTAGATTTGATATATAATCTTTGATATATTATATAATATCATAAATCTTTGATATATTATATAAGCTAGCATTCTTATATATTTTTAGCTAACAATCATCTACAATTGTGGCATATACAATTTCTTTAGGTTTCCTACATAGAGCTGATCTTCTAGAGGTATATGTAAAATCTCATAAATTACAAAATACAAGCTGTTTCTTGTGCTTGAATTTCCTCTGCAAAACAATTTGATAACTATATAATTCGTTGAGTATAGCGCTACGACGCCTTTTAGCTCTTTCGCTATGCTCAGTTTGTGTAAGCAAATATCCATTCATATAAATTTCCAATTCCCATTCCAATTGATATTCCAGTTCCTTCTTCCACTTACTTTTGATCAACACCTGCAACGATTGATTATTGGGTGTGCCATTCTCCAGATGATAGGGTATGACAGTAGTCAAGTATTTGGGCTCCGGGCCTGCATGAAGAGTCAAAAACTAAGATTAGTACAGAACGGTACATATATCTCATTGGACTATACCTTGGAATTTGCCGCGTTTCTTCTCGACATGGTATTGCCGACGCTTGTTCTGGACTGCCAGCAGCAGAGAAATGAAAGAGTTCTTCAGCTCCTTCTCGTATTCGAGTTCATCGCGCAGCGCCAGCTCGTTGATCAGTGTCTCGCTCAACTCCTGGATGAGCATCTCCATTTCCATGTACAGCTCATTGAGCTGGGTGCTGCTCAAGTATTGCAACTCTGCGAAAGTAGAAGAAATAGCATTAGCTAAAAAGAATAGATTTCCCCATAAATATCGATAAACATACTCTCTGCATAGAGCGGAGCGCCGAGCACTTCGCGTGCCTTCTCAATCACCTCCGAATCGCAATTCTCTGGCTCATCCAGCGGACTCTCGGCCTCATCCATAATATCATCGATCTCCTTGATCACCTCCTCTACGGTCTTAATGGGATGATCGTCGGCATCTCCATTCAATCCGTTCAATATCAATGCATGCATATCCAAATCATTGGCCACGGCCTCATCCTCGCTGGCCAAGTCGTTAAACTCATCCACTGGTGTCTGTGGATTCTGTTGCCGATTCTGCTGTTGCTGTTGCTGCATCTGATTGCGCTGCTGCTGCTGCTGCTTTGTACGGCTCTGACCCAGATTAAGGGTCGGCATGTGCATCTGGCGAGTGTACGACTTGGACCAGTCGATGGGCAGAATGTTGCCAAAGTTGCCAGTTATGGTCCACCACATTCTGCAAAAACGATGATGAATAAAAAATATCAGATATGTGAATATATATAATTATATACATGTGTATATACGTCATATATAGGGAAGAAGCCAGTCAATCTCAAGAACTTGCAAGTCTGAAGAGATCAAAATTTGAGGCAGTTGCTGAACTGCCTAGTCTGATGAAGGAAGCATTTGAGACTTGAGTAAATAGAGGGAATGAGCAAGAGAGAGAGAGCACGGAAGAGAAGCAAGAAGTGTGTTGTAGAGAGAGTAAGATCATAATAAGAGGGGAAAGAGAGATAGAAAAGAAGAGCCAAAGAGAGAGACAAGGAGAGAGTAAGGATATATGATAGAGTAGTACAAAAGAAAGATAGAGAGAATAAAACAGCATTTGAAAGAGATAGTGAAAAGAAAAGAATGAACGAGATGAGAGGGAAAGAGAGTGAGAGCTAGAGAGCAAGAGAGTGAAACACACAGACTGCAAAAAAAGGAGGCAGAAGAAATTGAGAGAGTACGATAGCGTACGTAAGAAGGAAGGATTGTCAAATAGATAAATAGAGAAGCCCAAATATAGTGCGAGGTAACAAGAAGGTGTGGGAGAGAAACAGAGAGAGAGAGAGAGAGAGAGAGAGAGAGAGAGAGAGAGAGAGAGACAATAAAAGAGATTAAAAAAGAGACATTGAAAGAGAGAAAAAGCCCAGAAGAAATAAATAAACATACAGAGAAAGAATAGGGAAAAAGGTTATGGAAAACGTAATCCTACCTACCTATAATCATAAGATTAGTGATATAAGCGAACAGCTAGCTAAACAGTCCGGGCTAAATTCAGTATGCACATATCACTGATCGGATATATATATATATGTATGTATGTACGTATATAACGGCTGCAAATGGAATTCCTCTCTCAACTGTTTTGTAAAACTATTGAAAAAGTACTTGTAAAATGCCTCACTGAGATTTTGTTTTACTTTGTGTTTGTTTTGAATTATTTTTTGCTCATTTCGCAACACTGGGTCAACGCTTTTCGGTGGTGTGGCGGTGGGCAGGGTGGGTGGCGGGGTTTGTGGGTTGGTTGCATAAATTGGAATGCACATTTTTAATGTGGCCTCTGTGGCGGCGCCTGGCGGAATTTTGTTGGCTATTTATTCCAGATGAGTAAATGCCGCCCACTCCAAGAGCAACAAAAGGCAGCGACTGCCACCAGGCGTGTGGTGCAATGTGGTGCCACTTACAGTCGCAAAAAAAACAAAGAAAAGGGCAGCAATGCAATGCAAAATAAAAAAAAAAAAAAAAGTGGAACAATAAACTGAAAAGTGCCTTGGCGACGCCTTAAGCAAGACGAGGAGGCTAAGTAAGCAGCTGGCAGCGATTAAGCGGGCCAAAGCAGTTTACTTGGGTCGGCTGGGCGGTTGGGTGGTTGGGTGGTGCAGCATGGGTGGGTGGGTGGCTGGCTGCCTTGCACTGGTTGCTGTCTCGGCTAAGCGCCTGATAAAATGCCTCATTAGGCGGGCCCCAGAGCACGAGCCATGCAAATGGGTTGCAATTAAGATGGCAGATGAGATTGAGAAGTGAAACCAGCCAAGTGAGAACGATTGGCAATGAAACAGTAAGAGAATCTCTCTTCCGCTCGCCCTCTGCCCCCCTCTCTCTCTCTCGATCTGCCTCTCGCTGTGAAATTGTGATTATAAGTGCTACAAGCATAACTAATAGCAGGCATGACAGAAATGGAACATGAAGCAAACAATTGGGAAATGAAACTGAAAAGTATGTGAGACTAAGAGCTAGAGCATCTATTCAGATAGCAATATATCTTTATATAGCAGCATAGTGCACTAGCATGTGTCAGTAATACTCTGTAGCTATGAAACAATTTAAAATTTAAAGCGCATGAAGAAACAATTGGAAGTGAAACAGCAAAAATGCTAAAAGCATATGTAGAAAATGTTCTAAATGCAAAGTGAATGCCTAACAAGCAAATACCCTTTAAGCAGATTGTAATTAAGATTTAACAGAATAGAGATAATGCAGCGAAACAATGGGAATTGAAACAGTTGAGAAAGCTGATTGCGAATGAAAATGAACGAACAATGAGAGATTGCGAATACTTGAGATGAAAGTGAAGTTGGGTTTAGTCTTTAATTGAAAGATATGTCAGACATAGTTTAATTGGAATATTATGGAATAAGTTGTTAGGCTGAGAAATACCCTGTAAAGGCGAAAATAGAAAAGCAAACTAGAACTAATAAAGGCAAGCAAGGCTAAGTCAACAAATTGAAAATACTCTAGGATTTCAAAATCCCAATCAAAGCATAAATGAATGTCCAGAAAGAGACCTGAGACCGTTTAATATGCTAGACTGGAGATAACTCTTAAAGCAAAAATGCCATTGAGGCGAGAACTTGAAGTTCATATACTACGTAACAACAAATATATAATGGAGATACGACTCAGAAGAATCAAACTACAAATTTAATATACCCAATATCAATGAAATGCCTTGTCACAGGGTATGCAAATTTATGGCTCAAGTTGCAATTGGCATTTTGCCCAGACTCTTTCTACACGCGCACATTGATGCGTAGTTTGTCAGACAGTTTGTCTGCATTTGAGATGGATATAGAGCGAGTGAGACAGAGTCAGAGAGAGAGACATAGACAGGCAGAGAGAGCATGTAAATTGTCTGTGTGGCACAGTTGCTATCAAATTTCACGATCAATGCCAATCATTTAATTGTCAGCATTTCGGTTTTATGTTTCTCTGCAATTGTCGGTGGCTTCTGCTCGTAATTATTCATGCTCCACATTTGAGCAATTGCTTTGGGTGTCGTTGTTGTAGTCGTTAATTAGCTAATGTTGTGCGCTGCTAATGATCATCATCGCGTTGATGATGAGCCGCCCCATGATGCCAATGATGAGCATTTCACACTTGAGCGCTTTAGCAGCACAATCTCAACTACGTTCAATGTGATAATGAAGCTGATTATAGTGTAGTTGTAGCTTGAGAGCTGTGCGGGAATTCTTTTGCAAAGAGCCAACGAGATGAGTTTGTTCTTCATACCACTCGTTACTTGTCAAAAGTAAATATATCGCGACGAGAAGCCCTTAACTTGTTAATTTAATTTGCAATGAGTAGATTCTATAGCAACGTGTAGGTGAGCTGAGGACGAGTAGCTTCTAGAGCAGCGAGTAGCACTAAGGAGTAGCTATATTAGTAGCGAGTAGATTGTATGGTGAAGAGTAGCCTCAATAGCAACGAGTAGCTTCATTATAACCAAAGCTTTATTAATAACGAGTGGCTTTTATAACAACGAGTAAGCTCCAAAGCAAAGAGTAGACTACATAGTAAAGAGTCGCTTCTATGGCAAAGAGTAGACTACATAGTAAAGAATAGCTTCTATGGCAAAGAGTAGACTACATAGTAAGGAGTAGTTTCATAAGTAACAATAGCAACGAGTAGCTGTGAGAACAACGAATAGTTTCTATAACAATGAGTATATTCTATTATAAAATGGAGCTGCTAAAGCAACAAGTAAACTCAAATAGACTCTAGGGTAAGGAGCACCTGAAACAACGAGTAGACTATATAGTAGGAAGCTACTCAACGAAATGAGTTGCTTCTACAACAACGAGTAGTTTCAGCCTGTTTAAGTAACTTCAACATCAATAAGTGCCCTCTATAATAACGAGTTACTTCAATAGAAAGAACAACGAGTAATCGTAAGTGCAGTTTAGACAGAGTATAGAGTTTATAGAGATTACTATATAACGAGTGCTTTAAAATGAGCAACTTCTGACGAGTTATTTCTAGCGAATGGTCTTGAAAGATGTAGATAACGAACAAATCCTAACTAAGTCTGAACAATTTATAGCAAGTCATAGTTGCTGGTGAGTAACGTACACACTTCCATTTATAGCGAGTAGTAAGTGACGAGTAGAACTAGTCAGCTTAAATTGCAAGCAGCTTAAGGCGATCTGAGTCGAGAACAAATAATTTGCCACATGCCATTGACCTATCAATCAAGCGAGCTGACCCAACTTATTCCATTCTATATTATAGACTTGTGCATAAGATTAGCCACGAGCGAGCGCCTTCCACTCCCACTCTCACGCTCCATCCCCAGTAGATGAGTGAAGCTCGTTCGCAGCTCGTTGCAATTTTGGCATGTGAAATTCTGACATTTTATGACGTTCGTGTTAGGAATTTTTGGCATTTCCTAGTGTTTCACATAATTTGTATTTGTATTTGGAATTTTATTTCTTTCGTATTCCTTTTATATTTGCATTTTTATTTTCATTTCGTGTGACTGCCTGTTTCGTTTAGCTGGAAATGAGTTATGCCTTGTGTTTGTTGTTTAACATTTTCGCGTTTCTCTTATAAATTGCTTTCAATATGTTTTTGTGCCTCTCGTCATTTGTTTTGTGTAAATACAAAGTACAAAAATAAAATTCAGTGCGTTTAGGGACGGACAATTGATTATCGTTATCTGATGACAGAATGGCAATCGATCACCCGATAGCTAGCAATTCTTTTTAGGGCAAGTCTCGTTAGACTAAGATAATCTAAATAATAATTACTAGAATGTTTATAACTAATAATACATTACCGATCAATAATATTGCATAAGTAGCAATGATTCGCCCTACTCACTAATAGTTAATCGATAACCGATAATCGATAACTTATAGCTGATAACAAAAACTACTGTAATAGATAAGTTGTCCAGTGTTAATCGGTTATCGATAATTCATAACTAATTATTGACAAATTTCATGTACTTGCAAATTAAGTGCAATATATGCAAATTTTTAACAATAATCGAAAAAAAAAAATACTAAAACTTGTTTACTAAATTGCTAGACTTCTTGCTGAATAGGAATATATATTCAATATTATTCATAGCAAAGTCGTTTTTCCATTTGCTGTATACAAATAGCAAAGTAAATAAAAAAAACTATTTGCAAAAGACAACTACAAAGATGCTGCACAAAAGACTATGAAATACCCTGTAAATTAAGCAATACAAGACTGAGAGTTTTATTTCGCCAATTTGTGTTGCATAATCGTTTGATGAATGCAAGTCGCTCTATTAAAATATATAATAATATATAGAACTAAATAGTTACAATTCCAAACTGAAGATATTTTAAATATTTTTCATTTATTTTTGGTTTTTTTTTTTAAACCTGATAAACATATTGGTTTACTAGCTTGCTAAAACGCAGCTTGCTTGCTTTATATACGTCTGTACCAGCCATATTTACAGGGTATACAAAAAAAGCAAATAAATAATCTAGCAGCAACAGCACAGCAAAGGCCAAAGATGAGAAATGTGCGAAACAAGCGAAACGAGCAAATCGTTTGCGACACTCGGAAAAATGCGTCAGGTAAATGAATGTGTGTGCAGACAGACACATAAACACACCCACAGATACCCCTAGCTATATATTTATATATATATGTATATGTACATATATGAATATATATATCTCTATATTTATGCATACGTCAATGGTGCATGGGGATGGCGCAGACTGTGGTATGTGTCGAGGCCGCCATTTCATTTATATGTAGGTCTTTACACACAGACATCAATATATAGCATATATATATGTGTGTGTGTGGACATAGATATATGCATATATGTATGTGTATACTCTCGATATAAATTGGTGTGGGCTAAATATTTGGAGCGACGATCGGTGTTTGCGTGCACTTGGCAAATGAATTTGTGAATGAAACAAACTGAGAGCGATTAGCCAGAGCTCTATAATTCATTAGGAATATAAGTGAGACTACTTTAGGTAGATAGGACACTGACTAGCATCAGTCAAATAGTAGTATTTTTACTACTATTTCTACTACTATTCTTACTACTACTTTGATCGTTATCATAAAGCAACTCCTGCTCTCTGATTTGCCCTGACTATAGATTGTACTATATATCCAGAACTATAGTGCAGTTTATAGCAAGGTTTCACTTGCTTTCATTACTCAATCAAATTCCTTTGCAATGAACGAAAATCTGTCCACATTGTTGATAAAGAAACCCCAGCGTATCGCTTGTTATATGATCAAATATTTCCGCTCTACGCTGCAGACAAAATTACATAAACATATATATTATGTCTTTAATAATTCAAACAATTTCCGCTGAAATTATTAAAGAAATTTTCCAAGTATAATAAAGATGTTGATGCCCATGATGTCATTAATACTTAGATCGTAAAACTCAAGTGTTTGGCAATTCTGCGAAATCTTTAGAGGAAAGCATCAAGCATGTTTTATATAGATGCGTGTTTTATAATATTTGTATATTTTAATATTAACATATAAATATTATTTAAAAATTTTTAATTATTTTAATATAAATTTCTAGATTGCCAAAGACTTCATAAAAGATTTTTTCTTACACTCTACTAAGGCTTCACATTTTTTTATTAAAAAAAATTCTTCTCTTGGATTTTTATTATTATTAAAAATTATTAATTTAATTTATTTGTCAAATTTAAATTCCTTAATTTTTTTAAAATTTTTTTAATTAGTTTTATAATTGATTAAACATTTTTGTTTATACTTCAATAAGTCATTTTTTTGTTTTCTTAAAAAGATTATTTTCTTCAATTTTTATTGTTGTTAAAATTTTTTTTTATTGTCAAATTTGAATTCCTTAATTTAAAAAAAAAAATTAATTTAATTTAATTTAATTTTTAATTGCTTCAAGGATTTTTTTTTTATTTTACTTTGATTTTTATTATTATTAAAATTTGTATTTATTGTCAATTTTAATTTCCTTCATTAAAAAAAAAAAATTTAATTTAATTTTTAAGTGATTAAACATTTTTGTTTTAAGGCATTTTTTAAAAAATATTTTCTGAGATTTTTATTATTATTAAAAATTTTATTTCATTGTCAAATTTAAATTCCTTAGCTAACATTTCATTTCCGTTTTAGCAACTTGTTAAGAATTATAATTAGAAACGTTTGCTTTTTTTTATTATTATTTTTGATTAGTTTTCAACGCATTCTCCACATTTTTTTTTTGCCTCAATTTTTCCATATGCCTCCATTCCATCACGCTTAGGCACACTTATCATATATGAGTTTCCATCAACGCCGCAATTAAGACATACATTTTTGTTGTTCTTTCTCGATTAGCGCATTATTCTTGAGGCCCTCAACTACATGTAGATCACATCTTGTGCTTCTTCTTCTTCTTCTTGTTCTTCGCTCGGCCACTTATCGAGCGGGCACATTGAAATCAACGCAACAAACTGAGACGATTGAACCCTGAACTCCACTTTCGACATGCTGCACGAGTGTTATCTGCCTCAACCCTGACCTAATATGATCGAATTCATTTCAACGAGAGTGAGAGAGTTAGAGGGAAAGAGAGAGAGAGAGAAGGAGAGAGATTGTATGTGTAGCTGTTGATATGCATGGGGCATATGTTTAGCTTGTGTGCAGCGACAATTAGCAGCTAAATTTCAGCGGCAAAAAATTAAATTTTATTTATTTCAATTCTCATTGAGACACGCTATTTAGGGTATATAGTTTGTGAGCTAAAATATGTAAGAAACAGAAGTATGTGTGGCAGAATCCATTAAATAAATGGATAAGTTTAGATTGAGCTGAGCTTGATCTAGCTAGAACTAGCTAAGTTTGTCTTCATACTCATTCTGGTTATGCGAACAGAGTCTTGAGATATATATAGTACATAGTCTTCTATATCATCGATCATACAAGCTTATCATATAATTTTCGATAACTCTGCTCATTTTGCTGTTATCGATAAAAATCTATATTTGAAACTGATTTCATTAGCCATAACTTAAACCTCAACTCAAGCTAGATTCTTCAAGCATACTATGGTTTTTAGTTACCTGCCCGAAATGCAGTGATAATCTCTCTATTTACGTCTTCAGATACCCTCTCCCAGTCCCTCACGCGCTCTTTTTTTAGACTACTGACAGGCGCATCTCTGCTTGAAGCATATCCTAGTCGATCACTACCGCTTGAAAGCTTTCCCGACTTTTTGTTTTTGACATAGCAACGCCCCCAAAATGAGCTCATGTCCACGCCCATATTGTAGCCAATTCCATTGTTCCGCCGTCCCAATTGCCATATGAAAATTAATGCGTAAATATATTAATGAATTTTAATTGCGGTACTTAGATAACGCAATCAATTTGTGTCCAACTGATGAATCAGACGAACAGCGCCATCTACATCATCAGCATCATCATCATCATCATGATTAGCATGATCATGATGAATATTCATTCGCCAACGCCTCGTCGCATTTCATTCACTTGACTTCGCTTCGTTTCGCCCACGCAACGCTTGACGTTTTCTTCTTCTTCTTCTTTTTAATATTTTGTTCGTCTTGCATTTAATTGTGCTTGGCATTTTTTTGTACATGTTTTTCGTCTTCTTCTTCTTGTTGGTGTCTATTGTATTACATCTTGGATTTATTTTAATTTTACTTTCCTCCTGTCCCAACAACTTTCTAAAACTCCAATACACAAAAGAAGCTGCTAGCCAACTCTGGTCGTAGCTTCGTTCATCTTAAAAGCAATTTCAATGCAAATACACTGTGAGAACCTTTTCTATACATCTTTGTTTTGAAGTTTACTGTCTTTATAAATGTTATTTTATAAATAATAGATGATATTTGTCTTTTCTGTCTCTCTAACTCTGTATTTCTTTATCTCTCTTGCCCTCTCTCTTTTTCTCTCTCACACTCGGCCGCTGTCTGTACTCCTTCTCCACTTATCCCTATGTTTCCATACTTTTATCTTTTCATAACATCCTATCCCATTCTCTAGATTTCCCTTTCTCTCTGCCTCACCTTCTCCCTACTTCTCTTCTTCTTCTCTCTATACTTTTGTCTTACCCTCTCTGTCCCTTTCTAACTATAGTTCTCTATCTCTCCCTCTTCATACTTTCTTTCCTCTTCTATCGCAATCGTTCTCGCAGTTTCACAATCTCTATAGATAGATCTAGATCTCTCTCTCTTTCTCTCTCTCTCTCTTTCTCTCTCTCTATCTCTCTCTCTGACTTCACTTCGCTTTCTCTCTCTCCCTCTACCTCTCTCTCTTCCTCGCCATATCTCTCTCTCCCTCCATATCACTTGCTCAATCGCTTTTTCTCTTCCTCTCACTTTTTCTCCCTCTCTCTCTCTCTCTCTCTCTCTCTTTCTCTCTCTCTCTCTCTGCCTTCAGTTCGCTTTCTCTCTATCCCTCTACCCTCTTTCTTCCTCTCTCGTTCTCTCCCTCTCTCCATCTCACTTTTTCTCCCTCTCTCTCTCTCTCTCTCTCTCTCTCAGCCTTCACTTCGATTTCTCTCTCTCCAACTCAATATCTCTTGCCTTCCGGCTCTTCCACTTTGTCTCCTATCTTTTTCTTTAGTTTGAAATACCCAAGCAAAGACATAAGGAAAACTCATTTAATTTATTTAATTAAAATGTCAATACCAATACATATATATATGTACATATATATCTGTGTGCTCATTATTCCAATGTCTAATCAGCTAGTTCCCTTGATTAATTATGAAAAAGACATTCCATGGACCAATTAGCATAATATTCAAAGTGTTTTTTTATTGATGCGCTCGCTCTTAGTGTTGTTGTTGTTGTTGTTGTTGTATTTTAATTATAAATAGTTTATGCAACATTTTAGCCATGGTTGGCTGTTGAAGCCCCCGCTTCGATAATGAACCGAGGGATTGGGGCTACGCTGCGGTTCGTTCACACGAATTTTCACTCAAGCGCAGCGCTACATTCACATGTTTTATTTTCGGCATTAGTCGTTAAGGGACAGACACAGAAAGAGAGAGAGAGAGGGATAAAGAGAGAGACAGCGCCACTGAACATGACAAATTCTGAATGCTCTGCTCATGAAGTGTATTCCGAGTGCTTTAAAATCTATTATTCATAAACTACTTTGGACAAATGCATAATAAAGAAATCTATTGCAGATTGAGAGAATTTCTGAACACATCACGTAATGTCCATTAAGCAAATATAAACACAATATACAGCATAAATCGTGAAGGACTAAACAAAATGCATTTTCAATATTTAAAAAAAAAAAAAAAGAACAAAAACAAATTCTAAACTTGTTACCAACCCAATGTCATAGCTAAAAGGCCACGAAGCTAGAGTAAGAGAAAGAGAGAGTGAGTCTAGAGTGGGTGGGAGAGAGAGGGAGAGAGAGAGAGAGAGAGCGAGAGGTGCAACAAACATTTCTTGAACATTTCATTGTGCATTGTGCAAGAGTGTGAAAGTTTTCGCCGTTACGTTGATAATGCTCAAATAGCTCGATATGAATTATAAATAAATAACAAAAAATGCACATAAATATAGATAAACAGATACATATACATATATGTATATATATATATATATATATATATATATATATATATAAATATGATGCTGGATTACGTTTGGGGAAAACTGAGACCCAAAACCAAGCACGCAAATGCCTGACAAACACTTCAAAGCGCATTCTAAATTTAGTTGTTCACACTTTGCGTTGGCACCACACACAGAGAGAGATGCAACGGCACACAAAGATGCAGGTACAACAAAGATATATAGAGCCACGGATACAGATACACAGAATGACGACAACAGCATTGACAAACGCCTCATAACATTCGGCTGCATTCCTGACGGGGCGTTACTCGACTTCAAGGCTGATTTTTTTGGGAATCTTATTTCAAATTATATTGCTAAAATGCAAAGAGAGCATATTGGTTGAAACTATTTGGAAATTTGGAAATTTTACATACATTTATATATAAAATAATTGTAAATCATTTAAAGCAATTTGGACATGTGAGTATTAAGTTTGATACTGAAAAGTTAGCTAAAATTAATATTGTTTTGTGAGCGAGTATTAGGCAGTCGTTGCAAATCGTTGCCGGCTTGTTATTTCATAGTTTTATATGTTCAATGTGTGGTTAATGTTGTTATTGTTGTTGTAATTGTGGTTTATTTTATAGTTAATTATACTATACTATTATTTTCTCTATATTCCACCATTTCTCTCTCTCTCTTTCTCTTTTTGTTGTTGTTGCTTTTTGTTTTTATAAATAGGCCATTAGCAGTGAGGGGCGCCCAAGAGGCAGTGAAGCCAAATGAGCTTCGGCGTAACTGTTGTCAGTTATGTGGCCCATAAATGCGAATGGCTCAAACGGCAAATGTGGCCAAATCAAAAAAAAAAAAAAAAAAAAAAAAAAAAAAAAGAGAAAGAAACGGTAGGAAACTGGCAACAGAAAAAAAAAGAAAAAGAAAAACAACACAAAAATAACATCATTTATTTTGGTCACCCACCATAATGATCATTATGCGGCTAATCAATCAAGCCAAACAAACCCACATAATGCCGAGAAATTGCTCATAAAGTAACCAAAATTAAACTCAATTTGATTGGCCAATCCAATTTGACTATGATTAAGCACAGTGCTGAAACTATAAACGATGAACTATGAATATAAGAGTGAGCTGTAAATAGTATATTATATATTTGCATGTATTTCGGTTTGCTTTGAAGCAGAGCAATTGAATCGAGTTCAAATCATAATAATATGAATGAAATGATATCGAAAATATTGATTATAAACGAAGAAAATGAAGTTTAAACTGATGTGAGCTAGTTGAAAGAATGAATAAAGAGATTATAAAGTCTTCACGAAGGGCAGTATTTCGTAAAGGATTTAGCGGATTTTTCGTTTTATGAAAAACAGCTAAATTGAAAAGCAAAATAAAAATTTAAAACATAAAAATAATTTGAACTTCATTACAATTTATTTGTTATTCTCTTCTCATAATCATATTCTACAATATTACGAATTCCATGATCTACTACGATTACGATTTCGCTATATCTAACACGACTTTTATATATATCTGCAACTGCTTAAACATGCATATATCTATGTACATATATGAACACATGCCCGTTAGCTCTGCGAGAGCCACTTCAATTCGAGTGTAATTTAATGAATTGCTGCTCTTTTGCGGCTCCTGTCATAAATGTCATATATGAAGAGGCTTGCCTTTTGACAAGGCCAACTAATGCAAAGCGAGGGAGGCCAGAGCGAGTGGTGGGGTCTGTCTTAGCGGGTGTGCCGGCCAATGAAGTGCCAATTCAATTTGGCACAAACCCTTTTTCAATTTGAAGCATTTATATAATTGATGCCAAACGATTCACGAAATGCTTTTGGCTTCGTTTCGTTTCGTTTCGTTGCCGCCGGCTTGGCGTTGTCCTTGACTGTGTTTTGCTACTCCTGTCTTTGCTTGTTTTCTATCTTTCTATATACATCTGTCTCATTCTGCACATATACATATGTATATATATATTTCTCATTTCAAATGGCATTTGCTGTTCATTGTTGTTGTTGTTGTTGTTGTTATTGTTATTGTTTGATGATGTAATAGCCAGAGAGGTTTGTCGATTCGCCGTTCGTTCGGGGCGTGCGAGCCTCACTTGATTAGTCATTTTGTATCTGTATCTGTGTATCTGAATGTATCTTGTATCTATTAGCTATAGGTGTATCTGTATCTGTATCTGTATCTGTATCTGTATATCTGTATCTGTATCTGTATCTGTATCTGTAATCTGTATCTGTATCTGTATCTGTATCTGTATCCTGTATCTGTATCTGTATCTGTATCTGTATCTGTATCTGTATCTGTATATGTATCTGTATCTGTATCTGTATCTGTATCTGTATCTGTATCTGTATCTGTATCTGATCTCTGTATCTGTATCTGTATCTGTATCTGTATCTGTATCTGTATCTGTATCTGTATCTGTATCTGTATCTGTATCTGTATCTGTATCTGTATCTGTATCTGTATCTGTATCTGTATCTGTATCTGTATCTGTATCTGTAATTGTATCTGTACCTACAGGATAAGCGTAACAGAACTTTTTAGCGAGTCTTGACTGTACTGTATCTATATATGTATATATATCATCATTTCCTCTATGCCTATATATTTACATTATTCAGGATCGATTTCTATCATAGCTCAAGTGAAGTTCAGCACAATTAGCGCTCGCTCAGTGATAGAGGTTAATGTCCCTTAGCAAATTTTGCGCTTGGACAGGAAATGACTTTCAAGCAACCCCAATAACAACAACAACAACAACACGAGCAACATATCAAAAACAAGGCTCTAATAGCAGCTCTGTCAACTCCTGCATATATGTTCTGCCTCCCACTGTCTCTTCTCCTACTCTCCCTCTCTCTCCCTTCCACCCTCAGTCTGTTGCTTTCGTAACACGCATACGCCATGTTTTGCCCCTTGTAGCATGACTCATACGACCCTCGACCAGAGTCAGTCGGTCGTCGGGGATGAAGCGAGCGAGGGGCGAGGAGCGAGGGGCGGGTTGTTGTTGTTGTTGCTGTTATTTGTCGTAGCCATTGCAAAAACTACCCCCGTCTAAATTTATACAATTTGATTATTGTTTCAGTCAGTCGCCATGTCAGGATATGTGTGGCTCTTCAAGGCTGAATAACAGCAGCACAGTTCCTGGCACCCCCCAACTCCCTCGCTCAGCCCCATCAGCTGGTAATATGAGCTCTCAATTGAGTATTTATAGTTGGCCGACAGTTGCCTTACATAATTGATTAAACCGAACGCACAAATGGTAATGCGATCTCAAGTCAGCAGGCCACTGAATTCATTAAGGGCTCAGTTAACTGGGCTAAAATTAGCGAGCTGCATATGCAAGTTAACATTGAGTTGACAGTAAGGTTAAAGCTAGAAAGAAAGCTAGCTAAAGCTAGAACATTTTATTTGAATTTGATTAATTCTTTTTTATGTTAACATGAGCTTTAGCAGCAGCAGCCACAACAATGTTAAGCTGGCTGGCAAATTGTAGAAAGGGCATATGATTGACAGGCACAATTGCCTGTCACATTTGTCAACAGTGTTTGACAGCCAGTCTATTTACAAAGCTCAGCTGCCTGTCAAATGTTAACATGCAGTCAAACAAGACAAGAAACTAAAGCATCAAAGAAATTATAGAGTTTTTCTGCCAAACATCTCAGAATGATTTATCTGACTGTTAAATGTTAACATGCGGTTAAGCGTTCTGCAGACAAGGCCCACAGTGTCGCAGCATGGAGAGAATGGCCCACACATCATGCGATAGCCGCTAAAGGCAGGCCAACATTTATAATTTGGCTAAAACGAGTTTTGCTCTTGGCAGGATTTTGGCAAAAGGACATTGAACTTAGCCCCGCACACAAGTAGGTCGCCAGCTGGGAGCTGTGAACAGCGCCACTTCCAGTTCCAATACAAATTCCGCTTCCAATTCCATTAGCACTTCCACTTCCAGCTGCAAGCTGCTGGCAATTGCATCAGCAATATATAATAGAGAGAAAATAAAAGTTGTCTCACAAATCAGATTAAATGTCTAGCTAGAGGAGCTGGGGTTAGCTGAGTCGGTGCTGGGTGCCGGGGAGCAGGGCAGGGGTCGAGCTGTGTGCGGAGATGGGGCCATGTCGCGTGTCCCACGCTGTGGCCAACTGGCTGGCTGGCCAAACCGGAAAGCCGGGGCTCACAAAACTCTTGACCAACTGGCGGCTTTCGAGCCATATGTGTGCACACTGTACAGTATTGCATGGCGCATATGGTCAGCGAGCGCTTAACTGGCACACAAATGCGACTGTTTTTTTTTTTTTTTTTATTTCTTCTTTATGTAGCCGTCACATGCAACAACAACAACAACAACAAGTTAAGTCAAGAGAATAAACTCGCATTTAATGGTTCCATTTAAGCGCTGTGTGAAGCGAATTTGGTATATCTCATATATCATATGCAACTCAGGTTTATTATTTCAAAGTTCCGCTAATCAATAAAGAACAAATTGAACTGTCGATTGTGATAGACTAAGCAATACCCTGTGTAATCAAAAGAACTAACTAATCTAGTTCCATTTGATAGATAAATAGATTATGTTTGCAATCTTTATTTAAATCTAGTTCATGATCGAGCGCTAGATAGTTCAATAGAACGAACAAAGTACTCAATCGCTGCTGAGCAATTAAATGAGTGAACAAAAACTCTAACTAATCTCTGTAAAAGCTCACTAGCATATTCCAATAAATTGTTCAATAGTTCAATAGTTCAATAGTTCCTGAAGTTGTTCATGAGTAATTGAGCGGGTGAGCAAAGAATGACTGATTAAGGAACAAGTCCACTAGTTAGTTTCAATGAATTGTTCAATTGAATTTGTTCTTGAAATGCAATCGTTCAATTAAATAATTAATTAATAAATAATTATTAGTAAGCAATGAATAAGTTAATTTTCGATAATCGATAATCGATAAATATATACGAGATTTTCTTAACCTTCCTATGCTGGCATTAAAGCTATAATTCTTATAATTCCATTTCATATTGAAATATAAAATTAAATAATAATAAACTTTGTTTGTTTAAAAGAAGTTTTCATATTTCTACAAACTTTGCTTGCAGTGCATTTAACAATCGAGCAGACTCAGCTTAATCATTTGCAAGTTTATTTTTCTAAGTCATTCCTTTCGCTTAGTGTAAATATTGCGTCGTCGTTGTTGTTGTTGTTGCTGTGGCGATTGCGACGCAAAAATGCCGCAAAAAAAATAAAGTTTGCCGAGCCGCTAACGTTGCAGTTGCCGTTGCCTTGTTCTTGTTATTTATTTATTTATTTATTTTGTTTGCGCTTTTGTAGAGTTGGCAAAGCGTTAAGCGTTGATGATGTTGCGGCACAAGAGAATTTAACCAACAACAACAACAACGCAGATATATAAACTGCAGCGAGACAGAAGAAGATGTAGAAAATGAATGAGCAGCGGCAGAGGAAGCGGCAGCGGCAGCGGCAGCTTTCTGGGCAGCAAATACTCGACTTGGAAGAGACCTTCGTCAAATGTCATACACGCACACATGCATAAGCAAAGACAATGCTCGGCCTTCGTTCAAAACAGAACGATTGAGAGCAATACAGAAAGCGAGAGAGAGAGAGCATATTTTCAGTAATACTTAACGTAAACATTGACAAAGCGCTTGGCTTGCAGTGCGGCCACACGACGCACTTGATGCGCGCAGGTAAACAAGAACAAAAACATAAGAAATATAAAGAGGACAATAACAGTTAGTTAAGCAGCGCAGCATTCACATGATACGCTGCAGCAGCGCTAGCAGTGAGAGCAGGAAAGCTGCCACTACTGCTGCAAAGCAGTTAAAGCAATGCAGTGCTTGAGTGTGAGTGCGAGGGCAAAGGGTGTTCTCAGCGTGGGAAGCTCATACAAAAGCAAATAAGTCGAATGTTAAAGGGAATAGCATAGAAAGCAATAGAGCGAGACAGAGAGAGGGCAGAGGGCAAGACAGAGAGACAGCGGCACATATTCAATAACTGCCGTACGGTGAAAATAAACGAAAATGCAAAATGCTCATTAAATTAATAAAAAACTTCATGATGAATAGTGCTTAAGTGGTTTTTTATTTTTCATTTATTATTTGTTTTGCTTAATTGCCAACGATTTGCATTCAGATTTGCGTGCAGCAGTTTCATTATATTTTTATACACATTATTCATTGTTTGCAATCATGAATATGTATGCAAGTGTGTGCGTGCTTGCGTTTGCACTAATTCATGCACACACACACGCACTCGTACGAGGAGAGCGAAAGATTCGTTAAGTTGCAGCTGATTATCAAATTTATTGACTGATGTCAGCGTCAACAAAAACAACGAAACCCAAAATTCACATCGCTTGACAGTGTCAGTGTTGCCACGCTCGCTTTTTCCCGCCGAATCTGGCCGTTTTCGACGACTATTCAAATTTGTCTGATAATCAATTTGGAATTTTTGGTCAACATTGACAGAAAAATTACAAAAAAGAGATGGCTCTATCATTCTTAAATATATATATTTAGTTAGTTTAGTTTAACCTATTTTATCTTTATGTGCAGATTATTAAGCAAGAGCAGGAGCTACCTTCGTATAATTAATACAAATCTTATGTAGCTGAAACTGATCTTTCTATGCAAGATGATCTAATGAAAATACTCTACACATGTGTAATAAAATGTCATGTAAAACCTAATAAGCTATTGTTTGTTGTTAAGATTAGCTTTTTTTTTATAAAAAAAAATGGCAGCACTGCTTAGCACAGTGGCAACGCTCACTCTCCCACTTTCGTTCACTTATTCGCGCTGCATGCATTTCCTGCTCTCTTCACTTTCCAGGCAAATGCACTTACAAGTGCTTTTCATATCAACGGTCAACCCAGCTGCTGATGCCAACGTTGACGTCGACGTCGACGTCGCAGCTTTTTATTATTGTTATGATTTATGATGATCTACGCACTGGAAAACGAAGCCAATTTCAGTTTTTGCAATTGCTTTGCTTGACAAGCGCTGATTGCGACTTCCCCCGTCCCCTCAGCCCCCTCGCTGACCCTTCGTCCACTCACTGGGTTTATCATTGAATTGTTTTGTTTTGATAAAAGGGGATTGGGGTTACGCTTCCGCTTAGACGCTGGTCAAGGGTTGCCACTCATTCGATTGGGATGCAGCGCAAATGCCTCGAGATGGAAATTCTTCGAGAGAGACAGAAAGCAACAGAGAGAAAGAGGGTGAGAGAGCGTGGCAGTCGCGAGACTTTTATCGATCCAACAATGCTGCTTCGCCCCGTCAGCCGGTCTCCCATCCCCTGTGTCGGCAGGATTACGTCGTTATATGGCGCCAGGGTTGGTTCAGACAGAGGACAGAGGGGTGGCTTAGCTGGCGCATGCGCTTTGCCCAAATGTCCAAAACATTGCCGAATGCATTTTATATAATTTTATTAACATATATTAGACGGCAATCAGATGTGCGAGTAGGAGAGAAAGAGAGAGAGGGAGAGAATGCAAACCGGTTCCAGAGCACTAAAAAAAAAGCTATGGAAAATAAGAGCTTTAGGATATATTTGAGCTTCAAATAATAAGCCAAGCTTAACTGTTTTTCCTAGCTCGATGTCGAACTGAACTAGGAAAGTTCAGTTCGTAATATATAAGGAATAAGCCAACAAGTGTTATAAAATAACATCGAAAGGTTTTTCCAAGAATTTCTAGTCGATTCCCAGCAAATAAAAAAAGCTGTGTTTTCAGCTGATAAGCGTTGCTATTATATTCCTTCGTTTAAAGTAGTTAGCTATGTAAGCTTAAAGTTAAATTATACATAAATTTTCTATTACGAAAACTCTTCCAGCATCTCAGCTCTGCCAGCTTCGATACTGCTTTGAAAGATTTTTGATCTTACAGACTCTTAACTCTTGCAGCTTAGAAACCTTTCTACTTACTCGAGTCTTTCAACTTATTATCTCTTCCCACATTTGTTCTCATATAACTGTTTTTATAGATTTTTTATGGTCTTTCAGCTTCTTTTCTCTCCCAACTTATTTACTCTTCCAGCATCTCAACTCTTCTAAGCTTTCTTCTGTTCCAGTCTCTCTACTCTTTTGATAGTTTCTTCTATCGTAAAGATTCCTCCAAGCCTTCCAGCATTGGTCTACTCTCTACTCTTTCAATTTTCTACTTTTTCAGCTTCTCTTCTCTTCCAATTAGAATGCCTTACATAAAGCCCAAAGCTTTCCAGTTCTGGCTTACAGCCGCAATCACAGCCAACGGTTTAGCTTAATCCTAATTCAATATGCTTCACTTACTGGCATTCGTTCATGATCTCCTCCTGGCTGCGCACCTGGACTGGTGCCAGCTCCTCAACGTTCTCCTCGTAATTGCCAAAGCATTTGGTGATCTTCTCGTCGAATGTGTTGACCAGATCCTCGAGGCTGCCTCCAAAGGTCTCCGTAAAGTTATCTACATGATCGCCGCCTCGTTTATCTAGGCCACCGGCCAAGCCGTCGGTCAAGCCTAGATCCGTAAGGTTTTGCGTATTGCAATTGGGACTAATGTTGCCCGCTCCGGTTCCAGTTCCAGTTCCACCAACTGCTCCACCGGCCACGGCACCGTTCTTGCTGATGTGCGCATCACGTACCGCATCCTCGAGCAGGCGCAGCTTGTCCTGCTGCTGCTGCTGCTTGGCGCTGCCCTCCTTCTGATTCCGATTGGAGCTGAGATTCAGATTCAACGTATCGTTCAGTGCATTCTGATTGGAAATGAAGTCGCAGCCGCCCCATTCGTCCGTCTCCTCGAACTTTGCCAATGGAGCCTCAAATTTAAGCTCGGCCATTTTGGTGCCGAGGTCACGCATGGCACGCGGCACACGCAGCGCTGAGAGGGGATGGTGGGTGGTTGGGTGGCTGCTTGCTCGCTTGCTTTGCCGACTGGGATTGAGGGGGGGTGGGGAGGAAAGAGTGATTCAATTTAGGTGCCTTACAACGAGGAAGAACGAAGCTAAGATTTGTTTTTGTTACGTCCAACTTCCAGTCTCTCTTTCACTCTCACTCACTCACTCACTCTCTCTCTTTCTCGCACCTGAGTTGGAAAAATTTGCAACCCCTATTTGTGCACTTGTCACCCACTGCTCAGAGTATTTCGTATTTGTTTTTGGGTTTGTATATTTTGATTGCAAATCTCTTGAATTTTTCCGTTTTTGCTTTGCTTCTGCACCGGTTTTTGTCGCACACGAAAAAAAAATAACAACTGTTAAAAAAAGTCGTGCGTCTGAACACTGTTTTTATTAGCTTAACACAATTTAATAACGAACGCTAAATGTTGCTGCTTTTGTTGTTGTTGATGTTGCGCACGCAAATAAAATAAACACAGAGCAGATACGAATGGACGAAACGCGCAACGCGACGGCAACGACCAGACCAAAACACAACGAAGGTTTTTCTGCGACTGCACGACGGCAGTGTGAACGCACGCAGTGAACGCCGAAAAACGCAAGAAAAAACACACAATTATCGTTTATCGAAAAATACTGCAAAGATACTGTACAGAAGGAGTATCTAAAATTTATTTATATTTAAAAATTGGTAAATGTAATAATAATGCATGCAAAACAAATATTTATATGCACAGCAGTGAATATATATTTATTAGCGCTCTTTTCTTGGAGTGATGGCAAATATCGATAAGTACTTGAGCGTTTTGCAGCACTAACAACATTGGCGCTCACTTTTAAAACTTCTTTAAGACTTCTCCAATACGAATGCCCAGCTCAAGATATAAAAGACCATTCAAGACCATTTCTCATTTGTTTACATTCAGTTTTATTACAATATAAATTAATATTTATATTTAATAATACATTATTAGAGTCAGATTCCTAACGATTTAAATTAATTTTTAGTTTTTCTTTTTGTTTTTATACTGCGTAATATCGAAGCACACTTTTTTTTTCATTTTATTTAAGTTGTTTAAAACATGTGGATTTAAAAAAAAATCTATTAGTTTTTTTTTTCATTTTACTTTGTTTTTTCTTTCATTTTTTATATTTATAGTAAGTAGGACCTGTTTCTGCCCATTTTCTTAAGAGAAATGCAATCAATAACAGAATTTAATTAATTTGTTTAAACATTTTTTCTTTTTTTTTTTTGGGCGGGGAATTTTGGTTAATTGTCTTAGGTGAAAGCACAGATAAGCTACAACAGATCTGCCATTTAAATGTTTTTATTTTTTTACTTTAAAAAGCAGTTTATTTTCATTTTGTTTTTCTCTTTTTTTTCAGTGTCTTTTATAGTCTTTGTTAGATAAGCATTAAATATAAAATAAATATTAGTAAATAACTATATATAATGCTAAACAAGAAATGCATAAAAAATTATTAAAAAAAAAAAAAAAAAAAAAAACATTTTCTCTTCAATCTCAACTGCACTTAAATAGTGTTTTTTTTTTTTCTTTTTACCAAAAAGTCGTTGCTTAAATAGATCTATATAGATATATAGAGAGAGAGTTATATATAGTTTGCTTTTCTTTAATAGATTATATCAAATGAAGATCGACTGGAAAAGTTTGACGTCTTCATAAATTCTTTGCATCAACAACTAAAGCTAAGCAAAAAAATAATAAAAAAGGAGTTAAATTCATATATATATATATATATATTAAAAATTAAAAAAGAAATTGACATAAATCATTTCTTTGCTCTATGTTTAATTGAAGTAACAAATATTTTGTTTAGCAATACGTAAATTGGATTTGGTGCGATTTGTTATTATTTTTTAATAAATTAATACAAATTAAATACAGTTTGTGGCCATTTTTCTTCTTTCCGTTTTCTTTGTTTAAATAAATACAGTGCGTAATTATTAAATAGTTGTAAATGTAATCAGACAGCAAGAAAATTAAAGAATGGAATCTCATATTTTTAGTTAGTTGTGTTTTGTTTCTCTTCTTTGTTTTAGTATTTTATTTTATATTTCTATTTATATTTGTTTCATTTATATATATACATATATAAATTGTTGTATTTCTGTTTTTTGTGTATAAAATAAATGTCTTTTTTTTATGGACACGAAACTAAAGAGAGAGGAAAAATAAATCACACACACAATTTGCATTTTGTTCAAGTTGTTGTTGTAATATATATATATAAACATTGCATATGCCATATAGTTATATATATATATAATATATATATATATATTCTTAGAACTCGCACATATATCACTTATTCCCATTTGTGTGAGGGAGAGCGCAAAGGTATTTAAAGTGCGAGCACAATGAATAAACAAAAAAATACTGCAGCTCCTGCTGCTCCTTGCTGCGCACGTTTGTATGCGTGTGCGTGTGTGTGTGTGTGTGTGTGTGTGTATTTTTAGTGTTGCATAACGCGTGAAGTCTTTAACGTTTATTCAAATGAATGCAAAATTCGATTTTGACTTTTTGAAAGTATTTTTTTTGTTTTTGTTTTTTTTTTTTTCTTTTTATTATTATAATTATTATTATTCTTGTTGTGCAGTTGAAACAATGCCCCGAGAAATTGAAAATATATAATAATAAAAAGAAGAATTTGGAATAAATAAATAAAAAATTAAAATTAATAAAAAATGAAACGAAAACAAAAACGAATTTTTGCATTGGAAAAAACTGGCTTTTCAGTTGACGTGTTCGATTGTGTGAGTGTGTGTGTGCCTAGTTAACAACTAAATATGTCAGGCTAGGATATTTGTTGACTACAAATTTGCCAAGAAACTAATTATAAAGAGGGGCGTTACAAAAATTTAAAAAAATTAAATAAATTAAAAAGAAAACAAAAGTAAAGAAATTTAAAGAAAAAAAACTAAATAACTGACATAGTTGTTGTTGTTTTGCTGCTGCTGCTCTTGTTGTTGCTGGTTGCTCTTGTTGTTGTTGTTGTTGTTGTTGTATGTGTGTGTTTGTTGTGTGTGTTTAACGCTTATTGGTTGGCTTAAAGTTACAGGACAACATCTCCTCCTTGGCCAATTTGGCACGATACTCGGCCATCATATCGCGACACTGTATGGCAATATCTAATAGGGTCGAGAACATTGTCTCGCCACGTTTACAATACGCATCCTGATCGTAATCCACGTAATTGGTCAAATCATATAAGGCCTTCGATTCGGCTAGGAAAGTCTCCAA
Source organism: Drosophila borborema (assembly GCA_030914335.1). Classification (NCBI taxonomy): domain Eukaryota; kingdom Metazoa; phylum Arthropoda; class Insecta; order Diptera; family Drosophilidae; genus Drosophila; species Drosophila borborema. Next base: position 12,513,766 of record JAUESP010000307.1, read on the forward strand.
TGTTGAATTCACGCTGCGATGATATTCAACGACCATTTCCTCGGTCTGTTGCAGATCATCGATAGCCTGATGCTGTACGATCAGCTCCTCCGACATTTCATGTTCCTGCAAAATCCATTTACAACAAGCGATATTGATATTGAGAGTTATGGATGATGGGATTGATCGATATGGTAATGGATGCAAGTGCAACTAGAACTATGTCTATTCATTATGATTCAGATTCTGATTCAGATACAGATTCTGATGCTTATATAGTAACTAAGCTTAAGATTAGGTTTAGGATTAAATGAATGACAAAATCTTTGTTGATCATAAACGTAACATTTTATTGAACATTCGCTGCATTTTGAGATAGATATATACATATATATACTTTTTTTTCATATATATATAATATGATGTATTATATATATGTATTTATATATATATATATGTATATATAGCTATATATACAAACACACTACACTACAAATTATTGCAATTTGGTTACTCCGCTTGTCAAAATTGATAATATATATATTATATATATCGAGATTTGGGTCAGACTTTGATTGGATTGGCTTGTGCGCTTGTTTCCCACTCCAGGCTTTGGGATTGGATCTGCTTAAAAGGTCTATATGCATATATATAAATGGATATACATATATGTATGTATATATATCAATATATTGATCTATATATATATATATATACACCCAGCTAAATCTAAATCTGTATATTTCTATGTTATTAAACAACTCTTATTCTTTTTTTTTTTTTTTTTTTTTTTTTGATATGCCTTTGCTATTATTTCCATATGTATAGATATACATATATATATACATGTATATATGTTTGCCTGAATATAGATACACATTTATATATATACATATATATATAGATAGATATATTGATTGTTAGATTTAACGTCTGGGTGCTGGGCCGCGTGGAAGCTGATGAGTCGTCGGCTTGGTGCGCTTGCGTACCTAGCGATGGAAAGGCAATGATGACGATGATAATGATAGAGGAACAGGAAGAGGGACACAGAAAGTGTGTGAAAGAGCAGGAGTAGGAGAGAGAGCGAGAGAGGGCCTAGTGCCTAGACTAAATTGAGCTAATCTCACACAGACATATTGACAAGCGGACGTGACAAGACTAAATCGAATCGAAACTAAATTTGAACTAACTTCATGCACACAGAGAGAGATAGAGTATCTCACTCACACACCCACACGCACACACACAGGGAGAGAGACCGTCTTCTATGACTGCAGATGTCCGGCGTATTCGCGCACCAGCATCTGTCGCTCCAGTGTTGGAAAATTGCATAGAGTCACAGTGTCTGTGCGCTTGATGCGATATCTCCAAGCATTCTGATCCTCATCATCGTCAGCAAACTGTGGCGGCGGCGGCACCAGCTCATCCAGCGGCAACCACTGCGGCAACAGCGTGCGCGTTGCCTCCACCAATTCACGCATTTCGGCTTTGTTGCGCTCCTGCTCCAGCTCCTGGTCACGCTGCAGCTTCTGCAGATAGCGCTGTCCGGCCGGACGCAGCTGCTGGAAGTCACGTGGCGTTGTCCGCTTCAGCAGCGGCACAAAGAAACGCTTGAACGAGTTGTAGGCACGTCGCGGCTTGGCCAACACCTGGATCTGATCTTGACCACGGCCTTGGCTTCGAATTGGGGCTTGGCCTTGGCTACGAATTGGGGCTTGGCCTTGGTTTTGAGTTTGACTTTTAACGTGATCTTTCTCTTGGGTTTGGTTTTTACCTTGATCTTTCTCTTGAATTATGTTTTTAATTTGATCTGTGTTTTGGGTTTGTCTGTTATTTTGATCTTTCTCTTGACTTTGGCTTTGATCTTTATCTTTTTCTTGCTTGTGGCTTTGATCTTTATTTTTCACTTGCTTCAGATTTCGACTTTGAATCATGGCATTGCGCTGGATGCCGCCCAGCTCGGTTTTGGCATTTGTTGGCTTCTTTGCAACTGACGGAGGCGGAGCCTGCTTCTTGGCCGTCTGCTTGCCATAGACATCATAGCTGCGACCAAGCTTCGGCTTGGTCTCTTGATTGGGTAGAGAGATGGCTCTTGGCTTGCTGCTGCTGCTGAGAGTTGTGGATGCAGCGCCCGCTGCTACTCCTGCTGCCGTTGCTCCAGCTCCCGGCTTCACTGCATAGTTGCGTCCATGAGTAGTTTTGGCCATTTGTTTGCCAACATCACCAGCCATGCCAGACGTCGTCGAGTGCCGTTTGGCAGCTGCTTCGGCTGCACTTTGACGCTGCTTAACGCTCGCAGCAGCTGCAGCTGCACGCATCGCATCGGCATTATGGCGCTGTGTACCTTGAGTCTTCTTGCCAGCATCCAGAATCTTTGTATTGTTTGTCTTCATTCCGACTCCGACTCCAGCTCCAGCTCCAGCTCCAGCTGCAGCTGAAGTTGCAGTTGCAGCTCCGGCACCGGCTGTAGCAGCACGTCCAGTTCGTGGTGTTGAAACGCACTTGATATTGCTGCCGGCCTGCAGCAGGGTGCTGGAGCACTTATTCTTAGTCGCGCGCTGCATTTGATGGCTTCGTCCACAGACACAGAAAGACGTTCTCTTACCAAGACCACACCACACACAAAGCAGCTAATCGAAATCAATTGAATAGTGGTGCTGAGCCAAGAGATCAGATCTAATATTTGCTTGTATAAGAAATATTTACTAACTGGTTTTTGTACTACACTGTTTTGTGTGTTTGAATCTTTTGGGTTTGTTCTGACTGGTGTGGCTACTAGACTTATAATGAAACACAATTCTCAACACTTTTGACAGAGCAACATTTTGAACAGCTTTCTCAATGAGTACTTAATCTGGGTAGATATCATAGATGGAAGAATTATTACTATATCATATTGAAAGTGAGATCTAGCGAATAAAACAAGTACTAAATGGGGCAGCAATGAGATCTATATGAGCAAATGAAGTGGGCATAGACATTGTATAAACACATAACTAACTTTAATCTATAATGAAGAATCGACTAGGACGCCATCTGGCGGACATTATAAATACTATGCAAATTACCAGTAACATGAGCAAATTAAATCTTCATACAGTTTATATTCACTAATTAAGACTCCTGTCATATTACAATCAAATAGACTAAGACGCCACCTGGCGGAACTTATTAAATTTCTATATCGCTTGATCAGAGCATCAATTAGATCTATCCATGAGCTACTACGCCATCTGGCGAACATTGTTAGTAATATCAGTAAGTTAATGGACCGTGATATATCAAGTATTGTTATATGATATATACAGCTAACAGCAATCTTACAAAAGAAAGGTAGCAGTAGAAAAATTTGCAATTAAAGCACTTAAACAATGAATACGCCATCTATAGGCGAAAAATTGGCTAGTTTAAATGACGCCTGAGTTTAGCAGGAAAAGCTGAATAGAAATAAATATATATCTTAATTAAAAACTTAAATTATTCTAGCAATATATACAAAAATAAATCTAGAAATGTATTTGTAATACGAGCTACACCACCTGGCGGTAAAAATATGTAACAGAAATGTAATACATTTCATATATATTACAAAAAAAAAAAAACTTTGGCCCAGCATGAATTTAAGATATTATGATTAAGTACTTAATAGATTGTTATGGCCTCTGGCGGAAATTCATTAGTATTGATGATAATTGAGCTGAGATCTATTAGTTATAGATCGAAAATGGTATAAGGCAAAGCCAAGCTGCTATTTATATTAAATTTCGCTTAAATATAGCAAAAACTCTATCATTGCTATGGAATATACTAATATACAGCACGCTGAAACGCCATCTAGCGGAAATTCGTAAAACTTAAACAAAGTACCTAAGAGCTAGACTTAAATGTTGCTTAAACTATCAACTATTTCTAATACAATTAGCTTATGCTTATTAACTAAATGTTGCTTACAATTCTAGACTAAATAGGGGAAGGGGGCAGCACAGTGGCTTGGGGCATGCAAGACGGACAGGCCGCCAGGGAATTTCTGTAAACTTGGTATGGTCTTTGGAATATTGGTTATACTTACGCTCAGCGAACTAAGCATAGCCAGATCCATGTTGGCAGCATTTCCGTTCTTGCTGTTGTTGTTGTTATTGTTGTGGCCGCGCTGCAGCGACTGTTGGTGCTGATGCTGATGCTGATGGTGGTGATGATTGGCTGACTGTTGAGCCCTGTTATGTTCGGCCAGCTGTTGCTCCTCCACCTCTTCCTCGTCGTCCATGTCGATGGGTTCACAGTCGCCATGCCCGACCTCGGCCACATCCTTGACCACCAGCTCCTTGACACGATCCGCATAGCGTAATGTGTTCAGTGTATGCTCGCAACTGCTCAAACCAGGCGAGATCATGGCAATCATGCACGTCTTGCTCTTCTCCCCAATGAACGAATCGCGCAGCACCTGCGTCAGCTTGGAGACACGGAATGGCAAATGTGCCGACTGTTTGCCCAATGCACGGATGCACTCCTTGAGTGCTAGCAGCGACTTATTGATTTCGGCACCCTCCATGCGAGTTTGACGATCCGCCGAGGATGTGTCCACGCCACGCTCATTACCCGCCAGGTCAATGAATGAAAATTTGCCATGGATTTTGCTGCTGCCCAAGGGACGCAAGACAATTTGGAATACGGCATGCGAGCGCGATGAATTTGAATTGGCCGACGTTTGGCCAGATGTTCGCGCCGCATTGCCGTGCTGTATGAGTTTCAGTACTTCTTCGACGCTGTCGACCACCTTCTCGGTGAGGCCAACGACCTGTACCTGTTGCTTGCCATCCTCCAAGACGCGCAGCTTTTGCTTATCAGCAAGCAAATCAAAGACCTATAACAAAGCCAATATAATATATATATTAATATCAAGAGTGATAGGAAGATATTTGATATATGAATGCTTGCCTTGCCACTGTATATTTCAAAGAAACTGGCCGAAACGACCAAATTCAGTGAGCGATAACGGGGCCCATTGAGTGTGACGAAGACATCCTTGGCGGCCATGGCATAGATGCCGTTCTTGCAGTCCTGCACCTTGCCGTTAAATTCACCTCCCATTGTGTGTGTTTTTCCGGATCCAGTTTGTCCGTAAGCAAAGCAAGTGGCCATACCTCCCTCGAAAATGGTCTTGACCAAGGGTTTAGCGGTGTATCTGAATAATAGAGATAAGTATGGGGATTTGTTAGTATTATTGTATATAGTAGATGAAGTAATTTTATATACATAAATATAACATAATATTATATATCATCCATCAAACAATCGTTACTATTAACAATCTGTTTATTGGAAGCTATATGTCTTCCGTATTATGATAATGTTATCTACACTACGAATTTAATGGCTTACGACATTTTTGTCATTCTTCAATTAAAGCTATAAACAAGTAAATATAAAAGAATAGTTACTTATAAACTAATTAAATCAGTAAACATTATAATATACATATATAGTATATAATACGTTATCGTAATGTTTGGTTTGCGGCTATAATTAGTTAATTAATACATATATTCGTAAACAGCTGCAAATGAGTCTAAACAGACTCACTCAGCTGTGCTTATCAAATTCGATGATTAAATTTCACCGTATTTACGTGGCGCAGCAGTTTTTAATGCCATTGACTCATGCGCAAAAAGCCGGAAGGAAGCGGCATTAGAAATGTGTGCTAAGGGCTAAGAGGCAAGGGGGAGGGAGCCGAGGAGGCGGCAGCAGCTACCACCGAAAAGCCATTTAATTCGCCCAGGCAAAACAGGGACGGCAAGAAATACAAAGTAAGAAATGAGTCTCATTCACTTGGGAAAATAAATGCTGCGACGGTTACTTTTTGAAATGGGCAAGCGAGAAAGAAGAAAGCAAAGAGAGGAGAGAGCAAGAACACCCAAATAAACGCATGTGTCATTGACTGACTGCGCAATACACTGTTAGGCTCCTCTCGTTATACTAGCAGCGCAATAAGATGGGAGAAAACCCAATATGCCCACTCCCAGAGTCCCATTGTCCAGTTGCTTTGCGCGGCGTCTTCGATGAGAAATCAAAGTCGAGACGCGGCCAAGTTCATTGAGGCAAATTTAAACGAAACGAAACACAAAACGAATGACCGACCGAGCGAGCAGGCAAATGGACAGACAGGCGGGCGAACGGTCTAAACAGATGGAGCTGCTTTTTGCGTTTAGTCATACACCAACAACAACAACAGCAAAAAGAAGAAATAAAGCAACAACAACAAGAAGAATGGCACAACTTTGCTATTTCGGGAGCGAACGGTTTAACTTTGCGCGCTTCTAAGCAAGTGTGTGTGTGTGTGTGCGCGAGAGTGCGCGTGTAGAGTGTGTTCGCATATGCATGTGATACAATTGCCTTTGTGTGAGTCTCTCTGTGAGTCAGTTGCTGTTGCTATTGAGCTGAACTTGTGCGCATTTCATGTGTCGCCAACGCAACAACAACAAAAAATAACAACAGTTACAATAAGAAGAACGCACAGCTGTTCGCATTACTTGCCATCTGTTAGACAAGGACGGCCACAGGATAAAGCGAGACATCAGATATGCCAACCTGAGTGCAAAAGCAAACAATTTTGCAGATCAACTGAAATCTGTTTGCTATATCTGAACACGTATATGATTAATCAATGAAGGTTTTTTTTTTTATCAGAGGGAATTCAAGATGGTTCCTATAGCAACCACACATATGTACATATGTACGTACGTGATATATTGTATGCGGTGCATTTAAAAGTTATATTTACTTCGACTTAATGAGAAATGTTGGCATAGAAACGCATAAGAGAAATTCATATTTTGAAAGTTTAAATGAATCAAAGATAATTGGGAAGATTATCATTACTTCCTATCAATTCTGTCTGAAGCCTTGCTAACTTACGTTAAGTACTTATCAAAATAATATTTAATAATAATAATAATAAACCGAATATTAAATTTATGAAAGTTTAACAAATATATACGACAGTAAATATTTTAAAAAAATATAGAAATTTTTAAAAATAATTATAAAGTATAACAATAAATTGTAATTAAAAGAAATGACAATATAAATAAATAAAAAATTAAACCAAAATGAGATCAATTAATATGAATTATTAATATTTTTCAAAATCAATCCCTTCACATTGAAGGAATACCAAGATCTAAATGGAGTTTACCCTAACATTCAAACTAACTAAAATTCTTATCTCAAATCTTAAAAATCTTATTAGTTATCCATATTATATACCTTATAATTAATCAGATTCGGTACTCACTTGTAGACCATAGCATTGTCGCACGTATCGTTGAACGCGTAGTCGAAACGGAATTTGTGATTCTCGAGGAATTTGGTTAGATCAACTTTGTTGCGCGGTTCGTGGACCATGAGCATATCCTTGCGCGGCACGGATATGACGTCAATCTCCTTGCGATTGATCTCTTTGCGGCTGAGCGGACGCTTGCGCACACAGACCGTGATCTGATGATCGTCGACTACTTGGCCATCGAGCAGCGGCACAAATTCCAGGGTATTTTGATATTCGCGTATCATTTGTGCCGTCTCCCAATTGGGATTGCCCGGATCTTGATTCATCAGTGCGACCTTCTCTTCCTTGATCTCGGCCTGGCGAGCGCGACGCTTCTCACGATTCTCCTTCAGACGCTCCACCTCCTTCAGGGCGTGACTGCGACGAGCACCCGCAGCAGCTGCAGTTGAGTTATTCGAATTATTTGTGGTGCTGCCCGCTGCTGCAGCTGCGCCTGTTCCTGCCATCGAGGGGCGCTCGTTCATCATCACGTTGTTGCTGTTGTTGCCACCGCCGCCGGACACCGCCGAAGCGATGCGTGTCTGTGCATTGCTATTGAGCGGCATGTGGCCATAGCGGGGTCGCATCCCCCCGCCACCTGTGGCCCCGACGTTGCTGCTATTGTTGCTGCCCATGGCATTGGCCATCGAGGCGGCGGTCATGTTGCCAACGCTCTGGCTGTTGCCCAGCTGTGTGCCCATTTCGCGGTTGCTCGTCTCGCTGATCTTGTTCAGCTGTGTGCCGGTCATGGTCATGCGGGCTGTCGAGCTGCCACCACCGCTGCCGCTGACGCCGCCAATGGCCGACTGTGTGGGATTGCGCGAGAGATTATTTGGGGCTGTGGCCTGTTTTTTGGGCTCCGGTGCTGTGTGATGCATCTCATTTGGATCGCCCATTGCCAGCTCTGGATTTAGTGAGAGTATGGCCTCCAGCTCCACTTCCTTGCCCTTTGTTTCTCCACGCTCATACCACTCGACGGTGATGCAACGTGCCGACGGATTCAATTTGGATACAACGGCGCCATGGACGCGGCCGTCGGTGCGTTTGATTTTAACGCTCTGCCCGATGTTGATCATGTCCATACCAGTGTAATTACAGCTGTTGTTGATAATGCTGTTTTTCTTCCTCTTTTATTGCTTCAATGTATTTAATACTTGCTCAGGCTTACGCTAAAGACCTTGCTGGGATTTTGAGATATTTTTGCTGCAGTTGTTTTTGTTGTTGATGTTGAATCAAATCCAAAACGAGATCCTGATCCGCGTTTAGTATGTGTGCGTCCCACTCGCTGCTTCGCTCTTTTTCTGCATATAAGGAAGAGATATTTATATTAATATGATATATATAGCGATATAAACATAAATACATACAAATCAATTTAGCTATTTATACTAAAGTGGAAATTTATGCTTTCTAAACGAAATTTAATTTTTTTTTTATAAATATAAATTCAAATTGCCTAATTTTTTAATTTTTTTTATTTTCTTAATTTTTGACTGTTTTTCTGTATTTTCAACTGAAAATGAGGCAAATTGTCAAATGTTGCTCGCTGCGTGCTGTGTCCCAATGACAGTGCAGTCGACGCTTACTCACATCAACTACTGCTGCTGCTGCTGCCTGGTTTCCAACAACAATAATAATAAACTACAAATCAAATAACAACGTTCGAAATGCTGAAGCGAGACAGCAATATATCAAAAATGGCTACTGCCGCCTTGGTGTTGCTGCTGCTGCTACTGCTGCCGCTGCTACGGAATGACGACGACTGCTTTGGCTTTGGCTTTGGCGTTGGCTTCTTCTATGTCGAGGTCGCAAAATAAACGGCGTCGCTCAGCGCGCCTTTGCATGTGTGTATGTGTGTGTGTGTTTGTGCGTATGTTCACACAAAATTCAAATGCCCAACTGTCGCTTCGCTATCGATAACAGCAACAAAATCAAACATATGCAATTTATGCATATACAGAGATTAATATATGTATATACATACATGAATGTAGAAATGTGTGTAAATATACATATGTATGTGCAGCGACGCGCTGCTAGCCTTTGCCCAATTGTGATTTGTACGCCGATTTGATTTTTGCATGCACTTAGAGCGGCGTTGTGCAACACTATTAACGTATGCGGCACATAGCGACAGTGACACAAACTCACACGCACCACACATACATTTGTATGTAACTTGCACATTTGCACACACACACACACACACACACACACACATAGACGCAGGCGCGCTCATACATGCATGCCTGATGCATATATGCATATAAGGCGCGTGTAAAAGTGCCAAAAACACTCAAAACAGCCGCTAATCAATGCCAGCAGCTTTACGTTGTTAATTACACACATACAGGCACACACACACATCTATACACATGTCTTGTTACGTTGTTGCGGCCAAAGCAGCAGCAGTAGCTTTACGTCATGCAGTAGCTGACGGCTGCGGCTCCCACATAGAAAACATTCGTATTCGCACACACAAACACATGCATAAGACATTGGCTTCGCAGGGCTTTCATGCACATGCAGACTCATACACATGCATATCTCTCTCGTATACGCGGAAATGAAATTGTAATTTTTTGCAAAACTTCTGCTATTTCTGCGTCTGCGGCTGCGACGGCGGCGGCGGATAGTTGATGGCGTTGCATCTAATATACAACGTGTAATATACGCTCACCTCGACACACAATCGCTGATTTGAACACACGCGCTGTTTCGTCTTCAAAAACTATTTAATAGCACAATCCATAAAATTACTAAAAGATTCTTTTTAAATTTTTTTTTTGGAATTAATCACAACTAGATATCACAAGAGTGTGTTCGAAATAAATTTACAAAGCGACCAGATGTCAACAACAGAATTTTAGTTCAGAGTTTGCTTCGCCATTGTTTTTTTTTTTTCTTTCTCTTCTTTTAATGCCAGCCAGTCATGGCGTGTATTTTACAGCACTGGCGCGCCGACACACGGCTGTCCGTTAGAATCAAATAATTGAATAAAATGCTTATTTTAGAAAAGTAAGCATTATTTGTGAAACTTTCGTAAAGCACTTTTATAAACCACTAAAAATTGAATTTGCAATTAAAATCTGTTCATACCCATACACAAGGCAATTCAACTAACTTTAAGCGCAACAGCTGCTTACCAGGACGTCTAGTATGTTTTGGTATTTGTAGCCATTTCTTGGGAATGACAAGTGCATACACGGGTATATATCGATATGCCGATATCATAAAAACACTAACCCTGTAGTAGATGTTTGTTTGTGGTGGTTGCAATAGATTTGTTTGTGCGTAGAAAGCGTAAATTATTGCAACGAAAAACGTCAAAATTTTTAACAACCTGACACGCGTGTCATTTGCAAATCGTATACGGTTAGTACAAACTCTTGAGATTAAATGAATGTCGCGAAATCGAAATTGACTGAAATTTGTTAAATACCAATCGCAGCACCAGCAGCAGCAGAATGGACATCATGGACATACAGGCTGTCGAATCGAAGCTAAGTGACGTCACAGTGACACCAATACCACGCTCGCAAGTGCAAAACTTTTACAATTATCAGCAGCAGCGTGAACAGCGCGAACAACAGCCCCAAATCCAAATCTCTGCTATACATCATTCACGCAGTGGCGCCAACGCCGGCGCTGGCAGCGCTGCCAGCAACAATGACTATGTGAATAGCAGCAGCAGCGCTGTCAGCGGCGCTGCCGGCGGTGGCAACAGCAGCGGCAGCAAACGTGATCGCAACAACGCATCGAGCAGCGCTGCAGCCACCGCAGCGGCTGCGGCCGCTGTCGCCGCATTGCAATATTCGCCTCAATTTCTGCAGGCACAGCTCGCCCTACTACAGAAGCAATCGAACACCACTGCCACACCGTCCGCTTCGTCTGCCGCTGTAGCAGCGGCTGCTCTGTCTTTAGCCAATATTGCAGCGGCAAGCAATGGACGCAATCTAACCAGCAGCAGCAACAACAACAGCAGCAACAACACCATCAACAACAGCATTAATAATAATAGCAACACCAATAACAACAATAGCAATGGGAATTCGGTCAGCCTTAATCTCGGCCTGAATCTCACGCAATCGCAGCTTAAATATCCACCCCCCTCCACATCGCCGGCCGTGGTGACCACCCAGACCTCGGCCAATATCACTACACCGCTGACCTCCACCGCCAATCTGCCGACAGCGGGCAGCATTGTCAACAGCAATGGCCTGAGCAAGTACGCCCAGCTGCTGGCCGTGATCGAGGAGATGGGCCGTGATATACGCCCAACCTATACGGGATCGCGCAGCTCAACGGAGCGCCTGAAGCGGGGAATTGTGCATGCCCGCATCCTGGTGCGTGAGTGCCTCATGGAAACGGAGCGTGCGGCTCGCCAATGAGAAGAGGAGGAGTGCGGCATGCCGCAGTTAAGGTCACCTGATTAGGCTCCGACACACATACATACACACACACACACACATTACACTAGACAACACTACACTGAGAAAAAAGAAATGAAACACTACACAAGACACGCACTCGACATGGGCATGGTGAAAAGGAATCTAGCAGTTAAGTGTGACCAGACTCTGATAATTATTCTAAATTTTTTGTGTTTTTTTTTTGGCGTTACAATTTTCGCGATTCGAACGATCCTTAAGAGCTGCTCTTAAGCACACACATTTTGGATACGAATACATATACATATATAAATATATATCGCTTTGATTAAGGATCGAGCTTATATATATATTCATATATATTTGGTTAAGGATCGTGCTAATACACATACTTAAATATGTTCGATCCTTGACCTAATCATAGCACTCTTAAGGACGTCGATGTTTTGGCTATGATATTTGCTTTCACTATGCCTGTTAAAAGTAACGAGTAACGAGTTAAAGTAACGAGTAGAGCGTAATTATAGACGCTACTCGTTAGCTTTAACTGATTATGCTTTCACTTATTATTTGAGTGTATTATTATTATAATTACATTATAACATTTGATTATTAAACAATAGCGAATTCTAATTTCTTTGTTTTCTAATTCTAATTCTAATTCTAATTTTCTTCCTCTTTCTAACATTTAAGTTACATTTTTATTGAACTACAAAACTGGCAAATTGATTGCCTTTGGACCATAGTTAAAAAATGTTTAGACTAGCTCAGGTTATATATATACATACATATATATGTATCTGTATGTTATATACAATATATAGAAGTATATCTTATATATCTTATATATATACATATATGGGCATATTCAGGTATATATGCGCATATATATAAGTATGTATACAGATTTGAAACGAGCCACAAAAAGCTTCGCGTTTTCTACATATATATATATATATATATATATATATATATATATATATATTATTCTTATTCTTATGCATAAGCCTAGGCTAAGTTTCACCTGCGTATTTGCGTGTATTGTGTGTTCCAGAACGTTGATGTTGTACAGCTTTAAATAGGACACTCCAAATACATACATATATTGATATATATATATACATATGTGTATTTGTATCAGGAAAAATTGCACGGATATTTTAGAGATATATAGAGATGCCTATATATGCAATATATACATTTGTTATATAGAGTACACGGATCTGTCTGCGAATTATAAATATATATATACAGATATATCTATATACGAGCATATTTATAAGTTCAAGCGTGTATACCAAACCGAAAATCGAATAAACTGATTTTTTTGGTTTTTATAAAATAAAACGGAAAAACAATATAAATTTACATAGATATATTAAATTTGCAGCTTACCTTTCTATGGATTGCGCTCAGGACATATTTTCTTTGTATAAATTTAGCGTGAATTCTGTATATTTGGTTAAAACTCGAAACTTATTTACGTTTACAAATTTAAAAAAAAAATTAATTCTGTTGTTAAAAAAGAAAACATCTAAAGTTATTTCCGTTACGAATTTACAATAGAAACACAATCATTGAAGCTCTGACATTTTGCGCTAGGCTTGCTGCCAGATTGAATTTTTTTTGTAATATTTTATGATTTGTTCGTTTCGTACTCAAAAAATCAAATTCGAAGCAGCTAAAAAAAAAAAAACTATCGAAGCGTTGGCATCTAAAGCACAGCTTGCTGCCGATTTTTTCTGTCTGGATATTTTTAGTGTATTTCTGCAAAATGCAACCAAAAATTATCGAGCTGATGCCCTTTGATGCAAAAGTATTTATCGAAATCATGGTAATCGCTGCGTGCTGCCAGACTTGTGGATTATGCAAGTTTTCAAAATTGTATGTCATTTGCATTTATTATTGTTTGTCCCTCATTTTTTATTCATTTCTTATTTCTATTTTCATAGCCTTGGATTCTTGGGTTCACAATCGAAATAGGGACAGCACAAGGGATACGGCTTTGTGACATCCTCGACTAGCTTGCAGGGCTTTAAGGTGGCCAGCGATGGGCAGCTATCAAGGCAAAACATTTTATACAGGGTATACATACAGTGGAGCATAAAAGTGTACTTACGTTTTGCCTGTAATGCCACCACCTTCCTGACAGGTGAACTCATTGCAACTTCCGGGCGGCGAATAGGTCTGACCCACCTTCAAATTTTGCCCACCAAATTCGCAATCTAATAAGAATTTATTCCATGTACAGATCGATATATCCTCTAAATACAGATAGTGACAACTTACTGCCCAGCACCAACAGCGAATGGGCGCCCAGCACCACAATAAGCAGGACAATTGTCTCCGTTTTCATATTGGAATGAATAATTAACGCAATGCTCAAATTTGAAATTATAACTGTTTGCTCTGCCTACGAGCTATGTGGATTATATAGCTCTATAGCTATCAGCTCTATAGCGTCGAGTTTATCAGATTGATTAGCGGCTGACCTGGGATTTCAGAGAGGTCACTCGAGTCGCTGATAGATGGAAAACTAATGATTGAAACGGATTTATATAGATTATATATATATATATATATATAAATATTTATATATAAAAATATATATGTCTAGAGAAGCCATCTGTTGTCAAATTTGGGCATTTCGTGCAGTCTGATTAATCAAAATAATATAGCCTTGTCTAATTTAATAGTAATGCTACATACATATATACATACATCCAATTGGACACCGGCCACACGATCGTAGCACTATATATATATGTGTATATCCACCTATTTATATGCCTTTTTGCTTTTTTTTATGCGTTTTTTTCTGTGCCAGATTTGAGTGACTCTCGAGAAATCTCAAGCGAGCTTTACAATTCTACTCAATTGGCAGCGTTGTCCGTTACACATCTAATCAGACAATAAATAGCACGCCAATTGGAAGAGCTAACCGCTTGTCACTTAGCTTTTAGCTAAATGTGTCAATTCAATTTACATGCACTTTTTACTCTTATCCAATTAGCCATATGCAATCTGATTTCCAATTGGAACATGCTAATTTAAATATTAATGTCAACAATATACGATCGATCGCTTTATATATATTGTAATTTGATTTTCATCATTCTGTAGCTTGGAAAAATATTTGTTTGCAAAATACTTTACAAAAGCAAGAGAGAGAGAGAGAAAGAGAAAGAGATAGATTTTACTAACATCTAACTGGATAGTTTGTTTCCAATTGGACTGCACCCAACTAATTTCCAGTTCATTTTGAAGTAAAATATCCGATAAATGAAGTGGAACGATTCCTGTTGAATTGGCCAGGATTAGCAGAAGCGTGCATCCAATTAGATTTTGACAGCAGATTCATGTTCCAATTGGAACAATATAATAATATGTAATATAATATATAATATATATTTAAAAAATACAAATATAACTTTGAAAACAACATATATATAATTTCTAATTAGATATTGGATATATCATTTGGACAAATGCGCCTGGAACAGCAATCCGGATAAGGTTTCGTATAGTCATTGGGCGTGAAATAGCAGCCATCCGCCAGCTGCATGCGATCACAGCTAAAGATATAGATGCAGATAACATATATAAGATATAGTAGCTTGATGCCGATACTTACTGCTTGATCATGAGCACATAGTCCTCCCGGCAATAGACCTTGGCGCAAAAGTCAAACTGATCGACGGGAAAGACGGTGCCGTTGCGAGGTACAGCCAGCACCAGTTCCTCATAGAAGCAATGATCAGGTAGAGCTGCATCGGATATATATATGCACATGTAGATAGATAGATATATAGATGTGATCTAACAAGAGTCTGGAACTCACTTGGGTGCTTCGTATTGCCCCTGTACTGCGTGCTAAAGCCTTGCAGCGCATTCGCTAACATTAGACATAGTCCAATTAGAATCCAGCATACTTCCAGTTGGCGCATCTTCCAGTTCCCAGTTGAGCAGTGACTAGACAGTGAGAACTTTCGCTTTATAAGGCAACAGATGTGACACTGAGCATCACAAGCTCAACTTATCAGCTCTTTAAATTGTTTTTTTTTTACTCGGTTTAATTTGTCTGTCGTTCTCCGACTTTTATTTGTTTGTTGCGAATATATTGTTTATTTATATAAAGATATGTATATGTGTGCATATTGAATAACATTATTTAGTCTCGTAATACTCAATGGGTTTTGGCATATTTGCTATTCTATAGTGTTTGTTTATAAACAGTTTAAGATGTGGGGTTTATGAAGAGATAAGGAAGGGATAGTGAAGGAGTTAGATAAAGAGAGGGAGAGAGAGAGAGAGAGAGAGAGAGAGAGAGAGAGCGAGGACGCGAAGGAGTTAAAAGACATAAATTGAGATATACTGAGAAGAAACCAGAACAAGACAGAAAAGAGAGCGAGAGAGACTAAGAGAGAAAGAGAGCATATCAACAGTTTAGATTATTATTCATTCGATTCTCGACTATTATTAATCCTTTCTATACTATCTAGCTCTTTATCTATTTCTATATCTTTCTCTCTCTCTCTCTTCCTCTCTCTTTCATATGCTCTACTCCATTTATGAGTTTCCATGTTTATATAGTGCATTTGCATTCATAGTGCATAGGATTTTCGTTGGGTTTGCGTTTCATAAATATTTTTTCCGTTAACACAATTAACAATTTGTACACTACTATATATATATATATATATATATATATATATATATATATATATATATATATATATATATATATATATATATATATATATACTATATATAATATACATTCACATTTGTTCGTGTGATGAATATCTATAAATCATGCAGCCACTTTGAGTAATTTTTCTATACTCTCATCGACCTGTTATTGATGACGGATTTCCTATTGTTTTTTTTGTTGCTGTTTTATATACTCTAAAAACCCCTTGAAATTGACTAGAACGGTTATATAGGTTTTGGTGCAAATGCTGTAACTGATAGACGAAGACCTTGTTGAAATATATATAGAAGTATATTATATTATGCAGCTCCATATCGGATTTCAAGGCCATCCTGATGTTTATAAATTCTGCACATTTACTCTTGAAAATCCCATTAAATATGTAACTGTCAAAAATACAGAAAATTGTTTATATATATATAAATAAAGCTGATAAGAATTTGTCAATATTGCCACAGCAACTGGGTCAGCGACAGTGCAGCCAGTTTAGCCTTTTTGTGGCCACAGCTGCTGTGACTTTAGATTACTAATTTCTTAAAATTTCCCATAGCATTAAATATAATAAACCAAATATGCCCGTTATGCCACTATCAACAGTGTGTTTATATCGAAGGAAGCTCATTGAAAAGCAGGGTATACAAAATAAGCAGGCGTGCAATAGAGCAAAGACTAGTTGAACTTCATTTCTATATTGCGTCGTCTGCTCAAGTTCATCTTTAGTTAGTATATTGTTAAGCTTCAGCAAACTCTCATCATTAAATGAGATGTTTGACAGTTGAGCTTATTCCGATTAGCTTTAATATATAATATATATACATGATTTTTAGTCTAATAATAGGATATTTTATAGTTGAGCATATAGTCTCTCTCTCTCTCTCTGGAGGGATTTCTCACTCTCCCTGCCTGCCTCCCTCTCTCTCTACCAATCGAGCTGTGCTGGGTATCTACGCGTCGAGCCTGCCAACTTCGTTCACTTCTAGTATTTACTCTTTTAAGTAGTATATCTTATTGTTTTTTTTTTTGTTTTTTTTTGTTCACACTGACGCCCCCGCTTCAATGAACTCTCGCTTTCAGGGCTGGCGGCTTGTGCTTAATTAATGCAAACTAGATCAAAAGTAACAACAACAACAACAAAAACAAATGACAAAAGTAAGACAAAAGCTGAAGCATATGTATGCCCCATATTCAGCTACAGTCACAGATACAGATACAGATGCAAAGATACATAGATACATAGATACAGTTACAGCCGAGCTTTATTAATTAATTTTATATAAAAGCAACAACAATTAATTGCATTTGACTCAGTCGCACGTTCGGCGTCCACTGAACAACTTTAATCTTTGCCTTTCCTTCCTTCGATTGTGCGTTTGCTTCGTCTACGACCTCTTCTTTGCCATGGTAATAGCCTTAAGATCGGGACTGGGCTACCATGGTCTGCCCATGCTGTTGCTATTGGCTTTGCTCTGTGGGAATTGTGCTGCCGATCTACTATATCGTTCCAGTGCCATACATCCAGGTGAGAGAGAGAGGGCGAGAGAGAGAGAGAGAGAGAGAGAGAGAGAGAGAGTGAGATATGTATGTATATAATAATATATTCTCAGATTATCCGGGACAATGTTACTTTGAAGAACTGAAGCAGGCCATACCCAAGTATCAGTCCTATAAGCCCATCAATCGCGAGGGCCACTGCAAATCCTTCTTCTGTCGACCGGACTTTGTCCTAGAGATAAGCTAGTAAGTTTTCCAATTGAATATATAGGCAGTATATGAAGTATATATCATATATGTATGTATATCTTACTTATTTCATACATATATGTACTTCTGCTAACATATCTGCACACATCTCGATTCATATCTGCACATAATCTCATCATATCTTTTTTTATTTTTATATATATCATTATATCATATTTAAAGTGTTTTATCTGCATTTTGTGTTCCATTGACTTGAGCTCTAAACAACTAGATTTATATATTTGTACCTTCAATCCATTCATTCATTGATGATATATCTACATATATATCCCTTCATTTATATTCTATCTGTCTATATATCATTTACCTATCTATCTATTTATCAATCAATCCATCTATTCATATATATATATATATATATCTATCTATCTCACTAACCATAACCTATTTATATAAATTTATATATAGACATTTAAATCTCTTCATATATTTTGTTATATCTACAGTTGTTTTCAATATACATATATGTCTATATCTTTAATACATCCATACATCTCTTATACCCATTAAAAATGTAGAGTAATATACCAAAACTTCATTGATTTGTATTCCATATACATCTCTTTCTCCCTTTCTTTTGCTCTCTCTATCACCGTCTAACCCTCTCTCTTTACTATATACTCTCTCTATACCTTTTACTCTATTCATAGTTGCGGTCGTCACAATCTAGTGCCCAGCAAGAACTGTAAAATTGGTTCCGATATGCGTCGCACTTTTCCACATTGCTGTCCCAAGCTGATCTGCCAGGAACCGGACTCCAATGATATAAAGCATTTAGAATGATTATATATCATCATCTGTATATCTAGCATATCATATTTTATTCTTATGTAATACAAATACTTTACAATAAACTTGTTCATAAAACAGCTGTTGATTATCAAATATATACATATCTATATTATAGATGATATAATATAATGCATGTGAAGTAATATTATAGAGTTTACTTTTCTGTTTTACTTATTGTGATTATTTTTATGAACAAAACATATATATAGTTGTGCTCATGAAAATCACAGAAAACAGAGTTCGTAAATATATATATATATATATATATATATATATATATATCCAGATGCAGTAAGGTGTAACGATTCAGTCTTATATATGCTTTTCTATAATACTACAGACTTCGATGCTAAACTTATCTCAAAATCGAACTTTCTTGAGTCATATAGCCATATGATATATGATATATAGATAGCCTCATGCTCTTAAACTGTTCTATACCCAAATAAACTATAGTAACACTTATATAGCCCCATTTCTGATAGCCCCTGCTCTATTTATCAATAACTCAAATGTAGTTCAAGTATTATTCATTCAATTAGGCTGCACTTTTACGCTTTTTAAGGGCAGCTCAACAGATGAGTGATGAGTGGAATAGAAAAGAAAATAGAGATAAAGAAAGGCAAAAAAAAAAAGAAAAAAAAACTTTAAACGCAATTAACTCAATCAGAGCTTTGCGATCCAAGCCAGCCAGCGGGTCGTGCATCATCGTCGAGGGGGCGGCCGAAGGAAGTCTCCTAAATAGTGAACAATTAAACAATTCAAATGCGAATTGTACCAGCAAATCACAGCCAGAGAAGCAACGGCCTAAAATTTCAGATGCGCTGCAAACCGGTTTGTCCAGTTACAAACAAGTTCGAGTCCCAAAAATAGATTTCATGCAATCTATTACATGATTTGAACTATAATATAATATATAAATTTAGAAATTATCAAAAAATTTATTAAAATTTGAATTGAAATTTTGAATCTATTTAAAAATAAAGTTTAAAAAATTATCAATATATACATATTTATATTTTTTTTTATAGTAGTTGTTTCTAGCTCAAAAAATAAATTAAATAAAATATAATTGTAATTTTACAATTTTGTTTGTAGTTTCTAGTTAACAAAAAATTTAGATTTAACTGAAATTTTAAAGTCGAGAGAAAAAAAAATAACGCTTTGAATTTTGCTGATTCGAAAAGCAAAAAGATATTGAAGATATATTAAAATAATTTTCAGAAATTCGGGATAAATATATTTGAAGACTAAATAATATTCAACTATAGAAATTCGGGATAAATATATTTGAAGACTAAATAATATTCAACTATCTCAAATGCTTTAATGAAAACTGAAAATCTAGTTAAAGCAAATCTAGTGAGATTCACTATTTTTATATATTTTTTATTTATAGTTAATGATAAAAAGCCTTCTGTAGCGCACACAGCGAGTCTGGAATGTCACAGCTTGGCATTGTTATTCTTAATAGTATTTTTTTGTTGTCTGTATTGCAAATTAGAATTGTAAATTTGCGCATCAGTTGTCCGATCTAGCTGGGGGTATATATAGCGAACAGGTTGAGCCGATGGACTTTAGTTGATCCGAAGATTCAATAAACAAAAGATGCGTCACGCCTGGGCAATAGTTGGTCTGATGTTGCTGATGTTGCAGCTGGTGATGTCGCATAAATGTGAGGCTCGAACGCCTCGAGAATGGATACAAACTAATGGATATGGATCCTTTTTCTCTTCGCAGTGAGCGAGCCGGTGTGCACCTATCGCAATGCCGAGGACGAGACGGTGTTTCTCAAGTATTTACCATTGCTGAAGAAGGGCCAGGATTACGTTGATTTCGGCAAGGAGGGCAAGTGCCTGAAGCGCGCCATCTGCTCGGATACGTTCAAGACCGTTGTCGAGGAGTGAGTACAGATTCAGATAGATACATACATATATATTCTATATAATAAGCCTGATCAACAGATGCAGCGACCAGAAAGTCACCTGCCACAACAAGCAGCGCTACACTGGCGTCTTTCCCGCCTGCTGCGTCAAGTGTCCCTAGAGACAGTCGCCAGATGGCGTGGCAGCTCTACTACATCAATCAATCAATTATTGCAATATTAATCAATCAAGTTATCAATCTACTACAGCTAGACAATCACAATTGTGCTTAGCATTCAGCATAAATATTCAATAAACCTATTTCTTTTATCTTCAATCAAAAAATAATAGTGCTCTTGTTATTCCTGTCAATTCAACGATTCAGCTCGCAGCAAATTTAGTGTCAAAACAAAATGTGTTAGTGTCTGTGTGTGAGTGGGTTCTATAAGTTTCGCTATGCCTGTCAAGCAAGCGTTCAGTCTACATCAATCAAGTAGTCAAGCAGTCAACAGATAAACTAAGTGTACAAAATATCGGCTTTAGAGATCCACAAGTTTTGCTGCTGTTGTTGCTAAAAGTGCTCTTGTTATTGCTGTCAATCAAGCCATCAATCGTTATCAATCCAACAGCCAAAATATAATTTAAACTATATGTGTTTTGGGTTATACAACTTTCCTTTTTGTGCACTTGCTAGTCCATTGAATTGCCATCAATCGTCAACCGATTACGAACTGAGTACCAAAAAGTATATATATATATATTAAATTAGGCTACACAGGCTTCTTTCTGGTGCTCTTTGAATCCAGCTATGAATCTGCATCAATCAAACATTGAAACTTAGATAAACTTAATCATAAGCAAAATATGTGCTTGGGCTATACAAGTTTTGCTTCTATGCTCTCTCTTGCGACTCCTTTGAATCTAGCTATCAAATACATCAATCAAACCGTGAGACTTAGTGTTATAATGTTAAAATATGCTTTTGGGCTTTACAAGTTTACAAATTGATCAATCAACAACTGAACTAATGTAATAAAATAAATAAATATATAAAAAAAATGTAATAAATTCAATCAAATTTTCCCTCTACAAGTCTCGCTTATGTGCTCAGGCTCTGGCTGTCAATGAAACAAGCAACAGCTAAACTTAATATTAAACAAAATAGAAACTAGGATAATATTTCACTATACTCTGTCAATTCATGTCAATCAAGCTAGCATCCTCTACCCATACACACTTATAGCATATATTCAAACAAATATGAATATAAATATAAAAAATGAAAATGTTTTTCTCAAATCATTAAAGTTCTCCTGATATTCAGGTGAATCGATCAATCAATCTGGCATATTACAGCTAGACAATGATAATATTTACCTTAGCATAATATTTCTACAATCGTTAAGAGTTTGCTCCAATCAAATAGTTTTAGTTACAAAATTTGCGCTTAGTCTAAAAAGTTGTTGCATAATAAAAACCTTTCGATGCGGTTCAAGTTTCAAGTGTTTTCATTTCTTCTTTTTTTTATTATTTGCCTTAGCTATGTTTATTTATCCATTTTAAACGCAATCATTTATTGTTGTTTTTAGTGTTTTAATGAACTTGCAGCTGTTGCAATATAAACTATTTATGATTTCAAAATTTTCACAATTACGTTAAGCAGAAAATTTGACTCCGTTGACAATTTCTCGTTCGCTTAATTTTCTTAATTACATTTGCATTGTTTTTGTTTCTTAATAAGGTTTATCATGTTTTCTCATTTCCCCTTATTGGCTGCTGGCTACATTAAATGTTTTGTGGGTGTGACACAAAATAATGAAGAGAAGAAGCTAGCCAAATTACAAACAAAAAATATAAGGAACGGGCAAAATGAAAGATTTAAATTAAATACATATGCATAGATCTATAAAAAAAAAATTAGAACTGACTGCTCAACATCATAATTTATGGGAAACGCTTTGTTTATATTTTAATAATCCCGGCGCTGCGTCTCCTCATGCTGTTCACGCTGCTCTTGCTGTTGTTGTTGTTGTTTCCAAAATTTCCGTTTAACCTCTTTTTTTTTTTTTTTTTTTTTAAATTGTTTTTCTTTTCTTAGTTTTTTAATTGGTTTTTGTTTATGTTGTTGTTTTTCTCAATTAGATTTTCTTTTGAATTCATTGTAAACTAATATGCTTATAGATCTTCATCCTCATCAGGCAAGGCGGTCGCCTGCGCCTCCTGCAAGTCACGCTCGATCTGCAGCTGCCAGTCTTTATCCATTTTGACCTCCGGTGGCAGCAGCGCCGGCATTGCTACGAATTCCAGATTTGGATCACCGACCAGCTTGCGGGCCAGCCAAAGGAATGGTTTCTCAAAGTTGTAATTCGATTTTGCCGAGATATCATAGTACTAGAAGCAGAGAGAATCAATTATGAATTAGTCAGTTATTATAGAGTTGCTTATTTTCTTATATATACAATCTCTGTAATATTAGATCACATTTTATGTACTCTATTATCTACAATGTATTATACAAAGAAATATTCTGCAGATCCAATGTCTGCTTAAGTGTTGGCAACTTGCATTTATTTCTATGCAAGTCCATTAGCTTCATGGGACTCTAGAGAGGTTGTTTACGATCTGATTACTGTTTTTCACATTTATGTTTATAATATCAATCCACTTTCCTTAAGTAACACATTTATTATTTACTTTACCATCCAGATTGTATTCAAGCTGACTGAAAGTACAGTAATAGAAGAGGCTTCTGCTTCATCAGCTAACAATCTATGATATATGAAGCCATTTCTTGTATACTTCGCTTTACAGTATAAATATTTAGCTTAATATGACACAAAAGACTGCAACAGACTGAAATGCTAGCAATATTTGCTAAATATAAAATATAACACATTCATATTTACGTTCTCCAAAACTAATTTACTTTGATATATCTCTAGACTACGCTACACTATGCTGCATTCTCTCTCTGTCTCGCTCTTTAAGCTATGCTCCATTTCAGTTTTTACTCGTGCCAAAGAGATAAGCAACATATTAATTATTATTGTATTATTATGGAATGCAAACTTACCTGCAAATTTTTCTTTCGGTGAAACACAATGCTTTTGGCTTTAACCTTGCGATCCTTAATATCGACCTTGTTACCGCACAGGACAATGGGTATATTCTCGCAGACGCGCACCAGATCTCTATGCCAGTTGGGCACATTTTTGTAGGTAACACGCGATGTTACATCGAACATAATGACAGCGCATTGGCCCTGAATGTAATAGCCATCGCGGAGTCCGCCAAATTTCTCCTGGCCAGCTGTGTCCCATACATTGAAACGGATCGCGCCGCGATTGGTGTGGAAGATCAATGGATGCACCTCCACGCCCAGTGTGGCCACATATTTCTTCTCGAATTCGCCGGTCATGTGACGTTTGACGAATGTTGTCTTTCCAGTGCCACCATCGCCGACCAGCACGCACTTGAATGTGGGCATATCCTGTCCTTCCTGAGCCATGTTTTTGCTGTTTTTCTGCTTCTTTGTATTTGCTGGTGCTTGTAATTTATTTTATGCTCTTTGTTCCGATGCTGTTGATTGCTGACTGCTGTTTATGACAAAATATAAAACACGTTTGAATTATTTTCGTTAAGATTCAGATTTTGTTTGAAAAAAAAAAGCAAACAAATCGAGATTCCGAAAAAAAAAAAAAAAACACAAAAAACTATTTCTTCACACTGCGAGGCTGATGTTGAGCGTGCGAGGAGCGCAAGGCGAATGCGAATTTGCAACCAAGATATGAAATGTCAGTTCAATGCAGAAACAGCAAAGGTAGCTGTAAAGCGCGCCAAAGGGCAACAACAGCTGTTAGCTGCGTGCGAGAGAGATGGAGATAGAGAGAGAGAGAGTGTGCATAGGGAGGGAGCGGCGACTGCAAGAGACAAAATGCAGCTGCTGTCATGCGTATATATGTATGTGTGTGTGTGAGTATTGTGTGCAGGCAGGTAGCATGCGACAATGCCGTGAGAGTAGGCTGTATGCTGGCTGATACGCGTTCGCTCTCTACAAATGCAACCCTTATACATACATGTGTATATTTCAGCATCATCAAATATTGTTTATAGACTTTCTCTTGGCGATCACTGAAATTTCAAGCAACTATTCCTTTGCATAATGAATTGCTGAATTAAGTATTTAAGTCGAGTTTTGTTTGATACATAAAGAAGCCAACATATAAACATGCATAATCTACGCTTATACGCCTGTATGTGTGTAAGCATTGCAGGCGTTTTGCTGTCTCGCTTGCTCTGGCACGTGGGTTTTGCTCCAAGAACTTATTTGATTGATAATGCTATTTCATATTACATTCATATCAATATGCCAAACCAAACTGTATGTCTCTAGTATGTGAAATACATTTTTTACACATTTGGCGTGGGCATGAATTGGGGACGCAGAAGACTTGGAGACTCTAACTCCAAAGATGAATGAGTACAATTTTAAAACTGATTCTCGATAAATTGTTTGATCGATAACTCTGGAAATATACAAGTTATCGAATTTCTGAAACAAATTCGTTCAATATGCGTCACCCTGATCAATAATATCAATACTTTATGGGGTCTGCCACGCCTCCTTCTGCCCTGATTTTCCATTTTCAATGTGCTCAGGGTATAAATAGACCTCAAACAAATATCAATGCAAGTAGTTAGACTAATATCTTAACACATTCCATAACTCATATTATTATTTTCAAATTATAAATTTACAAATCATAAACTATTACAGAATTTTTGAAAACTAATGGAGCTCATTGTTTTTTTTTTTTTTTTTTATAAGTTTAAACATTAAGCTAGTAATTTGTATTTTAATTTTCTTGATAAATAGATATATGAGTACAGATTTTTTGTGCTGATTAAAAAAAGTTACGAACCACTGCCATATTTATATATCTTTGAATTTCAATTCAGCATAGATCTGATACATTTAATACACTTGCATACTTGCATTACTTTGTATCAGCAAGAGCAATGACAATATGACTATGGCTTGGCTACCGCTCTCTTTTCTGACTCGTAATTTTTGCGTGAAGTGGCAACTAGCGCGCCAAAATGCTAACGCTTGAAGGTAGGGGGGCAAGCCAAGTGGTGATGCAGAGTTAATTCAGATGAATGTAATGCAATGCAGATATTAGGGCGAGTGTCTTATTATTTATACTGTCAAATAACAAATGCTAACGAATACACACACGCACGCACTCAAACACACATAAGACCGACAGACGCCAGTACATGCGCTAGTGCGAAACATGACGCAAATTCTTCATTGGTAGTCGGTTTTAACCTCAAATTTCGGAGTAAAGTCCGTCAGATATTTGGGATCTTCAAATACACCAACTGTACGAAAAAAAACTCTAGCTATGTGCACTCGCATAGTTAGCAACAGTTTGTGCAAGTGGGTAAGTGCAATGTATCTATGTATGTATTTAGATGCATACGCATGCATGCACACATGAGATATATATACATATGTACATATTTTGTTCAATTGAAATATTCACGAGCTCGAAAGGGTCGCCAGACAGCACATCGTCGGCGGCGTCATCAATTGCTTTTGATTGGAGTTTGCAAAAATTACAATGTATCATTTACAATGCGTCTTAGCGTCTAGTTGATAGTTAACTTTACTTACATGTTGGATTTCTTTCCGTTTCAACAACTAGCAAAGAGCACACAAACTAAATGTTTCTTTCAACAGTACGGACACAAAATGACAAACCATGCAATGCCATCTCATGCCGACAATATATATATCGATGTGCTCAGCTCTGAGAGCGACAGTCTCATTGCGACCATGCGACCTTTGTTGCGCATCGCAACGAAATAAAGATGACGCATGTTGCTATCGATATAATGCGGCTCATCGCTAGAATGTAACATATCGATATAATGTTGGCATTTTACAGTATGTGTTGTTGTACCGCCATCGGCCGCTGTGGGAGTTGAGGCATTCAATTTGCGCTAGCGTCTTTTTAATTATATTATATGAATGTTGCCCCTGGCAGATGACAAAACGGATCGCTATGCCAAGCTATCCTTTCTTGGCGAGGGTCAGGTGAGCACTCACTTATATAGAAAGATATACATATGTAAATACAATATGCGCAACTGTTGAATTATCTCATTTATATTATTAATCTGTGTTGTAGTTTGCCGTTGTGTACAAGGCGCGCGACACCGTCACCAGCCAAATTGTGGCCGTGAAGAAGATCAAGAAGGGCAACCGGGATGATGCACGTGATGGCATCAATCGCACAGCATTGCGTGAAATTAAGATACTGCAAGAGCTGCAGCATGAGAACATCATTGGGCTCGCCGATGTGTTTGGCCAGCTGTCGAATGTGTCGCTGGTGTTTGATTTCATGGACACCGATCTGGAGGTGATTATCAAGGATACCAAGATTATACTGACACAGGCGAACATTAAGGCATATGCCATCATGACGCTACGTGGCCTGGAATATCTGCACGTCAATTGGATTTTGCATCGTGATCTCAAGCCTAATAATTTGCTGGTCAATAGCGATGGCATCTTGAAAATTGGTGATTTCGGTCTGGCTAAAAGCTTTGGTTCACCCAATCGCATCTACACGCATCATGTGGTCACACGATGGTATCGCTCGCCAGAGCTGCTCTTCGGTGCCCGGCAATATGGAACCGGTGTGGACATGTGGGCCGTTGGCTGCATACTGGCTGAGCTCATGTTGCGTGTGCCTTTCTTGTCCGGCGATTCGGATCTGGATCAGTTGACGCGCATCTTCAGCGTCCTAGGCACACCCACTGAGGTCGATTGGCCTTATATCACCAAACTCCACGATTATCTTCAGTTCCGTCAATTTGTGGGCACCCCACTACCGAATATCTTCACAGCCGCCGGCAATGATATGATCACACTGATGCGCCGTCTCCTTGCCATGAATCCTCTCAAGCGTTGCTCGTGCCGCGAAGCACTGAGCATGCCCTATTTTCGTAATAAGCCAGCCCCCACTGTCGGTCCCAAGCTGCCCATGCCGTCGGCCATATTGGCCCTCAAGGGGGGAGCCGCTGCCGGCGATGAAAAGCCTGGACTCAAGCGAAAACTGGTCGAGACCACAGTCCGTGGCAACTTCCTGCCCCAGAAGAAAAAGTTGATGTTCTAGGCGCCCATTGCATTCAGTTCTTATTTAACTAGCTGTTTAAGGCCATAGGTCATAATACATATACATATACATATATATATATATAAATATTTCAAAGAACCAAATCGTTTTCATTGAGCGTCCGTCCGTCCGTCCGTATGAACGTCGCGATTTCGGAAACTACAAAAGCTAGAGAGCTGAAATTTCACATGAATATTCGTATGCTAGTTACGCAGTGCGAGTTTATATTGTTTTTTCGATAATTCATCCCATTTCCAAATTATCGATCGAAAATCGGTAATTCGTTTTTCTAATGTTTTTTGAGCATAACTTCGACACCGTTTGAGCTAGAGACTCGAATATTTGGATAAATAATATGGATACGCAAATTTGCTAATTTTTAGATTTTGGATGCCGTGCCTCCTTCGCCCCCAATACGTTTTTTGAGAATAACTTCTACACCATTTTAGCTAGAGACTTCAAATTTTTATATTTAGATAGATAATAGAAATACGCAGATTATGTTATTTTCAGATTTCGGATGCCACGCCCCCTTCGCCCTCAATTTGAGAAAAAAAATGCATTTCAAATACTAGAGACATGTAATTTGGCACATATATACATTTAGATACTCTTAATTCACTCGGAAAGTTTTAAGAAGATCGTTTATCTAGAAATGGAGTTATAAGCGTCCAAAGTTCTGAGCGCGCGCTCATACGTGTGTAAAGAAGAAGAGTATCACTTTTTTGCAGGGCTCAGGGTATCTCGTAGTCGAGCCGTCTCGACTAGAGCCTTTTGTTTGTTTCATTTCGTTTCTATAAACTCATGTTTGTACTTATACCGATCATTATAAATAAATTTCTACTAGCTTACCTTTAGCTATGCATCCATTTACCTGTACTTTTCTTTATTTTATTTGCTATTTAATATATTTCTGTGCCACTTGGTGTTCTCTGCCCACTTTATAAATATTTATATTCCACTTCATCTCTCATTATGGATTTCCCATATTATATGGACTACATCCAGGCTGGCCTTGGATTTGCTGTGGCTGTCGTTTGTAATGGAGCTGAGATTGAGCAGTCACTGATCAAAATTCACAGCGAACATTTCGTCAAAAGTTTTTGGGTAAGTATCGATTGATACCAAATTGGCAGTAAGGAGCAGGAGCGGCAGGAACAGCAGCAGCAGTAGCATCAGCAGCATCTTCCCAGGAACTGGGAGTATTAGCAGCAGTAGCAGCAGCAGTAGCAGGAGCAGCAACAGAACCATGCCGCTGGGCAAGAAGTTGGCCATTGGCTCGGATGAGGCGCGACGACAGCGTGCTGCGCTACGCACTAGCTATGGCAACAAGCTATCCAATATGAATTTGAGTCGCTTGCGTAGTCGCTCCCACGCCTCCAGCTCCGAGTCGAATCCCATTCCGACTGCGGCCCATTCGAGCTCGACTGCACCGCCGCCAACCGCTTCATTGAGACGCATTGCGTCCAGT
This sequence comes from Drosophila borborema, assembly GCA_030914335.1. Lineage (NCBI taxonomy): Eukaryota > Metazoa > Arthropoda > Insecta > Diptera > Drosophilidae > Drosophila > Drosophila borborema. Next base: position 12,543,247 of record JAUESP010000307.1, read on the forward strand.
TTTGCCCACGTGAGCGATGTCAATTGCGGCAGATGTGCGGCCCTGCCGCACGAAGATTCCGAGGACGATGCTCGCGAAGAGCTGGCCGAAGTACTCATACGCAGCGAGCCATTCAAAATGCCGCTAGGATCAAAACCAACGGGTGGCCCAGTGGCTGGCGCTAGACCCGGCGCCGGAGCCGTAACCGGCTCATATCCGATGTCAGCCGCAGCTGCCGGAGCTGCTGCAGCGAATTTAGCTCGAGCCAGCCGCCCGTCAGTGGAGGAGCGACGCAATCATTATCTGTGCGCCGACGTGATGCAATCACGTGCCAGCGAACGTTGGAGTCAAATAGCCGGAACGGTGTCCACGCTATTCCGCGTGCGTCGCATTTCGACGGCGAATCCTTTGTCGGAGCTGCGACGCCTCAGGGAGCAACGTGATCTGCTGGAGGCATTCACGCGTCCATTCCTCTACGAGGATGGGATGCAGCGCAAGTGAAGCGATGCCAGTTTGCCAGGAACGACCCAACAAAAACCAGAAACAGAACTTAAAAAAAAAAAAAAAAAAAAAACACCAACCCCCGCCTAGGCAGTCTCGAAATAGATAATAGTTAGATGTACATATGGAATAGTGTATATAGAAAAATAAAAAAACCTCTGGATTCACATTCACATTCATTTGTTTAATACATGTCTATATAATCGGATATATATCTATATACATATATTCGCAATCAAATGGAGCTATGTTAGTTACATTTCGTCAAAACTTTGTCTTTATCTGGCAATGTGGCAGCAGCACAGCTAATTGTTATACCTCGCTCTCGCTCTCGCACTCTCTCTCTTATCTGTCTCTGTTCTGTGTGTGTTGTCTCTTTCTAGAAGCAACGACATCTATCGCGCGGGCATTCCGATTTGTAATTTAGGCATTCGTCCATGCAGTAGGTATCGGCGCCTTCACGTCCTTCCAGCTCGCCTATGGCCACACACTCTTGCCTGCAACGAAATAGAGGGAGAAAGAGTATATCAAGAGTAGGACAAAGATAGAGAGAGAGAGAGGGAGTTGGAGCGATACTTACGGACAGTGACACGCAGTCTCTGGGCAATTGGGTGGATAGCGCAAGCAATTGATCTCGCACCAATTGTCGATGCCGGGCAGCAGACGGAAGGCCGGAGCTCCAATGCACTTTTGATCGCTGCAACATTTACGAATGTGGAGAGCAAAATGCAGATAAAAAATGATCGATAACAGTAAATTTAGATTGAAGCTGCAAACGTGAACTGATTAGGCTTACAATAGCTTTTTCCTTAACTTAATATGAAAATATTAATAATGCCTTAAAAATTGTTATGTAAAATAAATAAATAAAATAAATAAATATAATACAAAAGTAGAAATTCTATATTAAAATATATATTTAAAAAAAAGTATAAAAAAAGTATAAATAATGATTATTTTTAAAAATGAATAAAAATATATAGAAACGTTAAATATCACCTAATATATTAAAATACTAGACTTTATTGAAATATATAGTTATATAATATATAAAAGATAAAAATTAATAAATAAAAATAAAATTTAGTAAACAAAATAATAAAATATACTGTATTGTCAAATTCTTTTTTTTTTTTTTACTTAAACATATATTTTTTTATTTATATATATTTATTTTTATTTTGGGAAGATGTCAATTAAAAAAAAATACATATATACATTATATATATATATATATGTCAGAGCGCTATTATTGCGTATGGCGAATAATCCTGAGTGCACCGTCTTCTTCCACTGCACTATGGGCGCAAATGCCAATTTAGCGGCATAAAGTCCAAAATTATTTTGTTATATTTTCTTCTTTTTTTTCTTAGTTCCATTGTAGAAATGTCTAACCATTATAAAACTGTTTAAAAAAATTTTTTTCGTGCATCACAGGCTTTTTGGCAGGCCGGTAAAGTCAGCTGATGCTACGCTAAGTTGTGTTTGCCAAAAATTGCTTACCACGTGTGCAATGTTTAATTGTTTTTTGTTTACGAAATATATCGTCTAACTGTGGTGTTAAGGATGCAAAATGTTAATCAAAGTATGTAGAATGTAGATTAAAATGGAAAATTGTTTTCGTTGTTGTGTTGTTTTGTATATAGCAGATTTAATAAATCACATTTTTGACCGAACCTAACCTGAAAATAGTTCTGTTTCGTGGAGCAGAACTAATAAGATTACGGCGGATTACGTAAAGCGTAAATGTGGAAATATGCGTTATTATATTTTAATTTCAAATAAGTTAACAACTTTTGCGCATACTTGCGCAAAATCATAATATTCGCTGTCCGCCGTGGCAATTTGCTGGAAGTGTGGCTGGGAAAAACACACAGTGCTAGCGCCACTTGTAATTAGTTGTGCCAAAGAATTAATAAACTAAATTTGTCCAAGAGCTCTGAAATTGAAATTTAAAGGAATATACAGAATATCGCTTCCCATGTCAAAAAGCTGCTGGCTAAAAGTAACAGATATGTTGAACGCTTTAAGAATGAAAAGGAAAGCTGGCTGGCAACTGAAATATGATTTTTCACGAAAATTTAAATTTCCAAAACAAGAAAAACCAAAATTCTAAAAAAATAATCTAAGCATATTTGCAAATTTTCAAGTCCCTATCTTTAAATTTGGAGTTTATGCCGCTAAATCGGCATTTGCGCCCATAGTGCACTGTCTAATTATTAATGCCTTCAGCATCAATACCACATCGCTCACACACATTCTATTGTAATAGAATATATAGCGATCTCTTTCTCTCTCAGTGACTCAAGATTGCACGCACAACAATTATCTCCTGTGCAACTCTTTCCTCAAACCTCCTTCAAACCTTATTTGGTCACGTACGCCACTTAGAACCTTTCGCAACATTTCTGCATATTTGCATCGAACTACGCTGACCATCTGGCGAATAACGGATCAAAGCGCATTCACCAATTGTCTAATATGTTCTACTTGAGTGTCTTTTACTAATTACGCCTCGACATATATATATATATATATATATATATATATATATATATATCAACATTATTTAGGGATCAATTATTTTCTTTTCACATTTTCTAATATTAATTATTCAAATAAGATAATCTAAGCTGAGATATTTTTGAAGTGGAAGAGTTATTGGAACTCTCTGACAAGCATTGCGCTTAAACCAGTTGCGAATTACAAGAGAAATCCGCAGTTGTACTGTTCATCGTTCCTTTTCAGAACACTTAACTCTAGTTCAACTTCTAGTAGAGTAGAGCTTTACTAAAAGCAGGCTCAGCTTTGAAATTTTAGATCAAATCAAAATTAACTCGTATTTCTTCGCAGTTGTTAGATGCTCATCCTGCCATGCCTGATATAATGCGTTACGTGGAGGAGTCCAAGAGACAGGAACTGCTTCGTCACAATTCAACCGAACATCGATCGCAAACAAAGACGAGTCGATTGCAATCCCCGTTTATGCCGGGACCCGTTAGCAGCGTCTATCCATTTGGTCGAACCCATCCGAATTGCTGTCACATCTCCGACCTGCACCAAGCCAAGCAACGATCAAGCTACCAGCTGGGAGACATGCCAAAGAAATTTGGCTTCGAAGAAGCCCAGCGCGATGCTCAGCTCACGTGGATCTTGGCCAAGGAACGTCGTTTGCGCTGCAGACGTTTGCCCAGATTATATAACTGTTTTCTAACTAAATGATATCCATGGCGAATGAAAAGCGCAGAGTTCATTTAATAAACATTTGAATATTTCGATTATTTACAGAGATATTGAGTAATGTTGACTTTTCCCGGCATACTTTTGCAATATATATAGATATGTTATGGAGAGCTCTTTCTATAGTATTATTGAATCCTGAAGTCGGATCTATACATTAAATAACATTTAGGAAATTTCACAATAAAATATCAGAAAATTTATCTATTCCATTTGTTATCTTTGGAGTACTTGAATATAGCACTTATTGTCAAAGTGCTTGTTAAATTTGACGAGAGATTCAGAGAGTATCAATCGGTAGAGCTTATGGTAGCGCTATAGCAACGTAAAGCAACTAAGTATATTAAAGCATAGACCAATTATTATAGCTCTTCAGAATCGTAAGCATTAAGTGCTTGTCAAATTTGACAGGCATACGAGAGGAAACATAACTAAAAACAAGTTCGCATAGCTCAACTTAGTTAAGGACTATACATAAAGTATGTACTTAAATTATGGATCAATATAGCTTTTTGACATATTCGAAATTTCAACAATGAACTTGTAAGCATTTGCCTTTGCTTTCACAGTGTGTATACATTCGTTTCGATATGGATATCAATTGAGCTCCGGACTAAACAATATTTTTCATCGACCAGTAACACGTTTTTCTTTTGGACAGAGTCGAGTTTCGTATATACACATAGAGACACGTATACAAATATACAGACACAGGCACACACATACTTTGAAGAAGAGGCAACCAATTGGTAGGGAAAATCAACAAAGAGCTGGAGTCTCCCTAAATTTTGTCCCTAAAATCACAAAGTGAACCGAAAAAAAAAAAAAACAAACGGTGCAACGTTTAAAGTGAATGATCAAAGCATTAAAATGAATCGAACTACACGCTTCAGTCATATGCGAAACGATCGCGATAGTGATGGACTGCCACAGGTGCTACAGGTGACCGGTCCCCAAGCTGGAATGGGAAATACAGTGCGCAAGACGACCTATACCCGGAATGAACTAATACAGCGTCCGGCAATTGGTAAGTTGGCCAGTGAGAACTTAGAGATTATCTGTAAGAGAGTGAGTGGACTGAAAGCGGAAAAATGGAAATAGTGGAAAATCTTCAGCAGTGTGCAGGGTTTTCCTCGGGTCTGTGTATCAGATTTGAGTTACCCTGTAAATAGTGCATAGTTATTTATATTTAAATATGAAATGTTTTCCCTCATTTTATCTCTTGGTTAAACTCATCTCACACAGTAAAGTACTTTAGAATATTCTATAATATTTTTATATAGTACTTACATTCTTATCCTTATCCTACATAAAATTCTACTAGAATTGAAACTCTGCGAACTATTAATGCTGTGCAATTGTGCTTTATAGATAGCAGAAATCATTACAGATTCAGATCTTCTATGGGAGATTATAGGCTGAGTTGATATATCTCTTCTCGGCCTTGTCCGTCGTTAGTCCGTTCGGCACCAGCAGAAATAAATCTTGAGCTGAATAGTTGAGAAAGCAGCTCCAATTTTTGTTTGATAACTAATTATACATATATCTTTTATATCGTCTTTTGGCTTAGCTTTTCTATGGATAATTTGCAAACTAGGTACAGTTAAGGACTTTTTAGTTTCCTATGCAATTGTCTATTATGGAAACCTTACACCGTTTTCCTCAAAACTAGAGACCTTGGCCTTTGCCAGGTACATAGATTACTTTTGTACATCTAGAAGAGTTGTTCCCTATACGAGCATCAAGAAGTTTCAAATTACTTAGACCTTGGCATATCGTAGGGCTGCGAGTATGTTCTAGTAGTTCGCTCTTGATTAGACCCTAACCTAAACCCAATTCCTTCTTCTTCTTCTTCTTCTTCTTCTACAGCTACTGCTGGCAATCGTTCCAAGCGTTTGACCAATCTGAATGCTGTCAATCGACCTTTGGTCAATGCAACGACTGTTACTATCGAGCCGAATGTCAATCGCCGTGCGGTCGGAGGACGTGCACAGTTCTTGCCGCGCGTAGCCAAGCTGAGCAGCAACATCAACAGCAATACCATTAATATATCGAGCAATACCAACACCATGGCCACCGTCACCACTATCAACAGCAGCAGCAACAGAGTTGCATTTGGGCGCAGCAAGTCGCCGCCGAAGAAGTCAAAGGTCAACAGCAGCGAGACGGTCGTGGAGAAGGCAACGCTGCAGCCAAAGCAGAAGCAACAGCAACAGCAACAGCAGCGACAGCAGCGACAGCAGCTGCAACAGGCAATGGAGCAAGAGCAGGCAGAGGCACTGGCAGAGCAGATGGAACAGGAGGAGGATGAGGAGCCACAGGTACCACAACTACAGCCACAGCCGCTGGTGATGAGCAACAGTTGCAGCAGCAGCAGTCGCAGCTGCAGCAGCAGCAGCAGTAGCAGCAGCAGCAGCAGCTTGGGCCACAGCAGCAACGAGCTGCGCAAGATGAAGCTGGCGAAGGCATTGCAGCTGCCAGAGGAGCAGAACCAGAGCTTCGTCTATCTGTGCAAGCCCGTGAAGAAGGTGAAGGAGCTATTTATGGTGCGTTCGTTGCGCAACAGCGGCGAGAATGTGGACAAAGGTGAGCAGCAGGCGCAGCAGATCGATTATGCTAGCGATGATGTGATTGAGATAGACAGCGATCCGTTGAGCTATGGCAGCAGCGTCAGATGCCAGGAGCTGGAGCGTGAACTGGAGCTGGACGACGAGCGTGAGCGTGAGCAGGAGTTGGAATTGCATACGCATTTGCTCGATGTGCGTCAGCGTCAGCAACATTTGCTTCAGCTCGCCGAGCAGGCACTGCAAACGGATGTGGCCGAATCGCAGGAGCAGCTCAAGCAGGAGCAAGTTATACCCTCGCATCCGAAAATCGATATTGAGATGGTCTGGCAGAACATACCGACACTGCAGCGCGAGATCAAGCTGCTGCAACAGCTGGGCGAGAAGCTGGAGGCGACGCTACGCGCCAACAATCCGAACTGTCGGCTCACGGACAGCGACTCCAATAGCAATTTCTATACGCCACGCTCCAGCATGACGATCGGCTGTTACGAGCCGCTGCCCATTGTCCACCTGGGCTGGCGTCGCGAAGAGCAGCTGGTGGTGAGCTGGCAGCGTGCCCGGATTGCCTGCCGTGCGCGCAGCATTGGCTGTGCCCGTGAGTATCGCATCGAGACAAAGACCCTGACCGAGCTGAAGACCGCCGATGAGCTGCAGTGCTTCTATATGCCACTGGCCGAGGGCGGCGGACTGCAGCGCACCTCGTTCCGCATGCTGCGCGAGAATCCGAATGTCCTAATGCAACAGCTGCGTCCGCTGACGCCAGCCCGTCCATTCAACTTGCTCGAACAGGATGCCATGTTCTTCAACAGCATTCTTGGCTATGGGGAACTGCAGATGGCCAGCTCTGGGCATGTGCCAACACCGCCACTGGATCCGCTAATTCCAACGAGGGAAACGGGCGGCGGTGCCTCCACTAAACAAATTCCGCTGGGCAGCCAGCTACCGTCAAACATGGCGCCCTACACTCGTCTCTCGGTGCGCTCGAAGGGCAAGATGTGGTCCACTGAGGACATGAAGCGTCTGCTGACGCCCACTACCGACGAATCAACTGTTAAAATTGATTCACTTGCTGCCGATGAAGCTGCTCCGGAAGCTGCTGCCACTGAACATCCAATTGCCAGGGATGACAAAAAGTTGCTCAATGACAACTTGCCGCGGAGCTCGTCCTGGAAATCAACCAAACGCTCCAATCATCGCCAGGTGACGCCACTTAAGACGCCCGGCCATGACCTAGAGCCACGCATCCAGACACAGCTGCTCAAGACCGTCCTGGTGGGCATCATTCAGGTGGCTGTCTTCTTGGTGCTCATCATGGCCTTTACCTATCCGGATGCACGCTGCTGAGTCGCAGCCAGTCGCTCCGTCGCGACTAACGATGGATGCACCATTGGAGTCTGGACGGCCTTAGCTAGTTTTAATCACTAATTTTATTTTCTTTGTTCTACTGACTTTGTTGCCAAAAAAAAAAAAAAAGCGAGTGGGGATACCGGACCGGCATGCATGGCATGGGAACCCTTGGAGTATAACGGGCTTCCGACCAAATGCAATCGGCAAAACGGTTTACCGGACTTTTAATTTGATTTTGGGGACGTTTTACAACTTCCCCCCCCAACCCCATGACACACGCGCTCCATATATACGTATATATACTATGTATATATATATGTATATATCTTTATTTTCTGGTTTTCTCAATTTGCTTTCCATATGTTTTATGCCTTCATTTTACTGTCAATAAGCCGGACAAGGCTATGGGTAAAGGGTTAAAGATCAAGGCTCGAATGTTAATAAAATTTAATGTGTATATTAATAACATGTTTGCAATTTTTGAATGCGAAACGATTTGTATTAGATTAGAAAAAATAGAAAAATACTTAAAATACTACGATTTATTTTATTTAGCTTTGATTCTTTCTTTCCGATATGAATTCTCTATCAAATATCCAATAGCTCAATTCTTATAAGATGTTTTCACAAAACTATTTGAGATTCTAGCTATATTTTCTATTCAACTTGCAGTTGCTTAGGTGTAAGTAATATTGAACTTATTTTAATACCAATATTCTCTTTTAATCAGAACTGAAACACTTTTGTGTGAATAATAATATTATAGCATGTGGTGTAACGATTAAGCCTTAATGCATATGCATAACAGCATAAATAGGTTTGAAGACTCGAAACGGTTAACCGTTAACTCTTGGACAAACAAAAAATAATTATATAAAACGATTAATTTGAGAAATTTAAGTTTATTTCAAGCATTTTCTTTATATACAGCTAAAATATAGTTATGTATGTATATGCGTATGTGTTGTATGTTGAGCGTATGTGTGTGTGTGTGCGTGTGTGTTGAGCGTGTGTTGTGGCACCATAACCGATTTTTGCATCTTAGCTCTATAATTTACAGTTGACCTTTACCCGTTTCGTGTAGACCTGGTACAGCGCTGCTTTAGCTAGAAAAACTTTTGTGTGTCGGGTAAGCGGATTTTAGCGGTATTTTTGTTTGTTTTGTTTTCTGTTTTTAGCGGGTAAGCGGTTAAGCGGTTGGTGGTTTGCGTTTGTGCGCATGCCGCGTGGCATTGCTAAATGGAAATGCAAAGCAAAAGTTAGAAATGTGTTTTTTATCCAATTGAGAATAGTAGTTGAGGAATTTGAAGTTGAAAACGGTTAAGAAAGCGGAAGCGGAAGCGGTTATGATAGAGATTGCATATGCCATAGGCAGTCGGCGAAGAAAGGAGAAGTTTGCGATAAAAATAGTGAAGTGAAGAAAAAGACAGATAAGATAAAGGTATAAAACATAAAGCAAATAATATTGTCTAAATATATAGTAAAATAAAGATAGATGTTGATATATGTATGTAGCTAAAAGAAATCGGCGTAAATCGATTGGGAACTGCTATCCATCGGGTATATTAGCGTTCCTTTACCATGGCTTGTAAGACAGACATAAACTGCTTACAAATCGATTCTAAATTGTTGATAGTCTGTTTTTCGATAGCTTGGAAACTAACTGTGAATCGGTAAATAAACTTGTTTGGAATCGGTAGATGTATTCTTGGACGGATGTTTAGGAAAAATCGGCTAAAAATTGCATCAATGGACTTTGAATCGGTTAAGAGTTGGCTTTACAAAAGTATATTAAGCCGGCTAAGCTGTCGTTAGTAATCTAATTATAAATCGGTTATGAATACGCGTTTGATAATTAGGAAACCGAATATATTATCATCCGGTTGTAAATCGGTTAGTAAAAAATTGTCAAAGGGCTCAAAACCTAATTCGATAGATATCACGTGTGTTATATATCGGTATATGATATATAACGAACAGGTATTAAATCGGTTATATATAAAGATATATTATCAACCGACATAATATAGATTCAACCGGCTATTGGTTATGTACAAATGTATTTCAAACCGGTTATGAATCGGTTATATACAAGAATATATCCAACCGGTTATGAATCGGCTATGTGATTAAACATCGGTTGCCACCAACACACTTACCGCACAATCAATGGGAACACATTGTTATCTTCCGGTGCCCGATAGTCACGATAGTACAACAAGTAGGGCGATCGATTGTTGACAAAGATGGGCGGTACACCGCCGCCGGTATTTGAGATGATGGCGATGTCCGCACAGTTACGGAATGTCTCTGCAAATGCCCGAAGGATGAGCCGCCGCCTGGACAATGGATGCAGAGAACTTACCCGCTTTGCCACAGCCAACAGCCTCGGTGCCATTGGCGCAGGTGCCCCACATGTTGGCCGTATAGTAGGTCCATTGGAGGACACATTGGGTGCATGTGACGTAGGCCGGCAGCCGGACGCGATACCGAAAGATATCCTTCTTTTTGGTGTCGCGCGGTATGAGGAATCGATGCTCCCGGCTGCCCGAAATGAACAGCGGATAGCGGTCGAAGCACTCCTGTGTGGCCTCCTGCCGTGGATTATTGTTGGGACAGAGATACATCTCGAAGCGGCCATAGTGATTGGCCGTTAGTTCCACCTCCACGTCGATCTCCTGGCCAGCCGTATAGTAACGGGAAATAATGCCCTTGGCGTACTCTCCGCCCGCCTCGTGCGGCCGCGGAGACTTCACATGATACGCATCGCCGCAGACGCCGCAGCGTCCGCTGTTCTGCTCCCACTGCACCGCATAGCCGCCGCAGAAGAGCTCGTTGTCATTGTAGTTAACCGGATTGGGATAGCCGAAGCGCCACATGGCATTCCGTGCCGGCGGATCCATTAACCTTCCATGTCCCAGCACCGCGGGCAACAGCGTCGCCTGTCAATTGTTTTGCATTTACTTCTGTCTCTATCTCCTTGTCTGTTTCTCTCCCTCACTTCTGTCTCTGTTACCAGGACTATTTGGCATACTCACCAGTCCAACTAGAATTGTGTACATCTTCGCGCTGGGTCGAGTCGAGCGAAGTCGCATCTGCAAGGCAACACGGGAGACAGTTAACAGACGGCGCATAAATTCGATTGCATTCCCTGCCACAAACGGGTTTCCCGCACAGTGGTCTATAATGAGAATCTACTCAACATAATATCTAAATATAGATATATAAATATAAATCTAAAATATATATTTATATGCTTTCTTAAATATAAAAAAATTCATATGAATTCAAGCAGAACTAAATAAATTGAAATAAATTGGAACTTGAAATAATCTCATCAAGTTCTTTATGACTGTTAGATCTAATATTGATTTACCAGAGATACAAATGTTTAAGTATGCCTCACATATGCAAAATCATCGTAATGATCAATATTTTACTATACTAACATCTACATACGATATATATCGACTTAGCTTGGCCTAAAAGTTGAATGTCAGACTATGTGGATGGCGCAGCAAAAGAACAATTTAATTTTGCTTCCTTATCAATGTTGTTTGATATAGGTACTGATTCAATAGATATAGAAATCTGATATATAAATAGGTTTATATACATATGTACAGATATAGATTTAGATATTGTTATAGATGGAGATATATACAGATAGAGATAGACATAGATCTAGATATTGATATAGATTGAGATATGTAATATTATTGTCTTTTATTGACTTGGATGAAAGCTGTTTATATATCTTTATAGGAATATATGTATAGATGCCGAAGAAGACATATATTCATTTATACATATATACATATATATCATATAAGGAAACATTATGTAGAATGTTATATATATACAAAAGTCGTATATATACATAATATATTATATAGATCGATTTCACATAAATGTATATAGCAGAATTTGCATTATTTAGATTTCTATATAATGATAATTAAACATTTTATATGGCTAGAGACAAAATACATTTATTTATATTTATTTTAGGTATTCCCTCTTTTATCGTGACAAACTCCTCGAAAATTTCATTCCACATTTTGTCATATTCAACCCACTGTATTAATATGGACAAGGACATCCACCTGATTTGCCTCTTTTCATAGTCTGTTTTTTCATTATTATATATATAGATATCCCTTATATGTTTTTTTTGCGGTTCTTGGTTTATCTTTTGATGTTTGAGCATGTTTTGCGCGCGTAAAAACTGTCAATGGTCGCGATCTGTTTATATTTTTATTTTAATTTTTGCCCTCTTGTTGTTTTCTTGATGCTGCGAACATTTTTATGGCCTCATCTAGTTTACGCACAAGTGGACACGCCCTGGCCAAGGGAATGAAGGGTTCGAGTCTGGGTCTCGGTCTGTGCTCTGTCCAGAACGAGTTTTCAGCTTTGATGGGCGCACAGCATGGATGCCGACACCTGAGATCTACGTCTGGACCGGCCCCCTTTGACGGGTCTCTAAAAATACATATATGTATGTATCTACAAGCAGACATGTGAGTGTATGTGTCTCATTTATGTATGTTAAGCGAAATATGCACAATATGCATATTGATTAAGACGCGACGCTAACATTTTGGCCATTGACTCCGCCAACGGAAGCAACAACAGCTAAACAGCTAACACGTATTAACGCTATCCAAAATTCTGTTTTCATAATGAGCAATTTGCATAAATAACCCAAGCAAAGCTGAATTCCCAAAAACACAGTTCACAGATGTCAAGTGATAGGGGGCAAGGATTTCGGCAAATATTCAAAGTTATTCAAAAATAAATAAGCCTACGAGCATAGATTGATCATAACTCAGGATCTGTATGGGTTAGATATGTGTATGTATATGTGGCTCTATGCTTAAAATGCATAGATAAAGAAAGTAATTTGAATATATTCTCTACGAGAGGTTTGAGATGTTTCAGCTAAGATTTAATATAATAATAGATCTCAGGATCTATTAAAGTTCAGCTGCCGAATTTTGGTATGGAAGTGTCTTTTTTATTAAACTACAAGTTTTATGAGTAGTCAGGCATTAATAATAAATATATTTGATAAGAAACGCAAAATTTCTAGAGTTTATTAAATTATTATATATATTTTTTATTAAATAATGTGGTAGCACTTGCAGCCCAGGATCAGCTGAAATTTACTAGATAAAGATATATTTTCGATAGAGAAATATAGTCTATATATGCTTAGGATCTATCTAGGCAATGAGCCTGAAATTTGGTATGTAAAATAATTCCTAGAATAAAGTTCAGTTGCATCAACCTCCTTCACGTATAATACGCTCAGTTTTCTCGACTTATAGCAAATACAATGACTATGCCACACACAGCGCACGAACTTAGAAATCCACTTGAACTCCAGGGGGGAAACACTCGCAAAGGAATCTGTGAGGCAGTCAGTGCCTTTTGAGTGGGCAGCTGATTTTTGCGCTTGCTTTAACTTTTGGCATGCAATTAGGCTTGAGCACTTGAATTTTAATTGGTGACGATGGAGCGTGTGCAACAGAAATCAATAAACAGTCAGACGAACTGGCTCTTCCTCTCGCTCTCTACCTGTCTATCTCTCTCTCTCTCTCTCTCTCTCTCTCTCTCTCTCTCTCTCTCTCTCTCTCTGTCGAGCGCTTTTTTCTCTCTATGTTCGTTTAATTGGGTGCGTTGCATGCTGCACTGCAGCAGCCGCAAACAATGTGGCAGCTCCGTGCGGCAGTCGGCAGGCAAATTGAAAGCGCAGCCAAGTAAGCGATTAACTGCCTCAACTTTGACGCCCTAAAAGGTGAAGTGAAAAAAAAAAAAAAAAACAGAAAAACAAAACAAGTCGAGTATCGGCAACTGCTGAATACTCGCTCGCTCGCTGTTTACGTAATCGAATTCATAGCTTTAGTTGTTGAAGCAACTCAAGATTTGATGCAAAGAAGATTTGGGGATATATGTATATAGGTATATAGATATAAGTATGTATATAAGTATAGATAGGGGATAGATATAGGTATAGGTATAGATATAGTTAAGAAGATATAGAGATATACCTCTATATATGTATAGATATATAGGTATAGGGCATAGATATAGTTATCACGTGGATATAGATGTTTCTGATTTACTATGCTCTCAGTGACTGTATTCAATTCTTAGTAGTTGTTTCAAGTCTATAATACAATCCGTTAGCTGACCAAACTCAACCTAACGATACCAGACGTATCTGCAGTGAAGAACTGGCTTTTGGCCTAAAAATTTCTAAAATATTCACATAAACAATTTCAGCATGTTCTACTTCAGTAGCATCCTTTAGCCCTAAGCTATATTTCCATAATCGATTTTTCTTACAGTCTATTTCGAGTGTTCCATTCGGGTAGTACTGAAAATACTCTAATGAATCGAGTTGTAAATTGAGTTGTATATTGTTACCCTTTAAACAGCATATGTATATGTATGTAATGAATGAAATTGAAATAGTTGGCGTAATTAAGCAATGTTTGATGAATTTAGTGCTGAAGAATTGTTGTATGTGGTTTACCCTTGGATAGTCTGCGGTTGATTGTGTTCTGGTTGGGTTTGTGAAATCGAATGGGAGAGTTGGAGCGTATGAGTTCAAGTGGGTTGAGTGTGGGATGCCCTCTATTGATGGAAGTGTTTTGAATGATATATTTTTTTTATTTAATGTGTATTGCCCCATATGATTTCTCTTAAAATGAAGCATTCAAGTTTAAATGCATCATATGATATAATATTAAAGACTATATAGAGCTGAGACTATATAGGTATAAAGGTAAGAGGTAAAGCTGAACCCTCAAGCAACACTCTCGCTCTTAAATGATTTATAAGACTTTGTTAATAATCCCATCTGTATTATCGCCAAGTATTTCAATTAAGCTATATATCAATCTATCAGTTACTTAAATATATATAGATAATATCGTCATGTTTAACTTTTCACACAAATCCATCTCTATGCTAGCAGCAAGTTCAGCTTACAGGGTATTTTGCAGTCGTATTGTTATGCTTCTGTGCGGCTGACCCCCACAGCGACAGCGTTTAAAATAATTGTGCAGTAAATTAAAATTCACGAAATATTTTTTTTTTTTTTAATTTTTTTTTTATTTGGGCGTCGAATGCCGAAAAAATTGAAAATCAATTCCGAAATTAAGTTGTAATTTAAGCAAATTGCCGAAGGAGCTGCGACGGCTGCTGCTGCTGTTGTCAACGTTGTTGTCGTTGTTGTTTTTGTTTAATTGTTGTTTTTCTTTTTGGCATGCGAAATTAATTTTATTTTTTGCTTCTTCTGTTGACTTTTGCGGTGCTCCGCTTTTTGTTTTTGCTCGTTGTGTAATTGACAGGTCCCGATTTTACATGTTAACCCAAAAAAAAAAAATATATATATATACATATATATAAATTACATTTTGTTTTGAGGCTTACGCAATTGGCAGACTGAAAAAAAAAAAACAACTTGACAACAGCAGGGCAAAGTTTTTATAAAATAAATTTAAAATATTTCAAATACATTTTAAAGGCGACTCTTCAGTCATAAATGGTGCGACGACATAAGAGCAATGGCAAAAGAAGCTGAAATAAAGTTGCGTAGATTTCAAGATATTTTTTTGTTATACCCTGAGCTCATTGAAAATGGGAGATCAGGGTATAATGTTAAATGTATGTAACAGGCAGAAGGAGGCATGGCAGACCCCAGAAAGTATCTTTATACTTGATCAGGGTGACGAGAAAAGTTGATATAGCCATATGCGTCTGTCCGTCCGTATGTATGAAAGCGTCGATATCCGAAGATAAAAGAGCTAAAGAGTTAATTCTTTTTGTGTTAGGTCAGTTTGTTTCATAAATTCGATAACTCGTATATTTTCAAAGTTTGCGATAAAAAAAACTTTATCGGGAACCAGTTATAAAACTATATCTAATTCATCTTTAGAGTGGGAGTCTCCAAGTCTTCTGCATATATATAGATACTAATTTATTACAATTTCGGCTGTTGTCAGATTTTGGACTTAGGTCCCCAATTTACGCCCACATCCCCAAATGTGTAAAAAATGAATTTCAAATACTCGAGACATGCAGTTTGGTTTAGCATATAGATATGAATATCATACTCATAAGCTGAATACGATTGTCCATCTAGAAACAGAATTATTAATCATCAAAGTTTTCTCATCAAAACCTATGCTTATGCGTGGAGAATTGAAACGAAGCATTCTTGGAATATTAGGGGATCTCGTAGTCGAGCAGTTTATATTTATAGTTTATATATATTTACCATGTCTCCAATGGGTGCCTATGCCTATGCTTAACAATAGGAAATAGAAATAGATAAACTAGAAACGACACTTGCTACCCTATACATATACATACATATATGGTCCTACCAATAATTTATTGCAAACAAAAAAATGCCGCATAAATCCATAAAAAAACGTATAATTACTATTAGCATTACGCATGATGGAAACTTTTTTTTGGCCAAGTCACGATTTTTATTTATTTCTTGACAAATTGTTGGCAATTTTTTTGGGGAAACAAATTTATTTATTTCTAATTTTTTTGTCGAGCTCTAAACTGAATTACAAATTGAAATACGGAATCAGATCTTTTTTAATTTTAGGGGGCGGAGGAGGTAGCGTTTCAGCTTTGCGCTTTGCTCATGTTTTTTTTTTTTTTTTTTATCATAATTTCTTCGTCGTCGGAACGAGCGAATTAATTAAGGCGCTCCACTAATTGGGTTCGGTTACGTTTTTAAATGGGATTGGTTCTGGATAGGTCAACATCAAATTTTGTTTTTTTTTTTTTTAGAAAAGAGAAAGACGCCTGCGCTCCACTCAAGAAGTGGCACAAATCAACAACTGGAACAGAGCCAACAACAAACGAATCGAGATAAACAACGAATCACAAGAAAAAAATAAGTAAATACCAATTTGCATACTATACATATACATATATCTACACATATGTATCTAGTGAGCCCTATTAATGCGACTAATGGACTTGATGAGCTCATTAATAAATCGCTAGTAAATAATTTAGCTGCGAATGTAAATGTCTATCAAAATAGATTTGATTTAACACGTTCATTCAACTGTGAACCAAATATATTACGAATATCTAGACATATATACACATGTATATATATTTATGATTCAAGTTTGATTCAAGTTAATTTATGATGCATATCAATTTTGATTGCTCATCAATTGATTGTTTAAGTCTTAACGAAAATCATGTTGAATATCTATGTGTTTATCGATAAGTTTGCAATCGATTACAGCTTGAGATGCAATTTTAGTGGTTAGCTTAAATTAGTTTAAGCTCGCTGTCCTAGCTAATTAATTGCAAAAGTTGCACATGTCGATAGATCTTGCTTAATCATGATCGATACTTATCGATAACTTGGCAATCATAGCTTGGCAGTTTATGCTGTGCTGTTAGAAATGCTTGAGATTGATCTCCCTAAGGCTAATTACTCTTAGTTTAAACTGCAAGTGAAGCGAGCAAACAGATCTCTAGCTATAGCTGACTTCTATTCCAAAGCAATCCATTTTATTTCTACAGGTATTGAAAATCTTCAATTCCTTTGTGATAATGTTGCATATCGAATGGAATTCGATGAGTTTCTTGTCGCCTGCTTGGCCATTGACTGTATGCATATATCTAGATACCTGTATATATATATATATATATATATATATATACTTGTACTTGCATCTGCCATGCGAATCACGTAGTGTTCGGTGGTTACACACACACACACACACACACACACACACGGGCTGGTACATGCTCATGGTATATCCATCAAACATGCGTAAATTTTATAATGAAATCGAACGGTCTGACAAATGCCGCTGACATCGATTGTCAAACGGATCGATCGATCGAATCAATGCATTGTTCGAACGTTTGATCTAAAAACCTAACAATCCCTCAACTATATGTGTATAAACATGTTGTTCAAGGCAAAAATGTGTCAATGTGCCAATTGGAATATATTTAGCTGCCTTTTGGTCATTTTTTTTTTTCACTTTTTACTTTTTGGCAAACCGCAAATAAATAAGCGTTTTTAACAATTGCCAATTAGGAAATTAGAATTGATTTATATAAATATATATTGCGTATAGATATATAGCTGAACTCTTTCAGCTGTTGTTCAGATGATGAAGAAGCAGAGGCGGCAGCTGTTAGCGTGGGAACAATATCAGCCTTAAATCAGAAACAAGTTGTTGCATTTGCTGTTGCTGTTGTTGTTGGCCACAATTGATGACCCTTGCTTAACTCTCTGGCGTCCTGTCCACATTGCGGTATTTAAAATCAAAATGTACATATATGTATATGTAGTACTTATATAAGCAAAGAGCCGCCTTTTAAATGAGATGCAGCAAGATGATAACTGACACTGCGATTCCAGCGCGCTCGGATTGCGTGGTCAAGGTCAAGCGAATGTGGCTAAGCTGGTAACAGAAAGAGAGAGAGAGAGAGAGAGAGAGAGAGAGAGAGAGGAGAGAGAGAGAGAGAGAGGAGAGAGAGAGAGAGAGAGAGAGAGAGAGAGAGAGAGAGAGAGGGAGTTCAAGATCCATCTAGCTGATCCAATTAACTGGACTAGTCATTCGTTAAGCTGAATTCACTCTAAGTGAATCGAAAGCCATATGAAACGGGATTGATGAGTGATTTAGATATATTTACACTTGATAAGATACTGCCAGCTCCATAAATCTGTTATATATTTGTATAACAGCGAATTAGTTAGGGAGTAAACGAATTTGATTGATTTGCAACTCAAATATAGCTAGAAACCCAGCTAAACAATCATCAAACATCAACTGTTATACATATGTATAACAGAGCAAGTATATATAACAGATTAATTGAGATGTACTAAAAATATAAGTCACAAGTATTATCTATAGTTCAGCGCTTTACAACTGTTATACACGTGTATAACATGTGTGTATTACACACGTGCCTAACTGAATATATATGCAATTCCGCAAGCTTGAGCTCGACGCAATGTAACTGTTATAACTGTGTATAACAGAATAGGCTATCGACTGATTCTTAAGACTCTTAATTAGGCAATTCAAGCAAAAGTTCTGAAAGTAGCGCAGCCTACATATGTATATGTAGAAGATCTGAATGGAATTCCAAATATTTTCTTACAATGGAATGTATTTTCTTGTTTGTATATATAATCTTGAAATTGAAATAGCACTTCCCTGGCGCTATAGATAGAAAGTAAAATGTAAATTTCATAAATTTTCTTGCGCAATGCCGATGACTAAATAATTTCCCGTACACGTTTATAACTTTTGCTTTCTTTTCAAAAATGCTTAACCAAAATCGGGCGCAATTGCATTGCCCAATGTGCCGCCCCGATATCCCTCGAGATACCCTGGACTATAACAATGGGCGCGACGTGATGTACATAAATTTAGTTTGTCGTTGCTGTTGTCATTTGTTTTTGTTTAGTCAATGCGATTATCGAGCATTTTGACTGCTTACCAATTTGGCTTCTGGCTAAAATTGCTTGAGTCAGAGCCAAGTTGAAGCGAAAAAAAAAAACATGGAGAGAAAAAGAAAAACAATTTGTTTAATTACAATCAAGAGCTCATTGAAATGCACAAATCGCTGTTTGCTGCGATTGGAGCAGCACATTAAATCCCGGCCTGGCCCAAAGAGTTGACAATACTATCACAGCTGATACACTGTACAGGAATTGCAAGGCGAGTATATTGGTTGCTTGCTGACTTGTTGCAGTTGAAGAACTTGTAGTTTTGAATTGAATAAAAAATGAAGATTTAGTCATTTTTGTTTAGGAATGATATTGAATATACTCTACAGGAAAAGTAAGACGAGTTTGGGAATTTTATGAACTTTATATTGAAATCTTTTGAATTTCGCCAAAGATTTCGCCAAAGATCTAAGCCCGTATGTGTGTAAGTATTGTGTGTTGCTGTCACGCTCTGCCATGTGGGTTTTGCTGCGAGAACTTATTTGAGTAATAATTCTGTTGCTAGACGGACAATCGTAATCAAATTTTCAGATTGTGATCATGACATTCATATCTATATGCCATTGGGGATGTGGTCGTAAATTGGGGACTGGAATCCAAAATCGGACAAAAACAGAAATTGTATTAAACTAGTATCTATATATATGAAGAAGACTTGCAAATTCTAACTCTAAAAATGAACGAGATATAATTTTTTTATCGATAACTCTGCAATTATAAAAGTTAAAGAATTTCTGAAACAAACTCGTACTCCGCGTGCAGCGTAAGTTAATCTCTGCTAAAAGATAAACTGTTGAGAAAAGTATTGAGAACTAGCACATTAGGATTCGTCTATATATAAGAATTCCTTTTAGATGAACTATAAATAGTTGCAAATATAATTCTTATAGATTCTACTTAGTTAGGAGCAACTTCCTAACAAATTGTGTGTTTCTGTCTAATTGATTATGTTTTAGTTGTGGTAACAGAGCATTGCATAGTCGAGTGCGCCCGTTGGCAAGATTATCAAATGTTTTTCACTGATTTTTTCCACTCGTAAACCCAAATAGAAGCGATAATGCTTATCGCTGGTCACCACGAATTGTTATCCATGTGTGTGTGTATTCTATAAACACTGCATATTGCACACACACACACACACACACACACACACACACACACACTCTCGCATTCGAGCTGTGACTCTTTAGTATGCCAGTCGAGTGCTTTTCCAATTGTGTTGACTTTGAACGCTTTTGACAGCCGCAGTCGAAGGCATTTTCGATACTCGGTCGAAATGAACTATGAAGAGAACTGAATTTTCGATACAGAGATAAAGGCAAATATTGCAGATAGAATATAGCATAGACAGACAAAACTGGAGCAAGGCTCAAAGTAGCGCTCAATGCTGGAACATAAACTTAAATTTGTTGGATATTGCTGAATAGATCGGAAAATCAGCTTAAGCTTTGCCGGAACTCAACATAAGCTGAGCTTAAGGCAATATAAATAAATAATATAAATATATATGTTTACAATTTTTAATTAATATCTAAAAAAAAAACTTGATCCAACCTAAGCGAATTTAACGTAATCTGGTCTAATCTAGCTCTTGAATTTTTTCATTATATATTTTATTTATTATTTACAAACACAATTTAAATAAAATTTTAAGCAAGCTCAAAATATTTGAAAAAAATGTATTTTTAATTTTTATTGAATTTACATTCAATTATTTTTTATTTATTTATTTATTTATTTTTGTTTGCATTTTTGTCTTGTTTCCCTGTTTATATTTATGGCATAAAATGTCAAATAAAATCACATAAAAAACATAAATAAAAAATTACAACAAGCTGCACAAGAAGTAAACAAAGGCAAAAAGAAAGAAAAAAAAAAGAAAAATTCAAAATATAATAAAAACAAAAATATTTTCTGCACTTTATATTTTATGCATTTTTGTTTACATTTTATTTTTGATGTGCACAAAATTTAAAAATCATTTTTTTTTTCAAGGTCTCGCAGGCGCACACGCACGTATTTTGCGAATTGTATAAATGCTTTTAAGGCAATTTTTCTTCCACTTTTATGCATTAAATAAAATGTTCAAAAAACACAAATTTACCTTGATAGCAGCAAATTTTCTTTTACACAATTTTTCACTTGGCACTTTTTGAAATAAAATTGAAAAAAAAAAGAGTTGAAAAACGCACGCAACGCACTGTGGAAATGTAAACGCGGCAACTGAAAGTGCGACTGGAGTTGTAATAGGAAATTCGAATTGATTTAAATTGGATTTGCAATTGGAATTCGAATATTGGTATTGGGTTTGGAATTGGAATTGGAATTGGAATTTGGGCAGTGTGTGGCCGGCGCGTGCTTTGCGTTTGTGCAGCCCCAGCGTTCTGAATTCGTCTGTCGATGTACGCTCGAATTTCAACAGCTTCAACAGCCAGCGACAACAATAACAACATTGGCGACAACAACAATACTCAAAGGTAAATACGCTTCCGAGTCCCGACTTATTTTTTTAATATCGAATTCGACGTTGCGTCGCTGCCATTGGCTCTGCTGCTGCTGTCTCTGCCATTACCTGCTGTCAATGCTTTCTGCTCTACGCTACGCATGCGCAGTCGACGCGACGCGACGTTGGCATTGTCGCTGCCCGAGTCGCTGTCGCAGTTGCTGTCGCGACGTCAGCGTTTCGCTTATGCTGCCTTTCGCATTGGAGATGCGCGCAACTGTGATTTTTATCGCTGCGCAAAGGGCTTACAGTTGTGGCTACAGTCGCGGCGAATTGTTAGCGCACATATGAACGCTTTTAGTGTGCGGGAATATTTCTTTGGCATTCATGTATTTTTTGTTTGATTGAAAAAGAAGTATTAAATACATAAGTTCTTAGCTAATTTTTTGCATTTAAGCTATTTTTATTATTATTATTTATATATTATTAAAATTATTTAAATTTAAGCAAGTTATTTTTACGATTTCTTTTTTTTATTCTATTGATTTCGTCGCCGTGAAATTAAATAAGATTAAATAAAAAAAAAATAATAATAAAATAAAATAAATAAATAAATAAATTAAAATAAAATATAATAAAATAAAATAAATTGATAAATTAAATTAAAAAAAAAAATCAAAATATAATAAAATAAAAATAAAGTAAAAAAAAAAAATTATATATATAAATATAAATAAAATCAAAATAAATTAAAATAAAATTAAATAAACAAATTAAAAACAAAATGAGAATAAAATAAAATAAAAACAAAATAAAATAAAAATAAAATTGAAAATAAAATAAAATAAAAAAAAATAATAAAAAAATATAAATAAAAATAATAAAAAAAAAAAAACTAATCATAAACATCAAGAAAAAGCTTTAAAAAAATATTAAACCGCTAAAAATAGCTTTTAACAGCTAGCTGCGCATTTCTAATTAGCTGCGTATGCAAAGGAAACTACGCATTGCTCTTGTCTGTCTCTCTCTCCCTCTCTGCCTCTCTCACTCTCTTTGCTGCAATTGTTGCTGCGTCTGCTTTGCTCGCTCTTCGCTCGACACTTGCAAGTTGCAATCGAGTTTCAGTTCTGCTCGTATAGGGACTAGACAAACGTTGCCTGATGCAGCAGAGGCGTGGGCACGAGGGGATGTGGCTGAGGAGCGGGGCGTGACACTGAGGCGCTGGCACGTCCATGTGTGTGGGTTGTATGATGATTGCATTGAGTCAGTGTTTGAAATTGGGTTTCTGTTCTGCTTGCCGAGCCCTGGCCAGAGCCGTGCCCTGGGCGTCTGTCAGCGTGGCTAATTGTCAGCCTGTCGACTGATTAATCATCCGGCAAGTGGAGGCCACTTACATGCTACGCATGCCAAAAGGGCCACAGTTTCGCTGACAGCCTTGGCCAAGTATTTCCGCAAGCGACAAGACATTAAGCCACAGAGAAAGAGAGCGCACAAGAGAAAGAGCGCAAAGGCGAGAAGAGAGGGGAATATGTGGTAGCTTAGGCCAGTAGCGTCGGCAAGAGGGGGGACAGCTTTATATATATATTCAAATTTTCTACAATTTGTCATTTTCATGTGAGTATGAAGGACGCGCAGGTGTTTAGAGGGGAATTGAAGGGAATTCGAGATATTTCAAAGACATAAAAAGGGGAAAAGTTTTATTTTGGAACCGATCGAGAACTTAAAATTATCTATTAATGTTTTATTTTTTATCAAATTATATAAATAATTTTTATCATTAATTATAAAAAACAAATAATTATATAAGAAAATAAAGATCATATCAATAATAAAATAATAAAAAAATAATTTTTATCAAATTGAGCATTTTTTTAAAACTTTGTGAATTTTCATTTATAATTTATGATTTTAATATAATGTATTTACTTTCAATAATAATATAACTAATAATAATTGACAATAATACAAGATATATTAATACAAAAATATATTTAAAAAATTTTAATAATATTTTTTTTTTAGGGAAATCTATAAATAAATTTATCTATTGTCAAAAAAATTGTTCCATGTTTAATATTATTTATTTAAATATTTTTTTTAAGTTTTGGTATATACTAAAAAATTCAAAATAATGTAGAATCTTCACTAATACAGTATAATATGATTATAATAAAATTTGGAATTCTATAATCAAAACCCTATCGTAACCCTAGACGTCGCGACGCCTCTGTGCGCTGATTTATTTATGTCGCATTTTGTCAAAGCAGATTTTGATTTATGTCGTCCACTTTGAGTGCTGAATATGAAATCAATAGATCGATTTTGGGGCCGCTTAGCAAATTGAAATCGTGACTTGGAGCTTTAGATAAGACGCCGACAAAATGTAAACGTAATTTTTGGTACTCCGAATCGTGCACACCACAAAGAGTCAGCTGCCGACGATGGGTTCAACGAACTGTTTAGTTTATTCGCACACAAAACGAATCTATTTCAGTTCGAATTGCGCGCGTCAGCTGTATAACAGTTGGTTCGTATAACAGCTCAATTTGGGAGCATGGGCAGCACTGGACCAAAGAACAGCTGTTGCACGAGTGCGCAGGACATGCAACTGAGAGAAGCTGTTAACAGTTAACAGAGCTGAGTTAATGAGCGAATCGAGAGTTATTTAAGCGAGAGCCCGAAAGTCTCTTTTTCTCTCTTAGTCTCTGTCTCTCTACATCCATCCCTCTCTCTCTCTCTCTCTCTCTCTCTCTCTCGCTGTCTCGCATTTAATGCTCGACTTGATGACTAACGCCAGTGTCTCCGGCTCCGGCTACGGCTACAGCTGCGTCTGCGGCCAAGCTTGCATGCGTGTTGGACGGGCACGAATTGGCCAATTGGCAACACCAACAGCAAAATGACGAAAAAATGCGTAACTGAAGCGTTCGAAGCGACAGCTGCCAGAGCCGCAAAAGCGAAAGTCGAGCAGGAGGCGTTTGCCATGAGGCCAAGGAATCGAACATGTAATTAGCGGCACACAAACACGGTCATACTTGACTTAGCACACACACACACACACACACACACACACACACACACACACACACGCATTCCTTGTTGGCGGCTGCATTGGCGCACTTGAGCGCCAAGCACATTACGCATACGCCCCGTTGGCCCGCAAAGTGCCAACAAAATGAAGGAGAAATACAACAACAACATAAAAGAGCAAAATATGGCAAAGCGAGCAAGCAACAACCACAACAACAACATCAGCAACAACAAGAACAACAACAACAACAACAACAACAACAACAAGAGACTTAAGCTTAGCATTAGATAGAGGCTGCTGTCATTGCAGAGCCGTGTTTATGGGCAGCAGGAGGTGCCTAGCAGCAGGAGCGCAGGGCAGCAGTGTGGCGGGATCGAGGGGGTGGCAGTGGGGGCAAAGGGTAGGGGGCTTGTGGGGATGCGTCATTCACTGGCAATTTACACGCTTTTTTTGCAAGTAATTTAATTTCAAATATGCGGCGGTGCTCCTATTTCTGCATGTTGTTGTTGCTGTCTGTGGGCGTGGCAGCTGAAATTGCCGCCTTAAACTGTCTAATGCTAAGCGTGTGCGTGTGTGTGCTGGTGTGTGCGTGTGTGTGTGTGGGCGGCTTTTTGTAAGTGTCATTAACACACACAGCAAAGCGACCGCAAAAAAGCGCAAAAACATCTCCAACTAAATAATACGCATACATATGCATAACTCTGGCTTTAACTACAGCGTGTCTGTGTGTGTGTGTGTGCGTGTGTGTGTGCAGGTATGCTACAAAAATAAAAAATATATAAAAAAAAAGAGAAGCAAAGAATAAAACAACAAACTAAACAAGTTGCTCTGGCAGCTTTAAAAGCCAACTAGAAGTGAAGAGAGTTTGAACGGCGAACAAATGCCCTGTAAGATAATGTAAATATATGCATATATATTATTAACTAATATAAGTGCTATAAAATATTGTTAAATATATTTATATATATTTATTTAGGAACAATAGGTCTAAACTCTGTCTCGTCCGAATATAAACTGAATAGAATCAGCTTCGTATGTTGTATTCTCCTCTCAGGTCTGATAGAGAATTGTCGAAATACTTGTCGATAGCCAAGGATCTATTACGTATCCTTAATTCCACTACGTATCCTTAACTTATATAGCATATTTTAGTTCATATATCATATGTTTCTATAACATATTATTCTTATATAATTTAAATGTCTTCATTAACTTTGAATTTCATTAATTTACATTGAATGAAATATCTTCACTAAATGTCATAAATATATATGAAAATTAATTTTTATATAATTTAAATATCTTCATTATATTTTAAATATTTATTTCTATTATTTATTTATATTTCTATTTCTATTTCTTTTCCTTTTTCTATTCATTTATTGAAATTTAACTTTGAGCATTTCGTCTAGGGTATTTGGCAGTCGCTCATTGCACACTTTTCTTCTCACTAAACTTTAGTTTTAAACTGTGCAATTACCAGATAAGTAGTGCAATTACACAATATATGTACTATATATAAGGGCAATACAAGTTGGAAAGCCACCAAGTGATTAAGTCAACTTTTGCCTGATTAGTGAATGCCTGAAGATAATACTCAAATGCTCACAGATCATAGATATATATGTATATATAGGGAGGTAATCTTATATGTCAGGTTTTCATCTATAACTCCGATTTCATCGTCTGATGCAATCAGGGTAGGTTCATCTTCTTTGTCTTCTTACGCATGACGCTGGAGTAGTGCATTTCTCTATATTTCTCTAATTGTCTATATCTAGAACTTTCTTTAGTTCTGGAAACCTCACTACTCATTGCCATTTTCCAACACTACGAACACGGACCACACTCAGCAATTAGGGTAACCCTAACTGCCACCCACAGCATGTAACTATCGATATTGCCAATCGATGCCTTTATTTACATAATTCTCCGACATATATGTATATATATAAGAACTGTATTGAAATAGCTCTCCGATGCTATAGCCTTGCCACTATATATGAGTTCCAATTGGAACTTAGCTTGGCTCGCTGTTAAGCCAGCCAAAGCTGCTCAAACGTGCGAGTCGAAATGACTTTTCTGTGTTAAATTTTGTTTAAATATTTCTAATGCTGAATATTGACTTTAGATTGAAAGCATTGCGCCCAGGCTCGAGCTTTGCGTGCTATGGAGTTCTTGTCTATGGAGTTCACATTGAAATTGACTTTGCTTACTTCGAACTGAGTTGGAATATCTATATTATTGTTGAATAGCTCACACAGTTGGCACATCGAAATTAATTCATAATTAAGTGTCAGAATTCAAGAAATATGCTCATAGTTTTCATCATCTTAATAGCTGCTAAATTGTTAACGAAAATATAAAATAATCATAAAAATATTCAATTTACTTCCGAGAAGTTTTTCAAGCACAGTAAATGAATTGAATGTTGTACTTGACATTTTCATTGCATATCAAATGAGAAATGCATATAAAGAAACATCTGAATCATCCTATAAATTGCCTCTATTTACAGGGTATCAAAATGTTGACAAAACACACAAAGAAAAAAAAAAGTTATATAAACTAAAGCTAAAACCTAAGAGCCAAAAAATACACAAGTGCCAAACGTGTATGAGCGAGTGCGAGTGTGTGAGTGTGCCCCTGTGTGTGTGTGTGTGTGACAGTGTGTGTGTGTGTATGTCAGCTGAAGAGATGATACAGATTGCAGGGCATTTAGTTATGCAAAAGTGTTTCATCCTGCGCTCAAGCCCTCGCGGCTGCCCCTCTCAGTCAAGAAAATAGGACACCCAAACACACACACACACACACACGCACACACACACACACACGCACACACACACATACACACCCACACACCCGCAGAGACACCCGCAGGGTGCTGACATTTATGACTATGATAAGGCATTTTTTTTTATATATTTATTAAAATTATCATCGTCAAGATATAATGTGTCATAGACAAAAAAAAAAAAAAAAAAAAAAAAAAAAAAAAAAAAAAACGAAAATAAAATATGTAAAAAAAAAAAGAAAAATTTGATTGAAAATTGCATTTGACGTTTTTTGCGCAGATTTTTAGATTTCCGCGCTTCAATTTGATGTCAGCTCATTAATTATGTTTAATCTCTTTAAGCCATAAAGAAGTCTCTAAGCGAGCGGAAAACCAAATTTTGAATGTAATTATGCGATAAAATACAACTCATTTAAGGGATAATTAAGGGGGAATCAAGATTATTTAATTAGTTTTTTTTGATTGTCGAAATGCCTTTAAGTAAATTTTTTTCAATACATAGATTAGTTTAGTTTAGTCATAGATTAGTTTCTATTTTATACTAGTTGCTCCAGATACATATATCAGATTATCACATGAACTATAAAAGTTTCTAGTTTCTCCAGTTGCGAGAACTCTGTTAGCTCTGTCTGCTCTCGCCTCTCCTGCTACTCTTTATATATGCACTTAGACTAAGCCCTAGTAAGACTGCTTAATCTAAAAACTTAGCTGAATTGCCTCAAAAATCGATATGCCCTAATTTATTAATTTATTTGGTCAGGAACTCAATAGAGTTCAACCTGTAAAGTCAGGTGACTGTGTCGATATGAATTTCAAAAAAAATATAGATTATTTTTACCCCATTTTCTTTATATTCTCTCTCTAGTTGGGCTACTTAAATATGCATAATACTTTTAGCTTCGGGTGATAAACCAATACAAAGGCAAGTAGACAAATAGAAGGAAACGATGCATGAACGGATAGAGCACAGTTAGACGTAAGGACTTACGGACGTATAGACGGACGGATAGGCAGACATGGGCGTAAGCTAATAGAGGTATGGACAGGCGAGCAAATAGGCAGAGCGACGGACGGACAGAAAAAAGGGTGGATATAGAGAATGGATAGGCGCGCGGACAGACGGACAGAGGCACGGACGTACAGAATGTAGGCTGAACAGATGTAAAACTGAACAGGTAAACGAGGGCTGATAAAGACGGACGGATAGGTGCTTGGTTGAGGCAACAGACGGACAGGCGGGTAAAGAGGCAGTCGAAAAAAAGACGGACGGAGACAGAAAAAACGAAAGAGAGATGGAGGGAGAGAGAGGCGGAGAGAGAA
This sequence comes from Drosophila borborema, assembly GCA_030914335.1. Taxonomy (NCBI): domain Eukaryota; kingdom Metazoa; phylum Arthropoda; class Insecta; order Diptera; family Drosophilidae; genus Drosophila; species Drosophila borborema. The sequence continues at coordinate 12,571,999 of JAUESP010000307.1, forward strand.
AGAGAGAGAGAGATGGTAAGTAAGAGCAAGATAGAAAAGAAATTGCGCAAAGCAATAATTAAGTTAGGGTATATAAAATATAGATCGAATTACTCTGCTTAAGAGTGCATTAATACGAATGAAAGTTAATATACAATAGTAGAACAACATACATATATCGAATCAGAAATATAAACAATATGATTAGATAGCGAATATTGAGTGAGTGGTAAGTGCCTTATAGAGTAGCCCTTTGATAGACTTCGTTCACTTTGAAGAGCCAACCGAGTCGCCTACGTCAAGCACATTAAAAACGTTGCAGGGCGTCTGAATTTTACAAAATATTATCACTATTAAATTGGAATTCTAATTATGATTTTATTTATTTTTTATTTATTTTCTTTTCATATTTCACATAAATAGCAAATTTTATGCTAATGAAAACGTTTTTACATTAAGATTCCGATTTAGATTTTTGTCATTTATGTGAGGCGATAAAATGGCAAATGCTCAATGCGAGATGATCTATCGAGCGAGCAGCAGCAGGGCTTCAATTCCATAAAAGATATTTGAAAATAAATTTTGTTTCTTACTTGCGCAGTAGGTCCATTAAAGTGTCATAAGCTAAATGACCAAAAAACCAGATCACAGCTTTAATAGACCGACAAAAGGGAATCAGAATATATAAATAAAAAAAATTAAAAAAAAAAAAAAACTATATATAGAAAAGAAAATATTTATGACAACAAAATATCGTAATCAAATATTCATTTCGTTTGCCGTTGATTGAAATGAAATTTTGCTCGTATTTATTGTTAATTTGGCAGCTGCCGCTGACAAATAATGTGGCTAATAGTTGAGCATGCCACGCCCCTCATGCCACCCTGATATTCCATCTATTTTCGTACAATTGTTTTTGGTGACATGCCAGAGCGTTTATTGCGGCCATGTCGTATCGAATCATTGGCAGCGAAACGATTGAGCTGCAGTCTTTTTTTTCTTTTGTAGTTTTTAGAATACCCTGTAGGCAGCGTCTGTCATGGGGTATAGGCTGTTAGCCAAAGCTTGTAGTTGTAGCTTTAATTTTAGTGTCAATATACCCTAAGCCCATTGAAAATGGGGATTCGGGGTATATTGGTTTTGTGAAAATGCATGTGACAGGCAGAAGGAGACATCGCAGACCTCACAAAGTATATATATTCTTGACCAGCATAACAAAATAAGTTGATATAGCCCTGTCTCTGTCCCTGTCCGTCCGTATTAACGTCGAGATTTCGGAAATTACGAAAGCTAGAGAGCTGTAACTTTACATGAATAATCATATGTTAGCTATGCAGTACGAGTTTGTTTTATTATTTCGATAGCTCATCCCATTTCCAAATTATCGATACAGAATTCGAAAATTCGTTTACATTTTTTACGTTTTTTGGGCATAACTTCTACACCGTTTGAGCTAGAGACTTCGAATTAATATATTTAGATAGATATTATGGATACGCAGATTGCCACGCCCCCTTCGCCCACAAATTGAGAAAAAAAAATGCATTTAAAATACTAGAGACATGCAATTTGTCACATATATACATTTAGATACTCTTAATTTACTCGGAAAGTTTCAAGAAGATCGTTCATCTAGAAATTGAGTTATAAGCATCCACAGCTCTGCCCAACCCACCCCCAAGCAGCGGCAGCAACTGCGCGGTTAGCAGAGCGCGCGCTCATACGTGTGTAAAGAAGAAGAGTATCACTTTATTGCAGGATTCAGGGTATCTCGTAGTCGAGCCGTCTCGACTAGAGCCTTCTTACTTGTTTTTTGTAGTTTTTAGAATACCCTGTAGGCAGCGACTGTCTTGGGGTATAGGCTGCTAGCCAAAGTGTTGTGTATGATATGAGATTTGGTTATGCTATCTATATAAATATTTATGAAGTTCTTGTATTTTAATATTTGTGTTATGGATTTTTACATTTTAATTTAAATAAATAAAAATTATTTATTTATTTTATATTCATATATTATATTGATATACCTGCATTTATGTAGCTAATTTTATTTTTCTAAATTTTGATATTCCTTTGTATTCTTTACAGGGCATTGCATAGTCGACTACTTGCATGAGTTATAAAATTATTTGTAAATTAATTATTTATGCTCGTTTGTCTATTGACCACCTGCCCAGCCACTGACCCTGCCCCTGCCCAACGCTTTGCCCAAATGCTGGGTATCATTGTCATAATTTTATAGAGAGTGAAAAAAATTAGAGAAAAATTTCGCTGCGCGACACGTCGAAGTTCGTGATACACTAACAAAGCAAATGCTGCATAAGATCGAGATTATTTTATTATCATTATTATTATTATTATTATTATTATTATTATTATTATTATTATGATTTTTTGCATAGCAGCGCTTCGAGGTGTGCTCAATGCGTTTCGCGAGCTTGTGGATCTTTAGAGTTAAAGATGACATTGAAATAGCAGCTGACAGCTGATGGAAGATCGCCAGAGGATCACATTGAAGGCAGCAGAAATTTATTAAGGAAAGGCAAACAAAGTTAGGCATATTTATATAATATATATTTATATATATTTAATAAACATATTAACATATTTAACACATATTTATGATATTATATTCACATATTTAATATTATTTACACTACAGACAAGCGTAGGCAAAGTGAATGACAGATTTATGATATCCTTGCATAGGGTACTTAAAAACGTTTTGTTTGAGCTTCTTTTATAGAAGCTGTTGCTGCTGTTGTTGTTGTAGTTGTTGTTGCTGCTGTCGTTGTTGATGTATTTTGCGCATTGTTTTGATTAGCTTCTGTTTGGAGGCGCATTCAACTTTTGATACGATATAATAACAACATCTATATAGTATAGAATAGATGATAAATGGCCATATGATATATGGATGCATTGCATATTACTTTAACTGAGAGAGTTCCCTGTCGGTACGTTTGATTGAGTGGCCTCACACTTGAACAGGATTCAATGTGTGCATGATCTAATCGACAGTTGAGCAAATAATACAAATATATATGTATATATATATATATATATGTATATATATATATAAATACATCAGTTTGGATTGCTGATATTGTCTAGTCATTTTGGGGTTAATTTGTCTTTATTGCTGAGATAGTCGTAATTCTGATTGCAATTAGCAAATTGTTTTGACTCGTTGACTATGCATTGACAGGCGACTGCTCGCGGACATTTCGATCTGTACACTGAAAGAAAATGAATAGTGAGTTCTTTTATAATTGTGGGACAGGTCGGTCAATCATGGATACAGACAGAGAGACAAAGAGAGAGAGAGAGAGAGCGAGAGATAGGGAGTTAGATGGAGACATAGAGAGGGAAAAAGAGAGAGAGAGTCAGTGAGTGTGAAATAGAGAGAGAGAGAGAGTGAGATAGAAAGGGAGAGTGAGTGAGTGAGTGAGAGAGAGAGAGAGAGAGAGAGAGAGAGAGAGAGAGCGATAAGAAGAGAGAGAGAGTGAGAGATAGAGAAACTGAGAGACAGAGCAAGAGAGGGACAGAGAGAGAGAGAGAGAGATAAGAAGAGAGAGTTAAAGCTAATTATGGAAGACTGAGAAATGAAGACATAGAGACAAAAAGAGAGAGTGAGTGCTAGAGAGATAGAAACAGTGAGAGAGATAGGAAGAGAAAGAGAGAATGACATAGATAGAAAGTGCAAAACAGAGGGAGAGAGAGCGTGAGAGAGAGAGTTAGTTAGTGAGAGTGAGTGTGAGAGATAGAGAGAGAGAGAGAGAGAGAGAGAGAGTGAGAAGAAAGTAAGAGTGAAAGTAAGTAAGGAAGAGAAAGAGAGAAGGACATAAACAACAAATGTAATACAGAGGGAGAGAGAGAGAGAGAGAGAGAGAGAATTAGAGTGAAGTAAATAGACAGTAGAAATATTTATGGGAGAGAGTGAGACTAAGAGATGGACACATAGCGAGAGAGAGGGAGAGAGAGAGAGAGGAAGAAAGATAGAGAGAGAAATAGAGAGAGATAAGGAGAGAGAGGCTTAGAGTGAAGTAGATAGAAATAATTATAGGTAGATTATATATAGAGCAGATACAAAGATAGATACAGAGAGAGAGAGGGAGAGAGCCTGACAGATAGAGAGAGGCCGAGAGATGGAAAACACGTGAAGAAGGGCAATGAAGAGAGAAAAAATAGTTTAGAAAGAGTTATTGAAGTGTCCTCACTCTAATCTCCTGATGAATTCATCTCTAAATTAATAAAATAAATTCGACATTTAAATTGTCGTCAAACCTTTAGCAATTTGTTTACTTAATAAATTGATGAGCTCCTCTCTTAATTCATCTATTTTTTTTTTTTTTTTATTAAAATTGTAATCTTAAGATTTATATTTTCGTTTATTTAAGTAAGTATAATCAATTTGCTGATTTTAAAATTTGTTCATTCATTTTTCGTTTTTGCAAAGCAGCTGTCAAAGCTGGATTACCCCATTGAAATAGTCTAATTGTGTGGAAAAGATTGTTGTTGTTGGGGAATTATTGTGAATATGTGTGAATGAACTCACAAATGATCCAAAGCCATAAATGATTATTATTTAAATGTCGATTTAATGATTTGTTTATTTGCGCAATTGTTTTGTGCTCTATCATATATTGCTGGGATTACAGCATTACCAAAATAATCACAGAGATAAAAAAAAAAAGCAAACACACATTTTTTTTTTAGTAATGACTGTGACTATTGAATAGAGCAAACATAATGTGGTCATTATTAGAGTCCTAATGTGTGGAAAAGTATAGTCCAATCAATGCATTACATTGCAATGTAATCAAATAAAATAATGTTTGTTACCTTTAACGTTTTAAATAATAATTTTGTTTGTTTACCAGAATGTTTTATTGCTTTGCATAATTATATATGTATAAATATTGTTATATTTTCAGAGAAGAGCGAATAGAGCTAGCAGAAACTATAGAAGATTAACTGTGCAAAATTAAATATGCTTGGAACAGATCCAGAGACTTTGTTGAACAAGTTTTGCGGCGAACAAAAACGGATTTTGAAGCAGCAATACGGATTTCCGGAATCAACTAGAGCGAATGCTATTGGCTGCAGTGGTGTTCAGTTCAGTATTAAATTTATTCTTCTGAGTCTGGGTTCTTTATACCTAGATCCCTTAAATCTAGCGTACATAGTGCTGAGTTTGCAAGTCTCAGCATTGGTCTATTGCTTATCTTTGTCTTAGTCTATAGTTGAGTTTGTAAGGCTCATCGTTCGTTTATTATATCTTATCGCTAAGTGATATGGTCAGGGTTATGTCTATTCTATAGTCCACACATGTGACATTTTTGGTTATTATATATACCTGCTAGTTGTGAGTGCGTAGGATATATGTATATGCTTATATTTTGTATGTTCATGCCTGAACAGAAGGGATTCCTGCTTAAAGATGAAATGCCGGATAAAGGCAGTTGACTTCTTTACTTTTATTATTATTATTACAGCTATTATTATTTTTAACATTATTTTTCAAGTTAAACATTTTATTATTAGATTGCTATTTATTTATATATATTATTTTATATATATGTTATATTATTTTTTAATTACTTTTCAAGTTATACATTTTATTATTTTATTTTTATTTATTTATATATTATTTTATTTAATTTATATATTTTATATTATTATTTTAAATATTTATTTTGCTAAATTTTCTATTATTTAACAATATGATTATAATTTTTTGCTTAATTTTAGTTATTTAATATTATTTTTTTAATATTAATATTGAAATTGTTATTTTGAATGTAGTATACCCTAACATGCGTTGAGCTTGTGACGCATTTATATGTAGAATACTCTACATTGCGTTGGGTATTATTGTTATTGTATTAAACGTACTACAACATATTTTTTTTTATTATAAATTACTATATTTTAAAATAAATATGCTTAAATATTATTAAATTTTATTACTTATATTTTTTATTATATATTATATTTTTATTGCTATGCGATTTATTATTATTGATCATATTATTATATTTTTTTTAATGAAATATCATTTGGAATATTTTTTTTCATTTTTTATATTTTTTTATATTTAAAATATATATTTTGTTGCACATTTTTTTAGTTTTAAATTTTTTTCTTAAACACTTTATTTAATTCAACTGTTTTGCTTTTCTGCTTGCAAACTCTCCACTTTCCCGGACAACCTGCAGACGTTAATAGTGAAAGCACGAACCACAGCTTAAAAGCTGCTATAAAAACGTTAAGCGCAAAGCCGACAGAGGGCGCCAAGCCAAGCCGACAGATGGCGCCACATGCACAGCTTGAGTTTGTTAATTAAAGTTAAACTAAAGGCAAATAGAAAAAAGTAAAATAAACAATAAAATAGAGAAATTACAATAAAAAAATTAAAATAAGATAAAAAAAAATAATAAATAAAAGTTACGAATTCAGTTTAATGACTAAATAAAGCTTAGCAACAAAAACTGATATCTGCACATTAGATAAATGAATGATGTGCTCATTCCTAATCATCATATGTATATAGAGAATTCTTAAAGTGTCTGCAGCTTTCTGTTGTTGTTAGTATAATAAAGTTGCCTTGCTTGGAATGTGATGCTTTGGCTGTGGAATGACCTCAAGTTTCGGTCCGTAAGCCTCTTGGGCAGAAATCAAATCGGTTAAAGTCGCATCAAATGATAATATGAAAATGTTCTATTGCCATAACAATTCAGTGTCCTTTATCTTTATTTGATTTTTGTATATATATTTTTTTTTGTTCAGTTCTGTGGAAACGAAATGCCAGCCAGGATAACAGCAAGACGAGCTGCTGGAGCAGCAGCAGCAGCAGGAGCAGGAGCAGCAGTTAGTATAACACTACGGCAGCTGCATTGATTTCTATGCCAAAAGGAAATTCGATAGCCGGTAACGTAGGTGACAGCGCCAGCCAGCCAGCCAGCCAGCCAGCCAGCCAGCCAGCCAGATGTCCCATTGTCTGGCCGTCCATCTGTTTGTGTGTCCTGGCGTGTCCTTCTTCTCTTGTCTTGTGGCTGCTCTGTTTTGGCTCAGTTTCTCATACTCAGCAGCAAGTGGCTCGAAAGTGGGCATGCCATTTGATTTATGACTTAATATCGGAATGCCTATCGATAGTAATCGATAGCATAGTTGGCCTCTGGGAAGGAATTACAAGAGGTTTATCGAACAAAACATTCGATTTCGCATCGAACATTTTACATAAAACTAACTATTTAGATTAATAACGATTTTCTTGCATGTCTATCGATAAATATCGATTTTCATATTATTATGCCAGCCTACATCATTTTGAGTTTACTTTTCCATTATACTTGCACAGGGTATCCATGGGTCGTTCATTCGTATGCCTGCTTGGGTCAAGTCTTGCTTGCTTTACGCTCTTATGCTGCTCTTTTTTTGGTCGTAGACGACGCCAATTGAATTATGCGGCTGGCAAACAAGCAAAGTATGGCGCAACCCTCCTGCCAGTGTTGTTTCCTTTTTTACAGTGCTCCTGCTTTGGTGGTCCGCCTTTTGCTCGGTTGAGACACCAGCTTACCCGCACTTCCGCAACGTCTGCTCAAATAAGTTTCTTTCAGTGTCTGGAATTGTCCTTGGTCTGCTCTGCTCCGGTCGGGTCTGGTTGGGTCTGCTCTGGTTGCGTCTGCTTGAGTCTGGTCTGGTTTGGTCTGGTCTTTGCTCTGGGTTGGGGTTTTTAGTCTGGTGCGGTTTCTGTTTCTGTTTCGGTTTCGGTGCGAGTTCTTCGAACATTTATTTAAACTTTGATTTACATAAATTGGCATAGATTTTGCATTTGCCAGGCAAACTGGAGCTGAGATTGTGAACGCTGATTTGTAGTCGGCCCTGCACTAATTTATAGATAAGCACAACGTCGCTGTCATAAAACTGCTCCACTAGAAAAAGGAAAAAGGAAAAAAAAGAACAACAACAACGAAATGTGCAAGTTGCGCAAATGGCTGGATTAGCGTCAATTGCCCGAAAGTCTACCCCAGCTGAGTGAGGGTGCTGAGCTGCAGAAGGTGAGGCCAACAGGCAGTGCTGCTCCTGCTGCTGCTGCTACTCCTGCTGCTGCTGCTCCTGCTGCTGCTGCTGCTGCTCTGTGCACTTATTTGGACATTTCAGAAAGGAAAACAAATGGAAATGGCTGGGGAAGGAGGCGAATCACTGACTTCCGCATTAACTGTCAGATTTTGAAAAATACTTGAGCGAATCAATAGTAATTTGGTGTCATATCTTCAGCATCTTGAGAAGAAATTACGCTGAAATCTATATCAAGCTGAGCAGATTAGAGAGATAAAAGAGAGAAGGAGAAAGAGTGAGAGAGAGAGAGAGAGAGAGAGAGAGAGAGGCAGAATAGAATTAGTAGCTAAATTAAGAAATACATTTAAGATTACTTTAGTTGGCAATGCTCAATGTAGAGTCCGAAAAAGCTTGACGATTCGGAGTGAATTTCTAAATGACATATATATAATATCATGCGCAGTCAAATTTGTCGAATCAGCTCTAAATTAATATATAAAATAAAGTTTAAATGCAAGTCAAAGAGCATAAACTCTTTAAAATGCATATTTCAGCAGGACTTACTCCTCATCATGAAGTTGATATTTCATGATTCGGAGTAAAGTTCGAAAAGATACATGTATGTATATTCTCTCTTGCACTTTTTATGCGAGTTGGCTTAAGATATATAGAGAGTTAGCGAGTTTATAATAACAGAATTCAATGTTTCAGACACTTAAACTAGCTTTCTCTGCCAATTTAGAGTTCCATTCCAATTTCCTAGGGTATTTAAGAGTTGCCAATCAATATGAATTTTTGTTGTTTTTTGTTGGGAATTTAAGGCGCATGAAAATCGTTTTTCGTTGCGTAGTTGATGCAGCTCAAAAGCTCAACACCCAAAACACGCTTCGCCCCGCCCCGCCCCACCACGCACTGCGCTCTGCCGACCGCCCGCTGTGCCACTTCATTCATTTCAGGCACTTTACCCACTATTAAATCGGGCTCCTGTTTCAACGAGCAGCAGCTGCCTGCCTGCCTGCCGCCTGCCTGCCTGCCTGTTGAGGTACGCACACACGCATAAATGCCGCTACTTTGCGCCTAAGTGTATTTGGTTTCTGTATACAGCTGGACGCTCTCTCCCTCTCTCCCTCTCGCTCTCTCTGTGTGTGTGCGTGTGTGTGTGCGAGTGGGGGCGCTGCTTCGCTTCGAGTTGCGTATCAGTGTCTCTCACACATACGTACATATATATGTATAGCTTTATCTCCACTTAACTGTCTATCTCCTGCGCCCTCTCTCCCTCTCTCTCTCTCTCTCTCTCTCGTGTTCTGATAGTCTTTTGCTATTTTACATACATTTTTGTTTTGCAATGGTTTCCCTCTTATAAAGCAATATGATAAAGCTGTGCTCAAGATGTTGAATGATGAAAGCAGCAAAGATAGAGAGAGAGAGGGAGGGGAAACAGCTGCACTGTTATAGCTCAATTAATCTTTATATATTGTGAAATGTCTTTTAATCTTTATTATCGATAATTATCGATTTGTTAGTATGATTTTATATACTATTGTAGTATAGCTGCTAAACTAACTATTTCTGATAAATATTTATAAATATAGAATTATATCATTATTTAGTATTAACATTTTACATAAAGTATATTATTTTTATACAATTTTCACTCTATTGCTAAAGTCGATAAATATATATAGAAATTTATTCGATATATTTGAGTCACAAGAGTTAGAAATAACTTAAGTGGCACTTTTAGTATATGCATAGCTTATGCGAAAACCCTGAATGTTAAATGGCTGTTATCGATATGTATCGAACTCGATATTGATCGATTATTATAAAATAATGTTATATAATAGCTTAAATGTTAACTTAGATGACTACAAATGAATTTAGTCGATATACTTAAATCGATATACACGCTATATATACATGTATTCATTGAAATCGATATATCAGAGTGTTAAAGCAAATATTTCAATGATTTATGAGTTTGGTGTGGTATCTACAAGTATATACTATGCCATAGGGTATTTCATAGTCAGTCACTCACGCTGCTGTTTGCCTTAGCTCTGCCTCTTAATGAGCTATGATTTGATGTAGCTGGCACTAGAGCTATTGCTGTTGCTCCTGCTGTTGCTGCTGCTGCTGCTCCTGCTGCTGTTGCTGTTCCTCTTAATTGCGTCGAATGGGCCTCGCTGTGTCATCCGTATGAACAACATCAGCTACGGCTGATGCCGGGCGGCCAGTAATCTAGGACACTGGGGTCCGATCACTGTTTGCGTTTTTATTAGTGCGTGCACCGAAAATTTGTTTACTTTGAGGTGTTATTGCCCAGTTGCTGCTGTTGCCCAGTCTTACGTGTAGTATTGGGCCAGCCAGCTTATCAAGCAGCTGCTGTTGCAGCCAATTTGAATGCACATCGGCAGGCGAGTGGGCGAAATAGCATGCACCAATGGCTAATCAGGCAGAGTTGCTGTCAGCTGCAGTTGTCATTGCTGTTGCCAGTTGCTGTTGCTGTTGATGTTGCTGTTGCTGTTGCCATTGTAGCTGCAGCAACAGCCAGCTGGCTGTCATTGCAACTACATAACTTGGGGCCTGGCAATTTATGCGGCTCAACATGCAGTTGCAATCTGAAGCCAAAGAAAGGAAAAAAAAAGAGAGTCAACTGAGAAGGCTGGTATTTCAATTAGGCCTTGACTCGGCTCTGACTGAAAGCTATGCAGAGAAATGTAAAATTTCGAATAGCTCAAATAGAAACCAGACTAGACTTTGCTTCAATGCGAGTTTATCGTGAGAGGGCTTTAAGCTGCAAGCGAGCAGCATTTCTGCAGCAACAGATGTTAATGTTATGTTAAGTAACATATGTTAAATGTGCTCTGTTAACAGTTTGCTCAATTAACTATTTCCCTTTTGTTCTACCTATATCAACTATATCTTTCAACTTTGACTTTGACTCGCTCTATGTTAAGTAACATATGTTAAATGTGCTCTGTTAACAGTTTGCTCAAATAACTCTTTCCTTATTGTTCTATCTATATGCTTCAATACGAGCTCATCATGAGAGGGCTTTAAGCTGCAAGCCAGCAGCATTTCTGCAGCAACAAATGTTAATGTTATGTTAAGTAAGTAACATATGTTAACAGTTTTCTCAAAAACCTCTTTCTTTATGTTTCTATTTATATCAACTATTTCTTTCAACTTTCTCAATTGATTTTGACTCGCTCTATGTTATGTAACATATGTTAAGTGTGCTCTGTTAAGAGTTTGCTCAATTAACTCTTTCCTTATTGTTCTATCTATATCAACTATTCCTTTCAACTTGCTCAATTGACTTTGACTCGCTCTCTGTTAAGTAACATATGTTAAATGTGCTCTGTTAACAGTTTGCTCAATTAACTCTTTGCTTAAGTTTCTATCTATATCAACTATTCCTTTCAACTTTCTCAATTGACTTTGAATCGCTTAAAGAAAAACTTTATGCTGTTCATCAATTAGTCGCAAACGTGGTTAGAGAACTTTGTTTTTTCTTTATCTTTTTTTTTTTTTTTGAATTCACTTCGAGCCGAGTTGTTTGGTTTGTAATGAATACGTGAGTATTTTGCAATCAATATCCTTGAAAATGCGTCTGATAGCGGCTCAGCGGTCCAGAGGCAGTTGCCGAGGCTGCGGCTCGGCTCGGCTCAGGCGCGGCGCGTTGGCAAAAAGGGAAAACTTGATGGGATTTTTGCAGCAGCGATTACCATTTGGGCCATTAGTCCGCCTGGCCAGGTTCAATGATTTTCCGATGGCAAGTGAGTTTCCATGCCAGGCTCTTTGCACAAGCATCTTTGCTCTTGCCACTTGATGTCCTCACACATGCTTGCCCCTGCTGTGTGTGAGAGAGCAGGAGAGAGAGAGAGAGAGAGAGAGAGAGAGAGAGAGAGAGAGAGAGAGAGAGAGAGAGAGAGAGAGAGAGAGAGAGAGAGGGGGGAGAGAGAAAAGAAACAAAGTACGGGGCAAAAGCCAAGCGAAACATAAAGTGAAAAGAAACAGCACAAAAAGAAAACAAGCAAATAAATGCTGTATACCCTGCAAAGTGGCCCAAAGTGGGGTATTTTGGGGTTAAAACTTTATAGTTTTTATTTATGTTTTTGAGCAGCGAGTTTCTATTGAATTTCTACATGCACTACTGTGTATTTACAGGGTATTTATAAGTCTATTTGGTGTAGCAAAGTTTCTGTATACCTATATATATATCTAATAATGACCGATTGCGTCTCCTTTTAAGTATATATGCTTATATGTACAATTTCAATCAACTATAGAACAATTTACAGGGTATGCAATAGTCGCGAGCTTTCTCGTAGATTTTCTAGATTCGCGTTAATTGTGCTTGTCCCGACCTGAAGTGTCTTGATAATGTCATTATTATTATCGTTGGCAGTTGGCGGTGCAGCAGCTGCTGGTGGGGCAGTTGATGGTGGTGCTCCTTTTGACTGAGTTTCAATTGATGCAATTAAGTGACTTTTGGGCTCTTTTTATTCACATTGATATTCGTTTCTATTTCGTTTTGGGCCTGGCATTCTTATAGATAAAGTGTTTTGCCTTTTTTTTTTCTGTGACCCTAATGCTAATTGATTTATGTATGCGCCTTGGCCCCACTGTGCCATGCCCCTGGCGCCGTCGATCACAAATTTGTCACGCAAAGAGCCGAGTGTGGATTTTCACACAATCAAATTGAATCGAATGGAATTTCAATTGATAAACTCATTGATAACATGCAATGGATGGGTGGGTATTGGGTGTGTGAGAGAGAGAGAGAGAGTGAGAGAGTGGGATTGAGAGAGAGAGACTGGGAGATTAAGAGACCTAACCCACAGCTGTGACTTAAGAACAGGCATTAGTGGGCACTCGCAGCAGATGGAATCAATTGTACTTTTAACTCTCTGCCTATTCTAGAGCTAAACCATCAGCTCCCCATCCATATCTAGCTATAAGTCGATTTGTATGTCGGCGTCTGTGTGTGTTCTATTTTAGAAACAGTGGTTTGCACATGGAAGAGAAGTATTTTGAGTTGAATATTTCTTTGTATATATATATATATCATATAACACTTGGATCATGGGCTAAACTTCAAGCATTTGCAGCTGCCATTTTATTGCTCAAGCTCTATTGGCGAGATCAACCGAAAAAAGTCACGCTCTCTCGCTCTCGCTCACGCTTTAAGCAAAAGCCTTCGGTTCTTTTCGTTTTTGGCTGAGCGCCACGAGTTGCACTATTCGTGTGACGCTCGTTTAGCGAACCTCGTTTAGGTAGCGATACGATTGGCGCTAGCATAATGAGATTAACCGAGCAGGTACCCGAAATAAGTCTATGCAAACTGTCTCCACATGCACACACACACATGCTCACTCTCAATTCACGAATTGGTGTTTTAGGCGCACACATACTAACGACTTTTTGCTCCATTTCAAAGAGAGCAACATCAAAACGAAAGAAAACGATTGCGAGCCGATCGCAAACGAACTCACTGAAGAACCGTTGCCATTGGTTGATCTCTGAGTTTCTGTTTTCAGAGTGTGAGTGAAAGACGCCTATTGGCAGGCAACAAATAACTGTCATTCACATTTCTTTAGCTCTCTCAGCTTGATTTAGATTTTTGTGGCTTGTTATTAAGAACTTTCTCTATTTTATAATATTTAAAATTTCATAATAATTTTGTATTTTTAACTTGTATTTAAATCTCTTTGTCTGCTATTGCTTGGCAACTAACCCTTGCACCACTGTGCGCAATCCAGCTGCGGTTTTGGCTGCGTCTGAGTCTGCGTCTACGACTGGAGCTAGCTTTGAGCTTTTGATAACCCGCTGTTTGCTATATAGCGGCATTATGCATTGTTGTTGTTGTTGTTGCTGTTCTTTGTAAAAATACATTAGTGAAATGCGAACAAAAGCGTCTGGCAACGATGCTGAGAATTAGATGAAACGTTAGCTATTAGCCAGGCCAAAAGCAGCCAGCAACAACAACAATAATAATAATGGCAGCAATAATGGATACATAGGTCATAATGCGAGCAGTTGAAACTGAGCCGCATCGTATTAAGTGGCGCCCCTTGGCGAGTTCAATCCAAGCGTAGCAAAACGAAACCAAAATAATGCTAGAACGCAAGAGAATTGAAGAGAAAAAGTCAGCTGAGATAGCAAGAGATGTGAGTAAAGCTGTGTGCAAAATAACAGAGAAAACGATAGAGACGAGAGAGATAGACTGTATGCAGTGCTCATTTTAATTGGATCTATATATATATAGCATATAGAGTATCTAGTGTCTAACAGTGTTACGGAGATATTTCATGGAAATGAAAGAAATTGCCATGAAAGAAAATTGCTTTGGGATATCAAGTTATTTATGATTTTATTTAAAAGTTAAAGCTATGCTTTATATATATTAACTATGAATTCATTTCGTTTCAGGTATTGTGTTAAGCTTTAGATGATTAATCAGTTTAGATGATTTAATCAGCTTACATATAATCAAATGGCAAATCTTTTGAAAATATATTCATGCTACATTTCTATGCATATTATATAGAAAGCAACCGGATATAAGATTAAAGCTTTCCATAACAATTAATCAGGTGTCGCTTGGGACCCCAAGAGACTTGAGACATTTCTTTAACTCTAAACAAATATGGGAAACCTTCTTGGAATCAGCATTCGGCCTGCTCCACCAACTCCATCCCCCACATCCTGCATGTTGATCTTCTCTCTCTCTTTGAACATTCATTTCAATTTTAATTTACAATTATTGGTTGAGCCGGGTTGGGTTGCGTTGTTCGCTGTTTGTTTATTTGGCTGGATTGGATTTTTTTGTTGTTGAGTTTTGCGTTGTTCGGTTTTGGTCAAGAGCGCACCACGTAATGTTGGCTAAGAAGCAAAAGGACGCATGACCCAATTGTGCCAAAAAACTTTGCCAGCTGCGACTGAAGGCAAGATGAACTGTACTCCATGACCTATGCGTAAAAGGGAAAACATGCCAAAAGTATTAGGGTGTGATGGACTAGCAGATACCCGCTACAAGTCAAGAATATCTTGTTCGAAAATGGAGAGCAATGGGAATGAAAAGATTATCAACTCAAAATCTCGTTACTCTTTTACACAGTTGAGTTGTACTTGGATGCAGTTGGCCACGCCTCCTGCTGCCAGCAACATTCATTTGTACAAGCTCCATTCGTATGCGAAGGAGATGAAGGCGACGCCTACGCCGCGTCCTCAACATGGGCCAGGCGACGGCCTGTCGTGTTTTTTAGCAAACATATCATTGATATTTGCGCTGGGCATTTGCCATGTTGTTGTTGTTGTTGTTGTTGCCTGTAAATGAAACTTTTGCCAGCTATTCTTGTTTTTTGGATACCCTGCACCCAATTAAAATGGGAATTTGGGGTATATTGGTTATGTGCAGATGTATGTAACAGGCAGAAGGAGAAGTCGCAGACCACACTAAGTATATATATTCGTGATCAGCACAATAAATAAGTTGATATAGCCCTGTCCGTCCGTCCGTCCGTAAGAGCGTGTAGATTTCGGAAACTATAAAAGCTATAGAGCTGAAATTTCACATGAATACTCGCATGTTAGTTACGCAGTACGAGCTTATTTGCTTTTTTCAATAACTCATCCCATTTCCAAATTATTCAAGTAGTTTTATTTTACAGGGTATCTTGTAGTCGAGCCGTCTCGACTAGAGCCTTCTTACTTGTTTTTTTTTTATGGCAACGACATTGAAAGTTACAAACGAGCCCTTCAACTCTTCAGCGCGACCCAGCCCAGGCCCCAGACCCAGTTCTGAACCCAAACGAATCTTTTTACATCGCAGTTTTCGGTTGGAAACTTTTTTTTTTTTTTGGTACTTGGGATACTTGGGGCTTTGCCTTAAATGCAGACACGTTCAATGGGCTTTCAATTGTAAAAAAGGTAAACAAATTAAGTAATTTATGGCAATAAACTCTCGCACTCGCAGCGAATGACAAAGCCGACTTGAGACCGGGGCCAGTGTTGAAATATTTATACAAAAGTCAAAAGGCAAAATTCAAGCGAAAATGTTTTCACAGATTTCTAATTACATTTAGCCTAGTTTAAAATTGGAAATTTCGAGTTGTATTTTAAACAGAATTCAACTTTTGATGTAGGCAAAATATAATTAAAATATATTAACGAGGTTCAACTAGAATTTCGATTATAGATTTAGATACTTAACTGAGTTGCCAAGAAATATTTGTGGGTACATTTGTTTTCCTATTTAGCAGGCATTAAATATATGTTCATGCATATGTACAAATGTATGCATATCATGGCATCACAAATAACTGTTAAGCTTCACGCTCTAATGGCGAGATCAACCGAAAAGAAGTCGTGCTCTCTCGTTCGCGCTGCAGAAAGCAAGAGTCTTCGTTTCTTTTCGATTTCGGCTGAACGCCACGAATTGAACTATTCGTGTGACTCTCGTTTAGCGAACATCGGTAGCGATACGATTGGCGCTAGCATAATGAGAGCAACCGACCAGGTACACGAAATAGTCTATGCAAACTGTCTTCACATGCACACACACAGGCTCACTCTCAATTCACGAATTGGTGTGTCAAGCGCACACATACTAACGATTTTTAGCTCCATTTAAAAGAGAGCAACATCAAAACGAAAGAATACGATTGCAAGCCGATCGCAAACGAACTCACTGAAGAACCGTTGCCATTGGTTGCTCTCTGAGTTGTTGTTCTCAGAGTGTAAGTGAAAGGTGCTTATTGGCGCACTAAGTTTAACGGTCAACAATTATTTGCGTGCTGTGATATATACATAAGTACATATATAAGTGACAATTCACATGAATGTAAGCTTGAAAAGTTCAGATTGCTTGATGTGAGATAAATTAGAGAAATTGAGAGCTTTTATTGATTAACGTCATCTTGTTTTGATGAGTTTTTTTTGGAATGATTAAGATTTGAGAGCTTTTTGCCTTTTTGATTATAAAAAAAAAATATAAAATGTATTTTATATTCTATAATATGTATATATTCTTCATTATGCATTCTATAATATGTATATATTCTTCATTATGCATCATTATAAATATAAATATTTAGTTTATCTTTTTTTTCTTTTGATTTTTGCATATACACACTATTTATATAATATTTTCAATTGAAATACAAATTAGCCAATCAAGCAACTTGAAACTTATCCCCTCTCACCGCCATCGCCTCACGTTAAGTGCATGTGCATTAGCCATATATTAAGAGTCATTTATATTTAATTATAGTTAATTGCTTCATTATGCAATTTTTATGCACTTGAAAACCATTTCATATAAGCTGTTTAAGTCTACTTTGCCCAGCTTCTGCGTTCACTTGATTATTTGTTTGGCTTATTAAAGCTTTAAGTCGTATGTATTCATTTTTTGTTGTTGTTTTTTTTCTGGGGCATTGCATAATCTGTGTGTTCGGTGCGCTTCTTGTGATACGCATATTTGTTAACAATCGCGGCAGTCAAAATACGCACAACACGCACACGCACACACACACACACACACACGCACACACACAGTCGAACGTGGCTGAGGCTGAGGCATTTGCTCAGTTTACCACATTATTACCAGGGTGCTTGGGCATGACCCAAGGTCTGGCGCCTCCCGTTGTGGGGCTTATTACTTTGTAGTCCCTTTGGCTGCCCGGGCAGCCAGCCAACACGACCGACCCGACACGCCCAGCCGCCCCTGTGCCAGGGTCGACGACGACGACGACGCAGCGAAGTTTTGTTCATTTCATTTTTGTTTTGGGTTTTGCGTATGTGGCCGCTACTTATTAAGCTGCCCTTTTCAGGCTGCAGCTGTGTGAGTGTGTAAGTGTGTGTGTGTTTGGGGTGGGGCTACGTCTGTCCGCTATAAAAACAAATTTAATTTACGTAATTTTCAGTAAATGTCTACATCAGTTTCTCTTTCAGTTTCAGCTGCAGCTGCCAAGACGCAAGGGCGAGAGAGGTAGAGAGGTAGGAGTGAGCGAGAGGTAGAGAGCGGGAGAACGAGAGCGTGAGCGAGAACGAGAGGTGTGCGCGTGTTTATAAATAAATGCAAATTTTCTGATTAATTTTTAATATGCTCATCAAATTGAAACAAAGTTCTTTGCTGTTTTGTTCTCATGTCAATTTGTCAGCCGAACACACACACACACACACACACACACACACACACACACACACACACACACACACACACACACACACACACACACATTCGCACCCGCACTTAGTTTTTTGCCCGCATAATATGCTGTATTTCTATACCCTGAACCCATTGAGAATGGGAATTCGGAGTATAATGATTTTGTGAAAATGTATGTAACAGGCAGAAGGAGGCGTCGCAGACCTCATTAAATATATATATATTCTTGATCAGCATAAGACAATAAAAAAAATATAGCTCTGTCTCTGTCGCTGTCCGTCCGTCCATCCATCTGTCAGTCCGTCCGTCTGAACGTTGAGATTTCGGAAACTACAAAAGCTAGAGAGCTGAAATTTCACATGAATACTCGTATATTAGTTTGTATTTTGTTTTTTTTTCTTTTTTCGATAACTCATCCCATTTCCAAATTATCGATAAAATATCGAAAATTCGTTTACATTTTAAAAGTTTTTCGGGCATAACTTCTACATCGTTTTAGCTAGAGACTTTAAATTTGTATATGTAGATAAATATAATGGATACGCAGACTATGACAGTTTCAGATTTTGGATGCCACGCCCCCTTCGCCCCCAATTTGAAAAAAGAAAACGCATTTCAAATACTAGAGACTTTTAATTTGACAAAAAGTCACATTTATATACCATTAATATATTCTAAAAGTTTCATGAAGATGGTCCATCTAGAACTGGAGTTATAAGCATCCAAAGTCTCAGCTCCACCCACCCCCCAAGCCACGGCAGCCACAACGTTCGCAAACAAGAAGAGATTTAGTTTTTTTGTAGGGTTCAGGGTATCTCGTAGTCGACTAGAGCCTTCTTACTTGATGTTTGTTTCACTTTCACTGTGTTGCTTTGCTTTTTTCATACGCCCCGTTGTCTCAGCTCTTGTGGGGCATATGCTGAACGCTCCTCGCCTGCTTTGGCATTTTCGGCTCGGCCGTGCATCATTTCGGCATTGAGCTGATGTCTCAGCTAATTGCACTAATAGGCGACAATTCGATTTGCCTGCTCGTCGCAGCGGGGTTGCCGGGTTCAGCTTCAATGCACTCGCAATGTGAAGTCCATTCGGATTTGTATTGGAATCTGAGAGGCGATAGCTGAGCGTATGGCAAACATTGTCAGAGTTCAGCAATCAAATATGTAATGTAATGAGTGATGTTTACATTTATCGATAGGTAGAGTGAGTCACTCTTGTACCGATTTATCGATATATACAGTCTATTGCTCTTTTCATGTATCGCTGTGCTGAGTGGATCATTATTGCTGCTTGCGCTTAGCGCTGTGTTAGAGAGAGAGAGAGAGAGAGAGTGTGTGTGTGTTTGTGTGTCATCTTTGTCATCAATGTTTTGCCCATTGTGCAACACTTAAAGGCATGTTAAGTCGCTTCGGCAGCTGGGCACTTTTGCGCTTCATTGTCCACTTCTTCTGTTTGCTTACAGTCCTTACGCACTTGTCGCAATTTTCCATTCATTTCTTTTTGTTTCGCATCGCTCATACGCCGCATGAACCAACACCAGCTCTCTCCCTCTCTCTCTCTCTCACTCATGCGAATAAACATCAATTATGCAGAGCAACAATTCCTCTTGGCGTCAGTCAACAGAGGCTTTTACCACATCTACAATCGCATCCAACGCCTCGCCTCGCCTCGTCTCGTCTTACTCAGCAGCCAGCTGGCCACGCCCACTCGGCTGCGCTCTTGCGCTGTCCATCCAATGGGCAAACGCTGTGTTTCTGTGTGTGTTTCTTTCATTTGTGCGACGCCTAATCTCGGGCTTTTGTTGCTCTTGTTTGCTTGGCCGTTGCCTTGGCGCTAATTTCCATGCATTGCATTGTTGTTCATTGTTGTTGTTGTTGTTGTTGCATCCTGTGGCCCGCAACACGTTTTCCTTTTGCTCTTATCCTCTTGTTGTCGTCGTCGTTGTTGTTGTTGTTGTTGCTGTTGCTGTTATGCAGCGACGCCATTTTAAATTTGCATTTGCTTAGCCGTTGCCACTGCTGCGGCTGCCGTTGCCGTTGCCGTTGCCGTTGCGGCTGCTGCTGCTGGCAGCGCTTAAAATTGCGCGCAACATCAATTTAATAATAATGCGAGAAAAAAAGTGGAAAAATATATATAATGATATAGTATATAAATATGAAGTGAGAGCGGCACGACGCATGCATACTCTATAGCTGGGGATTAGCTGAGTATTTAGTAGGCATATGAAGCTATGTCTACGAACGAGCTATGCATATCGATATTAATCGAGCATGTTTATCGTTTCGATTTGCCAAATAGAAAGTAAAACTAATATAGGCGAATACAGCTGTGTAGAGAAATTGATGTAAGAGCTTTCGATGTTTTTTTTCAGATAGCTTATCTTTTTTTTTATCAATATCAAATAGATATATAGTCAACTTGATGCCAGACATTCAGCTAGTCAATCTACCTCATTCTTAGACATACAAAATGATTCGAGAGCATGTAAAATAAATAAATAAATCTGCAACCTTACAGACGACAGAAACAATAATAAAAATAAATAAAAAAAAAAAAAACCAACGCAAATGTCGCCGACGACTGTCGCGCAACAATAACAAAAATAAAAAAAAAAAACAGCATAAAAATTATACACGTATAAAATAAATAAATAAAAAACAAAAATGCTGTAAAAAAGTTGTCGCTTGCCACTTTGCACCGCATTTTATGCAACAACAACAATTTAATCATAAAAAAATCATATAAAAGTTTATTTATGCCATTTTTTGTTTGTTTGCAAAGTTTGCTCGAGTCTGGGATTACCCTGTGTTAAATTGCAGCAAAACTTTAGAGTAACAAATTTAAAGTGAAAAAAAAAAACTTTAAAATAAAAAAAATATTTTTTTATTATATTTTCATCGATATATCTAAAGATCTATTTAGCTGCCATCATATAAAGAACTTCAATTTTAGCACAGCTTCGAAAGTGCATATTTCCGTACTCAACTTTTCACCTGTATATACCTTTGGTAGATACCCTTTAGATAGCAAGTTTGCCAGCAAAAGTTAAACAGCAACAACAATAATTGTTCGTGTCAGTTGCTAATTAAGTCATTTACCTGACGTTAGTCAGATAATTATGCAGTTGAACAATAATTGCAACACTAAGAGATGACATAAAGGGGAATAGAGTTAATAATAATAATAATAATAATAAGAATGAGTTCTACAAAGCGAATAGAAAAGTGTTTGCTAATTGAAATTGTGTTTTGCTAAAGCTGAAGCGCGCAGCTCGAAAAAGAAGTTGAGAAGTTGAAGAGAGAAGCTAAAGAAGGAGCAGAAGAAGCAGAAGAAGCTCAGGGAGAAGCTTACGAAAGTAGCTCTAGAGAGAAGCTCTAAAAAGAAGCTGTAAAGTGAAATTGAAAAGATTTTTAAAACGAAACTGAAGAAAGAAAATTCTGAGAGCAGCTGAAAAGAGAAGCCCGAGAGAGAGAGAGAGAGAGTCAGACTGAAGTGAAAGATTTTGAGAGCAGCAGAGTTGCAGCAGCGCAATTCTAGAAAAGATTAACTCTAAAGAGCAGCTGAAGAGGAGTGCTGAACTAAATTAATATACATAGCGACAGTTGCTAGACTCCAGAGAGCAGCAGAGCTCGCAAATTGCTGACAGTTTTTTGTTGCCTGCCAATAGGCGTCTTTCACTCACTCTCTGAGAACAACAACTCAGAGAGCAACCAATGGCAACGGTTCTTCAGTGAGTTCGTTTGCGATCGGCTCGCAATCGTTTTCTTTCGTTTTGGTTTCGTTCTCTTTGAAATGGAGCAAAAAGTCGTTTGTATGTATGCGTAAGCTGAGTGCGCCAAACACACCGATTCGTGAATTGAGAGTGAGCATGTGTGTGTGAAGACAGTTTGCATAGACCTGCTCGGTTGCTCTCATTGTGCTAGCGCCAATCGTATCGCTATCTAAACGATGTTCGTTAAACGAGCGTCACACGAATAGTTCAACTCGTGGCGCTTAACCGAAAACGAAAAGAACCGAAGGCTTTTGTTTAGAGCGTGAGCGAGAGAGCATGTTTCTGTTCCGTTGATCTCGCGAGCAGCGCGTTATTGGCAAGCTATGCCAATGATGAAGGGTAAAAAGAAAGAAAGAACAATAAGTCTGTTGTATTGCGAAACAGAGAAGTAATGCGAAAGAATGAGACAGAAGAGCAGCTTGTGATGCAGCTTATGGCTTCATTTACTTTTGCCTCATGCAACTGATGACAACTTCTCGCAAAGTTTGCTTAGCTTCTTTCGCACTGCGCTGTCGAATGCTACGCGTGCGCATTTAGCTTTGCTTTCTATTGCAAATGCTGCAGCTGTTGCTGTTTGCTGCTTTAAGATGAAAAGAATATGATTGAAGAAGAAGAATCCTTTCGTGACGTCAGCGCAGCGGAAGAGTTGCTGTGCGATTGCCGTGCCGACTGTTTGTTGATTGCTGCCCCAGTGACCCACTTGGTTGGTAACTTGCCGCGGCCCTCCTCAGCCAGCCCAGTGGCAGCTGCCGGGTGCCGTCGCCGCAAGACAATTGCAACAAAGACGAGAGAAGCCGCTGTCGCCACAGTTGCCATTTAAATGTAAAACAGCTTTGCCACGCAACGTTTTGGGGCTGCGCGCCAAAGTCAAAGGACTGGGCGCTAGCTAGCTAGAGCGGGAGTAAGGAAGAGAGGGCGAGAGAGATATATAGAGAGAGAGCGCTAACGCTTCGTAATTGCTTTCAGGCCTGCGCAGTGCACGACATTCGCTCAATTTCGTGGTGAGTTTCAAAAGCTTTGTCGCCAAAGAGAAACAATGCTCTTGGCCAACAGCAGCTAAGAGAAATGGCCAACAGACACGAGAGCAGACAGACAGAAGGGAAGAGGGGCGGGCAGTCGCTGCTATGGCCCACGCGTAGGCAGATTTCCGCTTTATTTGCTAATTAAACAAACACTTTGCGAACAAATTCGACAACTTGAAGAAACTGCAAGCAAGCAAGCTCAATGCTCCAAGTGGAGCATGCCATGGGAGCTCTGCTTAAATCTGTTGAAATTCTTGAGCTACACATTTTCATTTTCATTTTCCTTATTTTTTCTTTCGGTCTTTGCTTTAACTGCCTGAAGCTTAATTGCCTGACGAATTGAGCCATAACGGGTATATAGTGCGTTGAGTGCTTAAACAGCCAGCGAATGGCAAAGACAGACACACAGAGGGAGACAGAGAAAGAGAGAGAGGGAGAGAGAGGGAGGGAGGTAGGGCAGCAGGAGCAGTGACAGAGAGCGAGAAAGGTGCTGCTGCATGAGCTTGGACGAATGAGCGAGATAGTTTGACGCCCTCTTTGGTTCCATATCATTATGACAAATTCCTCTTTAAAGTTGAAACAAGTTGAAAGTTAAAGTTTGCTGCCAAAAGTTTGCTCTGCCGCCACCAGGTTTATGAAATATCTTTGCCGGCTGAATGCCCGAGCGGGAAGACTACGCCGTGGACTAAATGTCAACTGCTTGAAATATATATTACATACATTGTATATAGTATATATGTATATTTATTATATATATTACACTGTATAATTCTTCGCAAAATATAAATATCCAAGTGTATGACTTAAATATGTAACTTAATTGTTATCGATTAATTTTTAATCATACTTTTTGGTTGCTTCTGTAAATATCTATACATATTAACTTTTTGATAACAATAAAAAACTAATGGTAAATGAGTTTACAGATTTATGCTAGTTCCAGTAAAAATATCTGTTATCGATATCAATTGAATGATATATATGGAAGTAATTGATGACTTTTGCAGTCTGGAGTGCATGTTCCTTCCAGAAATTTAATTATATTGATGTATCTCAGTCAAACGCCATAGATTACTGTTATCGATAAATTTTTATTTATATATACACGTTTATTTTGACATAAATGATCTATCGATAATTAATTGCAACACACGACCTACAGATAAACTATTCTATATATGAAACTATCGAGCTTGCTATTCGCGACATGAAAAATACATTATTCACTGAAGTTATCGATAAGGTTTTCAGCATACTTTATGTGTTTTGTTATTTCTGGATTATTTTCTGTTCAATAGAGCATTAAATAGATTACAATACAATAGATTATAGACACACTTCGTATACAGTTTTCTATTTAGACTATATATGATTGTTATCGATAGCAATTCAAACATATATGCTTTATTATAATTATATTTAATATTCGATAAATATTGTTAACAAATATTGAATCTAAGTTCTAACATTAGCCGTTGCAGAAATTATATTATCCTCTTTTCAATATATCGATGTTATCGATAACAATGAATACATTTATTTTAATATATATTGATATATAGTTTTCAATACATATTTATGCTAATGCTGTTCATATAGATATATTGAATATATATTGATAATAAATAAATATTGAATATATATTGAATAATAATATTGAAGCTAATCGATTTGCTTTGCAAGCAATCGTATGCTATTTATATTGTTATCGATAACATTTTGTCGTTAGATCAAGCTCAAACTAGTTTGCATTCCATTAATTATAGAGCCCTGTATAATTGTCATTGATATATATATGTCGATAAGTGAGCAATCGATTGTAATACAAATGCCATCAAGTGGCAACTCCATCAAAGCAACCGCATACAAATATGGCCAGATAGTGGTGGAACATGCTGTTATCTTTCGCCTCACACAGACTTCCTATTGCTGCTGTTGTTTGTTATGTGAGTTGTTGTTCGAGTTGTTGTTGCTGTTGTTGTTGCTGTTGCTATTGGCAAACTGTTTGTTTATTTAAAGCAATTGAAAATTAATTAATTTACTTACGTAACCGAAACTGACACAAAACAAATAAATGCGCAGCACACAGAAGTTCATTGTCGTTGTTGTTGTTGCTGTCAGCTAGGCACACACACACACACACATATATATATACATGTATATATATATATATACATATATATATATATGTAGACAGATAGAGCGACGTCTGGCTGGCAATGACAATGACAACGAGGCGTTCAGCTTGAAGTTTTGCTGCATCAAACAAACAAACAAACAAGCAAACAAAACAACAGACGGCTGGTGGGCGTGGCTGGTGCTTGTCCTTAAATTATAATAAAGCAAGGCCAGCAGCAGCAGCAGCAGCACGAGTAGCAACAATTGCAGCAGCAGCAGCAGCAGCTGCCGCATTAGCTGCAAAACGAAGTTGGAAAATGATGCGTCAACTGAAAAGTTGCCAGCAAATGTTGTTGTTGTTGTTGTTGTTGTAGTAGTAGTTGTTGTTGTTGTTGTTGTTAGTGGAGCTGCTATAAATTTATTGCTTGCAATTGTTGGAGTCAAAGTTGCTGCTCCTGCTGCTCCTGCTTTTCTGCTGCTTCTGCTCCTGCTCCTGCTGCTGCTGCTCCTGCTGCTGCTCCTCTTCCTACTCCTGCTGCTGCTACTGCTACTGTTCTGCTACTGCTCTTCTGCTGCTGCTGTTGCTCCTGCTGCTGCTGCTGCTGCTCCTACTCCTGCTACTCCTGCTGCCGCTACTGCTGCTGCTCCTGCTGCAGGTATGCCTGCTTAACTCGCTAGCCTTTGTTCGCTGCAGTTGACGTGCGTCAAATCGAATGAAAACATTATAAAGTCTTAGCTTTATAGTATATATATATATATTTAGAGTAACTGCAATAATTTTGATGCTGTGGCACTTTGCACTTGCTTGCTGACCAAAACACACAAATGAAATTTGTTAGACGCAAGTTGCCTCTGTGTGTGCGTGTGTGTGTGTGTGTGAGTTTTGGCAGCCGCGTCTCGTTCTGTCACTGCTACAAACCGGCCAACCCGCCCACTGCCACTCCCACTCTCGGCCCTTGCTCGCTCTTTCTGTTCTTGGCACCTTCGCCACGCTTTGTGTGTGCGCAATCATAAATTTTTGCATTATGAAATTAAAATTAAGAAAGCAAAATGCCTTAAAAAAGGCGAGTGCAAAACTTTTGAAATTCTGTTGGCCCTCGGCCAACAATTGACAGCAAATTTAATTCCCACAACAACACCGACAACAACAACAACAACAACAACAACATGACGTAGCTGCAGCATTTGCATATTTCCAGTAGTAAATTAGATTTTTTTTTTTTTTTTTTTTTTTTTTTTTGGTAAAAGGTTTATATTATTTTATTTAAACAAGCTTCTACTAACTACCTAATTGGCAGCTTAACAAGTTGAACATAAGATACAATTATTTACAGTAGGACACTACAGATATTACAATAACAATTTACATAAACAACAATCACAATTGGGTTAATTATCACACAATTATCACATCACTTTTACATTAAACATTAATTTTATAGGAACCTCGCAGGGAGGTCCTGTGGATGGCACTTCTTTAATCTTCTTCTTCTGGCTTCTTGTTAAGTCTTCTCGCCAAAGGGTTTGGTGGCCTTCGAGTCTTGCAAGGTATCTAGCAGCTACCTCTTGCATTACGTCTCCAACTTTGGGGACCTTGAGATCTTTTTCAATGTCCCTCGTACGCATGTACCAGGGAGGCATTGCTAATTTGCCGGAGATTTTTGCTTGTTACAACTCTTATTTTGTTTAGATTAGATTTGACGCAGTCATAGATTGAAGCGCATATTTCCATATGGGGGCTAGTATTGCTTTATAAATTGTCACTTTACTGTACAGTGACAATTTATTGGCCCGGCATAAGAAGCCATGAATCCTTTGCGCCTTTGGTCATTACAGTCTTTTTGACCATCGTGGTGTGCATGTTAAATGTCAGCCTTCTGTCTAACACTACGCCCAGATACTTTGTGGCTTCTTTTGTGCGGTAGTGTTGAACCCTGCATGCTGATGCGACCACAGTTTAAAACGTCTTGTGGTAACGTAACGTTTGCGCAATTTGCTTCGTTTAATTCCTATGTTCCATTTGCGGGCCAGTCTTCAAAGCTGCTCACAAACTGCTGCAATGACTCTGTAGCTTTATTGATGCAGGGTACTACGTGTCAGTACGGCTGTATCGTTCGGCATACGTGGCTATCAGTCCATTGTTTCGGTTTGCTCCTGTGATTGTCGTTATGTGAGGGCAATATCGGCTGTGAACAAAGTATACAAAGTAGGGCCGAGAACGCTACCTTGAGGCACGCCTGCACAATTGGTCTTTTGACGATTTTATACCATCAACGTCGACCCTAAAGCTTCTATCTCGTAGAAAGCTGCTGACAATCTGGTACAATTGTGGAGTGAGAACGTTTCTAAGTTGAATAATAATCCGTCATGCCAGACTCTATCAAACGCTTGCTTTATGTCCATAAAAACAGCAACTGCATACTTCTTGTGTTCGAAAGCATCCAGGATGAAATTGACCACACGGTGTAGCTGCTCCGAGAGTACCATGACCCCTCCTGAATCCAAATTGCCAGTTTGGGATTCGTTGTTGACCTGCTTCAAGTTGCATAATCCGGTCGAGTATTACTCTTTCGGCCATCTTTCCTAAGGCAGGAAGAAGACTTATTGGCCTATATCCATCCACTTCACTAAACTCTTTCCAGGTTTGGAATCATTTTTATCTGCGCTGTCTTCCAGATGCTTGGGAAGTGTCCTAGCCTGAGCATACTGTTTAGAATCAGCACTATAAACAGGAGAGCTTTTTTGGGTAGGAGCTTGAGTGTTCTGTTATCCAGCCTATCCTCTCCAGGAGATTTTTAACCTTCAGATTTCTAATTATAATTTTTACCTCTTCCAGTGTGACAGGCCGTACAGGCAGAGTCATCTGGAACGGCGTATCCAGTTGCAGTTCAACAGTTCTTCGCGTATCATCGTCAGTGTAGTTGAACGCATGAAACGCTGTTGTAGGCTGTCTGCAAATGTATTAGCTTTTGCGACTGGAGTAGCACCATCTACCTGCCGTATCCTTGATCGGTACTTTTGGAGCTGCAATTTTTTTAAAACGACTTGTGAGCTTCCAAAGGGAGTAGTTAGAAGACGCATCCGGGCCAGCATTTTCCAGCATTTGATCAATACTGCGTTGCTTGATTTCAGCGAGGACTTTTTGTACGCGATTGGAGATTCTTTTATAAATCCGGTGGACGCGTATATCTCCCGTTCTCACATACTCTTTTCCTCAGCCTTCTCTTCATTCGCAGTAATGCAGCAGCATTTTGGGGCAGCATATCCTGGGGGGTGCTGTCTTGTATGACGTACATATTCTGGGGTCGCGTATGATGCAGCCCAAAGATATGTTACGCATAAACATTGCAATAGCATCTTCTACGTCAACCGCGTTATTTATTTGAGTGTTTAGATGAATTCTGCTCTCTAAGTTTGTCCTAAATTCATTAATGCGAGCTCCGGGTGCAAGGATGTATTGCCTCATAGGTCTAAGCTGTGGTGATTGATGCAAAGATGCTACGACCGGTAAATGATCCGACGAAAGATCATGATGCAGCTGGACAGATAGCTTGTTAGCAGCAAACCCATTATATATGAAAAAGTCGAGTGCATGAGGGGGTAAGCAGGGTGTTGAAAGAATAAAAAGTTGGTTTTCCCCGTTGCTAGGATTTGCCACGCTACACTTGCAATAGCCTCTTGCAGCCGCTTTCCACGGTAACAACTCCGTGAATTACCCCACCATTGGTGTTTTGCATTAAAGTCTCCTCCTGCGATGAACCGGTTTCCCAGGGACCGAAGAAGTACCTTAAAATCATTTCCACTCCAGGGTTCATTAGGAGGGAGATATATTGATGCAATTTTTACGCTTCCAATGTTTGTCATCACACTCAAACTAGCCGATTGTATATTATATTTGAAATGGGTTCATTGGCGTATGAACAATGTTAGATTTTATCAACACAGCAGCTCCGCCTTCGCGGTACCACTGGGGTGATTTGCGTAATATTTATCGTAGCCAGGTGTAAAAATTTTAAGGCCTGGGCGCATGTGCGTCTCTGTGACCAACATCACATCAATTGAATTAGCTTCAAGGAAAAGTCTCAGCTCGTTACGACTACTTGCTTTTAACCATCCTCTTGCGTTCCACATCCGATTTTTAGAATCGAGTTAATCATTTTGAAATGAACTTCAAAGCCAGGTCACGAAAGGCTTTGTTTGCTTCCATTGTTTCCTGGATAAGTTTGAACATTTGATCCATTCTTGCATTTAACTCTGCTATTGCTTTTTCTAAATGGTTAAATTGCTGTCGTATTCTCGGTCATCGGCATTGTCGTAAGACCTGGACACTTGTGTTTCTGGGACCATTTTGAGGATTTACTTTGGGCCTGAAATTATCCGCATAGGAAAAGCCTCTCTGAACAGTGGCGTTTGAAATAAACTGCGTTCTAGAACCCTGAATGTCTGCATGGTTGTTATTGTTTGGCAGTCCGTGCCTGGGTAATCTTGCATCAGGCTTTAGCTTTCTGCTTAGCTTGACTCTGACTGTGCAGCCTTTAAAGCCAGAAGTGTGGTTGTCTCCGCAATTGGCACATATGGAGGTCTCACTGGACTTAAGTTGACAATTCTCGGAGTCAGTAAAATGGTCACCTGAGCACTTACCACATACTGGGTTTTGAGGCAATAATTTTTCGTATGTCCGTAGTCTTGGCACCCTGAAGCACTGGACTATTTCCCTGTTGGGTTTTGCCTTTAATATTGTAACTCTGTGTGTTCCGATATGAGTTATTTTAAGCGCTTCTGCAACGTTTGGCGTCTTTTGCAAATTAACAAAGAACATGCTTTGTCTTGTTTTAGCATCATTCAATTCGTCATCATCTTCTTTATTGATCTCAATATTGCGCCAGTCTCGTTTCCTGGGACAGTAGATGTTAAGTACTGTGAGGTTCCGATCAGCAAAAGCACGTTCAATTCGCTGGTTTGAGACGTTGGGGGTGTAAGTCTTTAATGACCACTCTGTATGGTGCATTTTCTCTTAGTTGATGATGCCAAAATTGACAGTTTTTGCTTGGATAAAATGCTAACGACAGATCTAAATGCGTTTGAGTCTTTGTATAAATACGTGAGATTCCAGATCTGGATGTGCGTATATCATACTCGGTATCCGCGATACAGAGCTTAACGCTGCCTCAAATTTGGTCATATATTAACCTGCGGTACGCAGATAGCTGGAGGCTTAGGTATTTTGTTTTCCTGTTCCTCCCCTATCAGGTTGATGGTTTGCTTTCGTTTATCTTCTTCTTCCATACCATTAGGGATTCAGCTTTCTTCAGCCAGAGCTGCACAGCGATTGCTATAATTAGCTTGCCGAGGAGGATGAAGTAGTGTTTTTGGTTAGGATCCCAACATTTGAGCTAAGTTGGGATGGCTTCATTTTGCGGATTGTTTTTGACAGTTTGTCCGCTTTTTTTTGCTTTTTTCCAGATAGCCAGCTTAGTAGATTGGAAAGTGCAGTCTTTTTTGTGTGAAGGGCTAGCAGGCCACACTTGCACAAGAAGATGCGGCGCTAGAAACAAGGGCAGTAGAACATATGCTCCCAGTAGAATAGCTAGCAGTGCAGTTAACATTAGAAAATGTTAGGGTGCTCGTAGTAATGGTGCTTGTGCTTGTTGCGACCAAACCCACTCTACTTCTTGCGCTTGAATTGTTGCTTTCAACTGCTCTTCGGCCAGTCGGGTACGCAGTTCCGTAGGTGACGCACCAGCTATTTTCCTCATCATCTCAACCTGTCTGCTTGAGATAAGCTGGGGTTGATTAGGTGAGCCTCCATCCATTTCTGGCCAGGATTCACAATTTGTTCAGCCAAATTTTGCGACTGCCCAAGTAGGTATGCAACACTGATTGTTAACCTTCCTTAGACAACAACCAGCCAGTGTGACCTCCGTGTACACCAGCCAGTGATCAGCTGTTTGCACGCGTCGCTGGCAAGCGGCGCCGGGCCCAATTTACAAATTGCACTTTAACAATTAATTTGCGAAATTCACGTGTATTACGGTCTTCACCGTGTCTTTAGAAAGACACTGTACAAGTTCTTTGCCACTAAACGCAGCCCCTTGGTCCAATTTTTATTCGCTATTTAACAAAATCCACACGACTAGCTTCAATCAGCTGTGTGCTTGTCAGCAGTCGCGACGAGACTTGAAATTAGATTTTTGCTTTCATCTTCGAAAGTTGCGCCCAAATGTAGGCAACGTTTTTTTTTTCGTGCTCGACTTTTCGAGTCCAAGGAATTTAATTTCTCAAGCCAAGTATGTTAATTGTGTGCCTGAACTTTAAGCAAACAAATTGTCAAGAGCTACTGAAAAGCTGTTAGAATTTCGAAATATATGTATTTAATTTTAAAAATATTTTTTTATTATTTATTTAACAAGTGTAGATCACGTTGTAATAAATTTATATACAAAATTATAGATTTTATATAAATAATATATAAAAATATATAAAAAATTACTTTTTAAGGTAAACCAAATGATATGAATATGGCATATAAAATATATATATATATCCATTGCTTCAAGCAGCAAGGAGATCTCAATCATGTGAAGTTTAAATTTGCCAGCAATAAATCAATATGCAAACCGTTGTGACAGAGAAGAGAGAAATATAATGTTTTTTGCCTTGATTTCAATAGAGTTTTCAGTTGATCAAGTTGCAAAAAAAAAAAAAAGAACTGACTGCAGGAGATTACATAGACGCTCGGCAAGGGCAGCCAAAACAGGCCAGCGGGCAGGCAGCCAAAGGCAAAAGTAATGTCAACAACAGCAGCAGCAGCAGCAGCAGCAGCGAGCAGTCCTGCCAGCAACAACATCAATTGCTGCCAAATGTTGCCAGCAACTATGTTGCTGGCGTGTGTGTGGGCCATTGGCAACAGCAACAAAGCGTCGCAGTGAAACAATAGATAATGATGACACGTCAGCTTTTGTCATGTGACAATAAGCACAGCAATAGCAGCAAACACAATAACAGTAGCAGCAGCAGCAGGAGCGGCAGCAGCAGCAGCAGCAGCAGCAGCGGCAGCAGCAGCAACAACATGCAAAGCTACTCGATGTCAGTTGTCAGGAGCAAAGGCGCGCAAAGTAACAACATGAATGAAGCCGATGAAGTGGCGCTACCTAGCTCACTCACACACACACACACATGCAGAAAGAGGGTGAGTGTGTGTGAGAGATAGGGAGAAAAATATATATAGAGAGAGAGAGAGAAGTAGCTGCTGCTGCTGCTCTCTGTTTGCGTCTAACATGCTCTGACAACAACAGCAAAAGCTACAAGCACAACAGCAACAGCAACAACGACAATGGCAGCGTCTTTGTTAACTGACATCAGCAACAGCAACAACAACAACAACAACAACAACAGCAACAACAGCCAGGCAGGCAGCCAGCCAAGGATTCGCTGCAGTGTGAGCAGATAGGTAGGCAGTCAGCTAGGCAGCCAGCTAGTCAGCCAGGTAAAGGCAATGGGCAATGGAAAAGATCTCTGTGTATGTGCGTGTGTGTGTGTGTGTGTGTGTGTGTCTGTCTGGAGCAGCGCTTGGCGTTTTGGCGGTTTTGGCATGCGGCGCCAACTGCTGCGGAAGTCAATGTAAAGTAACGGAAAAGCAGCCGCAAATACTCAAGCATGCAGACACATGAAAACACACGCACACACACACACACACACACAGACAGACACACACATGCATGCAAGCATGTACACATATGCGAAATACACGTGCAAACACAGGTGTACGTGTACACAATAGACAACAGGCACTGGCACAGGCACAGGCGACAAAAGTGTCGAGAGCAAAGTCAATGGGCATGGCCAATGATTGCTGAGGAAGCTATGTATATATGTATGTATATGCATGAAATGCATAAATATGAAATATATGGTCATCTCAATAAAAAACCACAGAGGAAAGCTAAATAGATCAAGCAGATATAGTCTTGATTGAATGAGTATATTAATTGCATAGCTGCCAAATGGCAGTTAAATATTTTGCTAGATCAACCGAACAGAATCATGCTCTCTCGCTCACGCTCTAAGCAAAAGCCTTCGGTTCTTTTCGTTTTCGGTTGAGCGCCACGAGTTGAACAATTCGTGTGACGCTCGTTTAACGAACATCGTTTATATAGCGATACGATTGGCGCTAGCATAATGAGAGTAACCGAACAGGTACCCGAAAAAGTCTATGCAAACTGTCTTCACATGCACACACACACACACAGGCTCACTCTCAATTCACGAACTGGTGTGTTAGGCGCACACATACTAACGACTTTTTGCTCCATTTCAAAGAGAGCCAAATCAAAACGAAAGAAAACGATTGCGAGCCGATCGCAAACGAACTCACTGAAGAACCGTTGCCATTGGTTGCTCTCTGAGTTTCTGTTCTCAGAGTGTAAGTGAAAGATGCTTATTGGCAGACAAGGATTAACTGTCAACAGTTATTTGCAAGCCTATTGGGCAGACTCTTGACTAGAGTGTAACTTTCACGCTTTGTTTCGCTCAATCTTTTTGCATAACTGTAGCATAGTCTATCTATGTATATACATACAGATCTTTCACACTTTTGTCGCCTGTTGTGGTGTGTGTGCGGCTCGAGTCACGAACTGATTTGGCAGAGTTTTTGGTTGTGGTTCGTTTGTTCGCTGGGGCAGCTGGTTTGATGTCTGGCTAGCGCTATTCACTACTCACTCACACACTACTTGCCACACTCACAATTCATTTCTATGCGTTTGCTTTTGTTGTTGTTGCTGTTGGCTTTTTAATTTGGTTTGCTGCCTTCTTGGCTTTTAGTTCAGCTCGAAATGAGCTGAAACTAAAGTCGAGTCGAGTCAACTCGAGTCGACTTGAGAGTTGGCCTCGGCCTCATCTAGTCGCTGACTGTCGACAGTTGGCCGTACGTGACCCACTGTTTGCTGGGCTCCAGTTCCGAGCGCCTCTTTAGTTCCAACTTTTAGTTCACAAGTTTCGCTCTCTGACATTTGACGTTCCGTTCGTTTCTTTTTTTTTTTGTTTTTGTATTTTCTTTGCCATGGTGCGTGCCTCAATTGTCGCTGGCGTTGCCAAGTTTTGGTGCGTGTGTAAAGAAAACTATGGCAAAGCAACGCACTCTCTCTCTCTCTCTCTCTCTCTCTCACTCACTCTCACTTATAGATTCATACAGTTGAATAAAGCGTAGTCAATTTAATTTATTTTGTCACTTTTGTTGTTTGGCAATTTGTTGTTGTTGTCATCAGCATCTGTGTGCGTGTGTGTGTGTGTGTGCCATTGACTTATTACACACTTCTATAATGGGTAGCCCCATCTCCTTAACATCCTGCTCAGACCCCAATCGTTGTTTGTCCTTTGTTTTCAATTTGCTGACGCATTTAAATTTCTATTTGCGCTGGCATCGATGCCAATTGCTGCTTCTGCGGCTGAGTTGCCAACGTAATTGAGTCGACCTCAACACACACACACACACACACCAACATATAGAGCATACTCTTTAGCTGGCAATTTGGACATAACTTCAACTGGAGCGCAGCTGCCATTCAGGCTGCATCCATTTGAATTGACGTCAAGGCATTTGCGCCAAGGATTTGTCTCGTCTTCCACATTAGCTCGGCAGCTAGGAAACCGTTTGCATTGAGCCTCCGTTGAGCTGCTCAACATAAATCCGAGCAGAAATTCATCGAGTTTTTCCTCAGAGAACTAAACCAATTAATGGTGGTGTTTCAAGAGGCTGGCAAAGCGCTCGCTGTGTGTGGTTCACTGAAGGGGTTTTAGGTGTGTTTAGGTTGACTCGGATGGTTCTAATGAACTAGTTCGTTTTCATTTGACTTGAGCTGTAAGCTTTTTAGATTTTTGGTTTACAAATTTGCTGCCTTGATTCATCTTTTTGCATGCAGTTTCAAGTTCATATTTGACACTAGTTCCGGTTCCGAATTAAGTTAATACTCTCTAAATGAAATATGAGTACATTTTGTGTGTCACATCACATTTCTGATCCGTTGTCATTTCCGGTTCCAGTTCCAGTTCCGGTTCCGGCTCCATTGCCCATAATTGTATGCAAGTAAATTTTATATATGATAACCAATTTGAGTTTAAGAACTTTACACTTTTCGCTACTGGTTCCGTTTCTGATTCTAGTTATTTTGCTGATATAAATTTGAATACAAATATTGTAGGAATAAAAACGAGTTTCGCTGTCAGTTCATATCGGTTCTGGTTCCAGTTCCAATTTTGCTAATTATATACAAGTAAATTCTATATAATTATGTGAACTATTCCATTTTAAAAACTTGATATTACTGACTTGACAGTACTGGTTCCGATGGTATTTATGGTTCCGGTTCTGGTACTGGTTCAGGTTCTTTGATTAAAATAAAAAGCTGAACTCTGTATTTGTGAACTAGTATATTTCATTGCAAAAATCACATTTCTTAGTTCCGGTTCCAGTTCCAGTTCCGGTTCCAGTTACAATTCAGCCAATACTTTCGCACACAGCACATAGTTTGATTTCGTTTCCAGTTCCAGTTCATCTTTGGCTTTAAACTCCATCATCAATCCGTTCACTTGAAATTTCGTCGGCCTCCTGCCTCGGACCTATCGACGCAGTATTATAAAAAGATAATTCAATGATAAACGATGTTAGATAACACAGCTAAGCCGTGCATAATTTGCTCTGCTTAGTAGTTGTGCGCGCAGCACTTGATTAATCACAGCAATTGCTAATTGCTTCTCGCTTGGTTTCACTTTCATATTAAAAAAAAAAAAAAAAAACAAAATAATAATAATAATAATAATAAGAAAACAAATAACAGTAACAGAGGACGCACAGCTGGCGCTTGAAATTGTTGTCGCCCTTTTTGTTAAGGAGCTGCCGCTGAAGATAATCCGCGTTCATCATGTCCTTGGCCAACATAAAACGCTTGAAATGAATGAGCGAAATTAAGCGAATGGCAGGCAGCTAGCCATGGGCCATGGGCCATGGGCAAGAGTTGTGGGCGCTGCTGCTGAGTGTGGGCGTGGCCAGTTGACACAGTGTCTGGTCAGTGGCGCAGCCCGAGCGCGTTGCATTAATGCAAAGTTTAAGTGTTGCAAATGACGTTGATAATGACCAAAACGTTGCAGAGTGGCGGGCGGTTGGTGGAACGCGTGGAAATGGAACAGAAGCTGAAAGCTGCACAGATGGTAAGTTGCTGCTGTGAGTCCTTGTTGTCCTTGTTGCTGCTGCGCTTAATATGTAATTTATAATTTTGATTGCGCTGCCGACGTCGCCATCGCTGCCGACGTCGCAGTCGCTGCACTTAATCCGAGCAGATAAATGTGTTCGCTTATTAATAATATGCGGTTGCCGGACTGCAGCTTAACCCACACAGACAGAGAGACATGCTTGAGTGTTGGCATTAGCGAGACATTGGGCGTGGCACCAGGCTGCGCGGGGCGTTGGGCGTGGCTGGGCGTGAGATATTAATGATGCGTAATTTATGAAAATTCTACAATTGCCGAGCGTTGCCTAGGGCGGCGGACACGCCCATCATTTGGCTGCAGCCAAACAAATTATAGACAAACCAAGACCTACCCAACCCCAACCCCTGCCTCCTGCAGCTGCTGCTGCTGCTGCTGTTAGGCAAATGCCTTTCAGCTGCCTTTGCTTTCTTGGCCAAAACTTTATATGAAGAAAGTTTGGCGCAGCCGTCGACAATGTGCGACGGCAACGGCAAGGGGTGACGATGGACGGATGGGCGGTGGGGCGTGCCGGCTGGCTGTCTGGCTGAATGCAAAGCGGATGCGTGGGCCGCTGTGTTGCTGTGTATGTGGCAAGGCAAAGGCAACATTTTATAAACAGGCGTCGCGTCGTCGTCGTCGTCGTCTATGAAAAGCTTGACACACAAAAATTAATTTAAATTACATATTTGCACAAAACACTCTGAACTGCAGTGGGCGTGCCAGATGTGGGCGTGTGGGCGGCGAGCCATAGCTGGGAGGGAGCTCAAAGCTCATCCCAGAGGCTGCAGCATGCCCATATCCCAGCTACACGGTCGTTATCGTTGTTAACTGCTGCTGCTGCTGCTGCTGTTGTTGTTGTTGTTTGCCAAAATAAAAAAAAAAAACCTCAAATTATACAAATTTACGATGTTTCGTTGAGCGCGCTCTGCCAAAAGCCAGCAACAGCAACAACAACAATAATAACGGAAGCAGCAACAGCAACAACAAAAAATTGCGCAGCAGCAGCAAGAGCAGGAGTAGCAGGAGCAGCAGGAGCAGCAGGAGCAGCAGCAGAGCCAAAAAATACAAATAGAAATGAATTTTTCATGAGCTCTAGTCGAAATTTCAATGCTCTGCCATAAACAGTGAAGAGATGGAGCAAGAGAGAGCTGGAGAGCGAGAGCGAGAGAGAGAGAGAGAGAGAGTGAAGTGAGGCGCTGCCCATCGAGAACTGAGTGGAAACAAGACAGGTAATTGGTTTGCTGAAATATACAATTTCTATGCAAAAATATGTGAGTGGAGTTTAACAGTAAAACGTTCAAGAAGAATGCATAAGAAAGTGAATAACGAAGGCTACAATAAGGAAGGAATAGAAGAAAAGCGAAAAGGGAACAATGAGAGAGCACAAAAAGAGGAAGAAATAGATGAAAATGACAAAAGGAGAGAGTATTTGGATGAGAGAGAGAGAGAGAGAGAGAAAGTAAGAGAGGTACAGGGATAGAGAGAGAGCGAAAGAGGCAGCGAGGGAGAGAGGGAAAGAAAGATATATTGTTGTATAATAAGAGAATAGGAGGATGAAAATGAGAAAGGTAGAGAATCGAGGATCGAGAGAAAATGATATAATGGAAACTGAGTTAGAGAAAGTTACACGGAGAGAAACAGGGAGAGAGAGAGAGAGAGACAGAGAAAGAGAGATATATAGAGATATACAGACAAACAGAGAGAGTAACTGAAGAATAGAGATAAACTGAAAAAGAAGGAGAGAACTAGAGAAGTAGAGAGAGAGAAAGACAGAGTGAGAGTTAGAGAACGAGAGACATAGAGACTCAACAGACAGCGAGAGAGAGAGAGAGAGAGAGATAGACATACAGAAAAAGTAACTGAAGAATAGAGATAAAGTGAGATAGAAAGGGAGAAGTAGAGAGAGAAGAACAGGCAAAGAGTGAGAGTGACACAAAGTAGAGACATAGAAACTCAACAGACAGCGAGAGAGAGTTACTGAAGGAAAAAGTTAAAGCGAGAGAGAGAGAGAGACAAAGAGACAAAGAGACCAATAGAGACAAAGAGAGATAAATAGAGACATAGACACACTACATCGGGATTAGCAAAACGCACCAACTAACCTAACCAACCGGCTGCCATTTTCGCCGCGTCGTAGGGTGCATTAAACAAAAGCCAAAGCCCAAACTTTTGTAGCGGAAAACGGAAATGTTTTACATGCATGCAGCGATGGCGATGGCCAACAAGGCCGGAGGGGAGTGGCTGTCGAGGGGGAGGGGGGGGGGGGGTGTCAGGTGTGGGAATGGGGGAAGGTGTTTGGCTTTAGCGGGACACAATGCGGCGATTGAGGTGTCTGCTGATGCTGATGCTGCCTGTTGTTGTGGTGTAGGCAGTGACACGAACACACGAACATATATATATATATATATATATATATATATATATATATATATACATATATAGTGTAAGCAAACGCGTGTCAGTTGAGTAATTTTTCTTAACAAGCGCCGTCGCAGCGTATGCAACGATGGAACATCTACTTCGACGCGCCACAGACTTGCCTCCATTGCTGTGGTTGACTCTGGCTCTCTCACTCTCGCTCTCCCTCTCTCTCTCTCAGCTGAGCTTAATTAGTAATTGTGTACAGAAGACGCCCGCGCACACGCACACTCACACACACACGCACGCA
Source organism: Drosophila borborema (assembly GCA_030914335.1). Lineage (NCBI taxonomy): Eukaryota > Metazoa > Arthropoda > Insecta > Diptera > Drosophilidae > Drosophila > Drosophila borborema. Next base: position 12,611,037 of record JAUESP010000307.1, read on the forward strand.
CTCACACGCGTGTGTGTGTGTGCGTGCACTTCTCTTTTGCTTTTCAGCAGCATATAAATCGCAGTTTCTGCTTTCGTGTTGCTTTTCGTGCCAAGACAAACAACTGTACAATGAAATGTTGCCAACCGCAACAAACGTGCGCAGCGCCATGTTGCCAACCTTATGGCAACAACAATAATGCGTTCGAAATTTGATAACATAATCCACAAATTGCTTTCAACTCGAACTCCCGCTCTCTCTAACTCCCTCTCTCTCTCTCTCTCTCTCTCGCTCTCTCTCTATCTCTCTCTCTCGCTCTCTCTTTATCTAGCTGCCTCTCGCTTAAGCCAATTGCCTGCGGCCAATGCGCCAGTTAATTAGCTCATAAAATATGCACACTGGCTAACGATTCGCACCTTGGGCCAGAAAAGGTGAACACCAGCCAATGTATCCGCCTTCTAGCTAAATTAAATAATTGAGTGCCAAAGCAACAACAACAACAACAACAAAGCGTAATAGAAAAAAAAAAAAGGAAAATACAATAAAAAGTACAAATAATAAATGTTTAAGACGCAGAGGCGCATCTTGTATGCCCTATAAATGAGTTGAATATGTCTTATACATATATGTTTTATATAGTTTTATGAAGTATGAATGTGTAGCCTAGGGGCGTGGCCATGCCTATAAACTAAATCATGAATATATCTATTAATATAGTATAAGTAATTCCAATACAAACTCGAAATGTATTAGTGCTGTCAAATTGGAGTTGAATTTGTATATGTAGAGATGAAGAAAATAAGAATTCACTAAATCAATGAAAGTTCCTGATGATATTTCAAAATTTCAGTTAATTTAACTGATATTGTTACCGATTTTAATCGATTCAAGTTAAAGTTTTAAAGGCTGAAGTTTTGAACCTGGCAACATCTTAAAAACTTAGCTGGAGATATATAGATATATTTCATAGCAGGTTCAGTTCTCAACAGAAGCAACTAGTGTATGTACATATACCCCATTGCATAACAAAGCTAGGGTAACAAATAAAGGGGCAAAGAAAGAAGCGGCGAGGAGGTAGGAGAGAGAGAGAGAGAGAGAGAGAGAGAGCTGAAAATCAAGTTTCGGCTGTTGTTGCTGCTGGTGTTTGTTGTTCGTGTTGTTGCCGTTGTCGTTGTCTTTGGCCGTGTATTGCAGATGAGCGTATCTGAAGTTTATGAACTTTGTAATTACACACTTTATTAATTTATGCGCTGCGGGGGCAGGATGAGGAGTGGGGGAGAGTTGGGTGGGAGTTGGCAAAGCAAAACTTGCGCCTCAGCCAAGGGCAACCAAAAATAAGGCGCATAATAAGAGAAAATAAATTCGAGATGAGACAGAGAATAGCTGCAGAGCAAGAGAAAGACATAGAGAGAGAGAGAGAGAGAGAGAGAGAGAGAGAGAGAGAGAGAGAGAGAGAGAGAGAGAGAGAGAGAGAGCGCGTGAGACATTTGAAATTCAGGAACAACATATTAGGAGCAGCACAATAAATGTGCAGGATGTTAAGGGCGGATGCTGGGGTTACAGACCCAAAACAAAAACAAAAAAGAAAGAGCAAGAGAAAGAAAAGAAAAACAAAGGAAGAACAAAAAAGATGACAGGCAGGTCTCGCCAGATAAATCTTATAAATTAGGCAGATTTTTTGCGAAATTAACCTTAATGAAAGAAATTTCCAGAGAACAAAATAATAAAAGCGAAGGAAAACAAAAATAGATATAAATAAAAATATATTTATTTACTTAGATTAAAAAAGCAAAGCAAAAGTTAAACAAAAATAAAAAATTAAAAAAAAAGTGCAAAATTAATTAAAGTTCGCTTGGAGTTCAAAAACATTTACAAGTTGAAGCTAAGCCCTGAGCTGAGCTAAACAGATCTGCAGCTACTCAGACCGCATCTCACAACTGTTTCAGGGTTAATTAGCCAAGTGTGTGGGAAAAAAAAACAACAACTTGTACGAACTTTAAAGCGCTCGACGGATTATACTCTGGGCTGAGTGGGGCCAAGCCCGGAATTATCAGGCTTAACATAAACTGTTCAACTTTGAAGTTTCTGTTGTGTAATTGTGTATTATACAACAATATAAATATATATAGATATATTTGTATATTTGAACTGTTCATGAAGACTCATTTCAGCTTTCACTTCATAATAGAGAGCTGCATGAATGCAAAAAAAAAAAAAGCACCGTTCGAATTAATAATGCGCAAAGTGCGTTGATTGGCTTGCAGTCGAAACTGTCTTGAGTGAATGAGTGCGCTCGTATATGACTCGGCGGCAGTCGAACAAAAACGAATTGAAAGAGGGAGAGTGCAGGTAAATAAGTAGCTTGCGCACACAGGCAAACAAATGCATATGCATGTAGCAAGGCACTGCAAGTGTGTGTGTGTGTGTGTGCCTGCCCGTCGCGAATCATATTTTTCATTCGCATCAACGCTTCACTCATACTCTTTCCAACAATAATTAAGCAATCGCAAACATGAACATGGCAAACGCTTTCAAGAGATCGCTATGCTCTTCATACAGAAGGGAAGTAACGGGATCAGCGAAAAGAGATTTCAATTTTTGTTCGCTACAGGCTTCTGCGTACATAGTGGTAGAGCGCGCTGTGAATGTGAGTGGGAGAGGGATGCATGTAGAGATCCGTTCATTTCGTTTGTGCGCTCAAACTGAGTAACAGTATAGTGAAGTTCATGCATCTTCTTTCACTCTCTCTGTCACACTCTCGTTGGCACTCATTCTCAGTTTGTCTGCTCAAATTCAATTTCCATTTACTCAAATTCTTTCTCTGCTTAACCTCAATTTATTTTTAAAGCATTATCAATAGAGTTTTATTTACTTTTTCATTCTTTTTTGTGTAATGAATTGCAGTGGGCTTAAGGCGCTGCAATAAAACTCTTTTCATTTGGACAGTCAAGTAGATAAAATAAACTTGATATGCAGTGAATTCGCTACTCTCTTCTCTCTCTTTCTCTTTCTCTGTCTCACTCTTTCTCTTGCTGCATCTGTCTTTAGTTTGATATTTGCAATTAAGATTCTGTCATTTATTCACCTAGTCAAATTTGCACTTTGCAGTTATTTAAAATTCAAATTTTCATGATATATGGCCAAACAATTGACTTTGCTTAAGAAAATGTTGGACTCTTTTTAGTTTTCTATTTTTTTTCTCCCTTTTTTGTGCTTGAGGCTTGAAATATATGTATGTATGTATATTCATATAGAGTTTTCTTTTTGGCATACAGCAAATAGAAATTGTTGTGGCCGAGATGTGCAGGCAGCCGTGAGAAATGAAATGTAAATTCATGTTGAGCAATTTATTTGATTTCAATTTCCATCTTCGTTTTCATGCCCCCTTCCACGCCCCCATGCTGATCATCAAGGAGCCGGGCAAAGAATATTTACAATTTAATTAAAGTGCAAATGCCAAAAGTAATGGCCAAGCAAAGTGTAAGCAAAATTTACAAATGGCGACAGACGGACAGAGGGAGAGTGAATGAGAGAGAGAGAGAGGGAGAGTGAACACAATAAACTGCAGTTGGGCAACAAATTTCTTTTTCTGTTTTTATTTATTTATTTCTTTTTTTTTGGCGAACGGTAAAAGAGTGTGTGAAGTGTGTTTATCTTGGCGCTGCGAATGCCAGTGGAATAATATTTTATACGCTGCATACCCTCAATCCGGCAGCACTCTACTCAAACCTACCAACACCCCAACCCCTCCCCCTCCCCCCACAAGGTGTCGCATTGCTGGGGAAGCATATATAATGGCCTTGCGAATGTTTCGGCCACGAGTTTCGAGTTGGTCTTCGCTTTGCATTTGGCGCGTGCTTCAAACTCTTTACCCGAATCCTTATATTGTCCTTCCCTTCGTGCCATCTCTCTTTCTTGCTTTCTTCAGAGTTCATAACTTATGTATGTGATGTGAATGTCTCCCCTGCCCCTCCCTCACTCTCTCTCTCTCTCTCGCATTGTCAGTTGACTCTGTGTGTATTCCGCTTTTTCACAGTTTTCGGTTGAGGGCGACTAAAAATTATGGCGCCCAAATGGCGTGCAACTATTTCAATGTGACATTCCCTTCGGGTGGGGCATCTGCAATAAAAATGGCCAAGTTATTATTTACCAGCCAGGTGCAGGCGGCAGTTCGGAAAAGTCAATGAACCGCTTTACAAAATACTCAAAAAAAAAAAAAGAAAGAGACAAAAATAAAGGAAATTAATGAGCTCAGAACATGCTCAGAGGCTGAGAGATGATGATAAAGATTCAGCTACTAAGACTGAAACTGATGATGATGATTGTGCTCATGCTAATGCTAATGTAGATGATGAGGCTGAGGCTGGTGTTAAGGCAGATGCTGAGGATAAGGCTGAGCTTGATGCTGATAATGATAATACATAATAATAACGCAGATGCTGAGGCTGATGCTAATGATAATGGTAATGATAATACTAAAGCAGATGCTGAAGCTGATGTTACTGTTAGTGATAATGCTAATGCAAATGCTGAGGCTAATGTTGAGGCTAATGCTAATGGTAATGATACTACTAATGCAGATGCTGAGGTTTATACTAATGACAATGGTAATGTTAATGCTAGTGCAGATGCGGACTCTGATGCTAATGATAATGATAATGGAAATGCAAATGCTGAGGCTAATACTAATGATTATGTTAATGATAATGATACTACTAATGCAGATACTGAGGCTAATAATAATGATAATGGTAATGTTAATGCTAGTGCAAATGCTGAGGCTGATGCTACTACTAATGATAATGCTAATGCAGATGCTATGACTAATACTAATGATAATGATAATGCTGAGGATAAGGCTGAGCTTGATGCTGATGCTAATGATAATGATAATACATAATAATAATGCAAATCCTGAGGCTGATGCTAATGATAATGGTAATGTTAATGCTAGTGCAGATGCGGACTCTGATGCTAATGATAATGATAATGGAAATGCAAATGCTGAGGCTAATACTAATGATTATGTTAATGATAATGATACTACTAATGCAGATACTGAGGCTAATAATAATGATAATGGTAATGTTAATGCTAGTGCAAATGCTGAGGCTGATGCTACTACTAATGATAATGCTAATGCAGATGCTTAGACTAATACTAATGATAATGATAATGCTAATGTAGATGCTGAGGATAAGACTGAGCTTGATGCTGATGCTAATGATAATGATAATACATAATAATAATGCAGATCCTGAGGCTGATGCTAATGATAATGGTAATGTTAATGCTAGTGCAGATGCTGAAGCTGATACTACTGCTAATGTTAATGCTAATGCAGATGCTGAGACTAATACTAATAATGATAATGATAATGTGGATGCTGAGGCTGATGCTAATGATTATGATCTGCGGCTTATGCTAATAATAATGCAAATGATAATGCTATTGTTAATGTTAATGATAATGCTAATTCTAATACTAATGCTGGTGCTAATTAAGATGCTGACTCAGATTGATGCAGATCCAGATGCTGACTCAGATTGATGCAGATCCAGATGCTGAATCTGTTGCTGAGGCTGAGGCTGAGGCTGAGGCTGTGGCTGAGGCTGAGGCTGAGGCTGAGGCTGAGGCTGAGGCTGAGGCTGAGCTGAGGCTGAGGCTGAGGCTGAGGCTGAGGCTGAGGCTGAGGCTGAGGCTGAGGCTGAGGCTGAGGCTGGCTGAGGCTGAGGCTGAGGCTGAGGCTGAGGCTGAGGCTGAGGCTGAGGCTGAGGCTGAGGCTGAGGCTGAGGCTGAGGCTGAGGCTGAGGCTGAGGCTGAGGCTGAGGCTGAGGCTAATGCAGATGTTAAAGCTAAACATTGAAAAAAGAAAACTCAAAACTATCATGGAAATTCGTTATAAAAGATAATGCATGCAAATATGAAAAAACAAGGAAACTAATTAAATAAATACAAATAAAATATAAATATAAATAACATATAAATTTCTTTGCTTTAAATATTTTCAAAATTTTAATATTTAAATATGATTATATCGCCCAAAAAGAGCTTAAGCTTCCTTAAAGTGCATTCGATGGCCATAAAAGCAAACTCAACTCAGTTAAAATAAATAAAACAAATTGAAGGAAAATCAACCGAAAAACGTTTGTGTGCATTAAGCTTAAAGATTTGCAAACTATTTCTTAGATGAATTAACTAAAAGCTTAATTACTATACACATAATAATAATAAATCTTTGTAGTGATGTATAAAAATTATTGCAAATATGATATGAGTTGAATGAGAAACAATTGCTAAATTTACATAGCTATTTACTATTTACTATTACTATTAAGTGTACTCTATATATGTTTGAGAGAGACAGAGTGAGAGAGAGTGAGAGGGAGAGAGAGAGAGTTAGAGCGAGAGAGTTAGAGAGTTGCATGCAGCTCAAGTTGAATTCAAAGCATTTTGCTCTAATTGAATCAAATGCTGCACAAGCAAAACACACAACTATATATATATATATATATATATATATATATATATATATATATATATATATATATATATATATATGTATATATCTGTGTGTGGATTATGTGATTGCTAGAATAGCATTTTGGCATTTGCTAGGTGGGCATTTGAACTTTTGGTTTTTGGGGTTTCCCATTGCACAGGCGGGCAATTGCAATTGTTATATGATGATTGAGTAGAAATTGGTCTGGGCCTATTTGATTTGTGTGCGTGTGTGTGGGTGTGTGTGCAAATGTGATAATGTGTGCGCAGTTTAATTGAAACGAATGACCACACAATGCACACACACATACACACACACACACACCAACACACACACACACACACATACACACACAGAGAGAGATTTCGTCTATTAATGTCAGCCACAATTTTATGTTTCACGTTTCATTCCATGCCATTTCATTTTATTGTTCATTTCTTGTACGAGGCCACGCCCACACGCACAGTTAGCTTTGGTCGCATTACAAATATTACAATATTTAAGCACTTAATATATGCGTATAAAAACTATACTAAATATTAAATATGCATACGAATGCCTGTTAGTCCATCACTCTCGCTCTCTCTCTCTCTCACTCGCTCTCTCTCTCTCTTTATCTCTCTCTATCCCTCTCTTTAGCTTTCGTTTGCAGCATTTATTTTAATGCCAGCGCAATGTCAATAAATTTCAAAATTAAAAAGCCCCCAAGCGACTGCAATTGCAACTGCAATTGAAAACGGTTAATAAAGCCATTCAATATATATATGTATGCACATACATGTATGCATATATATATATCTATATACATATACATATTGTTCATGAAGCGCGCTCACCTGGCTACTCACCTGCCTCAAACCTAACCTAACAAACCCGCCCACCTGCCCAACCCCTTCACAGCTGTGAGCTGCTCTTTAACATATTTCCTTAAAAGAAAACATCGAACTGCGTTGATTGAGCTGCTGTCAAGAGCATGAATATTCTAATTTCGACTTGGCCTCGAGCTGTGCTCAGCTGTCTGCTGCTGTTACAGGGTATATACGTTAGGCTGACAAGTTGACAGGTCTGGGCTGGTAATTCTATATTGTATATTCATAAATGTAGCCACACACACACATGTAGACAGCTGTGCTAAAGCTGTGTTAAATAACGGATTTGGCCCTGTCATACGCCGCGTATGTGTAATAAATAAATCGTCTCCATCAATTGCTGCATTTTATTGGCACATTGCAGGCTAATTATGGCACATCAGCGCCAGCTCTCTCTCTGTGTGTGTGTGTAGGTGTATCCAACACACACACACACACACACACAGCTGTCACAGTTGATTTGATGTTGCAATCAGAGCGTTCGTTCGATCGTGCAATGAATAATTTCCGCATTAATAAATTTTACAGCACAAGATGCGATTTGCGATGTGATTTCAGCAGCTCACTCACTCACTCTCGCTCCCTCTCTCTCTCTCTCCCTCTCTGTCACTCTATAAACACAGCTCGAATACATTTTATGCACACATTTATTATTTATTGTTCAAGTCGCTTTGAAAATCAAGCAAAATGCTGTGAAAATTATTTTAAATGTTGCATTTTATGTTGAACTTTTTCCATTTGCCATTTGTTTCTCTCTCTCTCTCTCTCTCTCTCTCTCACTCTCACTCTCTCTCTCTCTATTTCTTTTTCTCTCTCTTTATGCTGCTGTCAACATTGATTATGATTTTATGCGCTTTTATACACATTTCTTATGGCACTGCATTTCGATTGATTTTGCCTTTGCCTTTGCCATTTAATGATAAACAAATCGCCTGAACTGCATTAATATTGTTTTTTTATTGACATTTTTAGTAGCCCAGGCGAGCAGTGCTTGACCATATCTAGATTCAGTTATGTTTCTATGCTCCTTAGAGTGTGAAGAGTGGACCATGGTCACATAAAATATGTGAATATTTTCAGGTCAGTGGAGCTTAAGGCGCTTGCTCTTTTATCTTTCGCTTATGATTGCAAGTTTATTTTGATTTATATGCATATGTATGTATATTTATATATACATGCATGTATATATATATATTTTGTTATTTTGGACTTACAGAGTATTTTCAAGGCGATCATTTCAAAGTGGAATAATTCTCTTTTTAAGGAGAACTTTTTTTAAAATATATTTTTGAAGGTTGGCAATGTTTTCTCAGGAATATAAAAGTAAATGTACGTATGTATATGTTATACACACACATATATATATATATATATATAATATATATATGTTTTAATATTTTGCATAAAATAACATTTTTATATTTAGTATTCGTTGTTTAATTAATATTTAGAGTAAAACATAAAAAATGCATACAAGTTCCAGTTCGAATCGAACAGCAAAAGCTTAGCTGATTCTTGGAACTAGTTCATTTTTTTTTTTAAGTTGTTTTGATTGATTGGCTTATTAGCTTCGAGCGCTGTTTGGAGCTGTTGCCATAACAGCTTGATGGCTATCAAATTTCAAGCTGCTTGATGTAATCAACGTACACGAAAAATTGACACATCAGCGAGGCAGACAAGCAGAGCGAGAGAGAGGGAGGGAGAGAGAGAAAGAGGGAGGGAGGGAGAGTGAAAGAGCCAGTGAGTGTGTGTGGGACAGTTGTTGATGTGGCTGGCATTGGAACTGTGTGGGAACGCTTAAATATTGACAGAGGCAATGCATAAGCAGAACGCACATATATATCTCAATTGGAGCAACGATTTTTACGGACTGACAGCTGACAGGAAGTGGCAAACAGCTGCAGTTCGTTGTGAATTGTCACCGCATTGGGTTATTTTCATTCTCTCTCTTTTTTTTTGTTTTTGTAGTGAGAAGGGTGCGCCTGTCTCGCTGTGCTCTTAAATATGCTTAAAAGCGCTGGCAGAAGCAATCAGAGCCAACGAAATGGAACCCTTACGTTGGCATTTCAATGTAACCCCAAACCGAAACTCAAATTCGAACTCAAACTCAAACTCGCAGCGAAACCAAATCAAATCCAAAGCCATAGTCGAGGCCAAAATGAATAACGCAAAGCGACGCATGACTGAATGTCCTGGTGTAACCAGCACGAGCTGCTACTGTTGCTGCTCCTGCTCCTGCTGCTGCTCCTGCTCCTGCTGCTGCCGAGAATGAGCATGAGCCAGCGGATATACATAACTGGCACTGCGGCTGCGGATGGATGGGGGAACAACTAGTGCGATGTAGTGGAAAACGAAAAAATATCGGAGCGAGAATCGTTCGCGCTATAGACAAACTCTGGGTACCCTTTGCGAAAGGTGCTGCAGGGAGAGCGATAGAGAGATTAAGAGAGAGAGAGAGAGAGAGAGAGACAGAGAGGGAGAGAGAGAGAGAGAGAGATTAAGAGAGAGAGAGAGAGAGAGATTAAGAGAGAGAGAGAGAGAGAGAGATCTTATCAATTGATTGAGTTAGACCCTGTTAGATGGGGTAGTATGACAAATTGTCAAGAAGAGCTACAGGAACTCTATACGATAGTAGAAAGTTATCAAAAGAGGGCAACCCTACAAATACAGAAAAAAATCCTTAGCTTAGGAAGAAAATGAGATTCCTTATGATAGGAGATAGAAGAGTAGAAAGACGAAGCTACAAAGATCCTTAGATTAGGAATAATCCAATCGAGATAGAATAATATAATCTACAGAGATTTTCAATGAAAAGAGCTTAATATATATCGAATCATAGCTATATAACATAATTATTAGGAACACAGAGCTGACGCCTACCCACTGAAGACAGGTTATAGAAAGGAGAGGAATAGCTCGCGATAGTCGCTAGACTAGGATAGCAACATAACTGTCCCATCCTCCGTAATGCTCCTCAGGCAGTCATAACCTTGAAGCTGAAGTGGATATATTGTTGAGCTAGCTGTTGATACCCCGCACAATTTGAAGCACATGGCAACCCTTGGCGCAGCTCTTAAAGACGTTTGTCGCCAAACGGCATCCAGCTAAATTCTCAAACTTCAACCAGCCACCGCCCTGCGCCCATCGCCCACTTGTGTGTAAATTGTAGCCAATCATGATTTAATAGATAGAAAAAAAAGAAAAGGAAAGGGGAAAAAAAATGAAAGAGTTCAAGTGGATAAAGCATAAAGCGTTATGCACAAAAGGCCACGCTGAGGTGAAGCTGCAGCAGCAGCGGCCAACAATATGCCAGAAGAGGAGCAGCTGGAGTGGCGGTGGCGGAGGGCGAAGAAACCACTTTAAGAGCTCCCCCAGGATCGATCTGAGCTAAAGCTAAGGCTAATAGCGGCCAGCTGGCGACATGTCCTGGCAAAGGGCGCAGCAGTTATGACGCGAACAACAAGACAATAAGAGGGAAAAATGCCTAGGAAAAAAAAGGAAAAGAGAAAAGGCGATAGCTGTGGGAGTGAACGACTGGCAGATGCCCTGTAAATATACTTGACTTGTAAATATAGTTAATTGAAGCTGTAAGGAAATTGTGGCTGTATAAAAGTTATATATGAAGCAGCTGGAGGAAGAAGCGAAAGGAATTGACTTGACTGCAGATCTCAGTGCTTCCAGTCGAACTATAATTGATTGATTGATTGATAGATTGTTGAATGGATTGCTTGATTGATTTCAATCACATTACTTCCATTCACATGCTCAGTCTAAACATCTCTCTGTCAGCACTTTGTGGAAGAGCTTTTTGAGCGAGGGTATACAAGAAATAATAAAAAAACGAGTAGTAAAGAGAAGAAATGGCATTTCTTGAACGCAACAAGGCTGCTAGAGGGAGGGAGGAGGGCGGCATGTGGGTGAGGCTGGGCTGGTTTGGTTGGCAGGCGGACAGCCGGACAGGAAGTAGACAGGATATGCGCTGTACAACGACACTTGACGTTGGCCGGAGGCAATGGCAAAAAGGGATAACATTAAGGCACAGAAACAGATCCCGGCAGGCCGTGCGGGCGACCCATGTTGCAGCCTGGAACTGAACCAAACATCAGCAGCAGGAGTAGGTGAAGGCAACAGGAGGAGCAACAATAATGTGGATGCCATCGTCGTCATCGTTGCTGTTGATGACGGAAATTGATAAACGCGCCAAAAGGGGGATATTTCGTTGCCGTTGTTGCCGTTATACGTTGCTCTACGCGCAATCAGCGATTGTGCTGAAGGGAGCTGAAGATGGGCCGCGGATGGGGACGGCGACGCGGACGCGGCTGGCTAGAGCAATGCGTGGGCGGACTCACAATAACCGAAATCAAAATCAAAATCAAAAATTGAGCAGCTTTTGATGACAGCTCAAGTAGCGACGATGGCACCAATGCGAGCATCGAGCGTCCCACTTATCGATTACATTTCCCAAAGGGCGGCAGCCGCAAGTATTTGCCATGGATGGGCAGGGAGGGGGGTGAATTTGGAATTGGGAACGGTAGGTAGGTCTGTATGTATGTATATAGGTGAAAGGCTCAGCTCGTGGCTTGTGGCTCTCGGCTCTAATTGGCACTGCAGGCGTTGCTCTTAGCCCCAGCAACGTGCAACATAAATTAATCAAATCGCAAAATGTGGCAAGCAGCCGTTGCAGAGAAGAGGAAAAAAATTAAAAGAAACAAGCTGAAATCTAAGAAATATTGGAGATATATTGATATATGCCAAGACGACAATTGAGTGCGCTTCAAAATAATATAATGATATCGATATATCGATAATATATTAGGAATAGATTAGAAATTATTAGGAATATTAGAACATATATCGTGGATAAGTAAAGCTATATAGATCGATGAGTTTCCAAGACTAAGCGAGCTATATATTATGTATAGATAATGAGAGATCTTTGAGGTGGAATTTAGAACACAAAACTTAAGATTAACAGCGAAATAGACAGAGCAATATGATATATAGAAAGCAGTGAATACAGATTTGAACAGACATGAATATTCGGGTTTTAATAAAGTTAGTTTTCAGATATAGATTGAAAAACTAATATATGTATATACTGTGGAATCCGCTTATAACGACCATTTCACATTTAAACCGGTTATTACGACGTGCCGAAGAAATAAGAGAAATAGAGTAACGGAGTGAGAGAGAGAGAAACAGAAAGAGAGATAGATAGTGAGAGAGAGAGAGATAGAGAGAGAAAGAGAGAGAGAGAGGGGGAGAGAGAGTGCAATGCCGACGTCACACAAATGTGCATATGCACGCATAGCTAATTCCATGATATTTTGATTTTATATTCTAAGATACATTTTTTTTTTTTTGATTAAAAAATTACAAAATAAAACGTGTTTTTTTTTTCTCTCTTTTAGTTTTAGCATGCTTCGGGTATAACGACGTTAAATCGTCGGTGCCTTGAACGTCGTTATAACCGGATTCTTCTACTTATATACAGATGTATGTATGTACATATATTTTCAGCTTACACAACTCGCACAACTTGAAATCAAATTATAAAATGCTTGAAGGACGTAGCGGAAAAAATAATACAATAACCAGTGACAGCAACAAATGTTAAAAACACGAAGAAGCCAAAGAGAGGGAGCGAGGCAGAAAGTGAAAGAGAGAGAGAGAAGGAGAGAGTGAGAGTGAGTGAGTGAGACAGGCAGGCAAGTTGTCCCAGCGCAAGCAATGCACACTAATGAGCCAAGAAAAGCACAGAATAAAGCAGCAGCAAGAAAAAAATTAAAATAAAAAGTTAAAAATGGTAAGATAAAATATTAAAAAAAAGAAAAGGAAATACGTCACAAGGAGAGAACGCTGAAGCAGCCGAAGCAGCAGAGACAGAGCAACTGCTGAGAGAAGAGCTCGGATTTTTACAAGTATTAAAACAAGCAACGCCAAACAATAGGAAAGGCGACAGCGAATAAATTGTAAACTTCAGTTTAACCCATTGTCAAGGCCTGTCGCTGGCAGCAGAAGCAGAAAGAGAGAGAGAGAGAGAGGGAGAGTGAGAGAGTGAAAGAGAAAAGGCAGATTGCAATGATGGCATTTAATGAGTTGCTTATTATGATTAATTGGTTGTCTACCAGATAGGGCCAACTGAGGGCCAACTGAGAGCCAACTGCTAATAGCTGATGACGCTCGAATGAATTAAATGAAGTACAGAGACACACACACACACACACACACACACTGACAGACAGTTACTGGCTGTAAGCTCGAGAAACTAATGGAAATTTATATGCACTGCTCATGGAAACATTGTGGGCAGCCAATGTAAATGCTTCAGATGTCTCTGGCAACAGCCGCAGGCCAGGCAATTCTCATGGTCAACGAGCAGCAGTGAAAGATATTTAGCCAGATTAAAATATCGATAAGCATACTTGATGAGTTATTCAAAGGCATACAAGAATGTCAATATAAGAAATATATATATGTGTGACAAGAAAATTAATTTATCTGCAAGTTAAATATATATGTGTCTTCATGATAAGTATTTGACAGTTATTTCCAAGCTAAATACATGCCTGGTAAACTTACTGATATGGCAATTGAATCAAATGACAAAAACATTTGAAAAGCTAAATATGATCCTGATAAATAGTTGACAGTTATATATATATAAATGTCAGGTAAAATTATATGACAACTAGATGCTGCCGAGAGACTGGAAAATCTGAATAAATATTGCAAATATTTATGCTCATGATAAGTAGTTATCTTATAGTTATCTTCAGATTAAATGTATTTAACAGCTAGCTAAGCTCACTAATATCACAAAAGCCAAATTCTTGGCTCAACGAATCTAGAGCAGCATAACAACAAGGCGAAGCCACAAATTTGTAAACTGCATGCTAAATATTTGACAGTCAGATAAGCAACAGCTGCTTAAATATGACTCGCAAAACTAGCTGGAGGGCTTTAAAGAAATCGCATTGAAGCACATTTGCAGCTCGAATTATTTAACCTCATGTCAAAGAAAAATCTAACCTCATGTTAAAGTTATTTGCTAAATTACCACCAGGAAACCGTCACTCCACTGACACATATCGTAGATTAGCTTTTGCTTGGCTTGGCTGCCAGACGTTGGCGTTGTGCAGCCAGACCACCCCCCGCCCACCCACACACGCCGCGTGTTGCGAGCGAAAAATTTCATCGACTAATTGCACGGTGTGCGTCATAATTGGTGTGTCGAGCTGGAAAGCTGGCAAGGGTAGCGGAGACTTGGAGACTTGAACTTGGCTGACAGCGGAACGAACAGCCAAGACAAATAGCGGAATGTCAGCTAAAGACAGTGCAAGATTTCATGGTTGTTAAACAGCCAGAATGACAGGCAGACAGACAGACAGACAGACAGTTGGGCTAGCGGACAGGCTAGCCATGCTGGCGCAGTATCGTCTATCGAGGCGAAACATCTGAACGTGTGTCCAGCTCAACAATTTCACCTCCGGCAACAATATGAGAGCAGCATGTGGCGGGCGAGTGGAGTGGAGTGGAGATCTGAGAAAAAATAGAAACATTTGCATTTGCAGCTAGGCAAACAGAGCACCTCTTGTTTGCATTGACTTTTATAGGTATACCCTGTAATGGAATATACATGGGGTCTATTGGTTGAGCCCTTGTCGTATCTATGTGATCTCATGACATTTTATTGGTATTAGAGAGAAATTGACAACTAATCGATTGAGTTAGCATTTTAGTGATAATTTAAGGATGTATCAGAAACAGGTAAGTATAGAGGGAGAGAGAGAGAGAGAGATAGCTATGCTCTAGCTGAACGTGGTATCGGTTCTGGTTGAGTGAGAGTGAGAGGGCTATTTATGTTCTTCGCACAGTGTTGCTATTAACTTGAAGCATGTATTAGAGAGAGAGATAGCTAGAGAGAGAGAGAGAGAGAGAGAGAGAGAGAGTGAGGTTAAGATAGTTAGAGAGATATAGATAGGAAGAGAGATAGATAAATTCAGGTAGTTAAAGAGAGAGGGAGAGAGAGAGATAGAGATAGAGAGAGAGAGAGAGAGAGGGGGAGAGAGAGAGAGAGAGAGAGAGAGAGGGAGAGAGAGAGAGAGGGAGAGAGAGAGAGGAAGAGAGAGAGAGTGAGGTTGAGGTAGTTAGAGAGATAAAGATAGGAAGAGAGATAGATACATTCAGGTAGTTAAAGAGAGAGGGAGAGAGAGAGATAGAGAGAGAGAGAAAGAGTGAGAGAGAGATAGAGAACTATAGCTGTTGCTGAACGTGATCTCGGTTGTCGTTGAGTGAGAGCGAGAAGATAAGTTGCCTTTCTTTGCACAGGGTGGTTATCGATATATATCGACATCGATAGATATCGATGAATGAGTCCAGAAAATAAACAGTATGATAGAAGAGCTGAATTAAGGGACTTGAACAAAGACTGCTGTCTCGCTTTTGCAAAAGAAATGAGCAACAACGGGAAATCGTTATTGGGCATAACTATAATTGGAAGTCGAGAATAACAATCTCAAAGCTACGCTATATATACTATAATATTGTTTTCCCACAGAGTTTATAATTCACTTAGTTTCATCTTAGTATAGCTAACAGTTTCAACTTAATCTAGCAAAATTGCAGTTAAATCGATAACATTTATCGAATTATCGCTGCTGGTGTTCGAGTTGCAGTCTTTGGCTAGACCACTCCAGGATATCTGCCCAGTTATTCATGCATTCAGCTGGCAGCACTCCATCTTTATTATTGTTAGTATCTCTAGTTTGGTACTTCCAATGCTCCCTTGTTGTTGTTGTTGTTGTTGTTGCTGTTGTGATTTGTGTGGCTTTCAAATTGCGAAATTCGCGGAAGCTGACATTTATTCAACAGCCTGGGCTGCCGAACGGGACGAGGGCAAGGATGAGATAGTCTATTGTGTTGGGCATGGCCTACATAGCCACATCTATATCCACAGCACGAGTTCCACCTCGAACTGTAGCAGCGGCAGCTTCAGCTGCATCTGCATACATTTTGCGTGCTACGCTGCAGGCAGTTGCCCAGAGAGCGAGAGGGAGAGGGAGAGCGAGAGGGAGTGGGAGAGAAAGGGAGAGTGGGTGGGTGAGTGAGTGGGAGATGGGGAGAGAGTGGAAAGCAGTGCTTGCTTTATGGCTGGAGCTTGTTTCAGTGATTGTTGTGAATGGTGGGGAGGGGTGGGGGGCGTGGCATGCATGGGCAATGCAAAGAGGTTGCGGCATTGACACCTACAACTTGCAGCGCTGTTGCTGATCGAGCGCTGAAAATTGCGATTTGTTGCCAAGTTGTTGTTGTTGTTGTTGTTGCTGTTGTTGTTGCTGTTGTCGCATAATTTAACTTATGCAGAACAGCCAACGTGCATCTGTGGCATATGAAGCATCTCCGTGTGGGTATGGGTGTGCGTGCGTGTGTGTGTGTGCATAGCTGTGCTGATTGCCATAAAGTAAGCACATATGCCCGGAATTGTTTGTGCGTGATGGAACAAATAAGAGATGAGAGCTGAGAACTGAGAGCTGAGAGTTGAGCGTCGAGTGCTCAGATTTCAATGAGGATGAACTCCATATTATGCTAATGCGCGCTGACTATGTGCATCAGGGTCAGAGAGAAGCAGAGTAAGAGACAGGCGGTAGAGAGGTAGAGAGAGAGGGAGAGATGTAAATAGAGAGATAAAGAGAGAGAGAGAGAGAGAGAGAGAGAGTGAGGTTGAGATAGTTAAAGAGATATAGATAGAAAGAGAGAGAGAGATAGGGGGAGAGAGAGTGAGGTTGAGGTAGTTAGAGAGATATAGATAGAAAGAGAGATAGATAAATTGAGGTGGTTAAAGAGAAAGGGAGAAAAAGAGAGGGAGAGATAGATAGAGGTAGATAAAGAGAGACAGATAAATATAGATGGAGATAGATAAAGAGATATATATATATATATATATATATATATAAAGAGGTACAGATAGACAGAGACAGCGAGAGATAGAGAGAGAGATAGAGTTTAATAAGGATATCTGTTTTCCTGCATGGACATATTGCAAATGCGAAATAATTCCATTAAAATGGTATATTGCAGATATGCTTCAGGGCCATATAAAGGATATAAAGTTAAGATACGTTTGATTTGTCGGAAGCTATACATATGTGCATATGTGCAAATGTAATTGTAAATCATTTCATCAATTCAGTAAAAGTAGATTAAATTGATGCAAAAGCAAGTAGAATTATTATTTAATAAAATATAGAAATGAAAAGTAAAAGAAAATCCACTTGACGGCGATACGAATTGAATGTTCTTGAACTTCAATGTCGGCTACTCGAATAGGTCTTTAGCTAGACTATAGATAGATATAGAGTAGAAGCAGCAGCAGCTGCCGAAGATATTATATTGCTTTGCATCTGACAGTCACAAATTGCAAATCAGTTAGAAAAGCGCTTAAATAATTGCGGAAATTACATGCAATGTTTTCTTTTGACGCTTTTCGTTTGATATACAATTTCCGTGTCTCTCTGAGTGTCTCTCTCTCTCTCTCTCTCTCTCTCTCTCTCTCTCTCTCTCTCTCTCTCTCTCTCTGTGTGTGTGTGTGTGTGTGAGAAACCGCTGGCAGCTTTCTTGGTTACAAATTTCGCTGTTCGATATTTTATTTTATTCGATTTGTGTGCATATGGAAACATGTACATACATGCATATTTCGTTCATTTCTCCAGCTTCTTCCTCTTTTTTTTTATATGAAATACTTTCTTTTTTTTTGGGCAATACCAAATCCAATTTGCTGCCATTTCGTAGTGCACCGCAGAATGCTATTCGTGCACAAATGGAGCGGTGCAGCCGCCGAGCAGCCCAAAAGCCTCACGTCCACGCCCACCTCAAACAGCAGCCACATAGTAGATGCTGGAACCTTCGTTTCAATAGGAGAGCAACAACAACAGCAACAACAACAGCAACAACAACAGCAACAACAACAGCAACAACAACAAACCCTAAAAACCGTAGCGCATACCGAATTCAAATGCAAATTGGCCGCAGGCATTCAACCAGACGTTGTGTCTGTCTGCCTGCCTGTGTGTGTGTGTGTGCATATACAGGCATATAGTACATATAGAATTGATTAAACAAATATTTGCCATTGAGCCACAAAAGCCCAGCGGGCGTATATCTTCTGTCAATTTTTGCCCATCTCTCTCCCCCTCTCCCTTCCTCACTATCTCTCCCTCCCTCTCTCTCTCACTCTCTCGGTGTCCTTCTCATTTCTTTTATTGTTGTTGCTGTTATGCCAGAACAAATCCTTGCAATTACCGTAATGCCAGCGGCCTTGAAAAATCAGCAGAAAGAAAAAAAAAAGCCAAGTAAGAAAGCTCTGGTCGAGACTGCCCGACTACGAGATCCCCTGAACCCGTCTTCGAACGTCAAATATTCCAAGAATAACGCACGCGGCCACACGTTGATGTACGCATTGCAGGCCTCTTGCTGTCTCGCTCTCTCGCTTGCTCTGCCGCGTGGGTTTTGCTGCGTGAACTTTTTTCATTAATAATTCTGTTGCTAGACTGACAATCGTAATCAAATTTTCAGATTATGATCATGACATTCATATCTATATGGCAAACCAAACTGTATGTCTCTAGTATTTGTAATACATTTTTTACACATTTGGGGGTTTGGGGGTGAATTGGGGAGCGGAATTCAAAATCTGACAAAAATCGAAATTGCATTAAAGTAGTAGCTATATAGATGCAGAAGACTCGGAGACTCTAACTCAGAAGATGAACGAGATATAATTTTATAACTGATTTTCGATAAATTGTTTGATCGATAACTCTGGAAATATACTATCAAATTTCTGAAAAAGAATGAATACTCTAGCTCTTAGATCTTCGGAAGTCGATGCGATCACGCATACGGACATATATCAACCTTTCTCGTCACCCTGATCAAGAATATATACGCTTTATGGGGTCTGCCACGCCTCCTTCTGCCTGTTACTTACTTCTTTCTTACTTACTTTCAACAAAACCATTATACTCCTATTTTCAATGCGTTTAGGGTATAGAAAATGGGAAAAACAAAATGAAGCAAAGAAAAGGCAGCTCTAGGGCGAAAGGGGCGTGTCGTGTGAAATGATTGTTGCATATGAATTTTGATGATGCTGCCGTTTCAGCTGTCGTTCCATGGTCAGCAGCGACGTTGGCAGCGACGTAGGCATCGAGTTTGGCTTCAGTTTCAGTTTGGCAGTTGCAACTGTTGTTGCCACTTGCCACATGCCACTTGCCAGTTGCCAGTTGCCTCAGCTTCGCATGCGGCATGCGGCATGCGCTTGCTGTCCTGGTTTCCATTTCGAGCATGTTAATAAATTGCTGTGTAGTTAACTTTAGTTCATCTCTCTCCCCGACTCACTCCCTAACTTTCTCTCTCTCTCTTTCTCTCTGTCTTCCTGTCTCTCTCGTTCTTTCCTGGGCATTGTCATGACCTCCGCTCGCTGTGAATGGTGACACACTTAATTTGGGGCTCCACATGGCGTTCATCCGACTCATGAATTTACTCCATCAGCATGCAGAGCGACGTGGGGCGTGGGGCGAGGGGCGTGGAGGGAGAGTGGAGCGAGCAGAGCTGAGCCCAAGGTCCAGGCATGACTATGACTATGCGGCTGCGGTTGCGGCTTCAGCTGTGGGTCGTGACGGAATAACGTGTTCGGCACTGTCTCTGCCTCTGCCTCTGCCTCTGTCACTGGCATCGTCTCTGATTCCTGCTTTGGCTCTCGCACTGACTCTGACTCTCGGTCTGGCTGTCACTTTGACTTGTGTCGCCTTAACTTTTGTATTTATGCGAACGGAACGCTCGCTGCCAGCCCAGGCGGCATTAGAAACTGGACAAGTGCAACTTTTCGGTACAATTCGACAATTAGAGATGGCCGCGCAATCACGAGGCAGAGCATGAGTCACGAGTGAGCCAAAGCGAAACACTGGGGCAGCGCGAAAGGAGTCACGAGTGAAGTCAGAAGTTTGTAAAGTGATTGGAAAGGAGAGAGATTCAGTCCTCACTGAATGCAAAAGAGAGGCACGAGCAGAGACACGAGTGGAGATGTGATTAGATATCAGAAGAGAGGCACGAGTAGAGTAAAGCGAAGAAGCACGAGTGGAGATAATATTATGAATCAGAAATAGGAGTAGACTCACGACTAGAGAAACGAAAAGGCACGTGTGGAAGTTAGAGTGGAGACCAATAAAATCACGATGGAAAACAGTCTCAAATGGAATGAAGAGTGGAGTCACAAGCAAAGTGAGAGGCACGAGTATGAGTAGAGCCACGGGCGGAGGCGTGAGTAGAATGAAGAGCAGAGGCAAGAGTGCAGGTACGAGTGGAGTCACGTATGGAATCATAAATATTGGCATGTGCGTGGGAACGAATAGGCATGAATAGAAGCACGAGTGGAAGCACGAGTAGACACACGAGTAGAGACACGAGTGGAAGCACGAGTAGAAGCACGAGTAGAAGCACGAGTAGAAGCACGAGTAGAAGCACGAGTAGAAGCACGAGTAGAAGCACGAGTAGAAGCACGAGTAGAAGCACGAGTGGAAGCACGAGTAGAAGCACGAGTAGAAGCACGAGTGGAAGCACGAGTAGAAGCACGAGTGGAAGCACAAGTAGAGACACGAGTAGAAGCACGAGTAGAAGCACGAGTGGAAGCACAAGTAGAGACACGAGTAGAAGCACGAGTAGAAGCACGAGTAGAGGCACGAGTAGAAGCACGAGTAGAAGCACGAGTAGAAGCACGAGTGGAAGCACGAGTAGAAGCACGAGTAGAAGCACGAGTAGAAGCACGAGTAGAGACTCGTGTCTACTCGTAGAGCCAATGATATAGGTATGAGTGAGGGCACGCGTTGAGGAACGAATGGAGGTATTCCTATGAATCAGAGACACGAGAGAAAGCAAGAGCGAAGGAAATTAAAATCACGATGTATACACGAGCATGAGTCCCTGGTTACTAGTAGAAGATATCACGAGTAAAGCTCCAAATGGAAATAAGAAGTGGAGAAATGAGTAGAGGCACGAGTGGAATCACGAGCGGAATCAAGATTGGAGTCATTTGTTGCATTTTATTTTTCATTTATTAACCTCAACTACTGAGTGAGCTTGTGTGCTAGTATATACAAAATATCGAGTATAACCAAAGGTATGTTCCCTCTTAAAGCTCGGATCATAGCAGGAAGCACTGTTGAGCAGTATCTGAGATAGTCGTGTATTCTGGGAATGGGCACTTGTGACAGGAGTACAAGCTAAGCCAAACACGATAAAAATTGCTGTCTAAATTTTGCACTCATGAAGTTCAAGTCGTGACACGCAAAAAGCACGAAATTCATCTAAATTTTCTACATATTAAAGAATTTGTTGAGAATCCTGTGCGACTGTAATATGAATGACAAAATAAACTAGTGAAGCAGCTGTTGAAGCGTTAGAGAGACAAAAGGACTCTGAGAGAAAGTGAGAGAGAGAGAGAGAGAGAGAGAGAGAGCGTGAGAGTGAGGCAGAGCATGGAATGGAATGGGACATGTGTCAAATGTTGTAATTGCACTTCATTCCCTGCTGCCCAAATGAATTGCAATGCCAGCAACAGCTGCTGTTGTCGAGAGTGAAAGGCATTAATGTACACACACACACACACACACACACACACACACACACACACACACACACACACACACACACACACACACACACACACTCACACATATAGAGAGAAGCAAGATTTAGGCCTACAAATGAATATAAAGTGCAGCAGCGGAAATGAAATGAGATTCCCAAAAAAAAAAAAAAAAAAGGAAAAAAAATGAGAAACAGAAAACAAAACTAGCTGCAGAAAACTGCGTAAAATGAAAGGGAGGAACGGTTGTGGGGAGGGAAGGGGAGGAGGTTGCGTTGGGTCTGCTTGCTGCAGAGGTTGCAAAGGGCAGGGACACGGGGGCACGTTAATAAAATGAATGCTCCACACGCCCTGTCAGCTCCAATGCCTGCGGCCGACCATTCGCATGGCGTCTGGCCAGGATGGAGCCCATTTCCATTTCCATTTCCATTTCGAGCAGCTGTCATTGCGCCTTTTTTTCCAGTTCCTGTTTTCTGTTTTCCTTCTTTTTTTTTTTCTCTCTTCGGCTCACGCTCTTTGTTGAGGCCTAAATGATGATGAATGGGCCACGGAATGGGAGCGAATGTGCAGCTGAAACTGCTGAAACTAGAACGGACTAAGGCTGAAGCTGAAGCTGAAGCTGAAGCTGGGCATTCGCATTGGGATTGCAATGGGCGAATGTCGACTGCTAACTGTTGCAGCACTCTGCCTTGGCCTGATAAATACAACAACAACAACAACAACAACATAGACATTAGCCTAATGCATGTGAATGCCATATTGGCTATAGATTTATTTATTTATTTATTTTTTATTTTTTTTAGAATGATTTTAGAGTGGAATATGATGCAAATGCAATAGAAAAATATATAAAAAATTTTTAAAAATTATTATTTTTTAAATAAGTTTTAAGAAATATTTAAATCAAAAATTAATTTAAATGAGCACTTTGCTCATTTAAATTAACTAGAAAATTCTAGTATAAAATATAATAAATAGCAATAGCTTTTAATGCCAATGCTCGTTTCGCATTTGGGATTACAGGGTATTGAGCGTGGCGTCTCTGGCATTTGTTTTCAGTTGTGGCGCTCGTTTTGGCATTGTTCACACAACACACACTCTGCACACACACACACACACACATACATAGTCTACACACAGGTGCAATTGGGGATTTTGGAATGCCACGCCCACCGCCCAGGCCCCCCTGTCGACTCCCTGCCCGCCTGCGTAAAGATGGAGCCACCAAATTGGAAAATATGTCAGTGCTTCAATTTGGCGTGTGTTTTTTAGTATCTTTTCCACTTTTCCACTTTTTCTTTTACGCTTTTTCCACTGTTTGCCATTTGCCATTTTTCTATTTTTCTATTTTCCTATTTCTGTTTGAAATTGTGTTGCAATATTTCTTGCTGGCTGGACTGTCCTTGCATTGCTGCTTCCGCTCGTTATATGCCTGCGTTTTGCTTTTTAAGGTTAACTAGAAATTGGAAAATTGCACTCAACGGCAACGGCAGCAGCAGCTGCAGCAATGGGAGAGCCAAACGTGTCAAAGCTGCCAACTCCACAAAACTGCAAAGCGGCATCTCTTCTGGCATTCACACGTTTGGCGTTGACAATAATGACAACAGCAGCAGCAGGAGTAGCAGGAGTAGCAGCAGCAGGAGTAGCAGGAGTAGCAGCAGCAGGCGTAGCAAGAGTAGCAGCAGCAGCAGCAGCAAGAGTAGCAGCTGCAGCAGCAGCAACAGTTGCTGACAATTGATAACGAATGTCCAAAAAGGCTAGTGACAGTTGTTACCTAACAATAACAATAACAGCAACAGCAACAGCAGCAACAACAGCAACAACAGCAGCAACAACAGCAACAACAGCAGCAACAGCAACAGTTGCAATTGTAACTGAAACTGTTTTCTAGCCACACGGCAACAATTTTTGCCGTCTGTTGCAACTGACGTCAAGTTTGATTAGAAACAGTTATTCCGTTGACTCAAAAATATGGCTTAGCATTCTCTATCTCTGCTTAGCTCTTTCTCTCTCTATCTCTTTCGTTCCGCTTCACTCAAACCTTTAGTTATATTGAAAGTTTCTTGAATTTATTATGCAATTTCCTTTGCAACGTTTTCTGCGCTACGGCTGCAAAATTATTTATATTTGTGGCTTTTCAAATTGATGTATATATAAAACACTTACACATCTATATATATATATATATATATATGCATAGTTATATATAAATTGTATGCATTTAAAGGCAGTCCATGAGGAAAGTTCGATGCGCTGCGTGAATATTTCTTTGAGTTTCAACTGCACTCTTAAGCCACAATCTTATGCTTGGCTGAGCTGTGTTCTGTTTGCATTTGCGTAAAATAAATAAAGTAAAAGCAGAGCGTAGCTTTAAGATACAAATATGTGCTGGCAAATATTAAGAAATTGCAAGAGAACTACGCATCATGAAAGGGAATAGCTTACAGAGATGCGAGAAGATTTCGAGCCTTGAAGTCGTTGCTCAATTAGGAGCTCATATTACTGATTTGATTGGAGTTAAAAAGAAAAATTAAGAAATTTAACTTGGTTTGTATTAAATGTAAAAGTGCAAAGTATTTGGAATATCGAAAAGTATCTGAGAAATACAAAAGTAGCTATAAAATATATGGAAGTATGTAGATGATGCAAAAGTTTGCTGATATTTATTGGAAAATATCTGGAAAAATATCTAGAAGCAATTCAAGTAGATAAAACAATACAAATTTATTGTAATAATTATAGATAAAGAAGAAAGAGGAAGAAACAAAAGTATCTAAAAGATTACAAATGTGATTAAAAGATAGAGAATATATATAGCTAAATATATAGTTATATAATCAAAAGTAAGGAAAAGTATTAAGGACAATCCAAAGTATGTTTGATGCTAAGAAAGTATCTTAAAGATATAAAATGATTTAAAACATAGAAAACATATATATAGATATACATATATCCAGAGTATGCAAAAGTATTTAAGACAATCTAAAGTAACTTTGATGTTATCTTAGAGATATAAATCTCAAGTATTAAGGACAATTGAAAGTAACTTGATGCTAAGATAGTATCTATAAGATACAAAAGCATTTAAAAGATAGAAAATATACAAAATATACAGATATATATAGATCTAGAGTATTAAGGACATTCTAAAGTAACTTTGATGCTAAGAAAGTATCTTAAATCTATAAAATTCCTTAAAATATAGAAAACATATATATATAGTATATAGATATATATCTGAAGTATGCAAAAGTATTTAAGACAATCTAAAGTAACGTTGATGCTAAGAAAGTATCTAAAAGATAGAAAAGTATTTATAAGACATATATAGATATATATAGATCTAGAGCATTAAGGACAATCTAAAGTAATTTTGATCTTCAGAAAGTATCTATAAGATATGAAAGCATTTAAAAGGTATAAAATGTACACAGATATATATAAACTTGGAGTATTAAGTATGCTACGAAAATATCTTAAAGATATGAAATTCCTTAAAAGATAGAAAACATATATATGATATATGTATGTATATATATGTATATCTAGAGTATGCAAAGTATTTAAAAAAGTATTTAAACGCTAGAAAAACAATATATAGATATATCTAAATCTACAGTAACTCTAATGTTCAGAAAGTATCTTAAAGATACAAAAGTAAATGTAAATGAAAATAGTTTTGAAATGTACTCAAGTAATATGCTAAAATTAAAGAATGCACTAAAGAAATACAGCTACAAATGCTACAAACTCGCATGGAAGTTGCTTTAACGAGTTGCACGGCAAAAGCTGACAGAAATTTAAAAAAAACTTTAAACGCGAAAGCAACTGCCAAACGAACGAATTTATGATGAAGTTTTTGGCAAGGCATCCAACTGATGGCTGTGTGTGTGTGTGTATGTGTGTGTGTGTGTGTGTGTGTGTGTGTGTTCAGCTAGAGTTTTCTGTTTGCTTAAAGCGAGTTGGCAGCGCCGTTTGTCTTTGGTGCTGCTGACGCTTAAGCCCAAATCGATGAAGTCTTTTGCCTCCATTTGCACTAATTTGGCAGCCATCGACGTGCTGAGCAGCTAAACAAAAAAAAAAGTAAATATATATATATATAAATGGAGCTAGTGCAATTGGGAATGACTTTAGCGGACTCTCAGCCAGTCTGGGAACTGGGGAGTGTGCGCGGCAGGCGGTGCCCAAATGCCAGCTAGACCTGTGCCGAGTGCCATTGAGAAGTTTCAAGCGCTGACTGCGCGACGGCAAAAGTTGGCTGCACAGTTGCACTTGGGCCAAGTGGCGAGGCGCGCGCTCATAAAACAAACAACGACACAACCACACACACACACACACACACACACACACACACACACACACACACACACCTGCATCTATGGCAGACATCGTCATTGTCGTTAGCAAATATATGACCAAAGAGGATCAAAGAGCATTTCGCTGCAGCTGCACAAAATAATTGCTGTCTGCGGTGCTTTAGCCAAAGGACGCGCCAAGCTTGCATAATTTGTAGACCACGCTCCATCTCTCTCAATCACACACACTCTCTACCCCTCTCGCTCCCTCTCGCTCTCTGCGTTCGGTTGTAAGTCAAGTTCCAATGCGGCTCGCGCTGGCTAAGCCTCTTTAATGTCATTTGTCATCTGGGCAGCAGTCGACAATATACCCTGTAAACTATATAAAGAGGGCATGCGCCTAACAATAACTTTAGTGCTATATAGTCATAGTCAGCGTCACATCATCTAGATTAGCTCTAGATTCTAGATCAAGATTATCTCTAATGATATACCATCTTGAGCAGCTCATTACAGGGTATCTGCTCGCATTCAACATTGTTGCTGCAAGAAGTCGGAGTTGTTTTGAACTGCAGTTTGTCCGTTTGGCATTATGCAAATATTATTTTGTGCCAGCGCCAAGTTGGGGGCCTTTTCAAAGTTCCAACTGAAGACAATAAAAAGTTCATACATATATACATATAATATAATATAATAATAATAATAGAAAAGGAGCAACTGTCCTCTGGGCAAAAGGGCAGCTGAACGATGTGGACAGGAGGCGAGGATGCGGCTGTCCAGGAGGAGTAGCAGATGCAGCAGGAGGCTTGGGGGCGCCAAAAAAGTTATTGAAGACTTGGAAACACACGACTTCAATTTTTATCGGCTGACAAAGAAGATAGCAAATGCTACTAAGAGTCTATATGAGGAAGCCAAGGCGAAGTCGTGGCGTTGTTGGTTTAGACAGAATGAGAGAGAGAGAGAGAGAGAGAGAGAGGGAGAGGGAGAGAGAACTGGCAACTGCAAGGCCTGTCAAAGGCAATGCCAGAACATTGTGTATACTTTAGTTGGCGATTGCAAGGCTCACTCGAGAGACGCAGAGAAGGAAGAGTAAGAGAGAGGGAAGAGTGGCAGAGAGAGAGAGAGAGATATACACACGCACTACAGCGGCTGTTAAATCCGTTGAGTGCTTGGCTTGTTTGAGTTGCCTGCAACGGCTGGCTGCTGCTGCTGCTGCTGAAGAACTCAAGAGCTGAAAGCTCAATGGCAATGGAAAAAAAAAACAAACAAGAGAAAACAATTTTTCATACCCTCAAGTTGTTGCAAATGTTGTCTCACATAGGGTATCTACAGTGCAGGCAGCAAGTTGAGCAAAATGAAACTTCAAGCAGCTGCAAGAACTTCTTAAGGCAATATAGAATATATCTTGATAACTCTTATAAATATATTTTCATAGTACGTAATCCAAATTGTCAGTATCTGCTCTCTGTTAAGATACCCTATAACTAGAGCTGAAGCTCAACTTTTAGCTAAGAATATGTCTCTGTGATTAGCTTTATCAAATTGAGTTTTGATTTCAATCACTCTCTTCTCTTGTCTACAATTACAGGGCATCTCGTTGTCGATCATTTGCCTGCCTAGCTTTGCTGTCTTGTCAACGCTTTACGCTCTGTCTCTGACTTGCCTTAAGACTCGCCCAGAGTCTATCAAATGCCTAGTCGGCGTCCTGCCAGCTCCTAGCTCTAACTCAGTGTCTTTTCTTTCATTTTTTTTTTTTTTATTTTCTTACTCGCTCTCTCTCTCTCCCTCTCTCTCTCTTCCTCTCTCGCCTGATTTTTAAATTACACTGCACAAAAGACAAATTTCAATTAATTTATACAAATTATTTTCAAGGCGCAAAGCTAAAGATTTATTTGAGCTGCCTCGCTGCTAGTTAGGGTATTTGCACTGATGAGAAAGAGAGAGAGAGAGAGAGAGAGAGAGAGAGAGGGAGATTTATGTGCTCGCTGACTGCAGCACACACTTTTTGCGCAGTGTATTAGCATTCGTCATGTGTGTGAAATCGGAACGCAGCGTCCGCATTCGCATCCGTATTCACATCCGCCTCCTGCTGGCATTTTCAGGCTGTCTGTCAGCTGCTGCTGCTGCTACCACTACAGCTACTACTGTGTATGTGTGTGTGTGTGTATGTGTGTCTGTGTGTGTGCCACTCACTGTTTTGCAGACAATTAGTTTCGTAAGCAGTTTTCCTATTCTTTTGAACTTTAAGTTTTGTCAGCTGCGTTTCTACTTTGCCTTTTGTTTGCACCCGCTGCAGTGCGTATGTGTGTGTGTGTGTGTGTGTGTGTGCCAGTGTATGTGTTGACTTATCAACTTGTATTGTCTTCAGCTGTGGCACACAAAATTCAACCCACCCCCTGCGCCCCGCACTTGGCCCTAAACAATGAAAAGAAAATTGATTCGAAACTCCTTCTGGCAAAATGAATCGAAAATGAATCGAAAATGAAATGGAACGTGACCGAATGTGGCCACATGTCAATATGCTAATGATCTGGCACAGCCACAGACTGTGTCCCTGTGACATGGCACTCTCGACCGCCCTCTACATCCCCCCCCCCCCCCCCCCCCCCCCACCCCTTCACGCCCCTTGGTCTATCCACTCAGCATGTTTCGCCTGATTATTTTGCTGATTGTTTTTTGGGGCGCTTGGACCCCTGTGACGTTAAAGGCTTTAAATAGACATTTCCGATTGCCAGGACGCCTGCCATATTTGCCTGTCGCCCGAAAATTTGACGAGCTGCCTGTGCAGCCCAGCAGGAATCGGCCAGAGCATGGCCATGTTGTTCTGTAATTGGCGGCCAAATCGAATTGAAACGGGAAATCGCAAATAAATTGAATGAAACGTGCCACAACCACAGATGATGTGGAAGCGAGAGAGCGGGAGAGAGGGAGAGAGAGAGAGAGAGTGGGAACTGAAAAGGGGTTTATCTGTTGGTCATCTAAGTGCCTCTGTGTGTGTGTGCTGCTGCTGCTGCTGCTGCTGCTGTTGACCACAAAGTGACGTTTCCGTTTCCGTATCCGTGACGCGTGTGCATGCAGCAATAAAACGTTAACTCTGCCTGCCCATCACACCTCCCCCTCTCTCACTGTTTAAATATTTGACTTGAAATGCGCCAAGCCCAAAAAAGTGGCACCGTTGCTTGGGGCTCATCAAAGCAGCCAGCTGCCTGTCCATTGGCCGCGCATCCTGGTAATATCCTGCCAGAGCAGTGCCACCTGTACAGGTATTTATGTCGCTCTCCCTCTCCCTTCTCTCTCTCTCTCTCTCTCTCTAGTATCATTGGTTCGCGCTGAATGCAATGAAAATGCTTTTTATTGAAATGCACAAAGCTGCAGCAGGAGGCGCGGGCGTAGGCGCGCGTATGTCGCCTGAAAAAGGCTTGCGGTCTGGTCACGAATATCAAATACTTTGTGTACCGTCAGCCTTTCATTAAAAAAAAACACACATCTGTTGAGCGACTAGCCAGATGCCACGTACATATTATTTCAAGCTATGCTGCCTGCGGGCCGAGCGCACGCTGCGAAGCGAAGCAGCAAACGCAGAGTTGGATTGAACAATAAGGAAATAAGCGGAAAGCAAAGGAAATGAAAAGTCCGTGAAGCCGTTGAAAAATTTCTAAGTGATATGGTAAGGGAGAGAGAGAGAGAGAGAGAGTGGGAAGGAGAGAGAGAGGGAAGGAGACGAGCAGAGATAACAAAATAAACTGTAGAAAAACTTTGCTCGCTGGCAAATCGGATCAAAATAAGCTGCGAATATTTGAAAATTATATGCAATATACAAAAAATTGTAAGCCAGCCAAAGCTCCCTTCAAATATTTGTTTATCTGCTCAACGCATCGAAACTCTTCAAGTTTTATTCTCTAACATTTAGCATGCGCTTAGCATTAGCTCTATGCTTCTCATATTTTGCTTAGATCATATTTTGTTTTCGTTATTTTTTTTTTATAGTTCTTGAAAATATTTCGTATGATTTCGCTGCTGCGACTACTGACAGTAAAACTCAGCCATGCTACATCAAGCCAAGGCACTGTCAAGCCACTCGCTCTCTCTCTCTCTCTCTCTCTCTGTCTGGCAGGGCAAAGAAAGTGCAGTGTCCGGCACACACACACACACACACACTTGCACACACACACATACATAGACAATGCATACCGCACTGTTTTTTAAATGACTTCCTACTTTTGTTTCTTTTGCTTTTCGCTTTTTACATTCATTGTTTTCCATGAATGAACAGCTGCTAGCGCCCGAACAGTGACAAAGCGAATAAGACATACAGAGCGAGAGAGCTAGAGAGAGAGAGAGAGAGAGAGAGAGAGAGATAAAGATAGATATTATGTGGGGCGTGGCATGGTCTGGTGCAGGCAGGGCACACAATGCGAAAAATTAATTCTCGCAAATACGTTTACAATTGCGTAATGGCTGAAGCTGCAGTCGTTGGGTGGCGAGGGTGAGGGCGGAGCGGGCCGTGGCTGCGGTTGACTAGCAGTTGCATTAAGCCATAAGCTGCAACAAATGACATACTCACACACACACACACGCACACTCACACACACCGAGCCACGGGAGAGCTGTTATTTGTGGTCGACGACAGCTGCCCGAAAAAGTATGCTATGATTTTTTTATTTTATTTTATTTAGCTTGTTTTGCTGGCCTTCAAAGGGATTTGGCTTAGAGCGCGCAAATGCATAGAATGCATTGCCAACAGTCAATAATATCAGATTTCATTTAGCTAAAACCAATGCTGCACCTGAACCTGGCCTAAAGGGCGTTTACTTCATTAATGTGTTTGTGTCAAAATAAATTTGCCTGATTGCAGTGGAAAACATTTTGGAAATTGCAATGTATTTCCACATTGGATTATTTATGATTCAAATGAATGATAGATAATAATGCATAGATATTTCATAAATATTAATAAATGCATAGACAGATTATGTGCATAGATATTTGTTAAACATCAATAAAGATATAGATATGCAGCAATTAGGTAGGGTAATTAACGCTGTTCACTAATTGCATGTTTATATATATTATAAATAAATATTTATATTATACATTGGTTATATAGAATACATTTTGATTCAGTGGAATAACGTATTTTATATAATTTTGTTGAATTTACTATCTAAACTCTGCACAGTGGCAGATTTGAAGAAAATAGCGGCATAAACTAAAAAAAAAAAAAAAAATGAAAACATTGATATCAAATTAATATTATTTTCACTAAATAAGTGTTTTATCTATTTGAAAATACAAAAATTTTAATTATTCATGCACCCCTGGCCTTCTGGCAACCCTGCAAAATCGGCTGTTTGTGGCACGTGGTTTTTGTGTTGATTTTGCTCAAAAGCTTGTTTAACTTTTAATTATCTATAATTCGCCTAATAAAATAACTAGAGGTATTGCTAAATATGGAAACCATAGTTCAAGGTATATTGATCATTGTGTTAATGCCATAGAATTTGTACTTGTGTGTTTTGTCTTTCGTTTCGTTTGTTATTGTTGGTATTGTTTGTAGAAGAAACTTAACCTCAACGTTCTGTGATTTGTGGACTAAATGTTACCTGCTTCTCGCTGCTACTTGAAAGTAAGAATGCAATTATTTTCCGTTAAATGTTTTTAAGATGACGCCCATAATTTTTCTTGCGCTTTTTTGCGCCTTTTTAAAATATTTGCTGATATTGCAGATAAGGTAGAGTTTAGTCACACGGAGTTGCTTCAAATTTGGATTGACAATGGGCGCACATACATACAGAGCTCTGTATCGTTCGCATATAAACTGAGTCACATCAGCTTCGTAGGTTGTGCTCTTCCCTCGTATGCCTAATGGAAGAATCCAGCCTACTGAGCACTCTATTTATGTTATATATAACAAATCCTAATTGGTTCTCGATTTGTTGCGACTTTTATTTAATGAACTAATGGAAAATTGTATATTTGTCGATATTATTAAATTTGCGTTTGAGGTTTAATGTTTGTGCTTGACTTTCAATTAGTGTAGAATTTTTGTTTTGTCAGCACAGTTTTGTTGCTTTGATTAAAGGTCAATGAAATTATGATTTGATTTCGTTTTAAGCGAATTCGATAAGGCTTCGACTTAAGATAGGGCAAATAAATCAATTCAAGTGAAAGCAATGATAAATTGATAAATGCATGATAAGAGCTCAGCATGCCGAATCGACATGAAGCAGGCAAAATCTGTCTGCACAGAGAGAGAGAGAGAGAGAGAGAGAGAGAGAGAGAGAATTTTCCTGACAACAAATTGCGCTTTGCTAGGGAAATCGACACGAAATAACTATAAGAGGTAAAAGAGCATTTGAGTAAAAAGAAAAATATAATATATATAGTATATATTTATGCAGATACTTTGCTTTAACGAGAGCAACAAAATATGTGGAAATTTTTACGAATAACAGAAATCCTCTTTGCAGCGCACAACACATGCAGATGCTTTTAAATAAATACAATTTATTGAAATTTATAAAAAAAACTTTGTTAAACTCTCAACCATTGTCATTTATATATATATATTTTAAATAATATAAAATTTATATAATTATTGCATGAGTCTACAAACGGTCAAAGGATAATTAAAGGCTGCAAATATTTGCGGTATTATGATTATGTGTGTCTGGCTCTTCCTCTCTCTCTCTGTGTGTGTGTGTGTGTGTGTGTGTGTGTGTGTGTGAGTCCAAACACTCATACGCATAATTTGCATTGTTATTTGGATCTTGAGAGCCACACTCACGCATTTGGCCCAGCTGCCTGGACCACTTCCCTTCAGCGGTTAACCTAATTTGCTTTAATTAACATTGCTGCATATTTAATTTAGCAAACATTGCCACACACACACACACACACACACACACACACAGGTATTTAGTTCGCTTTTCAATTAAGTTGCGCATATTTTTAGCTTTTTTTTTTTTTGTATTTTTCCCTTTTTTGAATTTTTGTTCAGCTTTCCTTTTTTTTTTACTTTGCTTTCGCTTCGTGTTGTTTTTTTTGTTGTTGCTGCTGCTCATCGCTTGTCAAATGGTTTCTAATTACGCACAGCTGCGCCACGCCCCCCATGGACGCCCACTTGACTTGGTTGACTGACTTAATTACAAATTGCATTATTTATCGTGCAACAAAGTTCGTCAAACTGCAGTGCGAGGCAGCGCCTGAGCTGCTGCCGCTGCTGCAGCAGCAAAAGCAGTTCACAAGGATAATCATCAGCATTTCGAATGTGTTAATGTAATTTGTATGTGTATGTGTGTGTGTATGTGTGTGTGTATGTGTGTGTGCATGTGAGTGTTAATGGGGCAAATGGATGAAGAGCTGCGGGGTAGGTCGGGCCCTGACACACCACTGAGTTGCATCATCAAATATTCTTTTATAGTATGTGAAGGGGATAAACAGCTGCAGAACGCAAAAGTTGCAAGTTGTGCAACTGTTTGCATGATTACGCTACAGTATGCACTCGCTAAAAGTGCGACCGCGTTGGCTGAAGCACCTGAAACTTGAGCAACTCTTGTAGAGATCAAAGACTTGCGCGGTCTAATTGATGTGCAATGAATATAATCAAACTCATTGACATACATCATGATGATTGATTGACTGAGTGACTGATTGACTCAGTGACTGAGTGACTGATTGATAGATTGATTGGTTATTGAGTGTGCAATTCACTGTTTCAATGATTGAGTTGGTTGAAAAACTTTAATTTCCTGAATGCTTGACTGAGACAGAAGAAGCTAGAATATCGAGCGATCGGAAAAAGCTGACTGATATATATATATATTTTTGAAAGACGTAGGAAGACCCAGTGACTGATTGACTGACTGATTGATTGAACTGTATGTGTATGTTTGATAATTGGTTGATTGATTGACCATCTGCTGGATTCATTCTGCTGACTGAATTACATAGTGACTGATTGACTGACTGATTGATTGAACTGTATATCTACATGATTGATTGGTTGATTGACTATCTGCTCGATTCACTAAACGACTGATGCACGTAATGACTGATTGACTGTTGAATAGGCAAGTTTACCGACTGATTGATTAATAAGTTCAATGAATGAATGATTGACCGATTAATAAGCAAGCTTGGCAATGGCTTCATTGATTGTATGCTGAAATAAAAGATAGATTGACTGACACGACTTACGTCGGAATGACTAACTTATGAAAACTCTATGGCTGATTGGTTGATTGACTGATGGACCTAATCAGTGATCAACTCATCAACCTGATTGACTGAAAAACTGCTTGATCAATTGAAAAAATTTATGATTAGTTGATAAATTGAATTTCTCACTGAGTGAGTGAAAGATTCAACGCCTGACTGAACGCATTCATAGACTGATTTGGATAGCTGCATAACTGTTTGATAAACAGTTAAATTTACCAACTAATCTAACTAACTAGCTAGCTCAACTGTTTGCTTATCAGCATGGCCGCCTAGCGAGTATCTACTGTGCCAGCAGCAGGCACAATAAATATTTGCACAGATTTGAAAGGGGCTGTTGAAGTCGTGCAACTTTCGGAGGCGTCTGTGGGACAGCCAAAGCCTCAGAGTAAAGGTAACCGTAATACACACACACCCAGCTAAGCCCACACATATGCATATGTAATATGATGATGCTATGACCCGGCTCTGTCTTTGTGTGGACACATTTGCGGCTGAGCCCAAGTTGATTAAAATCCGTACCGCTTCAAAGCTCTCCCTATCCTATATGCTCGCTTTATAGTCAGTTAGTCAGTGAGATATACACACACACTCGCTCTCTCTCGCTCTCTCTCTCTCTCTCTCTCTCTCTCTCTCTCTCTCTCTCTCTTGGCGTGACTGCTCTCTTTGCCGTTTGAGCTGCTCTGGCAGCTCGCATATTGACCCAAAGGCAAGCCATAATTGAAACGATGCCAAAGCAAATGAACTTTTCGTTTCCAAATCACTTTTATATCAACTTTCGATTAGTTCCAATCCAACAGTTAAATCAGCAGGCAAAGTTTTTAAAATTTCTATAGATTGTCAGGAATCAGAAAATTAGAAAATGAGCGAATTTCCCATTGTGGCTAGAAATAATGTCTCCAATGTTTCCCTTAATCTTTTGAATTCAGAACTTTCTCAAAAAGTTAATTAGCTTGAGGTAAATATCTGTACGTCTCTCCCATATCATATCATATTCAAGTTAACTGTGTAGAGCTGAAGTAAAGCTAGAAACTCTTCCATGTGTAGATCTCTTCGAGCTCTTCTCGAGGAACTATTTAAGACTTTAGTTGTTTAGATTTTCAATTTGATTTCAGTTCAAATGATTTCATTTCCCAAATGCTTCAATTTCCAGAGACACAACACACAAAAATGGTTGATTTTTGTATTTGTTTGCGCTGACTTCGCCCAGAGGGCGCTGCAATGTTCAAAGTCTATCGGGATGTCAACGTTACTAATTTGGCCATAATGCAGCTGGCCGTTATGCGATCGTCCATAATCGTGTTAGGCAAGCGCCTAGCTGCTTCCACAATCGATTGAAAAGCGCTCAAAGCCCACTTCGGCTCGGCATAATCCAAATGAAGCTCGTCACGTTGGTGGAGGTCACCTTAATTATGGTCACAATTAACAGTTGGAAATGCGCCGCCCGTTGCAGCTGGCACACATAGAGCGTACCGCCATGGCTCTAACCCAGTCCAGTGTAGTTCAACAGCTCCGATCCACTCACACTCACACTCTCTCTCTCTCTCTCTCTCTCGCATGCTGGGACACATTTCATTTTATTTGGCATGACCTCACATAGGCGAGAGTTTCTGTGAGTGTGTGCGGGTGTGTGTGTGTGTGTGTGTGTGTGTAATCTCATTACAAATTCAAATGCGCTGTGGCTGTGCGTTGACGTTGCCCTCTCGAGCTAGTGCCGAGGGTTGTCCACCCTTCCGCCACCGATCCAGTGCGTAGTCCTCCTTACCGCTGCGGACATGGTAAATGCAGCAACCGCGTTGTCACTCAATTATGTGCCATGTGTGCGCGACATAGCACACTTTTCAACACTGTCCAAAGATGCCACACGGCACAGCACACGATAAGGGTACAGCTTGGGTACAGCTGGCAGACGGACAGGGGGCAGCCACATCGAAAGCGGGGGACAGAGACAAATGAGGTGCCGGAGCACAGCTGAAGTGGACAGACAGCAAAAGTTGAACGTCGGCTTGCGGCACTGGCGTACAACACTTCAATGGATTTGCATATGAGTGCAAATTAGAGATATCTGAGCAGCTAATTAAGATGAGAGTGCGCTCGCCGGAGTCTCTGGAGGAGTGAGTGAGAGCGGCAGCGACAGCTGAAAAGTGATTTAAGTTTGCAAGCTAGGGATAAAGAAGGGCAAAAAAAAAAAGGGTGCACAATATGGAGTTGTAATGAGAGAGGGAGAGACAGGAACAGAAAATGACAGAGGAAAAGTGGGGGGAGATATTGGTAGATAGAAGGAAATATTATGGGAGCGAGAGAGAGAGAGAGAGACATGGACAGAAAGAGGTCAAGTGAGGGAGAGATAGGAAGATTTCCTGGTACTGGGAAAGAGAAGGAAGGCAAGAGAGAAGAGAAGGAGATGAAGAGAGTGTAAGAGAGATGGAGTGTAAGTAAGTTGTAATGGAGATGGAGAGACAGAGAGAGAGAGAGAGAGAGAGAGAGAGAGAGAGAGAGAGAGAGAGAGAGAGAGATAAAGTGAGGGAGGCAGAGGGAGATAAATGGAAACAGCCGCAGAGCGAAAGAAAGAGAGAGACAACAGAAAGAGATGAAGAGAAAAGAAAAGAGAGAGAGAGAGAAAGAGAGAGAGAGGAAGAGAGAGAGAGAGGAAGAGAGAGAGAGGAAGAGAGAGAGAGGAAGAGAGAGAGAGAGGAAGAGAGAGAGAGAGGAAGAGAGAGATAGGTGTGAAATAAGAAGCGAGAGCGAGGGCTTGTGAGAGGGAGATAGATTGGAATAGAGAAAGTCTGAGATGAGAGAGTGAAAGCATGAGAAAAGAGCGAGGGAGAGAGAGAGAGAGAGACAGAGAGAGAGAGACAGAGAGAGAGAGAAAGAGAGAGAGAGACGGAGAAAGAGGTAAAGAAACAGGATTGACAGATGAAGTGAGAACGAGAGTAGTAGTGAGAGGGAGAGAGATTGGAATAGAGAAAGTCTGAAAATATCTATTATCAATTAAATAAACTCGTGAAAATTGAAAAGAAATCATTCTATTTCATTTTTTTAAATATATTATTTTTCTTCTTAAAAGATTCAATTTCAGGTTTTTATACTTTACATTTAAAATTTATATTTTCTCGTTTCTCCTTAGAAATCAAAAACTTTGCTGCTTTGGATTACTGAAAAGTTCTGAAACATGAAGATGCTCGGATAACTCAGATGCAACTCAATATGACGCCGCCTCAGTCAAGGTGCATTTGCCGCAGCTATGGAAAATGTCTGAAAGGAAATACTCAGCTGTAAAAAGGAAGAGAGACAGCTAAGTAGATGTGAAGCTTTGAGCTGTACGTGGTAACTGCTCGTCGAGCACGCTCTGAGCTGCTTCTCTAAATTATTTGCTTTCATAAATTGAGATTGTCGAGGGCTGAAGGGTGGTCGCAGCCCATTCGACATCATCATTCGCCACTTGGCAGCTTTATGTCATTGCTGGTTAAGTGATGCATCT
The DNA here is from genome assembly GCA_030914335.1 of Drosophila borborema. Taxonomy (NCBI): domain Eukaryota; kingdom Metazoa; phylum Arthropoda; class Insecta; order Diptera; family Drosophilidae; genus Drosophila; species Drosophila borborema. The sequence goes on from JAUESP010000307.1 coordinate 12,649,021, forward strand.
AATTTGCAGCTGTTGTCGCAGCTGCTGCTGCTGCTGCTGCCTCTGCTGCTGCTGCCTCTGCTGCTGCTGCTGCTGCTTGTGTGGGCAGAGTGAAAGAAAACTCGTGAGGAATTTGCATTTGGTGCTTGGAAAAATGTTTGCATTTACTGTGTGCCGTGCGCAACGTAAGTAATGCGAACATCGTCAATCCACAGCTTCCATCTTCATCTCTCTCCCACTCTCTCTCTCTCTCTCTCTCTCGCTCTCTTTCTAGGCATCTGTCCTGCCTGTGTCTGCCTGCTGCGTCTCATGCTCGTTAATTTTGCAGCATTTCCGCTAGCAATTTGGTGGCAGCTTCGCCGTCGTCGCCATCGTCGTTGCCGTCGTCGTCGTCTTGTGGAAATATTACGTATACGCGATGGAAAAAGCGCTAACCGGAAATGCAGGAAGCGGATATTACACGCTCCAGAAAACACACACAGCATAGCGCGCCGCGCCGGCAGTCGCATAATATGCACACAGATATGACTTTTGACGACAAGTCTGAGCAAGTCTGAGCAAGTCTGAGCAGCGCTGAGCTTAGCTTCAAGTGGGCTGCCCAAGTGTGGGCGTTGCCAGCCAAAGCAATTGCGACATTTTCCTTATTGCTGCAGCTGCTGCTGCGCTTTATGCATGTCTCGTATTTCGACAGCTGGTCAATGCGAAAACTGTTAACTGTTAACTGTTCTTGCTGCCAAGCGACTAAGCGTCAAACGTGCCGTATACTCGATGCTGTTGTTGTTGATGTGCATTAAGTATACGCCGCTTGAGCAGATGTTTTCAATAGGCGAAGGTTTTTTTACTTAGCTTATGTGTATATAATTGCGTATATATATATATATATATATATATGTATATATAGTAATATATCCATAAGCACCTACCAACACTTAAACCAAAAAGCCACGATCCCTTCATCATTCTACATAAACAAATCGCCCTCTTCTCATGGGAACTGCATATTCAGCATATTAAGGAGTGACCAATCAGGAGCGATCAGGCCACTCACTCAACTAAGATCGCGCCACTTTAGATATACATTTCTAGCTATATAAGACAAACAAATTTCCAATCATAAGTTCAGTTTCAATTCAATTCAATTCTTACATCGCGTAAGAACACAAATTGTACTCCGTTATCAATTATTAATAAGTAAAGATATTTTTTTTTTTTAATATAACCATAACGTCGGTCTCTTTATTATATATGTATATATATGTATATATGTTCTCCTCTAGCATACAGGGCATCTGCACGCTTGCCAAGCTCAATGCCTACTGGGAAAAGCTCTTAATGTAGTCCTCGCTTTGGCAGCATGCTTGATAGTTAGAGATAGATAGATAGATAGAGAGAGAGATAGATAGATAGAGATAGAGAGAGAGAGAGAGAGAGAGAGAGAGAGTGAAAATATATGCATATGCAATCTATAAACTATATACTCGAATGATATCTATTACAGGGCATTTGTCATTCGCCTATGCTCGCCACATTTTCTTCTTCGACTGCAATTGGAGCGCACTTAATGTGCGCCGGCTGTGTGTGGGGCGGCGTTGGGGCCCAGTGCATGGCCAGCAGTTTATTGCAATTGAATTTTTTTTTTTGGCAAGTCAAGGCAAAGAAGGCAAATAGTTACCTACCTGCAAGCTGCAAGCTGAAAGTTGAAAATTGAAATGAAAACTCGTTACGGTTCGTGTAAGATTTCTTTGTTTTCTTTATTGAACATAATAATTTGTTGTTGTTGTTGTTGTTGGTTTTTTAATGCTTGCTCACTTGCTTGTTAAATGTTATTTTGTTTTTGTTTTCATTTGTCTTAATTTAAATTTAATTTATTTAATTTTTATCATTAAGGTTTTCTTCTTCTGCAACTCTTTGACATTTAGTTTCTCTTCTTGTTTTTGTTTTTTTTTTTTAGTTAAGAATCGTAGCGTATATCAATATGCATAAATTTTATAATTATTTATTTGTATTTTTTATGTCTGTTTTTTTTTTTTTTTTTTTTTTTATCAATTTGTAGCATTTTGCATTAAAAAAAATATTTGTTAGCCATAATAATGAACATTAATTTGTAGCTTTAGCTTCACATATGCCAATGTGTGTGTGTATGTGTGTGTGTGTGTGCTAATTAACATTAAGTACAATATTTATTATTTTTTATTTTTTATTTATTTTTATTTATTTTTTATTTATTCATTTTTGCATTCAAAAGCGCCATCAAGTTATCTGTGTGTGTATTTTGCTCTGTATTTTTGTATTTTTATTTCTATTTTTAATTTATTTTTATTTTCTTTGTTTTTTCATTTCAATTTTTTCTCTTCAGCGTGTGTATGAATTGTATTTTAGTATCGAAATAAAATAATTTGCTCGTGCATGAATAAATGCTTAAATTTAAGTATATATTTTTTTTTAGTTTTTTTTTTGCGCTTCTGCTTTTGCTCATATAAATTTAAAATTGTCAGCCATTTGTTGTTTAATAAAAACATGTATGTATTTTAATATTATTATTATAATAAGTATCTTTTTTAATTTATATTTATATTTTTTTTTTTGCAATTTATTTTTATTATTTTTACTACGTTTTTTTTTTAATGCTGCATGCCATGCTGTGTAGACATATATATTTATTTAAATATATATATATATTTATATATATATATTTATTTTTTTTACTTAATTCTATAAAAACTGCTTTAATTAAAAATTGTTTTGCCTCAGTTTCGTTCGCCACGCTTTAATGTATTTAAATTTATTCATTTGCTGCTGTCTTCTTTTTTTTTAATATTTTAATACCTAGACTTTATCGTATTATAAAAAAAAAATATATGCATATTTATATATATTTTATTTTAAGTTTAATTATTCATGTAAATTCTCTTCGCTTTGCTCCGCTTTAGCTTTTTTATGAATTAATCTTGCATATTTGGCTGCTTAGTTAGTTCTTAATTTTCTTTTTCTTTAGGCTTCTTGTGTAATCAAACGTAAATTTTGTTCACTTATGTTCTTTTTCTTTTCATTGTTATTTTAAAATTAAGTACACACATTAGTTTTAAGCTAGCGTTTCAGTTTATGTACAACATTTATGTCACTAATAGTATTTATATTTATTTTTTCCTTTTGCTCTATCGGCGCTTTTAATGTGAACTCAAATGAAGTTTGCTTATCGCTCGTTCAATAATTTTAATTGTGTTTATTTAAGAAAATTATGTACATAAATACATAACGAAACGAACACAAATTGAAACAATGTTTCACAAATTTGCATAAATATTTTTTAAAATTATTTTTTTCTTTTTTGAGTTGTTTTTAGAAGTCAAAGGAAATGCAACAACTAATTAGCATAAAAATTACACACACACACACACACACACGCACACACACACACACATGCACACACACGCACACACTCATACACTGCTAATGAAATAAAAACAATCAAAAATATGTTGCAATTATATATATTAATTATCATAATTAATTTGCATTATTGTTATGAAATGTTTCGCAAGCATTTTGAGCTGCATTAAAGTTCAACTTTAAGTACATAAAATTTTGGATGGATGCATTAGTCAGTTGATAAGTTTAAGATTATATCATTAATAATAATAAAAAAAAAATACAATTGAATTTGAATTAAAAATATATATATTTATATATATTTTATTAATTTTTTATTATTTATTTATTTATGTTTTACTTTGTTTACTACACAACACAACAAACATCTAGAATTTCGTGGGCTTAGCATTTGGTTAGCGTTCTCATAAGTTAATTTTAATATTTATATTTTTAAAGTTTTTTTTTTTTAGTTTCTTTTTTTTTTTAGTTTTTTGTTTGATGCTTTGATTGTGGCCGTTTCGAGCGTGCGTAGGGTTAGGGGTGATGGCTAGAAGGAAGAGGTTGGCGTAGGGGCGGGGCCATTATTACAACCGAATGTTCATTTAGCTGTCTACACAGAGCTCGCTCATGTATTTATCATATGCAAACATCTATAAGTATATATACATATATGATGTATATATATATGTATATATATATGCATGTGTGTAACTAGATGTATGTACAAATCTAAATTTCTTTTTTTTTTTAAGTGCAAATGTCGACTTGGATGGAGTTTTTTTTTTGTTTTCTTTATTTGGGAAAGAAAATAATAATTATATATTATATGACGAGAATACAAATTGAATAGGCGCAGCGGCAACTAGAGCTTTCTCTCTCCCTCTCTCTGTGCTCAACCTGTATTTGCTGCGATCTGCGCGCTGTGCGTGTCTTACAGACAACTTCAAGCACTGCATATAGATATGAATCTCTCTATATGTATATATGTATATAAAAAAGGCTAATCAAGAAACATATATGTATATATATGCAAGTTGGACGAATGTGTTTAAGGTTTAAGGAAGGTAAAGGTTCGATTTTTCTCATCTTTTCACTGTTTATTTTTTTATTTATTTTTAGCAAACAAAATGTATAGCTCGCTTGGACGCAATAAAAAGTGTTGTAAAATGGCAAAAATGAGTGGGAAACAATTCAATAAAATTTGCCAAGGGTTCGTGTGAGTGTGTGAGTGTGTTTAATGTGCTGTGCTACGTTTTTGTATACTCTGTTCCCAAAGGAAAAAAGAGTATATTGGTTTTGCTTTCGCTTGTTATCAAAACGTTGTACTTGGACATTTCAGCCAAGTTGCGTATTCAATATATGTATTTTGTTTTAGTATTTATAATTAGCTTTTAGCAGTGTTGATAAATGTTTAGTTTTTCTTTTCTTTTTTTTAGCTTGAGTTTATAATTTTGAGTTAGTTGTAATCGTGAACTAGTTCTTTGCTTTTTGCTTTCGTTTTATTATTCAATTATCGCGCACTTGTGTCGCTCGCTTCGCATCTATTGCCTAGGCATTTGTCTTCTATCAGCATTTTGCTCTTGTGACTCCGTTGTTAGCCGTGCCAGTTGTGACGTCACTAGCTCAAGCATGTTGGTTGAAGCATGGCATGTATGTATGCATGTATGCATGTATGTAAATATATATATGTATCTATATATGTATATGTATTTAAAAAATTGGCTTCACTTCTGATCGGTAAGCGCTTCGCTAATGTTGTTCGCTTCTCTCACGCTCTCTCTCTATCTCTCTCTCTATCTCTCTCTCGTTTATCTGGTTCATACCTTTGGCCACTTGGTTTCATTTTGTTTCACTTCACCTCGTCTCGTTTCATATAATTTTCTTGCGCTACGTTTCAATTTCAAGCGTTCCTCTTGCTTTGCTTTTGTGTTTAATTATTATTATTATTATTATTTTTTTTTTTTTTTTTGTGAGAACTTTTGCTACATTATTATTATTATTATTATTATTATTTAAATTATTATTTTATGTAAATTATTTATTATTATTTTTTTAATTTTTCTTAACTGCTTATTGCGTTTTATAAACACTAACTTGTCATTTATTAATTTCTGTTTTTATTTTTTTTTTTTTTATAGAATTTTTTATACTTATTAAAACTACTCAACTTAAGCCGATTGCTTGTTGTGTTTTCTTAATATTTTTTTGTTTTTTGTTTTTGTTTTTTGTTTTTGTGTTTGCCATCCGCTTGTGTCATTGCTATAACTTAGTCAACTAGACGCCGTATAACTAGTAAAAAAATGTGTTTTTGACTGGCTCACACCAACATACTAGATAATATATATGCTATATGTTAAGTAATACTAGACAAAAAAAAATATATAGTTTCGTTTGCTTACTAGCCTAGAATTGTAAATGTCTATCGATCGAAAACCGAAAATCAAAATACAAACAAACAAACAAATACTCGTATCTCCTCTGTCTCACTTTGCACGTAAATACATCGTTGCGTTCTCTTTCCATCTAGACTTCACTTGCCTGCCCAAGCTAGCTAGCTAGCTCGCTTGCTCTCTCTCTCTCCATTTCCATTCCATTTTGATTCAGCTATTCTTGTGGGTGTGTCTATGTGTGGGTGGCTTAGTAGCGCTGCTGATACTCATGATGCCAGCGATTGAAATCAATGTGGAACACAATTATGGAACCAGTTGATAGGCCAGCGAGCAAATATCTGCAGAAGAGAGAGAGAGAGACAGAGAGAGAGAGAAAGACAAAGAGAAGGAAGAAACAGAAAGAGAAAAAAACATAATATATCAATTAGTAATGAGTAAATCTACCCTAGAGCTGCCTGCAAGTACTTACTTCTGATCGTGAGTGAGAGCCAGCGAGCGTATGCCCGCATTGCAGGCGGGGAAGGCGTAGAGTGGTGCCAGATTGAAAGTGCGCCACACCTCGACAATGCCACGATCTCCGGCGGTCATCAGATACTCGCCATCACGTGAGAGCAGCATGCACTGCAAGAAAGATCAAGAAAGAGAGAGAGAGAGAGAGAGAGAGAGAGAGAGAGAGACAGAGATGGGGGAAGATCGAATGCATGAGTACCAAGAGTTAAATGGATTTGCAGCTAGGCCAGGCACTCACCTGCAGATTGTCGTTGTGTGTCTCGTGGCGCAGCTTTTTGCCATTGATGGTATAGGCCGCGACATTGCCCTTGTCATAGTTGATGACTATGAAGCCCTCGCGCGACATGGTTATCAGCTCGGGCGAGTGAAAATCGACGGGCGGATCCAGTGAGCGCAGCAAGTCACCAAATGTTGTGTGTATCAACACAGGGCCGTCTATGCAAGAGAATAGAAATCAAAGAGAGAAAGAGAGAGAGAGAGAGAGAGAGAGAGAGAGAAAGGCAGAGAAAGAGGGACGTTAGTGTGGGTTAGGCTTCGGCTGGCTAGCGAATAGAACTTACTCGTTGAACCCGATACGACGAGTCCGAGCTCAGCGCTGATGACGACCGAAGTGACAGCCTGCTCGTGACCCGTTAGAGTGGCACGTGGCGTGGGCACATCTCCCTCGCCCACAATGCTCTGGGTGCGGGCATTCCAATGCCAGAGCAGCACTGTGCAATCCGCCGAGCCGGAAGCTATATAGCAATCCGAGGTAATGTTGCACTCGCTGCGAGCCATGCACGTGACAACGCCGAAATGTCCAAAGACAATTTGAACGATTTTCGCTAAATAGGAAAAGAAAGAAGAGATGTAGGTTTAGGTATCGTCTCAGAGAGGGAACTCGCTCACCCACACACAATAAGTAGTGTAAGGTTAGGGATAGAGTCTAGTGAAAGAGAGAGAGAGAGAGAGAGAGAACACTCACCTGTCTCTGTTGCAAACACGCGAAAACTGTTGTCCCAGAAGCCGCAGGCAATGAGGAAACGACTATCCACGGTGGTCACAAAGCAATTGGAACGTATCTTAAGCATTTGGCTAAAGTTATCACCCAAATGGCGACGGCTCACTGCATGGCTGTTGTTGTTGGTGCCGTGAACAGCTAAAGAGTAATACAGGGAGAGAGAGAGAGGGAAAAGGAATTGTTACCATTCAAGGGAAAGAGATGAGTTAACCCCAATCTACTTACTCAGCACTGGATCAATGGTTAGCGGCTGATTGGAGCCAGGCGATTGCGGTGACTCAGCATAGCTGGGACTCTGGACGGATGCGGTATAGTTGCAATTCCAGCGATTCACCGCAAACTGATGGCCAGCGGTCACCGTGACGACGGACGGCAGCGATAGCTGCGGATACGTGTTGGCCGAGATGTGTATGATGGGTGAATTTTGATAGAACTTGAGCATCTGGCATAGATCCTCGGGCATGGCACTGAACATCATGGGCGACAGATGCATGGCCGAGCTGCGCGGTGGATGCGGCTCCATCAGCAGCTGGCTGGGCGTTTGGCCAAAGTTGCGTATTTGATTCTCGACAGCCTCGCGCATCACCGGATCGAGCACACCGTCCAGATCGACGCTGCCCTCATAGGTGAGATAGTAGAACACGTTGGTGGCCCGGATCGCCTCAGGTCCGCGCTGCTTGTAACCGAATATCAGATCGATCCACTGATGCAGCTGGCAGGACACGAACTCCGATTCGAGAGCCATGCGATTGATGCGCACAAACTCCTCGGGAGTTTTGGCCCAGGGGGGTAGCTCGATATCATCGACCAGGGCGCCATCCTCACGATGTCCCAGCCTATAGCCGGACGCATTGTAGAACATCTCCGGCAGGAAATACCATTCGGGTATCAGTTCCTTAACATCGGACGTATCGCGCTGGCAATTCTTCCAGCTGAGTGAAACGGACGAGAACAATCGATCCGGATAATCGAATTTGCCACCCTGCAGTGCCAGGAACATGGACGTAAATGGCTCCACGCGCACCAGCCAGTTGAGTGTGAATGCGGCGGTCGAGTAGTGGGTGCCGTAGTGGAATGGCGGAATCGTATCGCTGTCCCAGCTCTCGTAACGCTCCTCGAAGTAGGCACGACGGGATGGATTTAGTGCGCCAATTGGCTTCGACAGATCCCGATAGTTGGAGGGCAGGCTAAGGTCCAGATCCTTGGAATCGTAATTGGTAAGCACCCAGGGAAAGATCGGATACTGGTTCAGATCGTTGTATGTGCGGCCGGCGATCGTGTTGAGGAACATCAAGTACTCAAAGTTGGAGATCTCGCGTCGCTGCCATTTCTGTGTCATGTTCGAGTTGCGCATCAGCTGGCGCGGCGACATCATCGAGGCACGACGAGTCTGCGGTATGCCGTACTTGATGCCGACGCCCACGCGTGGCAGCGCCTTGATCACCTTCTTGACGGTATGCTGATCGGGAAAGGCGAACAGAATGGAGGTGCGGCTGGCCAAGAAGATCTCCAGTGCGACGTTCTGCAGCAGATAGCGACGCGAGAAGATGGCTCGCACCTCGGAGAAGTACCATTTGCCATGTAGATGGTCACAGTACTTGAGTACCTCGGCATCGATCTTATGAAACTCTGGATGATCCTCGTCCACCTCAAAGAACATCTCGGTGCTGGTGATCGAGACGGTGCCGGGCGCCACCAGTCCAGGCGCTATCAGACGCGCCTTGGTGCTGATGTTGACGGGTCCGGTCAGATCCAGATCGAGTTCTCGATCCTCGATCAGCAGCTCGGCATCGTCCAGCAGCTCGCTGTTGTGCTGCGACGATGGATGCGCCCGGGACACTGCAATCTGGGTGTGGAATTCGTCGCGTGTCTGCAAGATCGCATCCTCTGGTGCACCGTTCTCAAGTGCCGCCTTGAGCGTGGCCTGCGGATGCGAGGAGCCGCGTGGATTTTGCACCATGCGTTTGCGACGACGAGCATCGTCCTCCCAGGCGTCCAGTTTCCAATAGGTGGTCTTCGCCAGCGGCCCAACGGTCGCCGTCAGCGAGCTGGTGATGGAGCCCAGGCCATTCGCATCGCCCCAGGCGCCATGCCGATTGCACATGATGTTGCGCACCTTCTCCAACAGGCGACTGGCGATGACATTGTCTCGACGGCGTGCGGCTGTGATCAGATGATCGCACATGCGCTCCTCCTCGCGCCGCTCGAGCAGCGTCTGGGCGCACTGCGACTCGAAGTCGGCATGCTTGAGCACATCGTCGGCGCGCATGCGGTTCAATATGAACTCAGCCTCGTTGGCCACGCGCACAATGTGATCCTTCATGGCATGGGAGAGCAGGCGGCCCTCGTTGATCAGCTCAATGAAGGCGAGGCCGGCATGTTTCTGCAGGCTGTTTTGCCACTCCTGCGAGCAGAGCAGCATGACCAGCTCGACGACCGAATGCGAATTCTTGAATGTGGTCAGCCCCTTGCCCTCCATCAGCAGCTCCTGACCGTGCGAGCCGACCAGCGTCTTCGAGAGGAATGGGGCAAAGTCCACCATTATTTCGCGCAGCAGCGGACACACTGGACCCAGAGCTATCTCCAGCTTCTGCGTGAGGCTCGCCTCGCGCGACGGCGTCGTCAGCGGCAGCTGGGCAACCAGAGCTGGCGGCTTCATGGGCAGCTCATCGGGTCGCGTGCGCTGCTGCTGCTGCTGCTGTTGCTGTTGCTGTGTGCCAGGCACGGTGTTCGCATTGCCAGCACCGCCAGTGGCAACGCCTGCACCGCTCACACCATAACCGTCTGGCACACGCACCACTGATATCTCCGAATCGGGCTTATCGCCGCGCTCACTGCCCACAACCATGCCCAGTCGTGAGACACCCTGTTGCTGCTGCTGCTGCTGCTGCTGTTGCTGCTGCTGCTGCTGATGCTGATGCTGCTCGTGCTTGGCACCGTCGCTGCCATCCACCAGACCAACAACGAGTCCAGCACTGGCCGCCGCCTGCACAGCTGCATCCTCATTCAAATTCACATCCGTCCAGCTCTCGTCGTTCGAGTGGCTCGGCTTGTGATCGTCGGCCAAAATATCGCTGGACGACTCCACCTCGGGCACCTCGTTCTCCGTCGAGTTCATGTTCAGTGAGACCACATCCGAGTCCACGCTCTAAACGGTGCAAGGATTACATAAGAATAACAATCATGTATGTGCATAATTAGATATATTAAGTAGAGGTGAGGCCGAATTTGAAGCTTTTGGTTTGTGTGAGCTTTACATAACGAAAACAGTGGACGATCATATGGTGCTGGGTTAGGTAGGTGAGGGGGGTGGTGGGAGCGGTGCGGAGTGTGCGACATTGCAGAGTTAGTGCTGCATTGCTAGCTATTTATATAGATATATATATATAACTTGGTGCTGTTATCGATAGTCGATAGGTTGTTAAATTCTACTGGCTTAGCAATAAAGCTAACTTCTAGACCGACATATCGGCGATGATCGTGGTTCGTCTATATTCAATAGTGTTCATGATTTCGATAGTCGATAAGTTTCGATTACCGATTGCAAAGCAAATTTAAGCATAAAATCTCTCAGATTATCATACGCATTTGTCTAATTAGCTATCGATAGTTGTTATTTAATCTCGATTACCGATATCTATGCAGTTTTCGATATTTGGCTATCGATAGTTATCATTTACATACGATTATTTCGATATTCAGAATGTATTTAAATATCAATCGACAGTTATCATTCGACTACTTAGCTATCGATAGCGATCGATAGTCAACATTTACATATCAATGTCCTACGATAGTTGTGCAGCACTACAAATTCCTTCAATATATTTGCTGTGCTGTGCGCGTGTGTGTGTGTGTGCGTGTGCACGCTCGTTTCGGTATCATTTGCACATTAATTATGCACCCTGAACAATAAATCAAAGCTCCAGTGCGCTAAGCAAAGCTCATCTGCCGCCCAAATCCTGTTGACCAGCCACGTTCTCTGCACGCTCTTGTCAACACATGCATTTGTCAACGCCACGCACAAAATGTTATCTACAGATCTCTATATAGAAAACTAACACCCCCCACCCCCACACGCATCCTGTTTGACTATGATTTGCATAAAAGGCAATCCAAAGCATTCCCTCTCTCTCTCTCTCTCTCCCTCTCGTTCGCCTCATCTCTTTCGCTCTCTGTGCTGGCGCTTAAACAAATTTTGGCATTACGTAACTCAGCTCATCCGAAAAGCATTAGCCAGAGTGGACGCAGGCGGCGGTAGGGAAGGAGGAAGGGGGAAGGGGGGGGGGTGGTTGGGTATGGGGGAGGCAGGTTATGGAACGGATATGGCCATATGACAGAATTTGTTAAAGCGTTTGACAAATGTCAACTGTCAAACACAAATGTTGAACAGCAATGGGCAGAGTAGGTGTTAACACAGCTGTTTCCACGTATGTGTGTGTGTGTGTGTGTGTGTGTGTGTGTGTGTGTGTGTGTGTGTGTGTGTGTGTGTGTGTGACAGCTGTTGCGCCTACGCAATATGCTGCAGATGCTTTTAGAATGTTTGTGCAGCAGCTAAAATCAATCGCCTTTTGTTTGGCCAGAATTTCACTTGTGGCCCCCAAATTGAATACACACAGCATCAAGTGTGCGTGTGTGTGTGCGCGTGTGTGTGTGCGCTACATGATTAACTGTTCGTGTGTGTGAGTGCGTGGAGTATAGCGAAAGCAGAACAGGATTTGCTATATTAATAATGCAAGCAGTTCATTAAGAACCCAAAACCGGAAGACGGCACGTCGTGACTGCCACACAATGAAAGCTACTTCTTAGTGTGCCTGTGTGTGTGTGTGTGTGAGTGTGTGTGTGCTCGTATTCTAGTTTGTTACACTAATTGCATACCATATACATAGACATTAACATACATAAATCACAGAAGACATACAAACAAATCCATGAGACACACAACAAATCACGTGGCGCACGCAGCCAAATCAAACTTGAGTGCTGTGAGTGTGTGTGTGAGTGTGTGGGTGTGTGTGTGTGTGTGAGTGTGTGAGTTGTGTGTGTAGGCGCGGACTTCCGCAGAGATTGCCTAATGATTTATTGATTGCATTTAATTGCAATTCAATTTGTATTCCCTTTTCTTTCTTTTTTTTTTTTTTTTCCTTAGGAAATCAAACAAATCCCAACGAAAACAAAGAAAAGAGTGTGTACCGAGAGGGGTAGACCCGGTCCATAGTTGCCCTGTACAACGTATTTTTCAGCTAGTCAAAAATGATGTTGAACTGTTTTCAGTTGAGTTTATAAAGTTGTCTAGTAGTCTGGCTGTCTGATAGAGAACTTGTGAGGGTAGTATAGAAGCTCTCATAGAGAGCTCAGCTTTAAGTTTTCTTATAGAATATATGTATATATTACTATATAGTATATATAAAATTTCGACATATATAATAATGAAATTTTTGTATAATATTAGTTGAGTAAAAAATATGAATCGAAGTTTTATATTTCTTAACAAGAATTGGATCTGAAGAAGCTCTTTGGCAAGGACAGATAGACAGACTCAGGATTCAGGACTCAGGACTCATGGATTTATGGACTTGACCCTATGAGCTACTATGCCATACCTCAGCTATAAAAAACCTCTCATATATATATATGATATGATTTGTCAGTTGTACATATTTTCTGTCATTACTAGCCACAAATTACCTGCGTTGTTGCTCTCTTATTTTTCTTAGAGTCCAACCTCTCGAAGTTGCTCAAGAACAACCTCTAGTCAACACATAGACCTGCCTACTTGATCTCTCTCTCAGCAACACCAGGCAGACTACGTGCAGCTGCAGCTATATTCGTCGCACTCGCATGAAATACCAATTTGAGCTTATCAGGAAGCGTTCACCAAACTTGGCTAGAAACTTTGATACCTATTCTAACAATATCACGATACGTTATATACGTGCTACGACATATATCTATATAAATATTTATCTATATTTATTTTGCTCAAGATTATTTATTTTAAAAGTTCTCTAAGTTCACTCTTGATATAATACAGAGCTTCAAGTTTCTTCCTGCTCGGCCAGAGCCAGCAAAATCCCAAGTTAATTAGTTTGGCTTTAAGAGAGCTGAATGCATCAGTTGTTGTTGCTGTTGCTGTTGTTGTTGTTGGTTGTTGTTGCCACAACCCGAATCATTGTCAGCAGCGTCTTAAAGTTCATTTAGAGAGTTGATCAGCTGCGGAAGCTGGGGATTAGTTGTGTGGCCAGCCGTAAGTCCGCTAGATAAGTTGCTTGGCAAATGTGCAAGCTGACAGTGCATATTGAGGGCAAAAGTTGCATTGTGTTGGTTAATTGATTGCATTGGCTCATTGCTGCAATATTGATTGCATTAATGCGCACGGCTCAGCACGGCTCAGTTAGTCAATGGCGTTGCCTGCCTGCTTGCCACTGCAATTATGCAATGTCACATTTGGTTAGGCCACAAAAGTGAAGAAATTAAATTACGAAATTGACAGAGAGAGGGAGTGTGTGAGAGAGAGAGAGGGAGAGACAGACAGCGAGACAGAGGAGAGTCGAAAACAATATGAAAAATCGATTTAAAAATTGTGAAAAACATGTTTGGTCCACACGAATCGAACAAAAGGCCACAAAGTTGTGCGATACGAAAATGGAAAATGGAAAATGGCAAATGGAAAGTAAAATAAATTTCACATGATTTGTGTGCTCTGTGTGCATGGAGTGGATACACTGTGTGCTCTGTGGGCGTGGCCTGTGCACTAATTAACACACGAAATGTCAACAAACGTTATGAACTCGTCAATTATATATATGTATATGTATCTCTCTGTGTGTGTGTGTGTGTGTGTGTGCATAATAGCCTTGCAGAGAGTTTTAATCTTGCAATTATTTGCAGAGCAATTTATATATTCACAAATATATATAGGAATTTAAGCCGAATCACATCAATTTATAAATGTGTTCAAATAGCGTTTGGGCAAGCAAATGCTCATTAAGTGCTTCTTGATTCGACTCTCTAATTGATTTCAATTATGCTTCTGACTATGTTTTAGCTTATCGTTTTTGCATGCAGCTGGCATTTGCTTACCCAGATTTCTATGCTTCTCGCTTCTCTTTGAATTCGTCATACTAATGCAGATGTCTTTGCTTAACCTTTCACTTGTTCCTATATTCTGTTGCCTTTGGAATGCCTTGTCTCTCGCTTTGCTTCACTCCCAACTAAGCTTCTCTCTTCTAAATTCTATTTGCATCATCATTGATGCTTCTCTCTTAACTTAACATGTCTTCTTCTTCTCTTATCTGCTGCCTTTTACTAAGTTTCTCTCTTCAACACATTTTATACCTCTAATCATGTTTCTTTCTTTATAAAACTTTTCTTTTGTCGTTTTTGCAAGCAGTTACCTAGATTTCCAAGCTTCTCGCTTCTTGTTTCTCGTTTCTCTTTGAATTCATCTTATTCATGTTTCTATCTTTGTTTCACCTTTCACTTTTTTGCTGTATTCTGTTGCCCTTGAATGCCTTGTCTCTCGTGTTGCTTCTTTACTTCCACCCAAGCTTCTCTCTTCTCAATTCGATTTACTATCATTCATGCTTCTCTTTTAACTTATCAAGTCTTCTTCTTCTCTTCTTATTTATATTTTCTTTATATGTGATAGCCTTATCTGCTGCCTTTTACTAAGCTTCTCTCTTCAACACATTCTATACATGTTTCTTTCTTTACTTTACTTTTCTTTTATCGAATTTCTAAGCATCTCGCTTCTCGTTTCTCTTTGAATTCATCTCATTCATGTTTCTATCTTTGTTTCACCTTTCACTTTTTTGCTGTATTCTGTTGCCCTTGAATGCTTCTTTACTTCCACCTAAGCTTCTCTCTTCTCAATTCGATTTACTATCATTCATGCTTCTCTCTTAACTAAACGTATCGCTTCTTGCCTTATTTGCCTTTGCTTGTGATAGATAGCCTTAACACTTTACTAAGCTTCTCTCTTCAATAAATTCAATAACACTTTTCATGTTTCTCTCTTTACTTCTGCTTTCTCTGTGCTATTCCTGCAGTTGTTGCCTTTAGCTTCCCGACTGCCTTGCTTTATACTTAGTGAATACTCAATCTTACTGCCTTGCCCTATACTTAACGACGCTTCTCGCTTCCCTATAATTTACAAACGCCTTTTGCAATGCTTCTTTTTTGACGGCAATTTGCTTATTACGTCGCCTTTGTCTTTGCTGTTTGCTCTGTGTCCAGTGTTAAGTAATACCTTGGCCTGCACTTAACTACGCTTCTCGCTTCACCACGTTTTTCACTTCACAATTAATTATGTTTACTACTCTTGTTACTCCACTTTGCCGAGCTACACATCCTGGCGCGCCTTGCCTCGCCTCGTTTGCCTTTTGCTGCCTCGCTTCAATGCATTTGTTTGTTGCCTCAGCATGAATTATGCTTTAATACTTTTGTTTCCTTTTTTTTTTTTTTACTACTAGAACTCGCTTCGCTTTATGCTCAACTAGCCGCTGGGATCAGCTGTGTAACTTATTGTTTTGCTTATCCTTTTACAACTTTTCTCAACTAGCTACTTAATTGAGCTGCTTCTTTGGGCACGCTTCAGTTAACTTGAAGAGGTAATTGCCTTTCGCTTATATTAAATTTTCAACTATGCATCTCTATCTCTCTCTCTCTCCCTCACTCCCTCACGCTCTCTCCCTCTCTTGGCTTGGCTTTTGGTTGAGTTTTAGTTACTTTTTGATTTGTGTTTTCTTTTTTTATTAAGCAATTTCAAGCTGCTCTACTGCAAGGCTACTTGGTATTTTGGTATATTTTTTTTAGTATTTTTGTGTATATACTTCAGGTGCAACAAGATGTGAGTCTTTAGGTGATTGACAACGGTACGAAATGTGTGTGTTTGTACGTATGTGTGTGTGTGAGGTGAGTTGACTTCAATTGTTGTAGATGTTGTTGTCAAATTATTGCAGTATTTTGCAGTATTTTTTAAGTTTTCTTTTTTTTTTTAGTTGTTTTTACTTTTACCTTTGGTAATTTTTGTGGAACCATTGGCTTGGGAGGTGACAATGGTTGTTGTTGAATTTTAATAGAATCTTTAGTTGATTTTACAGTTGTTGTTGTTGTTGCGGTTGTTGTCTTTGTGTTGTTGTTGTTGTTATTGTTGTTGTTCTTGTTGTTGTTCTTGTTGTTGTTGTTGTTGTTATTATTAATATTATGAGCCTGTGACATTTTGTTTTGATTGATTTGCATCGTTTTAGTGTTTTGATTTTGATAAGAAAAACATGCAAATGAATTGGCTTCACTGCTTCTTTTTTTTTTTTGTTTTATATATTTATATTTATATTATAGCTAGCTACAATTTAATACTAAGCTCTAAGCATACACTCAGCCATACACATCCCATTGCTCGTTCAGCTAAAATGCTAATGCAGAGTTTTCATTCATCATGCAAAGTGCACTGAAATCCAACTTAAAACTAGAAACCTTAGCTTAACCCACCCCAGCTACATAAACCTGTCCTCTGGCATCACATACTCACACTCACACTCACACTCACACTCAAACACTCACACCTAGAGCCATAGAGCGCTTCACTCACCTTTATCGATGGCGGTCCACTCGAGTGGGAATCATTGTCAGCGAGCACCGATGGATTGTTCTCATCGACGACAATAATCTCGTAGTCGCTGTCCTGAATCTGACGGCCGCCTGTACCAGAGAGAGAACGAGATTGCAATTAAATCGATTTATATATATATTAGGATATACATATATAAATAGATGCTAGATAAAAAGCATAATTGATATAGATCTATTACGTTTCATTAGGCACACAAAATCATAGTAATAATAATAATTGCAATTCAAATATGTTCTCTAACAGTTACATCAATCGAACTGTGCCACAGCACTGGACGAATATACAAAAAATAATAAAATAAAATAAATACAATATTATCTGCTAAATACATTAAGCTAGAATATATGCTATATATAGAAGTGTAAAGTATAGCTCGAGGCAAAAAAAAAAAAAGAGTTGTGAACATATTTAGAAATATCAAATGAGACAATTCCTTGACAAGCTGTTAAATTTGTCAGCTAATTTCTTAAAGCTTTTGTCAGTCATATGCAATGTGGCAACGCTTCGCAAGGCGTTGCCATGTGGGCACAAAGAAATGGAATGGTTAAAGCAAACTCAAGCTCAAGTCTTGACAGACAGTTGCTTAAGAGCAACAGCCTTTGACAGCATGTTAAAGTAGTTGTTAAACGTAGACAACAATAACATTTTCAAAGTTAATTTCGAATGGTTTATCAACTGGCAAGACAGAGATTAGACATATTTCTTATTAAATCCACACAGATCTTAACGTATAAAGCCAACTTGAGCTATGGGACTAAAGGGTAAAGCCATTCAAAGTGCTGACACTCTAATGGACACTGCAAAAAGTTGACAATTTATTATGGTATTTGAAAACGTGTTACACAAGAGTTAGAGTGGGAGAGAGAGAGAGAGAGAGTGAGTTAGGGGTTGAGAACAATATTCTAGTTGCCTGACACTTTTGAGGTGTGGAAATTGTTTGAGTTTTGCATTAATTAGTCAAATGGCTTTGACTGCATGTAGTTGATGTTCAAGAGCTCAAATTTGCATACCTAAGCACACACATACACGTAGGACACAAGCTGACCAAAATGCGAAACAGACAGACAGTCAGAGAGGGAGAGTGGGAGAGAGAGTGGGAGAGAGAGAGAGATAGTATGCATAGCTTAATAGTTGGCAACTGCTTTCAACAGCATTTGCTACATTTTTCTTTATGGCATCTAAAGTGCTGCAAACTAATCTGGCTAGCTCAATCTCTGCCTCTGCCTCTTGCCCCTCCCTCTCTCTCTCTCTCTCTCTCTCTTAGTTGAGCTCATATCTGCTGCATTGTGCACGCAGCTGCTGCTGTGCATTTGAATTCCTAATTCACAGTGCTGCCTCACCCATGGCCAAAGCCATTCTGCTGGTTAGTAATTTTGTTATTTGTAAGCTTTCATGAGTTGGGCCTTAAGCCTTTTGTTCGCCCATTGAATTGCAGCAGCAGCTGTGTGCCGCCGCAGCAGCCATTGCTGCTTGAATTAATCTCATGGATGCATAATGCAATCGAGAGATATGAAACCTATTTGCAGGTGCGGCCTTTAGCCGGCTCATTAGCGAATTGCCTTGGCTGTGTGGTTAGCTCTGCTCATGGCCATTGTCCAAAATTGCTTTTCAGTGTTGCTTAATGTCTTAATTGAAATTTATGCGCGGCGCTGTTAAGTATGCTACACTTTTTTTTTCATTGCCTTTCGCCACTCGCCGCCTCACACTCGCTTGCTTAATTTGTAATAATTTCCCAGAGTGGCGATTTTTCACACATAGAGAGAGAGAGGGAGAGAGGGGGAGTCAGTGAGAATTATGTGCAGGCCACAAATTACTTTTGTTTCAACATTGTAAACGTGTTATCGGCTCTTACAACTGCCCCGGCCTCATCTACCTCCCTCTCACTTTCTCTTTCTCTCCCTCTCTATCTGACATACAGTCTGTCGCCCTTTCTCACTCTCAGTCACATAATTTATATTCGTGTTGGCTTTGGCTGCCTTTATTTTTTTGCGACTAATTTACATTTTTGTCGCTGCCATTAAAAAATTCTCTCTCTCACTCTCTCTCTCTCTCTGTGTCCAGGCAGCAATAAAAAGCAAAAAAAAAAAAAAAAATAAGTGAAAGAAGAAGAGTAGAGAATTGCACGCGTGCCGCATGTCGTTCGCCATTTTTTATGGCCCAATATTTTATATCCGTCTAGCAAAATAATAATAAATGCTGAAAATACCTTTAATTCATTTTTATGGTATGGAAAATTAACGAATTAGACTCAACTTCTTCGTGCTGTCAGCTGGCTCTATGTGTAGAAAATGAAGATAAATGAAATGAAAATTGTGCTGACAGCACAGGAAAATGACGAGTAAAAGCCGCCGGGCAACTGGGCTGGGCGTAGCGCTCGTGCGCCTCCTGCCAGACACTCCTGCTTTAGTTCTCTAAAATTCCCAGCGCTAACAGGACTCTGTGTCAAAAATATGGCTGTCATTGTGGCTGCACTGCACGGTGTGCGTGTGCGTGTGTGTGTGTGTGTGTGTGTGTGTGTGTGCGTGTGTGTGTGTGTGAGTGTGTCTGTTATGTCTAGTAACAAAGATAGATTGCACTTTTTAAAAGCATAAATGGATAACATTTTGCCGCATGACCTCACACAACAACAGCAGCACACACATACACACACACACACACACACACACACACACATACACACATTTACACACTCACACACATAGAACCCGTGTTTTGTTTATCATTCATGTCTTTGTCATTGTCAACTGCAAATTAGCAAGCGTCGCTTTTCAAATCATAACCGTAAATCGAATCAACAATTTAGGCACAAAAAAAAAAAAAAAAAAAAATGAAGCAGAAAAAAAGAATTGCAAACAAAGCCAATCAAATTGAACATTCAATCAAATAATTGACTTTCGGTACAGCATAATTGCATAAATGGCATTAAAATAAAATCAAATTGTTTTCAAATAAATACATATACATACGCATATACATATATATGCATGTATATATATATATGTGTAAAACTAAATTGTGCATTGTGCAGCTAAATGTCAAACAATTCAATGAGATTTATTCAAAAATATAATAATAAATGATGTCCCCGAGCTCAAGTGGAGTCAGCCAAGCGAAAACACTGCGCAACAAAATTTCGTATTCAATTTAACTGCGAGAGCAATCACAAAAAAAAAAAAATGCATTAAATAAAACTAATAAATATAAAAAAAATATATTGTTTTATTTTTATATATTTTTTACAAATATGTTTTATGTATTTTGTAAATAAAAAAAAAAAGGATTTATGAGACTGAGACAGAGTGAGAAAATTTTAGACGGATTTGAAGGCTTAATGGAAAACTATTTTTGCATTGCTTTGCTAGTAATCCAGGAAATAGATTTGCAATTTTATTTTCTTTGCAAAAAATTCTTGATTATTTCCATGGATGCAAGTGCAACTCAATTTTCTGTTACAAATTTCTTTTAGAGCTTTTCAAGAGATCATTTTTGTTATATAAATATTAATGACTATTTGAGTGGGAGCATTTTAAGAGGTTTTTCTAGTCGAGCTAGAAACTATTTTTATATTGCTTAAACATCAATTTCAATACGAATCATAAATGCAATCAGGAACATGATTTACATTCAACACTTTTCTACTTATTTCTGTAGATGTCTGAGAGAGTTCGCCTCTCTCTATATAGAGAACTATCTCAGTTGCAACAAATGTAATTTCAGCTCTTTTACTCGTTACTAAGTTAGTTTGAGCTCATCAATTTGCTGGGTGCCGCAACGATATGTGTTCGCAGTAAATAAATGCTTAGGTCAGAGTGAATGGCCTCAGCGCAATGGGGGCGAGGACGGGGGCGTTGGGTGGAGGAGGCAACTAAGAGGATTGTTATTATTGAACCATTTCGCCGCTTCAATTGATTAAATAATGCAATTCAATTCGAATAATAATAATAATAAAATTAATAATACAAAAAATAAATTGAAATGAGAAACTAATTCAAGCAGATGGTCGAGCACTTGTGTTCGCATTGAATAAAATCGAATTAAATGAGCGCAAAATGGCGAACAATAAATGCAAATTAAATTCCATTTTTCAATTCAAATTAAAAACTAAAAAATCTACAAAAAAAAAAAAAAACAATTTGAAATTAAATTAAAATTAGGCTTAAAATCAACGAGCAGCGGGCGAAGAGGTAGCGAGTAAAGGAGAGGGCAGAGGGAGGGAGCTAGAGAGAGAGGGAGACAAGAGTGCATGTAATTATGTCAATTTACACTGAGAGCCAATAGTGGGCAATTGTTTAAATACAAATGCGGGGCTGTGATGTTAAATAACACACACACACACACAGACCTATGCACACCTACACACACAGACAGTCATAGAATTACAAAAGGTTTTGCATGAAAAGCACATTTGTGCGTAGCTCAAATGTTCGATTCAAAGATATAAACAGCATAAGAGCGAGCGAGTAAGAGGGTATATGATAGAGACAGAGAGAGCGAGAGAGAGAGAGTGAGAGAGAGAGTGAGAGACTGAGAGAGAGAGAGAGTACATACATATAAATATATATATATTTATACAGATGTATATATGTGAGAAAGCTATATAGTATATAGAAGCTACAGCTAAAGCTAGACATTGATAGGCAAATGGTATGAAATGAGTGGGAAAAGCAACGCAAAGCAACGCAACGCAACGGAATGGAACATAAGAATACAATACGAACGCAAACAGAATGGAATGAAACGCAACTAAAACGAAACGGTAAAGAAACAGTGAACAACAAACTACTCAAGTGTGTACGAAACAAAAGAGAAAGAGATAGAGAGATAGAGAGAGAGAGGGAGGGAGAGGAAAATACATCTACATATATGTAGAGATACATATACATATATTTATTATAGATACGATAGATATAGTTAGAGAGTGAGAGTAACTAATTATAGCTATATATACATATTGATAGAAAGAGATAGAGATACACAGTGGATAGATAGATTAAATTGAAATAGTTAGTTAGAGCGTGAATTAGACTACATACTACGACACTCATAGCGAGCGATACCTGTTCCGGTGCCAGCTACATTTGCGTTGCGTCCATTGTAGCGATAATTGTTATTGATGGCATTCGTTTTGTATGCAACGCCGCCGCCGCCGACGACGCCGCTGACGCCGCCATCGCTCAATCCCATGCCGCTCATGTTCATATTCATGCCCACGCCCACGCCCACGCCCACGCCTACGCCCATGCCCATGCTCATGTTCATACCCATGCCCATGCCCATGCCCATGTTGCTCATGTTGCTCATGTTGCCGCCAGCGGCAGCTGCAGCAGTAGCAGCAGCAGCTGTTGCTGTTCCGCCATTGCGTAAATTGTTGCGCAAATTGTTGCTGCTGCTGTTGATGCTGCTGCTGCTGTTGTTGTTGTTGTTGCTGTTGTTGTTGTTATTGTTGCCATTGCCATTGCCATTGCCAATGATATTGCCATTGCCATTGCCGCTCGCATGTCCATTGAGCAGCGCTCCACCAATACCAACAGCATGATGATGCTCCACAGCAGCCAAGCCATTCTGATGCTGCTGCTGCTGCTGCTGCTGCTGCTGCTCGCCATTCAACTGAATGCCACGCATATAGGCATGTGGATGCGGATGATAGCCACCGCTCATAGTGGTGCCATTCTCCACCTGAACAGCATAATGGTTGTGCTTGCCATTAAGCAGCTGCTGCTGCTGTTGCTGCTGTTGCTGTTGCTGCTGCTGCTGCTGCTGCTGGTGGCCATTGATCAGCGCATAGTGCGACTGATGGGCATGGAAATGTTGCTGCTGCTTGTGCAGCTGCTGCTGTCGATGTTGCAATGTTGCTGCGGCTGGCACCTGTTGCTGCTGGCCCTGCGATGCCAGCGAAGACAGCGACGAGCTAGAAGCTGGCTGCGATGTGGCCGTCGAGCTGGCCGACGAGCTGGTTGAGTGCGTGCCGCCCAGCGGAGGCGGTGGTGATATATTACCCAGCTGATGTTGCTGCTGCTGCTGATGTTGCTGATGTTGCTGATGTTGATAGTAGGCAGCAGTCATATGATGATGGCTGTGATTGTGTGCCTGATGTTGCTGATGTTGCTGATGTTGATAATAGTGTTGCTGCTGCTGTTGCTGCTGCTGCTGCTGCTGCTGCTGCTGTTGCTGTTGTATTGAGACGTTGCTCACGTGATTTTGATGCGATTCGGGCAGAAATTGCGGATAGACGTGATGCGACCATTGCGGGAACAAGGGACGCGCGCTGGCGGCTTCTATATATAGATTTTTATATAGATGTCGTTGGATTGGCAGGGTTGGCAGGGTTGGGTTATCATACATATATATGTATATACACACGCATATATATATATATACAGAAACACACACACATTGATAGAGAGAGAGAGAGAGCAAAATGGGTTGCGTTGGATTATTGGTGGGAGCGTGGGGAGTTTTTTTTTTTTATATATATATATATAATTTTTTTTTTTTTTTTTTTTTTTTTTGTGGCGTGGCGAGCATTTTTGTTTACGTTTAATTTGGTCATAGATTACATAAGTATTTTTTTTTTTTTTTTTTAATTTTTTGTTTTTGTATATTTGTTGGTAGTTTATTTTTTGTACAATGAATCCGAAAAAGCAGCGTGAAATGAAATTATTAGAAAACGGAACAATGAAAATAACCACAAAATCAACTGAATAATATCTCCAACAATGGACTTGATGAGTGTACTTAAAGCTAACGATTGGGTGGTACGTCTTGAGAGAGTGGGACGGTTGCTGGGTGGGTCAACTTGGTGTTGGGTTGGGTGTGCGCCATTTATAAGATACACACACACACACGCACACACACACACACACACGCTCACACACACGCACTCACATATAGACTGCTTGCATTGGAATGATACTAAAATGTGGTGCTGGTGGTGGTGATGGTGGTGGTGCAGGTGCTGGTGGTGGCGGTGCTGGTGGTGCTCTTTTAAGCTAGCTAGTAGTCAGTGGCAGTGATATAGCTACTACCATTAGCATATTGAAAGACTCGACTAAACGAAATGTAAAAGCCAAAAACAAAAAGCAAAATAACGAAAGAATATAATTAAATGGAACGCAGAAATGAAACAAAAACTATACAAATTTTATTTGACAGAAGATAGAGAAAGACAGAGAGACAGAGAGAGAGAGAGAGAGAGAGAGAGAGAGAGAGAGAGAGAGAGAGAGAGTAGGAGAGAGAAATATTTATATATAGAGAGCTGGAGAGTTTGAGAGAAAAGAGAACCAATAAACGATTGTGTAGCTTTTGGTGCAGCAAACGTAAAGCGAAACGAAACGAAACGAAATGGAACGAAACAAAATGAAATGAATTCAAATGAAACTGAGACGCAGACAGAGACAAAGACAAGCGACAAATGCAAATTAAGAAATGCAAAAAAAAACATGAGAAATGCGAAACGAATCGAACAAAAAATCGAAAACTCGAAAACTCGAAAACACGAAACTCGAAACTGAAGAGACCCACCCGAGACCCGAGCATAAGAGTAGACGAGTATATCATATCATTGAGAGAGACTTAAACTAATTGCAAGTCGTGGCAAATGCCGTTAGGTACGAGAATGTTTGAACATTGCCCATCATGGGAACGTGGAACGTGGCAGTGAGCTCTTAACGTTTAACACTTACCGCTGCCCGCGCTGCGCTGCAGCACCGGGGATTGACGCTGAATCTGAGGCTCTGCGGGTGGTTCCAGGATGTCACGATATTTGGATACCATCAGCACCGAAATGAAGTAAACGATGGCCAGCGATAGGAATTGCGCTTGTTTCGTTTCCTCCTGTGAGCAGGAGGGCGAGAGAGAGAGAGAGAGAGACAGAGAGAGAGAGCGAATTATGTGTGAGAGAGAAAAGTATCAAAGTAGAGTGCAAGAAATAAGAGTGGAACGAGTGGAATTGGCACTTACCACATCACGATAGATGACAGCACGCAGACGATTCACATCCATATCCTGTAGCAACTTCTCAGGATCCTTGACGGGCGATAATTGACCGGTGATTGACTCGACAATGTTCTGCAAGTAGTTGAAGAGAAAATACAAACAGTGCTGCAAAGTGTTCCAAGTGCAACTGTGCTCAGTGCTCAGCCTACCTTGGGCGACGCCTGAGCGCCACGTATGAGCGCCTGTAGGTGCGCTGCGCCGGGCATATCGCGCGCCAGGGCGCCCACGTTGTAGCGTGTGCGCTCCTTGCACTCGAGACAGTTGCGCACGGCACAGGTGCAGACGAGACGCAGGCACTGGCGCAAGATGCCGCCGCTGGACATGTTCTTCTCGGCCTCCAGTTCGCCAAAGTTCAGCGAGGTGGCAAAGATCAAGACGTCGGCCATGTTGACCAGACGCTGCAAGAAGGACACGGCCACCTCCAGTGGCATGCCCTGGGTCGGCTCCAGCACATCCAGTTCGGACTGTAACGAATGCCATCGATTAGCCCAAAGATGACAACCTGTTGGATAACACTTACATTGGGAGATGTGGCGCTGGCGAGCAGCGGCAAGAGTCCGCCGCAGGCAATGATCAGATTGTCAGCCAGCTGGGAGATCAGATGCACCGTGTTGACCACGAAGATGGCATTCTCGCTCGAGTTGACAAAGTCGAGCACGCTCTTGGTGGAGTGACTGCGCCACACTTGTATATCGGTCTCCAGGGAGAAGAGCACATCGCTCAGCAGGCGCTGGTGTATGTAGGACCATTTGAATTCCGGTATGCGGAACGGCGGACGGGTCGGTCCCGGACTGAACATGGGCCGAGTCGAGCCGGACTTGGAGCGTTGCTGTTTGCCACCCTCAACGCCAGCTGCACCGCCTGCGGCTGTAACAGGGAAAACTTCGTTCGATCTACGTTCGCGTCGTATTAGGGAATTCTTCAACTTACCGTAATGACCGCCCTCCATCTGAGCGGCGCCTTCTGCATTGACAGCGGACGACGCTGTTGCCGGCTGCGATTGCTGTACGGCGTAGTCATCGTCGTCGGCATTGGTTGTGTCCTGGGCATCGTCGTCGATATCGGCTTCAGCATCAACGTCAACGTCAACGTCGACTTCGGCATCAGCATCGACATCGGCATCGGCATCGACTTCGGGCAGTTCTTCGAGTCCCTTGTGTGTGTCCGCCTCGATCTTTGGCGTTGTTTGCGTTGTGGAGTCCACCTCGTTGGGCTTCGAGCGCAACACAACTGGTGCAGCATCCTCGCACTTGGCCAGCGGCTCAATGGACGCCGGCTGCTCGTCGGGCGTTGGTGAGGTTTGTGTGGTCTGCTCAGAGGCTACAGCTTTGACAGTTTCATCCACCAGAGTGTCTAGCACTGCATAAACAATGTCCGGCACCTGATCCTCCATTGATGCCAGAGGCTGGCGCTGGGCCTGTGCCTCGGCCAGATCCAATGCCGCTTCGACCACCTCATGAATTATTTCCTCAGCGGCGGCAGCTACGCTTGCCTGTTCCTCCTCTTCGACATCTTGCTTGACATCTTTATCTGTCTCTATTGTTGTCTCTGTTGTTGTCTCTGTTGCTGTCTCGCTCTCGGGCTCTGCGACTGCCTGCTTTGTGGCTTCCTTTTGTACCTCATTATTGTTGGTTTCGGTTTCAGTTACGGTCTCGGTTTCGGTTTTGGTTTCAGGTTTGAGTTCGGTTGCGGTTTCAGCTGCGACGGCGGCTGTGGCTGTGGCTGTGGCTTTGGTTTCCGCCTCGGCTGCATCGATTACCTTGTCGATGAGCTGCTCAACAATGTCACGCACCGCTGTGGCCACCACATCCTCTGTCGTCTCATTCAGCTCGGGCTCTGCGGTCTCTGTTAGCTCTTCGCTGCTCAGCGTTGAGCTCAGCTCCTGCTCGGCACTGGCTGCTGTTGCAGCTGCTGTTGGCATCTGGCTGGAGTTGGAGCTGGAGCTGGAGCTACAGCTGGGGCTGGAGCTGTTGCTGAGCTCCAGTTTCTCGTTGTTGTTCAGCTTGTTGGCCGCATCATCTTCAGTCTTTTGATTGGTGGTTGCTGCTGCTGCTGCTGCTTCTGGTGTGTTCGACTCCTGCTGCTGCTCTGAACCCTCTGGGCTGTCTCTCTGCTCCAGCTGCTTTGTTGTGGCTGCTGTTGTTGACTCCTCGCTGCTTATTTCATTAGCATTCACCTCGGTTTCCGTTGCTTTGTGCTCCTCTGACTCGCTGCTTGTGCTATTAATGTTGTTGTTGTTGTTGTTGTTGTTGTTGTTGATGTTGAGCAGATTCTTGCTGTTGAGCAGACTCACATTGTCACACTGTGCCGGTGTCTTCTTCTCGCTCTTTAGTACACCCTGCACCACCTCGTTGACAGCCAGCTCGATCTCCTCGTCCTTTAGCACCGACGAGGACTCCTGCAGCACATCGTCGACGACCATTTTGCAGTCATTCAATGCTGCCTCCGACACCTGCAGCACCTGGGCCACATGCTGTTCCACATCGAGCGCATCCTTGGCCGTTGCCAGCTCCAGTTCCTCCAGATCTTCTTCTATTTGCAGCATCTTCTTGAGCGCCGCCTGGCCACCGACAGCTGCCTGCTGCTCAGCTGCCTGCGGCTTCTCCTCCGATGGAGTGGGACTCAGGCTGCCGTTGCAAGTGACCGCCGGAGCGCTCTGCAACGCTTCATCCGTTTTGATTTGCTCATTGTACACATCCGAAATGTTGGCAATCACCGATTTGTTGACCGGCTCCTGCTGCTCCGTCGCCTGCGACTCAACTGGATCCGTGTCGCCTGCCTGGCCGTTGCTTGTGCAGACGCAAGAGTCGCTGGGGGCTGCGACCACATCTTCGCTCAGCTGCAGCTCCTGTGCATCGACATCGACACTCTCCAGCTCGAGCTCCTCTGCCTCCTCCTCTACGGGCGGCACGTCCTCTAACGAGGCCACAGACACGGAGCCCTTTATAGCCGGCAGCTGTTGCTGCTGCTGCAGTTGCTGTTGCTGCTGCTGCTGCTGCTGAGGAGCGATCGGGCCATTCTGCTGCTGCTGCAGCTCCTCGCGCTCCCAGCCGCTGATGGTGCTGATGGGGCGAGCTTGACGAAGGGCAGGATCGGTGATGTTGTCGGTGCGCTGTCGCTCGTAGTGCTCGTACATCTGGGCAAACTGCAGCTTGAACTCTTCGTAGGAGACCTTCGAGTGGACAATGGCCAGGGTGTCCACCCAGACGCGCCAGCCGCCGTACTCATGCTTGATGGCATGGTGCAGCAGCATGCGGAATAGGGAGTAGACCATGTCGCTGATCTTCTGCTCCTCGGTGTTCTTCGGATGTATGTAGGCCATGGCAATGAGCCACTCCTGCCAGACGGACATTTGGAGCACAGTGCGACGATTCTCGCGATTGCTGTTGCACAGCAGCGTCATGTCCTGCAGGAAGAGCTTCTTCACCTCGATCAAGGACTCGGTCTGCTTCGACTGGCGTATCAGTGTGGCGACGACCTTCAGTATCACTGCACGGCAATTAGTTGGGGTTGGGCGTGGTTAGGCTAGGTTAGGCTATAACAGGGGCTTAGGCTAGGGAATAACTCACTTGGATTTTCCAAACGGTAATGGCCCTCTGGCTCCGGATGGCGCGTGTACAATATCTGCTGTGAAATGTGCTCGGTCATAATCTCAAAAAGCACATTGTATGTGGGCAGCGACAATGACTCCTCGTACAACAGCAGACGCTCCGCTAATAACGTGTACAAATTGTGCGGCGACATGACATCGTACTTACGTCTACACCAGCGCGGGTTGAACAACATTTTCGAAGGGGAATAGAAACCAGACACATGCAAAAATTTATGAGCATGTGCATTACACGGCAGTTTGTCAAAGCGGAGAGAAGGAGAGCGACAACGAGAATGAGGCCTACATGAGGCCTACACGAGGCCTACACGAGGCCTTCACTCGCCTAAAAGCCCATTACTCAGAGCTCAGAGCTCAGAGCTCAGGGTTCAGGACTCTGGGCTCTGGGCTAGGCCCATCTTCTATTTCCACTACCCGTTAACCACAATTATCCCAGCCATGGTACTACTTACTTGTGTGTGCTGCGCGAGAGGAAGAAGCCGAGCAGCTTCAACGCCTGGAGGCGTATCAATTGACTTTCGGCCGCCAACAGCTTGAAGATGCTGCGTACGCCGTGCTTTACATCGAATGCAGGTACCATTGAGCTCGGGTGCTCCGACATCAACGAGATGAGCATCTGCAGTACATCGTGCAGATTCTCGTCCTACGGAATGCAAGTGGTAAAAGAAACTAATTAGTAAACAGAACAAAATTCCTTGGGGAACTCACTCGACATTCAACTTAAAGCGAGCTGAGGGTTGCCTAGACCTAAACCGTGCTCCCTCTTAAAGAAGCTCTACATGTTAATAGCTACGTATGCAGTTTACTCACCTCATGCATGGTGGTCAGATAGTTGAGTATGCTTTGCAATTCATCCTCCTTGACGCCATTGCCGATCATAATGAGCTGCTTGAGGAACAGCAGGATGTAGGCGCGTATGGCCAAGATGTCCTTCTGAGCCGGTCGCGGGCCATCTGCAATAGTCGAACGAATAAATTTGCTCCATCAGAGCCCAAACACTCCCCCCGATGCAGTTAGTCAGTCGTTTCGGCTGAGAGACTCACCCAAACCCTTCGGTATGATGCCGCTCTTGGCACGCGGATTGACAACCCAATAGTAATACTTGAGTGTATGAACTGTCTGGAGTACGGTGCTAACGCGCCGTACATTGCTGTAGATCTGAGTGTCGCTGAGGAACTCGGTGGCCAGGTACGAGTAGAGGCGTGCCTGTACATTGGCTGGCGTATAGATCCACAGGGCTGGATTGAAGAGCACGTGGTCGAGCAGCTGCCACGTGAGAAACGAGAAACAGAACAACTGCGAGAAATTAGTCAAGTAACTTATGCTGTCCTCAGTTACCAGAGACTCGACGAAATTGCAATAGAGTGAAGATGCGAGCGAGTATGTGTATGAGTAGTGTGTGAGTGTATGAGAGAGAGTTGATATTCGATAGTTTAGTTGAGTTAGTCAAGTTGATTAAATAGTTGGGTTAGTTAGATAGAAAGAGATATACATCGATAGATAGAGGAGAGAAAGAGAGAGAGAGAGAGAGTGGTAGAGTAGCGCAAATGACATGTTTTTTTTTTTTGGTTTATTTGTATACATACGTTTACATGAGTTTCATGTTGATTGTTGTTGTTGTTGTCGATTGATTTGGATAGGGTTGGTATATGTACATATGTATAAATATACATTTATACACATATGTATATATATATATAGATATATGTTTGGAGGTTGTTGTTGGTGGTAGTAGTAGTAGTAGTAGTAGTAGGATTCGATATATAGTTACATATATATATTGAATAACGGTTACACATGCAGCAAACAGCAATCAAATTTGTCATAAAACATAAAACGAGAAATTAACAAACAAATTAATAAACAGTTCATATTTTGAATGGCATTCCAAAAGAACAAGAACAAGAAACTAAGCTAAACTAAGCTTAATTAAATCTAATTACGCTAGATATTCAAAGTTGTTATAGATATACATATAATTATATATTTATGATCTTATGCTAAGAGAGCTTGGGCTAGGCTAGAAAAGTATGAGCTAAATCGTAATAAAATATGACTAAAAATGTTTATTAAGACTAGAAATACATGAAATTTGATATTAGATGCAATGTTTATGTCAATGGGCAAACCTAGAAGAGCTCAGGGAGAACTTTTGAGTTGGGCATCTCCTCTTACGAACTCTTTAAAGACAAGCACAACAAAATCTTCAATTAATTTCACTTAAATTTTATCAATTGCCGTAATGGGCTTCTCTCGCTTTTGTCAACTTCTCTAATTCAATTTACATATTTATTCATGCATTTTGAAATTATTTCAATTAAACATATGATATTTTCCCAGCCAGCTTTCAGTTAAATTATGAAATTCTATGGCTTCTAATTGAATTTATTTAAATTATTTCAAATTGAAAAAGTCGCAATTGCAATGAATTGCAATTGTTTTAATATTCGACAACTGCGCCAACTTTTCGGAAACATTGCCCGAAATTTTAATTGTCAAAAATACACACACACACACACACACACACTTGCATGCATATAAATAAATCTATATATATACTATATACATGTGTGTGTGTGTGTAGGATATGTTCACACATGACTTGGCTTATGAGGGGCAGCTGCACTTCAATTCAATTCGGACCACTCCATGAAGTGTTCAAACTTTTTGGCGTGGCTCTGCTGCTCCCGTCGCTGGCTTCGGCCGTTGCCAATGGCTGCAGCAAACATAACAATGCAACACCCAGTGTGCCCAGCTCACCCTGGTGGTCGGCCCAGTGCCGACTACCGACAGAAGTTTCCCAATTAAAAACTGTGCACGAGTGTGAAATAATAAGGAAGCTGAGCACCAGGGCGCACCCAAAAGCTGAAATCCCCCAAAACAACAGATTCAGCAATATGCAAAAAACATTTCGTGGCAAAGAGTGCGAGAAGTGGAAATGCTAAAAAAAAAAAATAACAAGTAAGAAGGCTCTATTCAAGACTCGACTCGACTACGAGATACCCTGAACCCTGCGATTTTTATATCTAACTAAATATACAAATTTGGAGTCTCTAGATAAAATTATATAGAAATTAGTCTCAAAAAACGTTTTAGAAAAACGAATTTTCGATTTCTTTTCGATAATTAGGAAATAGAATGAGTTATCGAAAAAAAAAAAAACAAATTTACTTGTACTGCGTAACTAACAAACGAATATTCATGTGCAATTTCAGCTCTCTAGCTTTTGTAGTTTCCGAAATCTCGACGGACAGGAACAGGGACAGAGACAGGGCTATATCAATTTATTTGTTGTGTTGATCAAGAATTAATGTACTTTGTGGGGTCTGCGATGTCTTCTTCTGCCTGTTACATGCATTTTCACTAAACCAATATACCCAGAATTCCCATTTTCAATGGGTTCAGGGTATAAAAAGAAACTTTAGTTGCGCCTGGCGAATTCGCACAGATTTTTTACCGAGCACACTCATATACACACCTATACATATATATAGAAATATACAATCTATATATTTATACATAATTATATACATATACATGTTTATGAGTGTGTTGCGCGCTGCGCAAATGAGCTTAAGTTGGACAAAGATGTTAAGTCAACCGCCAATTAAACAAATTGTAAAAAAAAAAAAAACTGCACGTGAGAAAACATGAATGGAACATGAAATTGAATGCGAATGCGGAAAACATATAAAACGCATTTGCGGGGGAGTTAAGTATAATGGGGAAACCGTGTGAAATGAAATACATAGAAACTGTTCTGATGGCTGAAGGCGGCAAATGAGCGTGATAAACAATTGAGTGGAACGATATGGAATGAAACGGCGATAATGAGTAAATTAACCAGACTGGTATTCATAAGTGGAAATTATAGACTGATTACTTTCGATCAATGTAATGAAATGGAACGACATGGAATGAAACATTGACAATTACTTAGTACACTAGAGAAGAAGTATGTTAAATGTATGTTAAATTGAATCCAATATATTACAGCTATAAGATTGATGAATGTCGATCGCTAGTGATCGAATTACAATGAACTGGAACAATATGAAATGAAACATCGTGAATATGTACATAGGTTAAGTTAATAATGAATACCAAACATTACAGCCGTAGTATTGATGACTATCCATCAATCATGTCTATAGATTAATTTACACTAAACTGGAACAATGTGAAATGAAACAGCATATAGATACAGCAACTATATATTTGAATATATACCATAATGACATTTTACCTACGATGCTTGAAGAGCTACCGGCAATAAATATTTATGTACATAGATCTTATAATAAGGTGGAACATTTTTTAAATGAAACATCAATTGAGTCAACTGTACAAGATATTAAATTGAATAATTTAGTATTTGGAAAAAAACGTCGGGAAACATAAACGAAACAAACGCACACAAACACACACACACGCGCGCATTCAGTTACGGAACAGAACGGAATGAAACGGAACGTAACGAAAAGGAACGTTTATATAGTGTTTACAATACGATAGTTCAGTAAAAGAAATTTGAGAATTGAGCTTCACCTGGTAGAACTGTTGTAGATATTTGAGATTGGTTTAAAGTTCAGTTGTTGTTGTTGTTGTTATTATTATTGTTATAGTTGTTGTTGTTGTTGTTGTTGTTTATTTGTGTGTTGATTGATAAGAAGCGTTTGAGATGTAACAAATTTGATCGATTGATTTTGATAGTCGAGAGAAACAGCATGAAAACAATATTGAAGCAGAATTAATCGATGAATGGGACGAAAGAGCGGGCGGGGATTGTGTGCGTGAGTCAAAAATTCGTGTGCGGGAGAAAGAAAGAGACAGAGAGAGAAAGAGGGAGAGAGAGATAGAGAGAGAGGAGAAAGTGTGTGTGTGTGTGATATAAATATAGAACAGGAACGTATAGCAAGTTAGAGTGGGAGAGAGAGAGAGAGAGAAAGATATTGTGAGAGAGCAGACAAAGTAGAAGAATTTAGTTTTAGTTGTAAATACATTAAAGCTTGTTCAATATTTAATAGATTTTCATTTTGTAATTTTAATCTCTATATATATATATGTTTGTAGTTGGGCGAATCAGCTGGGTACAAAGCATAATTCAATTTCGATAAATCTTGGCTGGACTAGCAAAAAGCTCTTCGATTAACAGGTGCACATACATAACAAACACAACAAAAAATATATATTTAATTGCTGGCCAATTCAAAGAAAGAAATAAGCCTTTAAGCGTGTGTACAGTGCTAGAGAAAAAGCATGCAGCAGTGAACAAATAAAGTTAAATAAATAGTAAAGTATATGGGGAATTACAGCTGAGGATTCTATATTCCCATTAAGCGTAACCCTTCTCTATCCAGACTTGCCTTTAGCTTCTCTTCTTTATATCTAAATTTGAAAATCAAATGTGAATAAAATAGAATTTTGTTTTTCAATCTTTCTACACTCTATTCCTTCTGGGTCTGCCGTGTATTAGCTCAAATTCAGATCGTAAAACTTGCCATTGATTTCAGATTGAAATGCATTTTCCATATATCGAATCTAAACTTAAGTCTGAGACGATTAGTTGACTTTGAGCATTCATTAGAATATTGTGAATTTAATTTGTTTTCGTTAGTTTTCTCTCAAATCTGAAATCTAAATCCTATTTCTGATTCACTATCATGTGAATTACGAGCTTAGCCAAGAAACGAACTAGCAGGAAAAGCGAAATACATTCGAGTAGTTTTCAAGGCTATGCCATTTCTGGGTTCATTGTGTGCTGGGCAAATAAAGAGTAGAAGCGTTAATAAAAAAGGATAAGCACAAGCTGGTTACATGTTGGGCATATATGTAAGTAAATATATATACATATATATATATATATTGTATATAAGGATTAGTGCTAAAAGCGCGGGTAACGGTAGCGGGTAACGAGAACAAGAACTTAATGCTGGAAAATTGTGTTGTATTTGATATGCTACGTTTTGTGTTTACTTTTTTGAAAGGATTACGCAGGTCCGTGTTCAACTGTGCGCCAGAGCAGGAGCAGGAGCAGGAGCAGGAGCAGCCGTAACAGCAGAAGCAGCAGGCGCCAACATCAACACCAAAATAAAGAACACAAGAACAACACAAAGGCAAGACACGCATACACACACACAGTGCGAGAGGCCAGACAAATAGAAAGAAAGAGAGATAAACAGAGAGAAAGAGAGAGAGAGTGAGAGAGAGAGAGTAAGAGAGATGGTGAGATAGAGAGTGAGTGAGAGAGCAGATGAGTCGCGAGTGGTTTTCGCATATCATTTGAAATTTGTTTGTCAACACACACACACACACACACACACACACACACACACACACACACACACACACACACACACACAGACTAGAGTTGCCAGAGCTGAGAAACGTGTTAAAGTTATTTATTCGCACACTCTTTTCTTTTCTTTATCTGTTTTCTTTTTCTTGTATTCCATATGCCACACAGAAATGAATGCGAAACAAGGCGAAACATGAAAGTGGGACATTGAGAGCTTTATAATAATAATATTGACTGTAAATCTGATCGAGCTGAAACTGAAAACTGAAACTCGAAAATGATAAAGACAAACAACAAGTAGAAAACTTACAGCGCGAGGCATTTGTCATGCAGTCGTCATAAGGCGTCAAACTTAAATCGAACTTAAGAACAGACTTATATACACACACATATATATACATACGTATATATACATATATATATATATATATATACATAATAATACATAGATACATAAATAGAGATACTAAGAGATGGAGACGTAGTAGCTAAACGTTTCAAATACAGTATAGTAAACAAGTTGTAAGCATGCTTGCCAAGTCACAGCGGCCCTCAAAGTTCAATCGCATGCTATCGATTAATTATCGATTAATAAACGTTGTAAAATGTTGATCGATGCTAAAGCGCGCATTTCAGTATTGCCGATAATGCATCATCGCACACAGTATGTATATATGTCTATATATATATGTATGCATTATCGTGTCTTTATTGATTCCATATCATAGAGCATAGAGCGGCATATTGTTGATCTATAGTCTATACAGGGCAAACGGAATTTGTTTTGGGCCTTGCGCCCACTCACCTGCTTGAGCAGCAGATCGCTGTTGGCCGACAGACACGTGACCAGATACTTGGTCAGATTGAGAAACGAGCCCAGCACCTCCAGTGTTAGATGTTCGCGCGACGATCTCTGCAGCATAAAGGATATCACGAGAAAGCCTCGATTCTGTATCATGTGCTGTTGCACAGTCTGCGATGTTTCCACCAGTTCGCAGATGAAGCCCAAGAGCTTTGAGCTGTGAGTAGAGAGGAAAGAAAAGGATATCATTTGGCAATTGAGTGAATGCCTGAATTCGGAATTAGTGGAAATGGAACAGAAGAGAGTGGAATCGAAACAAAAAATGCTAAATGAAAGTGAGAAGTTTCAGCATAAATCTTAATCATGCTAGTGGAACATAACCTACCAGAGTGTCGGATCTCGCTTGATATCGCTTATGCCCTCGTGCGCCATGTCCAGCTGAGAGAAGAGCGGAAATAGCACCTGAATGCCGCCAATCGAATTGAGTGTGCAGTGAATGGAATGCGTGACGACAGCCTTGACATCCTGTATGGAAAGAAACCAAATCAAGGATATAGTTGAGATATATATACATAAATATCTTATATTAATGGTCAGCCTCATTATCACATATATATTTAGATATTATATGGGTTCGACTTGGGTTTGCTTTGCTTGTTCGCCTGCCCAGGGCAATGGCTAATCTTTTAGCGAGTGCTTCACTGGAATTTGGATTGTCTATTGATAAACCATTTTTCAGCTGGCAATTTGCGTAAAGTTCGGGGCATAAATTTGCGCTTCTTTCAATATTTATCGATTAAATTGGTTTTGTGTGTGCCCTAGCAGCACTGTGCGTGAATCCTATGAGGATGCTGCTGCTGCTGCTCCTCCTGCTGCTGCTGCTCCTCCTCCTGCTGCTGCTGCTGTTGTGAGCCTCTCTCTGTGGGCATGTCTTGGGGTCATTTCGATGGCATTTTCGTCGCGTTGTCGTTGTTGTGGTTGGTCTTTTATGATTTGTGTTGTTTGTACAAGAAATTACTACAAAATTTATTGAATAATTTTGTTGCCAGTTACAAGCAGAACGGACTACAGTGGGATGGCCGTGGCCGTGGCTGTGGCTGTGGCTGTGGCTGCGGCTGTGGCGGTGCCAGCCAGCTGTTAAGCATGATAAGGCCGGAACGGAGCGGAATGGTAGCGTATAGAGGGAGGCGGACAAAGATTGTACCTAATAAGAAATGCCAAAGCATGCGCTTGAGTCGTAAAATGCTGCCTGAAATTTATGTGGTGCCAGCTCTCACTGTATGTGTGTGTGTGTGTGTGTGTGTGTGTGTGTGTGTGTGTGTGTGTGTGTGTGTGTGTGTGTGTGTGTGTGTGTGTGTGTGTGTGTGTGTGTGTGTGTGTGTGTGTGTTAGTCTCTGGCCTTGGTATGCAGCAGTGTGTCTTCGGGCTTTGGAATGGAATGAACTAAAACGAAGTGAACTAGTGAACAGCTATGTACATTTAGGTATACGAAATAAGTTGGGGGATTTACTCGTATATGCCTGCCGTTTACACAGGCCCAGCTCAAGGGGATTGTGTGGCATGGCCAACGCATATATATAGAGACTCTGCCTCTGTGTGTGTGTGTGTGGCATGTTTACTTACCTGCAGCATCAACGCGTGCGGCGTGTGTACAAAATATGAAACATTTCCTTTGGGGGAAGACTGCAAACAAAGTTGACCATCGGTTGCCACCGGATTGTACATGAAGACAATGGCATTCGATAGTTTGCCATCGTACAGCACCTGTAGTCAGACAGAGAGAGAGAAAGATAGAGAGAGAGAGAGTAGATTGTTGGCATTAGTTAGGCACTGCTTTCAACAAGTCATTCGTAGAGCTCGGCTCCTCTGCGGCTCTGAGTCCGGCAAATTATTTCCGGTCATGCTGACAATTTACTTTTGCTTTTGGCCTTTGCTTAAAGCGAGGAGCGAACAGCACAAATACATAGCTCTAGATATATGTTTATATACAAATAACATGAAGTACTCTTATATACTACAGCTTACACATAATGTACAAAATATCTATGAGCACACATATATAACGGTATATATATATATATATATGTGTGTGCATATAACAAACGAAACACACAAAAAAATATTGCTCTTGTTACACATTAGCCGTGGCTGGCCTGCGTTGGCTTTTGCCTTTTTTTTGCAGTTCCTTTTCCTTTTTTTTTTTTTTTTGTATTTTATATTTATTTTTTACTTATATAAATACATTTTTTTTTTCTAGTTTATTTTCGCTGGTTTTTAGTGCAACTTTTTTTTTTGTTTAGCTGGCGCCGTCATATGAGGCGTATGCGTAATATTCTTGCAGCGGCTGCTGTTGCATTTTAGCAGCGTGCACTTGGGTGTATATGTGTGTGTGTGTGTGTGTGTGTGTGTGTGTGTGAATGTTTTAAATATACCCATCAGCAAACAGGTAAATGTGTGTGTGTGTGTGTGTGGGTGTAAGCTGTGCGTGTGAATTCGCTGGCTGCATAATTTGCTGCTAAAAATACTTCTTTGCGTTGACATACAAAAGGAAGAACGAACAAGAGAATGAAAAAGCAAAGAAAACTATGAAAAAAAAAAAGAAATGAAAAAACAAAGCTAGAAATGCCATAAAAAATATTGTCAATATATATATATATATATATCTATTTTTTTTTTTTATATATACATATATATTGAAAAGTTTTTGTTTATCAAATTTGAAGCTCGCTCGCTTGGTTCAAGTGCAATTTTTGTGGCTCAGATTGAAATTTGTTTCAATTTTAATTGGCGAAAAGAATTTTGAGTCTGGCCGAAGGTAACTGTAAACAGTGCGAA
The DNA here is from genome assembly GCA_030914335.1 of Drosophila borborema. Classification (NCBI taxonomy): domain Eukaryota; kingdom Metazoa; phylum Arthropoda; class Insecta; order Diptera; family Drosophilidae; genus Drosophila; species Drosophila borborema. The sequence goes on from JAUESP010000307.1 coordinate 12,687,446, forward strand.
GAACTTTTCTTGGAAATTTAAAATAAAACGAAGGCAAGCAATGATAATAGTGATAATAATGAAAGCAATAATTAATTAAGTTCAATTATGAAATAGAAATCTTCAATGTCAAAGAAAAAGTAAAGCTGCTTGCGCTTGACTAGCTCAGATATCTTGTATTATATGCAAATATATATAAAATACAGATGATAACGGAAGATTAATGCAAATGCTTGTGCATTAAAAACAAATCTTTAAGGAAATTAGCTTCGGTCGTTTGTAGAAAGATATATAGAAAAGTTTTGCAGCTACTTGTTTACCAATTGTATATAGTAAATATATATTTTACTATGAAAATAATGAGAGTGTTGGAGAGAGTTATTTAAGAAACGAGAAAAACTCTTTGAATGAATTGAAGCTGTCTATAGAAATAGCACAGAGATGCTTGAAGAGTTCAGATTAGGATATATAGACCAATTAGTCTACTCCCATTAGCATTACTTGGACTCTACATTCAACAGCTACATCTTTGCTAGAACAAGCAATACTTTTGAGATATTTTATAACAATTCTTTGGGCCCTAGACTCTCTCGCCTATGCCTGTGCCTCAACTAGCCCATTTGGTGCAGAAGCTTTTGCTTTACAGCTTGACCTATTTGGATAGTTTGCTTTTTGGGGTTGGGTCTACGAATGCCTGGCGGGAAGCAAAGGCAACATGGCATAGCGCTCAAGACAAATGCACTTCATGCAGGCGAGCTAGCGCTATGGCATGATAAATAATAATAATAAAAATAATAATCATAATCATAATAATCATAATAATAGTAATAGTTGTTGTAGTAGTGAAAGTGCGAGCCAAGTCAACTGAATGAAATCGGGCAAAGAAATTGCTGAAATGCAGCAGCAGGAGATGCCAAGGGGGAGTCAAGGAACAGCTTACGCCATTGCATAGATTCCAAAGAAATTCAGCGAGCGGCGGGGGCTTCATATTATAATGGAAAAACAACAACAAAACGATTAACAAAACAAAAACAAAAACAAAAAAAACGAAATAGGAACAAAAACCAGAACAAGAAATACGACTAGAAGAAATGCTTCCACATTTGCAGTTGCAGTTGCAGTTGACGTAGTTACAACCGTAGCCGTAGCCGTAGTCGCATTCCTCGTTCGCTTTGTCTTTGCTCTCGTGGCAGGTGCGCTGCGAAGTATGCAACATTTATTTGAAAGCCCTGCGCCGCGCATTGTTGCCAACGCAACTCCCACGCAATGGCCCAACTCACGCCCACCCGGACTCACTATGGGAACAGCCCTTAAAGGCGGCGCACTTTAAAATTCTACACAAAATTACAAACATTTCCATAATTACGATTCGCTTCGGGGCTGGGGCAGGCCTTTTAGGACTTAGGTTGGAGCTGCTTCAGGAGCTGGGGCTAAAGCTGAAGCTGAAGCTGGGAGGAGGGGGGGCTCAGGCTGGGGTTGGGCTGTGGGCTGCTGTTTGCTTGCCACAGTTGAGAATTCAATAGAACAGCGCAAGCTGCGCTTCAATGAATGGGAACATTTTGATTGGCTTTGAAGTTTAGTTTTTAGTCCAAGAGCTGCCGAGTATGCGATTTGCTGTGGGGCGGCAGAAGGGGGCTGGAGGCATACAAAGTGATTGCCGAAGGGGTCGGGCGGGGGCTTGTATTCAAAACGATTCGATGCGATTTGATTCGATTTGATGCGATTGGCTTGCGGATTTGGCAACGTTCAACGCTGGCGACGCTGCAAACTTTTTAATTGGCGTTACGCCCAGCTCAGCCCAGCCCTGCCCCGCCCAGCTCAGCGCTGCGTAGCTATTGGAAATTGACGCTGGGTGGGGCAATGGGCGCCGAGGGCCGAGGGCCGAGGGCCGGGGTGCATGATGCGCATGAGTTGGTTTGTAGAGGCACAGGCATCCTGCTAAGCTCTGTCTGACATGTCAAGACACAAAGTATAAAACCAAAATATAACTAAATATATATGAAAGCAAATTAAATGTAAATTGAAAAAAAAAATTGTGAAAAAAATATAAATAATTAATTGAAATCTTAAATCCCGAAATAAATAATGTGTGCAAAATTTGTATAATTAAAATTAATTTTAAATAAATTATTTGTAACATAAAAAATCTAAAAATATTATATAAAAATTATAAATAATTTATAAATCATACTAAAATAAAAATTAAATATAAAAAATATTTTATTAAATACTAGACTTAATTAAACATTTTATTTCAGTTTGATAACACTAAAAAATATGTAAAAAATAAATGCAAATAAAATTGTTAAAACTAAGTAAATATTAAATTCAAAAAATAAAATTACTTTCAACATAGCAAAAAAAAAAAAAAAAAAAAAAAAATAATAATAATAAATAAAAATATATATATAAATCGAAATTCAAATGAGAAATGAATTTCTATAAATGAATAAATAAAAAATAAATATTTAATAAATAAATATTAATCGAAATTCAAATGAGAAATTAATTTCTATAAGTGAATAAATAAAAAATAAATATTTAATAAATATATAAATCAAAATTCAAATGAGATAATATTTTCTATAAATGAATAAATAAGAAATAAATATTTAATAAATATATATTAATCGAAATTCAAATGAAAAATGAATTTCAAATCAAAATACTTGCGAATAATTGAAATAAATAAATCAAATATTGCTTACAGCTTTCAGCTGGTTGATCTCCTCAGTGTCGCCGGCGATGGCTGTGGTGGCTGCCACGCCCATGGAGCTTAGGCTGGTCAAGCTGGACATGCGACGCAGCTGGTCTGCCCCGCCCCAGGTCAAGGGTTAAACGATAAACGAAAACGAAAACCGACAAACGATAGAACATAAGAATCGAAAATCGAAAGCCAAACGCGCACAAAAATCATAAATACCAAAAGAAGCATTTCCAGTGGGCAAATGGCCAAGCGGATCATCCGCACTGTGATTGTTGCTACTGTTGTTGTTGTTGCTGTTGTTGTTGCTGTTAGATTGTTGCTGCTGCTCGGTATTGCTGTTGGTGTTGCTGCTGCCATCGTTGGCCTGGCCAGGCACCGCTGCCGTTGCAGCTGCTGCGGCGGCAACAGCTGCCGTTGCCGTTGCCGTTGCTGTTGCTGCTGCAGCCGCGCCCACACCAGCTTGGGATGCCAAGGCAACGGCATTGCGTGCAGTTAGAACTGCTCGTATTTTGACAAAGGCCGCACTCAAATCGAGCCGCTCGTCAGACCAATCAATGGCGCTCGCTTCCTGCTCGGCGGCAAGCGTTTGGAATTGCAGCTGCAATAGTTGCTGCTGCTGCTGCTGTTGCAGCTGCTGGGCGTTGTTGCTGTTGCTGTTGTTGTTGTTGCCGGCGCTGTTGCTGTTGCTGCCGCTTGCTGCGACGCTGGCAGCAGCATCGCTGCCCACCAGCAGCGCACCACCCAAACTGCTTGTTAGTTGAAAGTGACTCACCCGCTTGTGATTGTCCGGAAGATTCAGATAGCACTCGTTATCGAAGCGGAATTGCGACTGTTTGTTGTGTATGTGTGTGTGTGTGTGTGTGTGAGTGTGTGCGCGTGTGTGTGTGTGACGGACACAAAATTGGTGCAGCAAGAGAGAACGAGAACGAGAACGAGAACGAGAGAGAAAGAGAGAAAGAGAGAGAGAGAGAGAGAAAGAGAGTGAGCGGGGACAAGAAAAATAAAAAAAAAAGAATTGGAAAAAAAATACATGTAATTATTGTTGTCGTAGAATTTTCTCACAATAAAAGAGTACAAAGGTGCGGCTGTTGCTGCAGTGCTGTGGTTCAGTTGGCGGTGCAGCCACAGTGGTTACGGTGGTGTATTAGTATTTACGCATGAATACAGCGACCGACACTTACCTTGTAGCCCGGCCCCAGGCGATGCATTGCACATATCTGCTGTGTGGTCAGCGCCTCGCTGAACAAATAAATCGCCGACATTTGGCCGCAGAAGACGCGCTCCTCGTCCAGCTCGGGCGTGGCGCCAATATAACACTTGTCAAAGGGCTGTCAAGTGGCAAAGAGAGAGGGAGAGGAAGACAGAGAGAGAGGGAGAGCTTAGTGTGCTGCTCACTTATGTATATGCCATGTGAGCTCTTCCTACTTACATCGTTTGTGGAAACAAACCAGGCCATTTCAGTTGAAGACGCCAGTTGTCCATTCACGAGGCACTTGATTTCGCTTTTTGTCCAACGATTGTATATGTACACAATGGCAATCATATACCACTACAGAGAGAGAGAGAGAGAGAGACAGAGGGAGGGAGAGATGGAGAGAGTAAGTCAATGTTTGTTTATCAATATGCCAAAGCTTTTGTTTGTGAATCATGAATTTTCTGTCGAGTAAGAATTCTTGTAAATCTAAGAGAAAAAAAAAACTCCACACTCTATTCTATGTTCATTCATGAAGCGAAAAGGAGTATATTGGTTTTCTCAACTGTTCGTCTTACAGTCCGTCTGAGTGTTTATTTCCTACCTACTTCTATATCTAGCAATATTTTTTTTCCCCTGCTATTGAAGCGATATGCATTTATTATATATATTTCTTTACATATTATTATATTATTATATTATTATATTATTATATATTCATATTCATTCATATTCATATTCATATTCATATTCATATTCATATTCATATTCATATTCATATTCATATTCATATTCATATTCATATTCATATTCATATTCATATTCATATTCATATTCATATTCACATTCATATTCATATTCATATTCTATTCATATTCATATCATATTCATATTCATATTCATATTCATATTCATATTCATATTCATATTCATATTCATATTCATATTCATATTCATATTCATATTCATATTCACAATGAGAAGTTGATTAACTTAAAGTGAGTGAGTGCACTCGCCTGCTAGCTCCCATTCGAGTGGGGGCAGAACGAATTGAATGTATTCGAATGACGCACTGACTTTTTAATTGACTGTACTTTTTCGCTTCAGCTTCTAGGCATTCAGTTTACATTTTCGCTAACTACCAAAATTAATTCGATTGTCTTGGATTTTGCCAAATTTACGTTCGATTTAATGCTTTAACTATTCTCACTCATTTAACTGAATGCTGTATGCTATGAGAGCCAATTTGTGCTCGCTTTACTCACTCAACTCACATTGTTGAGTGAATCCATGCAGTTCTCTCTGATAAAAGCTAACCAACAAAACTTCCCTCAATAAATTCTAGTTAACGAATGATTAGAGCAGAAACTAACAAAAGCGATAGCTAATTGTTAAGCTAGAGAGCTATAACTCTAGCTATAACTCGATGAAACCCGAAAAGTCTTACATTCCATTCAATCCCTGAGCAGAGCTTGCCTATGATGTCCATAGCCTAGAGCTAGAGAGTTGTAATTCATAAGCCTAAATTGCCAGCTAAAAACCTGGCTCAGCTTAACTAGCCTATCCATATATGCACATCCCTGCTAACTACATCAATTTGAGTTTTGATGGTCTGCAGCAGTTGGCTAAAATTAGATTTCAGTAAATCTCTAAGCCTGGCCAGGTTTGTTGATCTGCAGGTTGAAGCACAAAATTAATTTTCTCTCAATGCAAGCTTCGCCTCTTGTTGAAAGCAAATACAATATAAACTGAGCTCTTTATGTGCTCTTGCCAGTTTTGGTAGTTGGCGTAGTTAATTCGGGTCCCAAAACTAATTTCAATTGCTACGGGCAGGTAATTAGGCCCTGTTGTTGGCCATTCGATGTGCTGTTAATTAAACTTTGGCAGACCCAAAATCACGCCCATAAATTGAAAGTAGGCAGCCAGCTAGGCCTATATATATATATATATATGAGTGTGTGTGTGTGTGTGAGAGTCTAATAGTCGTAATTCACAGGTGTAACGATTAGTTGCTGAAAATGGAAGACAAACCGGATGAGCTGCGGCACTTACCTTGCGTGGCTGGAATTCATATTTGACACAATGCTGAAAGCCCTTGCCCTTGACCTTCATCGATGTGAGGACCAAACAATTGCCCACAAAGTGAGCCGTATAGCCAACGCCCTTCGATGTCTTGAAGCTAAGAGAGAGAGAGAGAGAGAGAGAGAGAGAGTGTGAGTTTGATATGAACAAGGCACAGAAACGCGTGAAATATATATGAGAGCAATTAGTGCGTGCCGCAATTAGTTGCAGAGCCTATGAGGAGGCTGGCAGGAGGCTGGCAGGAGGCCGAGTTACTTACCAATAGAGATAGGGTTTCTCACGCTCAATGTTCACCGAGTTAATTGGATCCAATCGAAACCAGGTGGTAAAGGTGAATCCATTTTCGTATGGCCATTTGGCCAGCGGCGGCAGCACCATTGCCTGTGGAAGAAGAACAAGAAGCAGCTTTAGTCAAATGTGCCACAATTACAAACAGATAGAGACAGCGAGAGAGTATGAGAGAGAGAGAGAGAGAGAGAGCGCCTGTTAAATCTCAATTAGCAATTGGTACGTTCGAGTGCACCGCATGCTGACCGCAACTTCCTTTCTAGCTTAGACTCTCTTTTGTGGCATGCAACACTTGGTTGCAACTCACAAAAGTGAGAAAGTCAAGCGTACAGGGCCCGCAACACTAAAAGCCAAATGAACCAAATGGGAAGCCAAAAACCATAACTGAACATAAATCAAATTTCTGCATATCTAATACCCTGTTATCTGCCCTATGCAACGGGGTCTATTGGCTTTTGTCGCAAGATTTCCATTGAATTGAATTGATTTGATTTATGCATTTAGAGTGTTTCGTAGTCAAAAGACAATCAGTAACTGCTGTAGTTCGTTTTAAGCATCCTTCAAGTCTCACTTGTCACACCCGCACACACACACACCCACACACACACACACCCGCACACACAACAATAAAGTCAATCGCAAAGGCGAAGCGTAAAACCCAAAAAGCAGAAATGAAGTGAAAATTAAAAGGAAATGAGCACATTTTGATTTATCATGAATTTTGTGGCTTTACGGCCGAGCAGAGCACATGGATAGAGCATTTACACACACAACACACACACAACACACACACTAGCTCGCACGTTTAGCTGCGTGTTTACTTTCATAAATTTATTTGCTCACTTTGAATGTTCGCAATTTATGTTCTTATCATGTTTATATGACCAAATGCCACGCCTCTTACAGCAAACACACAAAAAAAAGTAGGCGTCTATCTAAGCGTTAACTCCGCTCCGCCCACACATAACACCTCAACTAACAGCAAATTCGCATCCGTTTGATTATGTCGACATTTTTGCATTTGGTGTTTTGGCAAATTTCAGATAATTCGTAAATGCGAATTAAGCCAAGTTAATTGCAAAATGCTGGTAGGCCGCGAGAGAGAGAGAGAGAGAGAGAGATGGAGGGAGGTGTGACTGCAGCAGGAAAAAGCAAAAGCAGGAAACGATAACAATATATATTACTGTTATTTCCTACACTGACTAGAATAGGCGTATATCTGTTGTCAGAGTTGTCAGAGGATTTCAGAGATTCCTCTGAATGTCCGTTTCGTCTAACTGGACTTACGCCTAACTTGCCGCCCAGTCTCCATAAATCTATATAATTTATATACCTCTTCTGCATGAAGTGAATGACAACATTTGATGCCCAACTCAGATGAAAGAGCTAGAGATTGCTTAGAAGAGCAACGCCTCGAAGTTTCGTGAAGGATGATTAAGATAAAAGACTTTGCTGTACTTCAATGAGTGAGATGGTACACTTTCTGCTCAATTGATTATACAATAGAAATAAGCCTGCATTTGCCTATATACTGTATATCTTGCCATGCTACACATATTATACTTTACTATTCCTCAAAATATGAATTCGTCCCCTGGACATCATATACTATATATTGTATCAGATCTGTATCAGGTAATAGTATGATTAGAATCATAGCATCCTCTTATTAGAGTTGTATTGAAAGTATTACTCAAGTTGCTCAAGTTGGCAGCACTCTGCTTAGTATACTCATGAGAGTGAGACAAATACATAGCTGCTGCTGAACGCGGTTGCGGCTGTTGCTGAGAGAGAAAGAGATGGCAGCTAGGCCTCTTGAGAATAAGCAGCGCGAGTGTTAGTGTGGTTGCTTGAGATCAATATAATGGAAGCTAATAGAAGTTCAAAATGATATATATATATAATGAAATAATATATTTAATATAACTTTGTATAATTTAGCAACAATAGATGTAAACTCTGTCTCGTCCGAATATAAACTGAATAAAATCAGCTCCGTACGTTGCACTATGGGCGCAAATCCCGATTTAGCGGTTGAAGGCAACATCAAGAGCGCAATAACTTCTTTTGGTAGAAATTGCGCTTTGTTGTTTCTTTGTGAAGAGATTCCCGATAATAACGGGTCAGATGAATCTAAAGCTCTGTAAAACACGTCTGATAGGTTATTTTTGCGGCTGTTTTTCCTAGCATGAAAGAGTCTGTCACGCTTATAATACTTATTCCGTGCCTCAGAAGCGTTTTCTCCCAGGCAACCGACAGGAAGCACAGAAGATTGAATAATGTCTGCACCGTGAACTAAAATCTTGTGAACAGTAGCGCTCGTTGGATACCACGGATATTTCGTTAAAAACAATTTAAGAGTTTCCTCACAAAATTTCTTAAATTTAGGTACATCAATTTCAAACTCGCACGAAATAGCTACTAAAATTGTTTGAAAATTCCTCAAAAGTGTTTCATCTACATCTAATATTGCGGCCAATAATGGAACATTTGCAAATGCTCTTCTCGCCGTGTTGCCATCATTGGAATTTCCAGAACCGTTCGGACTTGGTTTGTTCACATGTAGTCCCATATCTGTCCAGAGCTTCTCCTCTACAACGCGTTGTATTCTGCTCTCATGTTTGATAGGAGAATCCAGCCTACTACGTATCCTGGACTTCCTCCTTAACTCATATGTATATTACTTCAACAAATCTTGCTCAAAACTTTGTTAAGAATAGAGCAAAAATAAAGTCGACGAAGCTTTTAAACTTCGCATATTAAAATGCATTTAAAAGTTTAAAGTTTATCCACAAAAATCGAGCTGTATTGAATGTCTGAGTAGTTGTTAAGCGCCCAGCTGCATTTGCATTCATAACATTCATTTGCAACTGAAACACACATGCACAGCGCGAGAGTGAGAGAGAGAGATACAGAGAGAGAGAGAGAGAGGGAGTGACAGACAGTGTGTTGTTCGCTTTATGATATTCATTTAACATTTATACGCTTTTGTATTCGCTTTCATAGTTCGCATTCATTTGTATGCGCAGACGGACAGAGTTTCGTGTGGCACGGATATTGTCTTGAGGCCTCATTCGATTGTGCAACATAGTGCAACAATGCTGTGGCATGTGGCATGCCACATGATTTAACATTGTTGCTGCCTTTTGTCTGCCAGCTGTCCCCAACAGCCTCACACTCGCTCTCTCTCTCTCTCTCTCTGTCTCTTTCACTCGTTTACTATTTCTCTCTTCTTTCCTGCTGTTGCCTGAAGGCCTCCCAGGCTGGGGGCAACTCATTAGTGCAACGACAAGCCCTACAGACACTGCCCGCCATCCACATTAAAGTCTAAAAGTGCGCTAAACGAAAATTAAAAAAAAAAAAGAAAAAGCGGGCAAATAACAAAGATAAAACAGAGACACAGGCAAAGGAGGTGGAGGAGGAGCAGGAGGAGCAGAAGGAGCAGAAGGAGCAGGAGGAGCAGGAGCAGCAGGAGGCGGAGGCTCAGCACATGTCCATTGAGCTGAGCGTTTTAGGTTTGATTGGGAGTTGGGGCATTCGATATCGGGCTATCTAGTGGGGGGTTGGGGGTAACATGTCCTGCCTGTTTATTGAACATTTTGTGACAATTGCTCTGCGAGTCTCTCGTTTTGCTTCATTTCATTTCATTTCATTTCGCATCGTTTCGTATCGCATTTGACTTCCAATTCGCTTTATGGAACTTTTTATGTGCTTATACCATAGACAGATAGCAATAGAAGTCGCCCACGGTGCCAGCGAGTGTGTCTGAGTGCCAGGGGCTGGGGCTTGGGGTCTGTCAGCTGAGACAGCAGAGTAGGCACATGCCACATGGACAGCTCACATTACGAATTCGATTTAAGTGCGACGCAATAAAATAAAAGCCCAGCGCCACCACTCTCTCTCACTCTATATATATATATATATAGATATACATATATATCTAGTCAAACCCCCAGCTATAGAAATGCCACCGGGTGTAGTTGGAGCTGAAGTGCTTCGAGTGCTTGCTAGTCATTGGAGCTATATATGAGGAGGCTGGAATGTCTCTGCACTTAAAGCCAGCTTGCAATTCGGCCAAAGGCGAACAGCAAGCCTAGTCTACGATGAGAATGCTCGACTGGAAAATACTCTGTGTTCATGAAAAAGTTGGCATTCTTAGGCTTTTTTTCAAAATCGATATATATCGATATTCAAAATCGATATTTATCGATTTTCTGTTTGATTATCGTTACTATGAAAGTCAGCTATCAAAAATATGCATGCCATAAGTCGACGAATAAGAGTTACGTTTGACAAATTTTAGAATTGATAAGTAGGGCTTCCCAGACGACGTCTTAAACCGATATTTATCGAACTTATCAATGTAAATCGAAAGTATCCACAATAAAGACTATAATGCATTGCATGCTTCTCCAAGAAGAGATTTATCAAGCAATGCTGATAATCGATATTTATCGATTATTTAGCAGTAAATTAAAAGTAGCTGGCAATCAAATTACAATCCGAATCTTCTTGTCACATGTGTAAATATCAAACCAATATACCACACATAAATACAGGGTATACAAAAATAAAACGAAAATCGATTATGGCTGTTGTTTATTATTATTAGATATGGACTTACCGATCCCTTGCGGCCGGGAAAGCTGAAGAACACATCGGGTCCGTTGCGGTGTGGCATTTGTCGCAGCACATTCAACAATTTGGCCGAATGACGCGGCCATTTGCCATTGTTGGCCTTCATTGTGCCAAAGAGCAGCTTCAGCTCCTTGACCGTTATGCTATAGCTGGCCAATACACCCAGCATCTCGATGAGCAGATCTGCAACGGCGAGAGAGAGAGAGAGAGAATGGGTTTAGTTATGGCATTAAGGCATTTTAGTGGGCGTTATGTACTGTGCGTGGCATGTTTAATGGTTATGAAAACTGTTGTCGACAGCTCAGCGTGTGCTGCAACGTGAGCAAATATCAGGTAAGCCGGCAGGCTACACTGCACGAAAATATAAGCAGTTACAGCTGATATCGTGGCTATTCACATAAGACTAAACGATATTGATATTGCGATTGAAGCATTAAACTGAATAACAATTTCATCACTTGGTTTTCTGTTATTAGAGTGGATTAGATCTTAACTAACCAAAAACCTTCAATGGATGAGTTCTTAAGCAGGTAAGGTCCTAAGTGATTAAGGTCTCAAGTAGATAAGGTCCTGAGCAAGTGAAACGTTAGCTAAGTAAAGTTCTAAGTAGGTAAGGTCCTAAGTGGTCTTAAGAAGGTAAGGTCCTATGGAGGTAAGATCTTTAGGAGGGAAAGTCTTCTGGAGGTAAGCGTTAGAGCTAGAGAAGTGTTCTGAGTATAGTTAGGTTATAAACGAAGCTGCAGATTAGAATATCTGGCACATCTGAGCTGTCCACTTTCGAATAAAAGCTAAGTTTATCGAGAAGCATAGTCCAATAGCTCTTGACCTTACTGATGAACTGATTTGCATAGCTGTTTAACAATTCATAGGTCATATTAGTTCAGCTTTTGGCTAAAGTCGCAGCCACTTTTGGCCAGTGTGATGAGAGCCAAATTTTATTTGTGCACATGAGAACTTTCGGCGAGTGCAGTCAGCAAATAAAATAAACGAGATAGCTGCGAGCTGAGCGCGTGCAGTGAAGCGGCAAGGACGCTCTTAAAGCCAGGCGGCAGCGAGTGCATTTGGTAGGCGTGGCATGGCTGATGGGACACCCAACCCTGCCTTTCCCTTCCGCTTTCCTCAAAGAGTCACACATCAAGGTCAGTGCGTGAAACGAGCTGGAAATTGAATTCGAACTGTCATTGAATGTGGTATAAAACAAGCTAACGAGCGAGCGAGCGACAAAGAGTGAGAGGGAAGCAGACAGAGAGAGAGAGGGAGAGGGAAGTCGAGCGAGAAAAAAAGGAATCGCATTGAGTGGTGGCAGCACGTGCTGTCAGTTGGCTTTAAATTGCATCGCAAGCAGCGTTGCCAGACTGGCACGTTTGTGTCGCCGCTCGGTCACCTTAGCCTTTGGCTCGACGGCCTCGACGGCCTCGACTCTCGTGCTATTCCCAAACTTCATTTGTAATGCACACTAATTGAAATGGGACGCACGGGCCGTTTTAATGCCTGGTCGGTTGCCTGTGCCATTACCCCAAGGAGCCGTGTGGCCCTGCCCAGCCAGCCAGCCATTGCGACAGTCAAGCCTTGCCCCACCCACACACCCACCACCCCATCCCTCACCCTTTGTACAGTTGCACAGTTTCCAGTTGCGCCTCCATCAACACGTTTCGGGTAACGTAAATTAAGAAATTGAGTAACATCCACGCCCTGCCAACCGCTCGCCCCCAGGCTATAGCATGAAGTCCCAGGACAATGTTGGTCCTTTAACTCCTGCTCCGCCTACAGCATCATCATCAGCATCAGCATTTAATTACACACATCTTTGGCCCACGCTCCAGAAACAACTCTAGAGCTCATGCTGCTGCTGCTGCTGCTGCCCCTGCTGCTGCTGCTGCTGCTGCTCCTGTTCTAGAGTCTTCTACGTCTGATGCAATAGCTTGGAGCGCAACGACAATGCGACTAGGAATCCTACAGCTCTTCATCTGTCTATCCGACTGTCAGTCTATCCATCCATCCGCCTGCCACCGCTCGCCCATCAAAGTTTAACTGCCTTTTGCATATCTTGGCATCTTCTGCAGCTCATAAAAAGCCAAAGTGCGAGAGCTTGACAGCTTTTTATGTTTCCCAGACCTACGACCGTTTGCAGTTATATCTCGCTGTATTTCTTTTTGCTTTCTTTCCTTCTTTCCTTCTTTTTATTAAGTTCTCATCAAGAGCCATAAAAAAGTCAAACTTGCCATATGAAATTTCCAGATAGTTTTAAGAAGCAAACACACATATATAAAATAAAGTTAAGATCAACATGTTAACCAAATTTGTACAAGCCATAACAACAGGAAATGCGCAAAAGAACGATATAAGAAAGGCACATTAAATGAAACCTGAGGAGGACTCTATGTCAGTAAGCCTTAAGGCAATCTGGATAATAGAATTGCTGAAAATGCTTCAAATACTGCAAAAATAAAGTTGGTCATCGATTTAATGTATTTCGATAATAATCGATAACATGGAAACTGAAAACAAACTTTGGTCATATCAAATCTCTAGTTCTTGATGAAATTATATATGATATATACTGCTATATGGTCTAGTCTATTGCTATATGCTACGTAATACAGAGATATCCTCATCTAGTTTATAATTTGTTCCAGCTACCTTTCAATCTAGCTTTTCTCACTTAAGCACTCTTCTCTATTTGCTGTCTAATGGATAGCTAAATATTTAATAAAATTTAATTTCAATTTATTTATCATCAAATTAGCTATAATTGTGGCTAATGGAACTTAAAGTTTTCTCTCTTTAAGCCAGGCTGAAAAAAGAAACTCAAAGTTTCTCAAGTTTTTGCTGTTAATTTAAGAAGAGGGAGGAAGAAGGTTGAGAGAGAGAGAGAGAGAGAGAGAGAGAGACAGAGAGAGAGAGGAGAGTGAGAAGTTTTAGCTTATGTAATTTCTTTGCAAGTGTCACGTTTCGACATTTGTCAGGTAACACGCACCCACACACACACACACACACACACACACACACAGAGAGACCTCCATCACACACACACACACACACACACATATGAAATTATGGCTCAAAAGTCAGCGACTGCAAATTGACAGCAGTTACAGTTCGTTAAATGCCAGCTGTAGTGTGGGGAATGAGGCGGGCTTTGGGCTTAGGGGTTTGGGTAATAGGTGTACCGCGTGTGTGAGTGGAGCCTGGAGTCTGGCAAGGCCCGGCCTGACGTGCCAGAGGGTTGCCAGACCGCAGATGTGTCATTGACTTAATAAAATCAAAATCAAAGCCAAAGGCACGCACACGCTGCTGGCAGCTTAACAGGGGCTGTATGAGTGTGTGTGTGTGTGTGTGTGGAGACAGGCAAGCGTAGGGGTTGCCGAATGGGACGGGAAGGGGCGGGGATTGGATGTAGTAAGTGTCAGTTGGCTGTGCGCTAATGAAGAGAAAATTTGCTGCGCTGTTTGTTGTTGTTGTTGTTGTTGCTGCTGCTGTTGATACATTAGAGCGCAGAGCGAGAGTTTAGCTACGAGACAGAGAGAGAGTGAGAGAGGGAGGAAGAGGGAAGGGAGAGTAGCATGCGAATGCTTAGCATACATGTGAGCGTTGTGGGCATGACCAAAAAAAATGGCAGCCACCGCGGGCCAAACGCAGCCAGTGCGGTCCACTGGGCGTATCACGGCCGCTGACAAGCGTGAAATTAATCGAAAAGCAATTCGGCGGCCCACTCAAAAGGGACGCAAAGCAAAGCAAAGCAAAGCAAAGCAAAGCAACGCAATGCGATGCGATGCGATGCGATGCGAAGCTTCGACTTCTTTATTTTTTTTGGACACATGCCACATGGCAGGAATCACAAAGTAGCCTGACTTAAATACGCAGAGAGAGAGGGAGAGAGAGAGTGAGGGCGAGAGAGGGCGAGAGAGGGCGAGAGAGGGCGAGAGCTAGCTTGAGCTAGACCAGCTAAATCGTGACTAAGCAAAAGAGATTCAAGCTGACCAAGACTTGACCATTGTAGCGACTATATGAATAGAGCAGAAGATTTATGTATGTAAGGGGATGAAGTGTATTAATAGATATTGTTTTGATTGAGTATATCGTACAAGTAAACAGAGCATGCACTGTCTAGAGAAAGAGAGAGAGAGAGGGAGAGAGAGAGAGAGCTTGACTCTATTAAATAATTTTCAATTTTATACAAATTTCTTCTGTCTTTCATATACAGTTTTACTTAATACTCATTTAGGAATTCTATTTTCTCTATATAAATTTGTGAAGCATTTCATCCAAGTCTTACCAGTTTCAATTTCTTACATTTTCTTCTCCTAGGAGTTTTCTTTGCTATTTGCTTTTTCATCAAATGTCTCTCATTTTCTTCTTCTTCTTTAAGATTTCTGTGCTATTTGATTTCTGATTTTCTATTTAGACTATATAGTCACATATCTTCTATTTATATAGTTAAATATCTTCTCATCTTATTAATCTCATCTTATTGGCAATTTGTATTTTATTTCTTTGCTTCGATTAGCTTTATATATCTTGATCTGAGCTATTCTTGTTACTGTTTGCTTTCTTTTATTGACAAAATTTGATCTTAACAAAATGAAACGGAAAAAGTTATCGATTTTTTTAAACAAACTCGTATCGACAGGGCTACATACATATGTTTAACGACTCTGTTCGTCACCCTGATCAAGTTTATATATACTACCACGCAGTCTACCACGCCTCTTGTTACATAATTTTAACTGTTAATGTCAGATTGCATTAACAGAGATGCTCCTCCCTCACGTCGACATGTTATGCTATTGACAGTATTATGCGCTGTTAATAGCATAACTCCGACTCCAGTTGTCCTACTGGTTCGCAATCGGGGATTATGCTTCCTACTCTCTTTGCTGGACCCTACACATTTAACTACGAAGACAAAAGACACAGTTTTTAACTACTCAATAAAGTTGAGGAAATACAACCACGACTTTGTACGTATCATCGAGCCGCCACTACAACATTAACAATACCAATATACCCTGATTTTCCATTTTTAATGGGTACAGGCTAGCTTAATAAACTCGACTTTTAATCTTGTTGAATTTTTTAGCTAATTAAAATAAAATTTTAGTTTAAAACGAGCATTAAAAAGTTTTCATGCGCAGTTTTGAACCGTGAACTTTTTAACTAAAAACTAAATTTGATGCGTTAAAAATAATGAATAATTTAGAAAATATATACATAAATATATAAATGAATATAAATGCTCGCAGCATTAGTTCTATATGAATTGTTATGTAATGAAATTCTGCTATTTCGACGTGAGGTCTCTCCTTATCATGGCTTTAGTGCACTGACTATATAATAATTGCCTTACTATAGTCAGAGACTGAGATTGGCATAAATACAACAGACTTTTCAAGCATTGAATATGCCGATTGGGTTTATTATTCGAGTAGTTATTGCAGACAGAGCTGCATTCAAAATAAACCCCTACATATGCCTTGCAGCCATATGCCACAGCTAATGGCTCAAGTGCAGCTGCAAAAAAAAAAAAAAAAACAATATAGAAATATCTCAGTATCTCAATATCTTTGCCTGCCTGTCTTGCTGTAATTTATATATCCACAACTCTTATGGAATAGTTCTTTTTTTCTCTCAACCATTTCGCTTTTTACATAACTAACGAGCTGCTGTGCGAGTGTGTGTTATACGTGTTGTTTCAACTTACCTGCCACAACCGTTTCGGAGCGCTGCAAGCGCACCAGAACATGCTCGATGAGTCCCACATCTGTGCAGGCCTGCAGATTGCGAACACTTTTTCGCAGAATCGCAATAAAAACGCTCCAGATCTCGGCCTAAAAGGGAGATAGAGGAAGAGAGAGAGAGAGAGAGGAAAATAAGTAAAGCGATATTAGTGAGCAGTCACAAAGGCAAAAAGTTTACAATGCACTGATATATCAAGTACTCCGATTCCCAGTGTGAGTGCCCATGGGAGCCAGAGGCAGAGCAGACAAAACAAAAAAAAAAAAAATGTATTACGAAATCAAAGAAATGACTGCGATTGCCGCTCTTCTGTTGTTGTTGTTGTTGTTGTTGCTCTACTGTCTGCCCAGTTCAATAAGCAGAGTAAAGTGACGCGCACACACACACACACACACACAAACACATATGTGTGTGGCGAAGCAGCTGACAGCAGCTCGCGCGCGCTTAGAAGTATGCAGCATTTTTTTTATTCTGCGCTGCAGCGCCTCTCAATGTGTGTGTGTGTGTGTGCCCAATGTAAACAGTCATTGAAATAAAGTAAAATAATGGAAAATAATGGCAAAATAATCGCAAGCTCAAAACGAAGGAGCTGCTGATGCTGCTGCTGCTGCTGCTGCTGCTGCTGCTGCTGCCGTCAGCAACTCATGAGCCGCAGCAGCAACTGATTCAGTGTTTCGCGTTTCAAATGCGAGAGACAAAGTATATATGCATACATATATATTTCTACACACATATATATATATATACAGTTCACTGGGGAGCTGCTGTGCTGGCAAGGGACTTTGCAGTAGGCGACGGGACGAGGGGGGGGCATGCCAGTCGTTTTGCCTTGACTGTGAATGTATTATTGCCGCAATATTTGTGCGGCAGCCACTTTTGGCAGAAAGCAAAAACGTTTTGGCGGTTTTTATGATTATTGCCTTACACACACACACACACACACACACACACACACACACACACACACACAGTCAGTAGAGATTGCACATTGGATTGGCTATTGCATACACATATACATACACACATACATACACACATACATACACACATACATACACATATATAAAATTCATATAATTTTCGTTTGGCTTCTTTTCTTATATTATTTTGTTTCTTGTTGTTTATTTTGCCTTTTATTTATATTTCTTTTGCTGTTTTTTCTGCATATTTTTGTTGTTGTTTCATTTTCTGACAAATGCAGACAATGAAAATGTAAACGTTTTGAGTGTTTATAATGAGCCAGCTGAATCCTGAATCCTGAATGCTGAGTGCTGAACGCCCAAGCACTCGAGCACCTCGAGCACCTCGAGCACTCGTTGAGCTTGTGGCTCACGTTGCGTATGCGTGATATTTATATAGAGCCAAACAAACAGTGCTGCAAAGTGCTTTAAGTTGTAATGGAATATGGCTTATGATCAACTTGAAACTGTACGCAATGCGAACTAGTGCGTTGAGTGAACTTATGAACTACTTATACAGCTGAAGCTAGTAGTGAGGGCTTTATGCTTAATGCTTTTAATCTGATTGTATACAATGATGATTTGAGCGGAACTAGTTCATATTGAAAGAACTAGTTCCATGATGAACTGAACTGAATTGAACACGTTTATTATTCAGTTCAATATTTATTGTGTGAAAAGCGAGAGTAATGAGTACTAAGAGCTATCTGTTCAAATGAACTAGTTTACAATTGCTGCCTGAACTAAACTAGTTCACTAGTTGGAACCAGTGAGAACTAAACTTTTGATTTTTATATTTTTATGGAACTAGTTCCGTAGTGAACTGAACTGCATTGAACGCCTATTATATTGAGATCAGTGTTTAAATTCTGTAAAACCAAATTAATGAGTACTAAGAGATACATGTTCATATGAGCTAGTTTACACTCGCTGAGCGAACTAAACTAGTGAACTGGAACTAATGAGAGTAAAATTTTTGATATAAATATGACTTTGGAGATTATTATTAATCTTAACTAGTAAACTAGTTCATAAATGAACTCAAGTAAATGTAATCTGTATTTTAACTGGTTCGTTATGTTGAGCCACTCAAGCTCATTGCAAATTCAACTGAATCATATGAACTACCTCGCATAGAGCTGTTCAATTCAAGTCAAACATGAGCTGATTCAAGCATATTGTGAACTAGTTCACATACAGCAACTCACTTGATCTGGCTCATTATGGCTGGCTAATCGATAGTTAATCGATTGTTCAATCTTAATTTATGAGCATTTCATTTAATTCTCTCGCCATTTCGTTAGCTTTAATCACTTTCAGCTTCGCCTTAATTTCCACATTTGATTCGCCCTCAGTTGCCCGCTTTGCCTCTTGATTTTGTTTTTATTCGTTCATTCCACATTTTGTTTTTCTTGCTTTATTTTGTTCTCTCGCTCTCTCTCTCTCTCTCTGTCTCTCTCTTGTTTTTTCCTTCGTCACGTTATCTGTTGCTTAGCTCGTTTTACGCATCATTTCGCTCAGCATCCGTTTGCCAGTTTCTTTCTTATCTGCTTGCTCTGACTTTGTTGCTGTTGTTGTTGTTGTTGTTGTTGTTTTTTAATGTACTGTACGCATAATTTAATTCGTCGATTCATAAATTGCCAACAAAAATTCACTCACTCATGGCCCGTGGGCCACGCCCACCTACCTCTGCTCTCGCCATCATTATGCAGCCAAAGACTCAGGCTTTGCCGCTTTACAGCTGTCGCGGCAAAGCGGCTTTTGGACTGTGCGCAAATACGCATTTACATAAGCAAATGCCTCATACATATACATATGAAAATACTTCTATACTTGTGTATCTGTGTGTGTGTGTGTGCAGGGGTGTGTGTGTGTGTGCAGGGGTGTGTGTGTGTGTGCAGGAGTGTGTGTGTGTGTGTGTGTGTAAGTGGACATGCGTTGCTGCGGGTAATTTGATCAGCTCCGCCACCAATTGCGCCCAAAAAGACCTCTAAAAACTCACACACACACACACACACACACACTGCTGCACACACACACACACAATGGGAATCAGAGCAGCGCTCTCTCCCTCTCTCATTCTTGCTCTGTTTGCCCTCAGGCACCGCCAGCGCTCAGCCTAATGCGGCTCCCCTCAATTCGCTCAGCGCTGCTCGTTTTCGCTTGCCATTTCGTAGTTATAGCTATACCCTGTAATTCTAATGCGCCCCGAGCTGTTTAGCCGCTGTTGCTGTAGCATAAAAAAAGAAAAATCTATTCAGCTTTTGTAAACAATCTTTAAAGGCCCAGCTCACTTAATGGCGCTGCACGCTTTAAGCTAACAAATTTTCACTTATAGAACTTTTTATTTCATGTGCGCCTACTTCATAGCCATATAAGCTATATAACCTTATATCGAGTCAAGAATTTTTTGATATAAAATGTAGCTCTCAGCTCCATCAGCTTTGACTCGACCTTCTGCCTTTAGCTTCCTTTTTTTCCCATAATTAACAGGGTATTGCCTAGTCAAACATTTTCGTTGCTGTTGGCATATTTAATTTTGTATTTTATCTTTGCAAAAATGTTGCTCATAGCGAAATACAAAGTTGATTTGACGCCGTTGAGTTTTGTATATTTTTTTTTTTTTTTTTTTTTTTTTTTTTACAGCATTATTTCTTAATAAGCGCCAAGCGGCCAAATCCATGCGAACTTCGCTTGTCTCTGGCCAACCCCCCTTCGTCCGCGCCCATGGCCATGCCCAGGCTCACTAAGCTTCACGTTGAACTAAACCCACAGCTAGAGAGCAAAATGAATGGATGCTGGCAAGAAATATCGCTGGGCCGAGTGAAGACAAAAATTAAATATAAAAGAGAAAGAAAACTTCAGTCAGATTTTATTACGTAATTGGGTAGCAATTTCTGCATGAAGCAACAATAATAACAACAACAACAACAACAACAGCAGCAGCAGCAACTAGAATGCCAAGCAAAAGAAGAAGAATAGCTACAACAACAAGGGCCACTGAGCACAAATTAAATTTTAGCCTTTTTTTTTGTTGTTGTTGTTTGTTGGCTTTATCTCGCAGCTCTTATGTATGCCACATGCGGGAGAGAGTCTATGTGTGTGTGTGTGAAAGAGACAGCTGCGACGCACTGAAGCGACGACTGGCCATTGTTGTTGCTGTTGTTGTTGTTGTTGTAGCCAAGGTTAAATTGAGCACCGTCCGGCCGAAAGTCAGGCCCAGATTTGACAACGAAAAATTAAAAATTAAATGCATTCCAGCGTCGAGCCGAGCGTTCAGCACGAGGGTTCAGAGTTTACAATTTTTAAGTTAACCTCCCACTCCCCCCCTAAAAAAAAAAAAAAAAAAACTCTTGAAAATATGGCAAAAGTTTAATTGGCACAAGAAAATATTTCTTCTTTCTATCATGCACAGTTTTTTGTTGTTGTTGACCTTTTCTCCTGCTATTTCCTTACTTTTAGCTTAAATCAACATTGTTCGCAGAGGTTCTAGAGATTTTTATGCTCAAGTATTGTAGAATTAATCGAAAGGGTTGCGTTTCAGATAGATAAATGTAGTGGATACTACAGATGCAGACATCGATAATTATCGATATGTAACGTAAGTGTACTAAATATTGCATATATCGCATATAGCAAGTATATCGTATGTGATTTAGGTATCATATATATGCTATATATCATATCAAGTGCATATTTCATATAATGTATATCATATCTAACATATATATTATATAACATTCGTATATATCGAATATATCACATATATCGCATATATCGTTGTTTTGCGTATCGCATATATATGTATAATATATATCGTATCCAACATATATAGCATCAAATATTCGTATATATAGCACATATATTATATAATCGCATATATTTCACATTTGTATCTGAGGTAAGCCTATTGAACTCTGGTTCTAGCTGAGCTTCAAAGTTGAAGATTGTAGATGAGAGCATATACAGAAAAAGATAACTGAGTATCGAATTCAACTATGCCCAGTTCCCAACTATTCTACATTAATCTCGAATTCTATTCCATTCCCCTTCCTGTCCAATCGTTTAACGCTTCAGTTTTCATTTCACTTTTTGCTCTCCTAGTGCTCACTGCACTCTTAACAATCCCCCACTTCATTTATGCTGATAATCCATCTGAAAATTCCGTAAATCTCGTGTAGAGCATCAACGATTCGACTTGTGTCGTTGCATAAATATTTCCACATGATTTGCTGCTTGCAGTTTGAAATAAATTTAACGCATTTGGCTTGGTTTACTCAATTGCTTCCCAGCTCCCTCCCACTCCCTCTCTCTCTCTCTCTTTCTCTCACTCTAGTTGTTTTGTCGCTTATTTTCCACTTTATCAGCGATTTGATTACGCTCCACCCGCCACCCACTTGTGCAGCCCTTTTTACAGCTTTGGCGCAGTCAAATCGTTTCGTTTCAATAGAATTTCAATAAATTTATCAAGCTCCATCTGCAGGGCGCGCCTCTGCCACTTATGCGAGGCAGCCATAAGAAGTTGCATGGCAAAGAAGAGCTGAAGTAGCAGAGTGAAGGGAAGAGGCTAAAGCAGAAGCTGGGCACCAGCAATGGCAACAACATTTATGCATGCCAGCACTGTGACCTCCCCTCGCCAGGCCGCGCCTCCTGCTCTCTTTGCCCTCTCTTTGCCCTCTCTTTTCAATTTTCATCACCCGCCGCTCAGCCCCCATTTTATGTCATCTTTTTAGTGTCGTGCAGCAAAGCTCTTCTTTAACTCTCTCTCTCTCTCTCTCTCTCTCTTCCTCTCTCTCTCTCTCACTTTCTTCTTTCGCCTCTCTGTGTATCTTGTCCATGTCAATGTCTTTGGCATGCCGTGCAATGCGCTTATGCACTTCCTTCCTTCCTTTGCAGCATTTGCTTGTCCTGTTACTCCCCCCCCCCCCCCCCTCTCTCTCTCTCTCTCTATCACGCACTCTCTTTCTCTCCCTCTCTCTCTCTCTTTCTCTATCCTCTAACTGCCTTTTTCCTGCAAAATCTGCTGCAGCTCTAACGGAAATTTATTATTGACAACAGCTGCCGTTGCAATGCAAACAAGCAGCAGCAGGCGCCACACACACACACGCACGCAGAGAGAGTCTTATACATGTGTGTGCGTGCGTGTTTGTGTTTGTGTATGTAAAAAGTGGCAGCCGCGTCAGCAGTTTGCGGGCTAAGTAGCATGGCCTCTGTCTCTGGCACTGGCACCAGCCATTCTCCATATCCAATACTCGATCTCCGGCAATGCCATCGCCCCCCAACCTCTTCCATCTTCTGACGCCCATGAAGCCATACGAATGGTGCAGTTAGTGAATGTCATTGGCGTTGCTGTGATGAGCATAACATTGACACAAAGTGCAGAGGCAAATGCATTGCCAGCTGGATGCGACCGGCGTTGGCGCCATTTACAACGTTTGGCATCTAAGCAACTGACAGGCGACAAATTTGTCAATTTGCGTGTGCATTGAGCTGTAAAGGCACACACACACACACACACAAGCACATTGCATGCATTGCAGCAATTGCGTTCATATTTCAACTGCATTCAGCAATTGAACAAGCGAATTTCTAATTCAGCCTCATGTGCATGCCACAAATTGTTGCACATGCAGCAAAATAAGTGAAAACAAATGCGAATTTAATGCAAAATATTTTAATTCAATTGCTAAAACAACAGCCAATTGAGCTGCAGCGAAATATTATCAGCTAAATATTTGAGCAATTTAACAGCTGAAAGTGAAACTGGCAATTTATCGAAATTTTCTACTGAAATATTTGCTGTAAAATATTCTAGGGTAGTTCTATGAGATTTAAATGAATTTCGCAAGCAATAGATGTAGGTAGTAATTAGTATAAGTAGTAATTAGCATGAGCTGTGTTTAGTATACATAAGTAGAAAGTGCTCTAACTAGATAAACTACAAATGAAATTAGATATTTAGCTTTGGCATTTAATTTTATAGCTAAGATTCAGCTAAGATTCTGCTAAGAGTTAGCTAAGAATGCCTTTTTCCATACAATTTCTTATTAAAGTCAGCTATATTCCTGTCACTGTCGCACTGTCACAGGTCAACTGAGTGCATACGTAATTTCAGCCAACACTGAGAGATGAATTGTTGTGTTATTCGCAATGCGTGAAATGTTTTAGCTCAATTTGCTAATTGCTCGCTGTGACAGATTTGTCGCCTGGCCAAGCTTAGCAGCAGTTAGTGTGCTCGTTGCTGTCGCTGCTTCCCAATGCACTTTGCTGGCTGTAAGGGAAAAAGGACTCGAGCCGAGAGATCTGGAAAGCTTGTGTGGCAGCTGCCGCTGTCATTCACTCAGTTCACTCAGTCGCTCGAGTGGCAAGTGGCAAGTGGCAAGTGGCAAGTGACAAAGGGCAATCACTTGTGACCGTTGCTGACCTCCGCAAGGAGCGCAACGAAAAAAAGAGCGAGCGAGCGAGCGAGCGAGCGAGCGAGAGCAATAGGGTCAGCTCAACCCAAGCCAAGCCAAGCCACCTCCTGCTCACTGTCAAAAGTATTTTATTTCAATTTATTTTTAGCTATATTTTAATTAATATAATTAGTTTCAGCCGCAGCCACCGCAAACATCCAGCAAACATCCAGCAAACAGGGTTGCCACACTCACACAAAAGACGGCCCCGAAACAATAACAGAAAGCCCACATTTGCCATTGTTTATATTTTAATGCCGCCGTCAGTGGAAAAAAAAAGGTTTAAAGTTTAATTATTTGTTAAATTGGGGCTGGCTTTTATTTCGGCTCGTTATTTCGCCTTCGTCTTTCAATGGCAGCTGACTTCCCTCCTGCTTCTCCTGCTCCTCCTGCTTCTTCTTTTCCTTCTTCTTTTTGATTATGTTGAGTGTCAGTTGAATCCATTTCTTGTTTGGATTAGAGCTGAATGAGTAATTACATTGCTTACTTTGACTTCTACTCAGTCTTATACGAGTACTTGAATAGCCTCGCTCTTATATTTATTATCATTTTTTTCTTTTATGCTGACTCTTATACTCGCTCTTATATTTGTCTGACCATCTCAATTGTAGTTTAGCGGGGAAAGAAGACCCTTTTGAGCTTGACTCATACTCATATTTCAAGCATTAGCTTCAATCACTCTTATACAAACTCTTATAATCATATTATAAGTCTTCGTTTGTATATCTGGCATTGACGTACTTACAGTCACACTTGTACCATCTCTTATACTTATATTAAAAGTCTCCAGTGCGTACTTCTGATTAGACCTCCACAATCACAATCACACTTATACAAACTCTTATACGCTTATTGCTAGTCTTCCTTTCACATTTGCATTGACCTACACACACTAACAATTAGACTTATACTCACAATCACACTTATACAAACTCTTATACTTATATTCAAAGTCTAGTTTGTATACACTCAGCTTAGATTTCGTATACTTTTACACTCACACTTATACCACACTCGTATACTTCACACTTATACCACACTCGTCTACTTTTGTTACAATTCTTATACCAACTGAAATTCGCATTCAGATCACACTTATACTCATACTCTGACTAATAATCACTCTAATAATCATGTTAAAATTCTTAAATATACATTTCTATCTTTGGAATACATGTACATCAGCTTACACACACTTTTACACACACTTTTACCCACACTTATACGAATTTACTTGCGCCACAGACCCACAGCACTCATATAATATTCATGGCCTAGCCGCAACTTTTAACATTGCGATCAGGTTTTATTTGACTCGTATTGCAATGGGATTCAACCTGGATAGAAAATGGGCATGGGCATGGGAATGGGAATGGGAATGGCAATGGGTTTCAGCTGTCAAGTGGCCGGGGCGGGCACGTTTCGAGGCTCAGTCGCCCGAAAAGGCGTCAGAAATCGTGCGCGAGTTGTGAAAAACGCGAGCGCGCGCGCGTCTCTCCAGCGACGCGTTTGAAGTCGCGCGGGACCGACACAGCAGAAAAAAAGTTTAATAAAAATACATATATACACATATATATATATATATATGGGAAAGAGTTGCAAACCAGCCAACGCATCCAGCGATGCGAATCAGGAGCCGCATCAGCAACCTTTTGATGCCAGCTTCGTGCCTTAAATTGAATTATAAGAAGGTGTCACAAAAAGTCAACAGTTGAGTGGTTCCGACTTGGTCTGCCGCCCAGCCCACCTGAGTGGCCCACTTTGAGGCGACTCATTGCGAAAAAGGGTTGACAATCACACTTACACACACACACACCCACACACACACACACTTGCATAGACTAGAGATTGATGTGATTTTAAGCTGAATGCTCTGAATTGATTCAGAGTCATATTCAAAAAGTTCGCTTCTAGACCTTTGCGTGATGTGATCTGCTAAGTAATTTGATATCTTTATCTCTGTCTGCAAAAGCGGCTCCAAATTTTTAACGAGACTTTCTAAGCCTTTTTTCCGCCAAAGCAAAAGTTTTCATAAATTTTCCAAGAAATAACGGATGAACAGTGAAAAAGGAAAACAAAAAACGTTTTCAATTTGTTGCCAAAATTTCGCGTGTTTAAATTCGAAATGAATTTGCTAGAATTTTTAATACAAAATTTAAGTCTTTAATATTTTGAATATATTAAATAATTCATATGTAAATTAATTTTTAATTTTGAATATATTAAATATTCATATTTTAATTATTTAGTATTTTATACATTATAAATATTTAAAATTTAAAATTTATTTGTTCCATATATACAATATAATAAATATTTTATAATATTTTAATTTTTTATTATTTCATAAATTCTAAATATGTTTAATTTAATTTTACAAATATTTTTATTTGTTTCTTTTTTTTTGTTAATATTATTTTATATTTTCTGTTGATAAATTTTATTTATTTGTTTATTTATTTCAATTTTTATATATTTTTATATTTTCTGTTGACTATATTCTATTTTTTTTTTTTATTTATTTTTTTTTTTTTATTTTAATTTCCTTTTATTTATGTTTTATTTAATTTATTTTTAATTATATTTGTTTATTTACGGACTTTCTCATACATTCAGCCTTAATATAATATATAAATTTTTTTTTTTTTTCAGTTCAATAGAAAACATTTATTGTTTTAAGTTAGCAAAACTTTTCTTGTTTTAATATGAGCTAACAAAGTTGCATTTGCAGCTTCAGGATTAAGAATGTTGACAAAGCGCGCACACACACACACACATACTTGAGCAATGGGCGTGTGTGTGTGTGTTTAGTGACGCGTTTTGCGCGCGTTTTTAAACGCGCGCGCGCTTTAAATTAATTTATATGCAAATATTTGCCAAATAAGGCAAATCTCTGCTAAGCCACAAGGCTGCCACGCCCATGCACTTGAGCAAGCCTTGCAGAACAGAGTATGGGTGTGCGTGTGTGTGTGTGTGTGTGTGCGTGTCAGTTAATACTTCTGTTTCTGTGAATTGGAAGCCAATGGAAATCGCATTAAATATTTTTCGCCTCGCGGGCACAAAAACCCAAAAATCCCCAAAAGCAAAACAATGAAAACTTGACGCAGAGGCGTGGTTAAAGGTGTTGCTGTTTGGGTGGTGATGGGAGGGGGAGGGGAGACGAGGAGCTTGCTTGTGGATATTGGTCATGTCAAACATGAAATTCAATTGTGTTTGGAATTCGAGCCAACAAAATGGACGCAGCTCGCCAAAAGTGTGCGGCATATGCGTTCACTTTTAGCTGTTGCCCATTGATGGGGCATGAATGGCGGGGGGGCCGAGCATTGGGGACGGGGCTGAGGTCGATGGCATGCCAAGCGGACATGGACATGGGACAGGGACTGGAGCAGGAGGCGACATGGGCTTTGAATTTGTGCAAAAGTTTCACGTTGACATTTCCATAATAATTTTCTTTCATTTCTCTCACACTCTCACTCTCTCACTCTGCCTCTCTCTCTCTCTATCTCTCTCTCTATTAGTGTGCGTGTGTGTGTTATTGCCCCTTTTTTTATTATTCTTTTCCGGCCACACGCAAAAAAATAAAAAATATAGAGAAAAAAGTTTGCTTTGCTCTTGCCGCACGGCTGACTAACGGCACAGCATACCACTCTCGTGTGTGTGTGTGTGTGCGTGTGTGTGTGTGGCTCCAAGTCTTTTGTTCACGCACACACACACACACACGCACACACACAGCACCTCCTGCCCATGTGCTACTGACCCTGCGGCTTTGGAGGCTTTTTTGCATATTGATGAGTCGATGATGCCAACAGCTACAAAAAAGAGAAAACTTTTTTTTTTTTGGGTCTAGGCGTAAATCGGGGCATACGGCGCTTCGGGGGCATTCAATGCGTTGAAAATTGAATGACAAAACGCATGGGCGGCCGTTCGACAAGGGCGGGGCTGGTTCATGTGCTGCCCACACTCTCCACCCCTTTTGCCTCTGACAGCTTTCAATCCTTTTGGCCAGGCAAACAAACGCACGCACACACACACACACACACCTACACACACACGCACACGCACACGCACACTAAGCCCGAAAGCTAAAAATGCAAAGCAGCTCAAAAGTATTCCAAACTGTTTTCGCAAGCCCAACAGCAACAGCAACAGCAACGCCCACACGCTCCAGCCACGCCCACGCGCTCTCATGTGTCCTGCCCTTAGGACTTAGTATTTGTGTCTCAGCTCGCGTCAAAGCAGAATTGTTAACAGACCTTTATGCATATTTCATGTCTGATGACAGCGAGAGCAGCGCAAAAAAAAGCACGAAAAATACATTAGTGAGAGAGAGAGAGAGAGAGAGAGAATGCTCAAATAGTAGATACCCTGTATTTAAGTTGCTGTCTCAATTGGAAATTTATTGCTATTTATGTGTTTCTATTCATGAAAAATGTATGTAAAATCAAATTTCTTTTTGATACGACTTCAAAAATAAATTCTATAATATTTTTTTATTTATTAATTTTCACTTTTAGTTAAACATAAACATACAAACCAACATGCCCTCTTCAAACTGTCATCTAAGACAGATATAAAGAAAATAAATAAATCAAAAGTAAATATTTTTTTACTTTGTAGTTAAAGCTTTTGTTAGACACAGCAGAATCTGGCCTGAGTACGCTTCAAATGTAAACTTGGATTTTTTTTTTTGCAATTATTCCCACATTTTCTATACCCTGAACCCATTGAAAATGGGAAATCGGGATTTAATGATTTTGTTATATGTATGTAACAGGCAGAAGGAGGCGTGGCAGACCCCATAAAGTGTATATATTCTTGATCAGGGCGACGAGAAAAGTTGATCTAGCCCTGTCCCTCTCTCCGTCCATCCGTCCCTTCGTCCGTCTATCCGTCTGTCCGTCCGTTCGACCGTCCGTATGAATGTCGAGATTTCGGAAACTACCTTTTGTAGAGAGCTGAAATTTCATATGAACACTCGTATGTTAGTTACGCAGTACGTGTTTATTTTGTTTTTTCGATAACTCACCCATTTCCAGATTATCGATAAGTAATCGAAAATTCGTTTACATGTTTTAGGTTTTTTTGAACATAACTTCTACACCGCTTCAGCTAAAGACTTATATTTAGATAAATATTATAGATACGCTGGTTTTTATTTTTCAGATTTTGGATGCCCCGCCCTCTTCGCCTACAATTTGAAAAAAGCGCATTTCCAATACTTGACTGAGACTTGAAATTTGGCAAATAGATATATTTAGATGCTATTAATATATTCTAAAAGTTTCATAGATAAAGTTCAGCTCAACCCATCCCCCAAGCCACGGCAGAGCGCGCGTAAAGAAGAAGAGTATCACTTACTTTGCAGGGTTCAGGGTATCTCGTAGTCGAGCCGTCTCCACTAGAGCCTTCTTACTTGTTTTAATTTATTTTGTGGTATCATTTTATATATTTGATTTTACAATTTACTTAATTAACATATTAAATGCTTTATTTTATAGATTATTATTTATTACAAATATTTTATCAATTACATTCTTTTGTATTATTTTTATTATATTTTTATATTTATTTATTTATTATTTATTATTTATTATTTATTTATATTTGTTACTTTTTGTTTCTTCTGAACTACGGCAAAAGCAATCTATATATTATAAAGCCAAGCGCAGCTTTAATTTGAATTCTAATTACAAATGAAATTTTCATGAATTCAATTGAAATTTCAGTCTGAAGTCTCGAGTTAATGTCGATTTAACAGCTGCACAGCTCAAATTCTCTGCATGCCACACACACTTCAGCTGCTGCTGCTGCTGCTTCTGTCTCGCTTTGGTTTCTTTTTTCCTGCCTTTGATATATTTGTTGTATTTGCTTTGCATTGTACTTAAAATGCTATTAACTCGGAACTGAGGAGCCAAATTTAAACTTGTGCGGCTTTTTGGCTTTACGGTCTTTTGGGCTGATTCTATTTTGTTTATAGATTTGCTGCGCCTTTTTTTTCTCTTTGGTATTTTTGTTTGTA